>VDFB02358134.1:155054110-155654110 GCA_007258455.2 Sequoia sempervirens | reverse complement strand
ACCATGTTTCCAATATATAAAACCTGCCAGAACCAGTCTTTCGTGGTCTTAGCTAAGTTTTTCCTTTTCTCGAGCTTATCTAGATGTTCCTTAGACAATAGCTATGGCGGAGTTCAGGATGTCATGGGTTGTTCTTCTATTGATGACTATTGTTGGATATATGCTATTAAATCAGCCAGCTATGCTTTAAGCTCATCCTTGGAAACCTTATCCTATTGTATCAAGTGCACCACGGTAGCAACAGACTCCTAAAGATGGTCCACCTTCTGCTCCCTTGAAGTAGTTCCTAGGTCGATGGTGGATACGTTGTAGCTTATTCCTTCTTTTCCCACCACTGGTGTGGCTACCTACATAGTCCAAGATCCAGAAGCATCCATCGTCATCTTGGATCTAACTTTAGACTTCTTCTCCTTCTTCGTGCTTATCTGAGCTTAGGCCAAGATGGCCTCCAACCTGGCTCTTGGATCCCTTGGAGTAGGGGTTTCTTTTCCAGTTTCCTTTCAATCCAATCAGGCATCAGGGACTTTTCTTTGGGTGATTCACGATCACCATCTTCTTCATCTTTCCTGATTTCAATCTCTTTATCACCAGGAGACTCTTGCTCTGTCCTTCTATCTTATTTTTCTTCATCAGAGTCCTAGATGAACATCGTGCATTTGATAGGTGATTCAGTGGGTGTGCATTCCTTGGGGCTATCTTCCTCTTCAGTATCCTTCTGTTCTTCTTCATGCCCATGTCCCTCGGGCTACTCAGCTCCTGGAATCTTGTGGGTTTCAACCTCTTCTTCTAGCTTATCTTCTTCTTTACTTTCCTCTTCCTCATGTTAAGGGGGCATTTCCTTCTCTTTCTTTTCTTGTTCTTCTTGTTCTACAAAGGGAGGAATTTATTCATCATGCTTGGGACCTTCTTCCTATTCACCTGTTGGAACTTCAATGTCCTCTTCCATTTTATCACTAGACTTTTTTCCTTCTTCGGGAGGTGGCTTCTCTATTTTCTCACCAACATCCTTTAATTACCAAGCTAGTTCTTCTTCAAGATCCGCATCAAAGGTTTGTATGATTTATTTGGTGTTGGCATCTTCTTCTTCACCACTCTCGGAGGACCTTGTTTCTTCTCCCTCACGGACTACCTTGTCAATTGTAATGTTGGTATTCTGGGTGTTCATGGTAGTCATCTGCTTCCTCCTCTGATGATTTTGTTTCTTCCTTCTCCTATCGTTCCAACTCCTTAGATATTTTCATGGTGGCTTTCATCTCTAGTGGTTCAGTTGGAGGCTTTGAGGCGAGAACGCTAGTAAGAACTTGTGCCAGGGCAACCTGGATGGCTGGATTCATTAATACCTCAGAAATTTTGGAGGGGGAATTCTGCATATGTTGAGAGAATGCCTCTAGAATCGAGAGCATAAGTATTGGAATTTTTGATGTTGCTAATGAGAGGGATGTGGTCGGAGACATGGAATCAAAGAGGATCAGAGAGGTAGTGGTAGAAGAAGAGTCAACCATTACAACTTGTCCAATAGGTGGGGAAGAGGTGGGGAAGAGGAAAGGTGGACCGAGATGTAAACCATAGGAGGGGAAGTAGTTATTAATGCCTGGGAGGTGGATGGAGGAGTGGTAGTAGCAGAGACAGCCGGTGGCGATTTTGGTTGTTCGGTCTCCATTCCTTCTTCCTCACGGAGTGGATCTTGCTTGACAATAGAAATTTCTGTGGCACTGCCTGAACTCTTATGCTTCTTGGAAGATTCTCCTTCTGCAACCTTTCTTGCATACACCTTTGGATTAGGTTGCAGCTCATCAGTTTCTTTTCTTTTTCTTGACCTAGTGAGCGAAGGGGATTTTAAAGTTTCTCTTGTTGAGGTAGTAGTTGCTCCGCCCTCTTCTCCACTTGGCTCACTTTCAATTCCCTCATAGGTTAAAATGACCTCTTGTTGCTTCAATCGTGCAGTCCTCCTATCAATCCATTCTTTTGTGTGAGCCTCGACGGGCTTGGTCAGGATATCAAGGTCATTGACCTCCTGTTCATCCCAGTCAATCAATGGTAGCAGGAGATTGGCAACTGCGTCATATTGGGGATCCACGGCCATGCTTTCATCCTCTTCCACTTGGTCAGGTATTGGGAATAGGTTGACTCTTTTTACAAAGTATGCAGTCATCTGCATATAATGCCTCATGTGTACTTCCTTATCATCATTGCAGTTAGCCCAAAAGTCTTCAGTGATATGTAGATGGGCATACTCGGGTCCAAGTGCCTTCTTAATATGGCCATAAGGATCCATTCGTGGTCGGGCGGTGTGAAGTTTGAGATGGTATTCTGCCAGCTCCTTTTTTGAGTTGTGGGCACATTGCGAAGTATGGAGCTCGTATTTCCCTTGGCCGAAAGAGAGGGAAAAAGAAATCTTCGCTAGATGTTTACTGCTCAATAGGGTGTGCACATGCTGCAGCTATCATGAGAGTTCTAGCAATATCATCCGGTCATTAGGATACCAGGGCAGCTTGTTCGGCCTTTCTGAGAATCCTTCTGCATGAATGTATGTAAACTTCAGATACTGAATAAATAGAAAGGCATATTGTTTCAGGAAAGCGTTGGCGCTGTGGGAGACTCGTCTCTCAAAGTCACCTATGATCAATTTGATGATATGACCTATGAAAACATCATTGACCCTATAGTAGTCCCTCTTAAATTTTTTGAATTACAGTTGAGGGTATCTATCATAGACTTTCAACCCCCTGCCCTGTTCTTCATCCGAAGCTCTGAATACGCCACTATACTGCCTCTGTTCGACCAACGAGTCAACCAAGTAGAACGTCATGTAGAATTTGGAGGTCTTCTTGATGGCCATGAACTGCTCATGGAAGCAATTGTTGACTATTCCACCCCAGTAAAATGAAGTGTTCTCCTCTTCACTGATGATCTGTTCAACAAAGTAGACCATCCATTCTTGAAAGTAGGCTGCAGTAGGAAGGCCTACCACTCTGCTTAGCAAGGTTACTAGATCATGGTAGTCTTCATAGAAGGCACTGCGAAAGAGCTCCTAGGGAACCTTTGCATCGCTGCCCCTCTTCTCCTTGAGCCAATGTTGATTTATAATTTTCTTGCATTTAATGGGATCTTCATCCCACATTGCCTTGCACTCCATTATGGTTGGAAATTCCATCTCCCCGAAGGTAGGAATATGAAAGGTTCTTGTTATTGCCTTGGAAGACATGTCAGCTAAAATGTTTCCATCTCTATCCACTATTGGCCTGGTTTCTGGCTGATATGCCTCCCTACAATACATCACTAGTTTGGGGGTGACAAGAGCAGGAGGGAAGCCTGCAGCTTTGGCTATTCCACTGCCTCTGATCAATCTTGCATTATCTGTCTTAGGGTTTATCCTGACCCTTCGGGTGAACTTGTCGATGTCTACATGCCCTATGTTGGTGTCAGAGATCTCCTTCCACTCTATGGTGACCTTGGACTTCAACGGTTCCCCTTGGAACTGATATTTCATTTGGTCTTTGTCTTCCTTTCTATGGGGGGCTTTGCCTATTTTATTTCCTTTGTCCTTCTCTGCGGCCGCTCCCAAAGGGCCTGCACTTAATTCCATATAAATTCTGCAGGCAACAAAGAGGTGAGCATATTCGATCATTAAAACACATAAATGTTAGTCAAATCCCTACAAAATAAAGTTAGATTGGATAATTCAACATTCAAGAAATCTAACACTTAATCCAAATTATTGTTAGTGGCTCACGGGAGGGAGTTTGGAAGGTTCAGGCCCCGGGGGTTAGACTTCCCTGTCAGGATGGATGTTTGAAGCAAAAACAATGTAGGGCAGCTTGCATGGTTCCACCCGCCCAAGGGTTTGGTCAAATTGGAAGGCCCACTAGGTAAAGTGCCCTATTTTGGCACATGGGTCAAAGTCAGTTTTAAGATTCAAGGCCATTTGGATCACCTTTGGGGTGGTCGAGGTCAAGATGGAGCTTGGTTGTTTGGGTTTGCTATTTGGAAGGGCCATGAAGAGGTGGCATTCTGGGGGTGACGTTCTGCGGGTGCGGGTCCGGTGAGTCTGGAGGACGGTCAACATGACTGTTTGATCATTTAAGTGTTTCAGGTCAGACAAGGAAGGAAGCTATGAGGAGGTCGCCGTTTGAAATGGTGGGAAGTGCACAGAAGTCCGGATGGGGAAACCGGAAGGGTCAAACCTAGCTAAGGGCTTGGCTTCTATATTTTCTTCATTTTTTCCCAAGGGTTTTCATTAGCTAATAGGGGATCGGATCCCAAAGGCCAGGAGGATGGGGTTGGTTTGCTCTTTTGCGACGACCAAGGCGGGACGAAGTCCTGATGACAGAAGCCTAGTGGAGGGGACCCAACGAAGGTTGGGACACTTGTTTTTTTCATTTTTCTTGCACGACTATAGAATGATCGGGGTCTGAAGTCCAGAAAGGAGCTTCCTGAAAGTCGTGAGAAACGATGACGTCACCACAACGGTTCGTAGACGGAATTTTGCGGACCGGGACCTGGAGGGCATTTAGGATGGTCATTTCATCCTCCAATAATCAAGGAAATAGTTGGGGTCTGAGAACTAAGAAGTAGGAGTAGAAATGTCGTTTGAAATGATAGACAATAAACGGTGCCTCGGGGACGGAGTCCCACGGGGGTGGACCCGAGCGATACGTAGGACTTCGATTCAATTAGATTAATACTTCAACGACAAGGAACGAGAGTCCCCCCCATCATGGCGGGACTGAAAGGTAGATTTTCCACTTGAAGTTTAGCTTTCACTTTAATGTTTAAACGACGACGTCATGAGTCGGCAGGCCCGAGAGCCATGAATTCCCTAGCCGAAGAATGATGTCGAAGAAGTGAAGTCCCGTGTGCATTATGTAGGTGATTATGAGGGTTTCTTAAAATTCAACTACATGGGTTTTAAGCACCCCCTTTTCTCTATCTAATGCATACATTTTTCATCCCTTTTATCCACTATTTCTCCTCAAAAATCAAAGAAAACATAATATGAGGTGCGGATAGCAAGCCTACCGTTAGAACCCAGTGAATGAAGACGATGAAACCACCAACGAATGCAAAGGACTAGCGATGGACGACTACAGGATCGAGGGCAATGCACGATGAATGCTTTGTATCACTTTGATTGCTCTGGCTATGTTGACATGTGAAAATGACACGTCAAATTGGCCTATTTATAGAATTTTATGGCATTAAATGCCAACAATAAATGCACATACAATGAGCAAAGGGTTGGTGAGTTTCAAATTCAAAAATTTCCCTGAAGTGTCCAGGACCCAGAGGTCAGAAGGTTGCCACCGAATGGCCGTTAGAAATGAATGACATGAGATGGACAACCAAGAGGGGCCCTATGGAAAGGTGGTTCTGATAGGTAGGATGGATGCTAGAATTTTGATGAAAATAAGGGGAGATAGCAGTCGAAAGGGTGGGTCCCGGGCTGTGGAAGGATGAGGTCCTTCAACCATATAGACATGACAAATTCCATAGGGAAACCCAACAAGGGAAACTTGAGGGGGCGAACCTGGAGGACCTGAAGGATGCTAGTAGAAGCAAACCACCAAGGGATCCCCGCAAAGGCACCTGATTTAGAAAATTTGAGGGGGTGAAACATGGTCAACTTAAGATGATACTTTTGAGGCTCACTAACCATTCGGGGCACTAAACAGGGGGCACGCAAAATGAGGCGATAAAAAAAATGATGAAAAAATTGAAGGAAAGATAGGGTCCTTGTTTTGAATGGAGCATGTGTGTTGAGGGCACAACAAATGGCAACTTTGCTAGAGAATGCTCCCGATCGTTCTGAGGATAAGTACTCATTCAAAACCCAAAGTCTTTTGCTTCGCAGACCAGGGGCCGAATTCCAAAGGTGAACTAAGAGAACATGATCCTTAGCTGAATCAAACTACAAAGTATCTTAGAAGTGTGTGTGAGGTGAATTCATTTCCTTTTCCTTAGAAACCGTGACAAGCAACAAAAAATCAAACCTAGTGAGCTACATAAATCGTCCAACACCAAAAGTAACCTTGACATTACCCCGCTGCTAGCTAGACATCCATAGCTCTGATAGAGTTGTCGATGTGACCCCACATATATTTCTTTACTACTAGCTGGGCATCCATAGCCCTGGTAGAGTTATCCGCACACCCATACGATTGCTTGATTTCAAAATTTTCCTTTCTTTTCTTTCTTTTGATATTTCTTTTCACATTTATCTTTCGCTCAACCGTGTAAGCATTGAAGCCTACTATGGGTTTGGGAACCACAGTGGTCATTGGAGTGGACCTAAGATTTTTTGCTTTCCAAGTCATCATAACAGCTGTTGTACAACCCTTCAAAAGTAATTAATATGTGTTTCATGTAAAATCTGAGATGAATGTAAAAGGATTCAACCAAGGGTCGAGTTCTAGAACAGAGCTCAAACGAGGAAGTCATTCCAAGGTAGCTATTAAGGATCAACAGTTGAGAGTGAATTTTTAGCCAAAGAACACTAAGGACAGGAAGCAAAGTGAACCGTTCATTGAGAAAGCATGACCACCGCAACAAAAATGAAGGACACCCTCATCAAAACAAAATAGTTAGGAAACGAGAAAAATGAAGCGACACAAAACAGTGAAATGAAAGCAAACCAAAAGCAACCTACTCTAGCCTATGTACAAGTATTTACAAAAGAAGAGCTCAAGAGAGCTTAGGCTTGGAAGTAATGCTTCAAGTGCTACCCATTGACAGGAAGCGGGACGTTCTCACCAGTTAAAGTCTTTAAGCGGAAGGCATTGTCTCCTAGAATTTTATCTATTTGAAAGGGGCAAAGCCAAAGCTTGTTGAATTTGTTATGTCCCCTTTCTTTTCATGGGCTTGTCCTAGCATAGGACTAGATCAGCAATTTGAAAGGCCTTGATTTTGGCTCGGTGGTCGAACCATCTTTTCACTACACCCTGGTGTTTGGAAAAAAATTCTATTCCACGGTCACGTACTTCTTCTAAGTGCAACAACTTGGCTAAGCGGGTTTCTCTACGATCTCCTCTTTCATAAAATTCATTGATAAACTGGAGGGTGGGAATCTTCAAGTGGATTGGAAATATTGTCTCTAGGCCATAAACAAGATGGAACAGGGAATCACCAAGGGCAACCTTGTGGTGGGTATGATCTGCCCAAAGGGAAAAATGGAGTTGGGTATGCCAGTCCTTGGGATTCCTATCGATCAATTTCTTAATCAAGGTGATCAGGTTCTTGTTCATTGATTCTGCTAGGCCATTACCTTGGGGATAGTAGTTAGATGAGAATTTGAGGGAAATTCCATAATCAAAAGCCCAACTAGAAAAATTTAACGAGGAAAATGAAGGTCCATTATCACACACCAATGCATACGGGCAACCAAAACAATTTAAAATGAAACTCTCAAGAAAATTTGTAACTACCTCAGTTGTGCATTTCCTACATGCAATGTCTTATGCCCATCTAGTGCAATAATCAAAAGCAGCTAGAATGTACCTGTGTCCTATAGATGATGGTGGGATTACTGGGACAATGAAGTCGAGACCCCACTGCGTAAATGACCTCACCTCCATAACTGGTTGCAGCAGGACAACAACGTTCTTCTCTCTGGTTGTGGTTTTTTGACATATATGGCATGTACGAACATGATTATGAGTGTCCTTGAAGACTATTGGCCAATAGTATCCTGCTTGTAATATTTGATGTGCGGTAGAGGGACCTAATCCATGACCAGTGCTGAACTTGTCGTGAAACTCCTTCAATACTCAATCTACTTCTTCTTTGCCAAGGCATCTCAGGTAGATACCTTCATGATTCTTCTTATATAAAATAGATCCTTGCAACATGTAGTTGCTGCTCTTTAGCCTGAGCGCACACTTTTGAACTCCTTGCAAGTGAGGTGGGCACTTGTGGTTCAACAAGTAGTAGACTATGTCATCATACCACTCCCCCGGGGAAATGTCCTCAAGTTGGTACTGTTGCACTGTAAGTTCAAGCCCCACTTTAGTTGTTGCTTCATCTATTGTTCGAGTGAGTGCTTGTCCTCTTACCAATCTTATGGGCTAGATTTCCATGTCATTCTTGCAGCAATGTGACCCACTTGGCTCTTCACTCGCCCAACTTATTTTTGTATAAGCAATGTCTTTACTGTTGGGTCAGGGACTATGGAAAAAACCTTATTGCATAAAATGTAATGCCTAAACCTCTTCACTCCTCAGTCAAGGGCGTATGTCTATTTTTCCACATTATGATACTAGAGCTTGGCGTCTTTCAAGGGAGCACTCATAAAGGCAATCAGGTGTTCACTTCCTTCATTGTCTTTCTAGGTCAAAATGTTGGCACATGAATGATCTAAAGCAAAGGAGTAGATGTAGAAGGGATTCAAATAGTCTAGACTGACTAGCACCGGTGCCTCAGCAATTTCCTGCTTGATTTCTTCAAAGGCCTACTTTGTTTCAAGAGTCCACTCAATCTTGGCATCTTGTTTTAGCATAGCATTGAGTGGCTTGATAATTTCAGCAAAGCCTGTAATAAACTTCCTCATGATGTTGATCTTTCCAAAGAAGGATTTGAGTTCTTTCTTGCTACCTAGAAGTGAGATCTTTAACATAAATTGAATGAGTTCAGGGTCAATGGATATTCCCTGTTCTAAAATAATGTGGCTGAGCAATCTCCCTTTAGTTACTCCAAAGATACACTTCTTTGGGTTAAGAGAAACCCCAAATTCTTGGCACCTTTGAAATAATTTACATAAATCAGAGACATGATCACTTCGCTTCTTTGAAAACACGGTCAAATCATCCATGTAGATGATAATACACTTTCTAATTAGATCTCTGAATGCGATGTCCATGGCACGCTGAAAAGTGGCATCGGCGTTGATGAGCCCAAATGGCATTCTTCTATAGGCAAAGGTCCTCCACTTAGTGGTGAATGTTGTCTTGTGGAAATCTTCAGACTGTACCATCACTTAATTGTACCTGGAGTACCCATCAAGGAAGGACATCATTTGAGAACCATTAACAATCTATAGTACTTCATCTAGTGAAGGCACTAGATAATTGTCCTTCTCCGAGGCTCTATTCAAATTGTGGAAGTCCACGCACAATCTGATTTCCCCATTCTTTTTTCTGATTGGGACCAAGTTGGCCACCCACATGGAATGTCTAACTGGAAATATAATCCTTGCTGAAAGCAATTTCTGCACCTCTTTGTAGATGATTGGTTCCAACAAGGCATTGATGGGGCGTTGGCATTTGGCCACACATTTGTCTTAAGGGGAATAGTGTGTGTGATGATGGAGGTGTCATAAGTCTTCAGATCTTCGTATCTCCATGCCACCACATCGTGATACTTCCACAAAGCATCAATGATCCCTTTCTTTTCTTTGGTAGTGCATACCTTGCCAATAAAAACATTTTTGATTTCCTCAACTATTTTGAGGTTATGAACATCGCATTGATTTCTAATGGACTCCTTTTTTGCTTGCTGGTCTTGGTCTCTGATATGATCTAAATCAAATATATGCTCTAGCTGAACCATACCTCAGGGAATCGTGTTAGTTTTGAGGTTAATGACTCCTATATCTAATTCAGCTTCTTCTGGATCAGCTTCATCTATTATTTGCATGGAAAACACATCAGAGCTTGTGATGAATTCTAGGATATGCTTGTCATCATTGAATACCTAGAAATGGGTGACATTGTCTGGGATAGATGATGTAGAAGTCAACTCAACTATAAATTTCTTAAGTCTGGACAAGGAGAGGGGTTGCAAAGTGTTGGCCGCTTGGGCCAAGGCATCAATTGTTTGATTTTGGGAGCGTGGGATCAATTGTCTATTAAATGTGTCTAGGCTCTCTAAGAGATCCCAAACCCTATGCTTATAGTTTTCCAATCTCCTATCGTGACAGGAGTACACTTTCTTGACTTGTTTGACCACCAACTCAGAATCACCGAAAACTTGCAACATTTTAAATTTTTTCTTTAAATCCATCAAAAGACCATGTACTAGAGCTTCGTATTCTGCTACGTTATTGGTACAATAAAATTGAAGTTGATGGGTAGCGAAATAGGTCTTACCCATGGGGGTGATTAGCTTGAATCCAGCGTCGACTCCTTGTTTTGACTTGGATCCATCAAAGCATAAGGTCTAGAATTTGGAAGGTTCTTTGACGCCAGGACCCATAAGGTGATCATTTCCTGTAGGATGCAAGTTTCCATCCACAACCTCCAAAGAAGGCACTGATTGGGCATGATTTGGGGCAGGTTGCCTTGCTGGAATTTCTTTCTAAGGAGTAATCAATCCTTTAACATGTTCTACTACTGTTTGGCACAAGCAACATTCAAACTCAGAGTGGGCAGCATTGTGTACTCGACACTAACTTGGCAGCAAAAGGTCTTGGAAGTCTATTCTCGCCCCCAAGCTGAGTTGATTTTGTACGCATCTCTCCATGAAGTCTTAGAAACCATCAAGCAACCCTAAAGTACCATCTTCATAGGATTCCTCATCATTCGGTTCTACTAGCATTTCCGTGCTCTGGGGTGCATGGACCAAGTTGTTTGGGGGACTGCATTGCACTAAGAATACCTCGGCAGGCATTTCTTCTTGAGGCTCTCCTTCTTGATAGGAAAAGGGCTAGTAATTTCCCAATTATGTTTCAGCAAACAACACTTCATTGGTGTTGTATTTTTTGATCATAAATTTCATACTTGGCTCCCGATCTATGCGAATTTGATTTGGTAGTCCCTTCCATGATAGCCACATGTGAGAAAATTCTATTGTAGCATATCCATTTAATGCATGGGTGAAGTCCCATCCCAAGATAAGTCCATATGCATCAGGGATATCTACAACCTGGATATCAATAACTTGTTGCACCCTTGGGTCTGCAACAATCTGCATTGGGATCTAATTCATCTCTCCAACTATGTTTACCTTTGTTTTGTCCAATTGGGTCACCTTCCTCCTTGAAGGAGTGGGGGTGATCCCAAGTGCTTTGCATATGGCTAGGGGCATGACATTTGTCGATGCTATAGATTCAATCAAGAAATTGTGCAAATTCTTTCTGAAAATCCAGATGGTGGTGAGGAAAGGCAGTGTTTCCAATTTTCCCTGGAAGAGGCCCATAGGTGTGTCTATCTAAGCCACTTGAGCTTTATTCTTATCACCAATGTTTTCCTTTGTTTGCCCGGAGGACTGATTCTTGGGATTTTTCTATTGTTCTCATCTGATTCCTTGATAGGCTGCTTACCCATCGACTGATTTTGAGGTAGATCAACCTTCTTGCCATGAAATTATTGAATAATGGGTTCATTTGGAGGGTCTTCAAAAGAAAATCTTTTGTTCGGTATTTCTTGTGCTGCCCTAGAGGAGGGAGTCCCATTAATAACTCTAAAGAAGGTGTGTCTGATAGCTAGGACCTTGAGAAACTCAAAGGTGGACAAGCTGATTTTGACTTTCTTGAATTCCTCGGCCACGTATTTGCCCATTTGTTCAATTTCAGTCTCGAATGCTTGGCCTATGATGGATCTAGCAGGCTGGGATTTTGTTTGGCTTGACTAATTTTGGGGTTGACTTTGGGGTTGGTTTTGTGGCTGAGTTGATGGTCTATCCTTATTTAGATATTGAGTGGGCATATGAGGGAAACTGAGATTATTGCTGACATTAGGATTAGGAAGGGTGCTGAAGTTATTGGGTGGAGTGGAAGTCATAAAAGGTCCACTTTCCTGCCTATTCCTAAGATAATAGGGAGTCACCCTTTGGTGGAACATCTGAACCTCATCTACATACACTTCTTCTTCATCTAGTGGACCATTGTCTACGGAAGCAAAAAGCTAAGACAAAGTTTCTTCGTTACTTACCTCTTGCACTTCTTCATCTTTGGTAGTCGCGATCTTGATCTTAGGCTCATTGCAATTGTTCTGTGGGAATGGGGCCTGGTTGACTATGAGACATGAGGAATTGTAAGGCTCAGAGGGAACAAGGTCTCATAAATTTTCACTATCAACGGCATTTTGAACCTCCACTTGAAATATTTCTGCAGCTATCTAGAATTCGGGACAATCCAACTCAAAATGCCTGCTTGTCTTGTGAATCTGGCACCATCCAGACAAGGCTGCCTCAATGAGGTATACTCCACTAGTTGTCTTTTCATTACTAACAGGTTGATTAAGGGGAGTGGGAACACCTCCATTGTTGGGCCTTGTGTTCCATGTTCATTTTTCCTCTAGGAAGGTCTCCTCTTGAAGTTTTGATTTGAATTTTTCCCCTTATCATAATTCTACCCAGAAGAGGTGCTCGCTTCATGGTTATCCCTACCATCTCTGTTATCTCTGTTATCTCGATTAAGATTAGCCTAGAGGCTACATTGGGAGGCCTACAACTGATTATTTTGATTTTTTAGGTGTGTCATCTCCATAGACATTTTCTTAATTATTTTAGTCAGTTCCTCGAGTTGGTCCTTCTCAATGTTACTCGGATGTGACACTGGATTCTGAAGAAAAATGAGCAGGGCAACCGACTAATTTTGTTGTGCAGGAGGAAATTCTGATCCTGATAGCTATAATGGTGCTTGAGGCTACTAAGAGTACGCTTGATGTTGTTGGGGAGCTTGAGGGTAGGTCAGATTTTGCTGAGGCTGCAAGTATGAAGGCACGAGAGGTGTATGGTTCATCGACTGTCTCGAATGTGGGACGATGGGCAGCTGAGGCACCTAGTTCATAAGAGGTGTTTGATGGTAAAACGCTTGGTTGATCCCTTGAACCTACATTGGATGAGCCACTAGACCCAATGAAGGTAGTGGGTCAGAGATGTTCTGCCCCAAATCGGTACTGGAAATGACCGCCTCTGAATAAGCATCCACCAATCTTGTAAGTGGCAGGCGCATCCTCTTCACTAATGCCGACGTGAGATTGTCTAATGTTGCATAATAGATGGGTAGGGCCGCAACATCAATGTGCACATATGGATCTTGAAGTCTCATAAAGGCGCAATGGAAATGATTATTGAAAGAGCCGATCAGTTCATTAATTTCCCTGTGGACGGACATAAACTTTTGGTACAGCTTTGAAGGGCTAATAGGAATTTTGTATTTCTGTAGGAACGCATTTGACATAAGGTCCCATGAAGTGATGGACCCCCTTGGAAAATTGATATACCAATAAAAAGCTTCTTCTCCCAATGAGTATGGAAAGAGGCGACATGCCACGTCTTCATGATTGATTTGCATATCTTTTATCGATGTTTCAAATATCTTGATATGTTCTCTACCATTTTTTGTGGATCCCAAGGATTAAACTTTGTGTAGAAGCTCTCTGGATTCTTAGGAATGTCATGGTAAGTAGCGAAGTACAACAGAGAAGTTTTTTTTTCCAGCAAAGCCATGAGGGGATGCGAAGGTGGTAGCGGCTATTGCAGAATAGTAACTTGGGGTTGCACAGAGGCTGCGATAGTTGGGACTACACCTTGGGTTTGGAAGGTAGGGAGAGAGGTCACTCCCTGGCTATGGGAGACAAGGGGTGGAAATGCAGTTTGGTATGGCTGAACGAAAGGGATGAAGGTGAAGGAAGTCTGCTAAGTTTGGGGAAAATGGAAGGAATAAGGAGGTGAAGGAAAAGGTGGAGTGGATGGGATGGAGGAAGAGGCTACGTCCTCTCTTTTAGTCATTCTTGTCCATGTGGAAGACTGTAATTCTTGGAATTCCCCTTTATTCGGTGTTGACCTCAAGACTCTTCGCGGCCTCTCAGGGGAGAGTGAATCACCTCGATCCAGCTTAGCTCAAAAGGCCCTCATTCTAGCGCCAGTTCTTTTGATGTGTTTTTTATGCACTTCCCAACATAGGTAATGCATAAGCGCACTACCTCTCTTGAAAGGAAACCTCCAACAATAAGTTGCTGAAAATTACCCAAAGGTCTCTCAGGTGTCAGGTCATAACATGCATGGAATCCATCAGTTGATGTTTGATGTCATTTTTGTTGGTAATCAAAGGGAAGACTTACATAGCTAGATGCGAGACGAATCTTGAGATGGAGTTTAAAGATGGGAAACTAGAGTGCATTTTGTTGCATGTTCAAACAACATTTAGAAACTCCAATGTTGTCTTAATATTTTTATTTACAAGGTGCAATGAACCTTAGCACATGTTACTTCATAAAAAAAAAGGAAAAAGAGCAGGGAAGAAAAGAGTTTCTTGGATCTGAAACTAACTATGAACAATGATCATGGAGGGCTCTACTATGGACAACTTCCTTAAAACAAAATTTAACTTAACCAGAAAACTCGCAGTATCATGAAAATTGTGCTAGCTTCTAAGGACTACAAATATTTTACCATTCATTCATCATAAACATGCATGAAAAAAAGATAAAAGTTTGGAGAAAATTTCAGTTTAAGTCCAGACTAACTTTGGACAACCATCTACCAGCAATAAACAACAAAAAGTATGGACAAGAAAGGAATCAACACAACAAAAATCTACACAACCATTGAACAACATCTACCAATCTATCTAAGTAATCTAAAACAATAAAAAATAGAAAAAGTAAATCTATCTAAATCATCTAACTATGGGAGATGACTCATGAAACATGCAAAGAAACTCATAAATCCACCAAAGTCAATGTATTTCTATTAAATTTTTTGTAGCATATCATTACAACAACTCAACTCTCCCTTGAAAATGAGAGGATACCCCATATTTATAGTGTCCAAAAAGTAGAACGAATGGCCAAGATTCACTACAAATTAGGGTTTCACCTACCCCCAAATATATTACAATTTAAAAAATACATCTCCTTGTCTTTTCCCTATTTCATCTTCTAGTGACAACACTATAGCATTTTCTCTTTTTGCTAATTGCCTTTGTTGTCACTATTCTATAAGGAGTTCATCATCAATAATAGGGTTCCCTTCTTGCTTCTTCAAAGTGGCATACTCCATAAACTTTAAGATTAGCAGCTGGAGCTTATCAACTTCCATAATTTCAGATTGCAGCACTTGGTAACTCCATTGCTTGGACCGGTTGGTGAGCTTGTCCCAGTCTTCATCAAACTTGGCTGTATTATCCATGACTTATTCATATTGGGAAAAATCCCAAGTAGAAAAATTCAAAAAATCAGCGGTGAGCTTGCTCGTCATTCCATCTTCCATCTTCTCTTGAAAATAGGGCTTCACTTTTCTCAGATCAATATCGACAAGAGGTAGATCGTAACCTATCATTAACTTTAAATACTCAAAACAATTGGCCCTAATATCCTTGGCCCAATCAATATCTAGATCCACCTTATAAAGTACATGCTCTAGTCTTTCCTTTCTGTGCTCGAAGTCCAACTTCCACATATCCACTAGCTAATGATCATCCTCCTTGAATGCAAGCTCCTTTTCCCAAGTTTTCTTTGGAAATTTGAGGATGGCCTCAATTTTTGGGTAAGTGGACCCATACATCCTTGGGAAGTGAGTACAAAACTTCCTTGTGCTCTCAAGAGACCTTTGCACCTCCAAGAACTTGTTAGCTATCCTAACAGCACGACCAATGCTCATGTTTCCAATATATAAAACTTGTCGGAACCAGTCCTCCATGGTCTTAGCTAAGTTTTTCCTTTTCTCGAGCTTATCTACTTGTTCCTTAGACAACAGATGTGGCGGAGTTGAGGATGTTGTGGGTTGTTCTTCTGTTGATGACCATTGTTGGATATATGTTGTTAAATCAGCTATTTGTGCTTTAAGCTCATCCTTGGAAACCTTATCCTGTTGTATCAAGGGCACCACAGTAGAAACAAACTCCTGAAGATGGTCCACCTTCTGCTCCCTTGAAGTAGTTCCTAGGTTGATGGTGGATACGTTATAGCTTATTCCTTCTTTTCCCACCACTGGCGTGGCTACCTGCATAGTCCAAGATCCAGAAGCATCCATCATCAGCTTGGATCTAACTTTAGACTTCTCCTTCGTGCTTATCTAAGCTTGGGCCAAGATGGCCTCCAACCTGGCTCTTGGATCCCTCGGAGCAGGAGATTTCTTTTCTAGATGCCTTTCAAGCCAATTGGGCATCAAGGACTTTTCTTTGGGTGATTCATGATCACCTTCTTCTTCATCTTTCTTGATTTCAATCTCTTTATCACTGGGAGCCTCTTGCTCTGTCCTTGTATCTTCTTTTTCTTCATCGGAGTCCTAGATGAACACTGTGTGTTTGATAGGTGATTCAGTGGGCAGGAATTCCTTGGGGATATCTTCCCATTCAGTATCCTTCTTCTCTTCTTCATGCACATGTCCCTCGAGCTGCTCAACTCCCCGACTCTTGTGGGTTTCAACCTCTTCTTAGAGCTTATCTTCTTCTTTACTTTCCTCTTCCTCACGTTGAGGGGGCATGTCCTCTTTCTTTTCTTGTTCTTCTTGTTCTACAGAGGGAGGAATTTCTTCATCATACTTGGGACCTACTTCTTGTTCACATATTAGAAGTTCAGTGTCCCCTTCCATTTTATCACTAGATTCTTTTCCTTCTTCGGGAGGTGGCTTCTCTATTTTCTAACTGAAATCCTTTAATTTCCGAGCTAGTTCTTCTTCAAGATCCACATCAAAGGTTTGTACGATATATTTGGTGCCGAAATCTTCTTCTTCACTACTCTCGAAGGACCCTGTTTCTTCTCCCTCATGGACTACCTTGTCAATTTGTAAATGCTTGTATTTTGGGTGTTCGTGGTAGTCGTCTGCTTTCTCCTCTGATGCTTTTTGTGTCTTCCTTCTCCTATCATTCCAACTCCTCAGATATTTTCATGGTGGCTTTCATCTTTGGTTGTTCAGTTGGAGGCTTTGAGTCAGGAATGCTGGCAAGAACTTGTGCCAAGGTAGCCTGGGTGGTTAGATTCATTAATACCTCAGAAAGTTCAGAGGGGACATTCTGCATATGCTGAGATAATGCCTCTGGGAGTGAGAGCGTAGGAATTGGCATTTTTGTTGTTGCTAATGAGAGGGATGTGGTCACAGACATAGAAGCAGAGAGGAGTGGAGAAGTAGTGGCAGAAGAAGAGTCAATCATTACAACTTGTCCAATAGGTGGGGAAGAGGCAAGGTGGACTGAGATGTCGACCGCAGGAGGGGAAGTAGCTATTAATGCTTGGGAAGTGGACGAAGGAGCGGTAGTAGTGGAGACAACCGATGGATATTTTGGTTTTTTCAGTCTCCATTCCTTCTTCCTCATGGAGTGGATCTTCTTGGACAATAGGCACTTTTGTGGCACTGCTCGAACTCTTATGCTTCTTGGAAGATTCTCCTTCCGCGGTCTTTCTTGCATACACCTTTGGATTAGGCTGAGGCTTATCAGTTTCTTTTTTTTTTCTTGACCTAGTGAGCGGAGGGGATTTTGAAGTTTCTCCTGTTGAGGTAGCAGCTACTCTGCCCTCTGCTCCACTTGGCTCACTTCCAATTCCCTCATAGGTCAAAATGACCTCTTGCTGCTTCAATCGTGCAATCTTCCTATCAATCCATTCTTTTGTGCAAGCCTCAATGGGCTTGGTCAGGATATCAAGTTCATTGACCTCCTGTTCATCCCAGTCAATCAATGGCAGTGATAGATTGGAATCTATGTCATATTGGGGATCCACGATCGTGCTTTCATCATCTTCCACTTGGTCAGGTACTGGGAACAAGTTGACTCTTTTTACAAAGTATGCGGTCATCTGCATATAATGCCTCATCTGTACTTCCTTATCGTCATTGCAGTTAGCCCAAAATTCTTTATTGCTATGTAGATGGGCATACTCAGGTCCAAGTGCCTTCTTAATATGGCCATAAGGATCCATTTGTAGCCGGGCGGTGTGAAGTCTGAGATGGTATTATGCCAGCTCCTTTTCTGAGTTGTGGGCACATTGCGAATTATGGAGTTCATATTGCCCTTGGATGAAAGAAAGGGGATAATAAATCCCTGCTAGATGTTTGTTGCTCAATAGGGTGTGCAAATTCCACAGCTGCCATGAGAGTTCCAACAATATCATCCGGTCATTAGGATACCAGGGCAGCTTGTTCGGCCTTTCTGAGAAGCATTCTGCACGAATGTATGTAAACTTTGGAAATTGAATAAACAAAAAGGTGTACTATTTCAGGAAAGTTTTGGCATTGTGGGAGGCTCGTCTCCCGAAGTCACCTGTGATCAATATGATGATATGACCTATGAAAGTGTCATTGACCCTGTAGTAGTCCCTCTTAAATTTTTTGAATTGTAGCTGAGGGTATCTATCATAAACTTTTTTCCCCCTTCCTTGTTCTTCATCTGGAGCTCTAAATAGGCCACTATACTGCCTCTATTCGGCCAATGAGTAGACCAAGTAGGACATCATGTAGAATTTGGAGGTATTCTTGATGGCCATGTACTGCTCATGGAAGCAATCATTGATTATTCCAC
Organism: Sequoia sempervirens; assembly: GCA_007258455.2. Classification (NCBI taxonomy): domain Eukaryota; kingdom Viridiplantae; phylum Streptophyta; class Pinopsida; order Cupressales; family Cupressaceae; genus Sequoia; species Sequoia sempervirens. The sequence goes on along the minus strand of VDFB02358134.1, from coordinate 155,635,719 downwards.
CATAGTAAAATGAAGTGTTCTCGTCTCCACGGAGGATCCATTCAACAAAGTAGACCATCCATTCTTGAAAGTAGGTCACAGTAGGAAGGCCCATCACTTTTCTTAGCAGGGTTACCAGATCATGGTAGTCTTCATAGAAGTTGTTGCGAAAGAGCTCCTGGGGAACCTTTGCAGCGTTGCCCCTCTTCTCCTTGAGCCAATGCTGATTTCTAAGTTTCCTGCATTTAATGGGATCTTCATCCCACATTGCCTTGCACTCTCTTATGGTTGGCAATTCCATCTCCTCGAAGGTAGGAATATGAAAGGTTCTTGTTATTTCCTTAGCAGACATGTTGGCTAAATTTTTTCCATCTTTGTCCACTATTGTCCTGGTTCCCCTTGGAATTCAACGGTTCCCCTTGGAACTGATATTTCATTTGGTCTTTGTCTTCCTTTCCATGGGGGGCTTTGCTTGTTTTCTTTCCTTTGTCCTTCTCTGCGGCCGCTCCCGAAGGTCTCGCACCTGATTCCATATATATATTATGTGGGAAATAGAGAGGTGAGCATATTCGATCATGAAAATACATAAACGTTAGTGAAATCCCTACAAAACAGAGTTAGATTGGATAATTCAACATTCAAGAAATCTAACACTTAATCCAAATTGTTGTTAGTGGCTCACAAGAGGGAGTTTGGAAGGTTTGGGCCCTGGGGGCTAGACTTCCCTGTCAAGATGGTTGTTTGAAGGGAAAATAGGCAGGGCGGCCCACATGGTTCCACTTTCCCAAGGGTTTGGTCAAATTGGAAGGCCCACTAGGTAAAGTGCCCTATTTTGGCACATGGGTCAAAGTCAGTTTTAAGATTCAGGGCCATTTGGATCACCTTTGGGGTGGTCAAAGTCAAGATGGAGCTTGGTTGTTTGGGTTTGATGTTTGGAAGGGCCATGATGAGGTAGAATTCTGGGGGTGGGGTTCCATGGGTGCGGGTCTGACGAGTCTGGAGGACGGTTGACACGATTGTTTGATCATTTAAGTGTTTCGGGTTGAACAAGGCAGGAAGCTGTGAGGAGGCCGCCATTTGAAACGACGGGCAGTGCATGGAAGTCTAGCTGGGGAAACCCAAAGGGTCAGACCCAGCCATGGGCTTGGATCCTATATTTTCTTTGTATTCGCCCAAGGGTTTTCATCGACCAACAGGGGATTGGATCCCAGAGGCCAAGAGGACTGGGTTGGTTTTCTCTTTTGCGATGGCCAAGGCAGGACGAAGTCCCAATGGCAGAAGCCCGGTGGAGGGGACCCCACGAAGGTTGGGACACTTGAGTTTTTCATTTTTCTTGCGCGGCTATAGGATGATTGGGGTCCAAGGTCTGGAAAGGAGCTGCTTGAAAGCCATGAGAAATGATGACATTACCACAATGGTTCGTAGAAGGAATTTCGTGGACTGAGACCTGGAGGGCATTTAGGATGGTCATTTCATCATCCACTAATCAGGGAAAGAGTCAGGGTCCAGGAGCTGAGAAGCAGGGGTCAAAATGTCATTGGAAATTATAGACAATAAATGACGCCCCGAGGACAGAGTCCCGCGAGGGCAGACCCGAGCTATACATAGCACTTTATTTCAGTTAGATTGATACTTCAACGATGAGGAACAACAGTCTCCCCCGCCATGGCAGGCCCAAAAGGTAGATTCATTGCTTGAAGTTTAGCTTTTGCTTTAGCGCTTAAACGATGACGTCATGAGTCAGCGGGCCCGGGAGCCATGAATTCCCTAGTTGAAGAATGACGTCGGGGAAGTGAAGTCCCATGTGCACTATGCAGGTGATTATGAGGGTTTCTTAAAATTTGATTACATGGGTTTTAAGCACCCCCCTTTTCTCTATCTAATGCATACATTTTTCATCCCTTTTATCCACTATTTCTCCTATAAAAAAAAAAAGAAAACATAATATGAGGTGCAGACAACAAGCCTATCGTTAGAACCCAATGAATGAAGATGATGAAACCACCAACGAAGGAAAAGGACTGGTGATGGACAACTACAGACTGTAGGGCGGCACGCAACGAATGCTCTATATCACTCTAATTGCTCTAGTTGTCCTGACATGTGAAAATGGCAGGTCGAATTGGCCTATTTATAGAATTTTATGGCATTAAATGCCATCAATAAATGTGTGTATGGCAAGCAAAGGATTGGTGAGTTTGAAATTTGAAAACTGCCTTGAAGGGTCTGGGACTCAAAGGTCAGAAGGTTGCCACTGAACGACTATTAGAAACAACGGACATGAGACGGACAACTGAGAGGGTCCAACGGGTAGGATGGACTCTATAACTTTGATGAAAATAAGGGGATACAACAGTCGAAGGGGCGGGTCTTGGGCCACGGAAGGACAAGATCCTTCGGCCATTTAGACATAGTAAATTCCATAGGGAAACCTGAGGGGGCGGACCTGAAGGACACTAGCAGAAGAAAACTGCCAAGGGATCCTCGTAAAGGCACCTAACTTAGAAAATTTGAGGGGGTGAAACATGGTCGACTTACGATGATACTTTTGAGCCTCGCTAACCATTTAGAGCACTAAATAGGGGGCATGCAAAATAATGTGATGATAAAAATGACTCGACAAATCGAAGGAAAGAGAGGGTTCCCGTTCCAAATGAGGCATGTGTGCTGAGGGCACAACAGGAAGAAGGAGAATTTATCTTGATGAAGATTTTTTTTTAAATGATTGATATTAGGAGAAGAAATATTAGATTGAACAACAAGAGCTGATGAGGACAAGCCCTCATATTGGCTAACTAACAATTGGTTAGCATGACGAATCATGCAAAGATGTGTGAATGAAGGATATCATGTCAATAGTATCTTATTTAGAATATGTGGATGTAGGTTTCTAATGAAAACCTATTACACATCAACATCTAGAAGGGAATATTGGATTTGAGAGAAGAGGGCTTGATATTTTCTTATAAAATCATTCACCTTCTCCTTGGCTCCATACTTACAATGAATCAAATCAATCAATATGACTTGAGGTTGAATATTATTTATGAAATGCTAGAGGAATTGATCAAAAAGTTATTGAAATGAATGAATTGAGTTGTTAGGTAATGAAAAAAACCAATCCAAGGTTGTTTCTTTTAACAATCAAGGAAAGATCTTAGATAAAAGAGCATATTCAAAGAGGAAATTGCTACATAGTGTAATAAATGCTGACATGGTTAAAAGAACCTCCCTTTCAATTGTACTTCTCAAAATAGGGTGCTTTAATTTTTTGTGGTATTAGAGATTTTAGGATTGTCACTAACAATGGGCTACGACTGAAGTATGATGGATGATTGGATTAGGATTGATTTTGATTCATATTGGATAAAAAAATTTGTAAAGAGCTCACATTTTGCAAGATTTGGTTTATGACATGATCATTGGGTGAGGTGGTTTGAGAATTGGTAGAATATGAAGGACTAGTGGTAGCATTATATAGATTAGCATTTTGGTAGGTAAATTATGGATAAGGTTGGCTAGCAACATGTTGGGAAATTGGTGGATTGATATTTTGATAAGTAAATAGGAGGCTAAAGGAAGGAATAAACTTATATTGGTTTATAGGATTTCCACATGTAACCTCAAAACTAGTGTTAATATTATTACTAGATTGTGCAGAAATGGTTATAACAAAAGAAGTAACTATTGGAATAGGATATGTCACCATGGATATTGATACTTGTGTCCCTATTTGATTTTGAGGGGACACATTGTTAAGAACTTTTGTGGAACTAGATGATGTCATAATGTTCAAATCCACTATGTGAGCTAGGCTATGTAGAACTTCCACACCTTGTTAATCATTAATTAACAATTTCCTAAGGTTTTCTATAAGAGGGATAGCTTCTCTAGTTATTTTTTCTATACTCAGGAATATTTGAAGACTAGCCATGACCTTGTTTAGTTTTTGGAAGCAATCTTCAAGAGCATAGGACACAGAGTTATCAAACCCAAGAAAATCATGAAGATGTTGTGACCCAAAGGTCATCTACAAGGTAGGGATAGGATCCAAAGATGATTTTATTGTAATATTTCATTGAGTTAAAGAGTTAACAAACTCAGGCTCAACATCATAGCTATTCAAAGCATGAGAAACCATAAGTTGATAACTCCTCACATGTGTGTTGGATGTGAACACCAGGTTGTGAAACTCATAAATCAAGTACAAGTTTTAGGACACATAAATGTTCCTATGAAGTGGAAGATAGAAGAAAGTGGTAACAAGATATATATTTTGATGATATGTTAAAAGAATAGAAGGTGTTTTAGGTTTTGTATTTTGTGAAGAACAAAGATTTTAAGTTCTTTATTTTTCCAAAGTGAACATCAAATATTTGAAAATGTAAATAAGATATTCAAATAATCTAACACCTTAACGAAGTAAATCAAATTAAAGAACATATGCAACTTAAATTAGAATATCTATAAATGTAAGGTAAGTTAGGTTTACCAAAATATTAGGTTGAGTGAAAAGGGGATCTAGGCTAAATTTCCTAACCTAGATCAATTGTTTTCACCTTAACATTAGGGACACAAAAACAACCAAGAATGTTTAGTTGCTTTCCTCAAGGGAGAGCCAAACAAACTAGTTAGGGTTTTGGTCATTTTTGTGTGAGGTGTGAGGAGTGAGGATTGGTGATATGGTATAATTAACTAGGTTCAATTATGATCAAATTGACTAAGTGCAACAAAATTTGGAAGTTATAAAGCATAAATTCAAAAATAGAAAGAAAATATGGATAGGAGACACAAAGAACCTAGTGTTAGAATATAGAGTAGAACTAGTAGGACATCAGTGGTGGGTTCTCGTGTTCAGGAGTGCAAAAACTAGGGTTTTAAAGCATGTATATATTTAGCAGTGGTTGAGAACCTCTAATAGTGAAAATAAAGATCCAAATTATGACTATGCTTGGATAATCAACATGCCCTAGTTTATTGATGATGAGTCATCAAAAAATGAATTAGGGTTTTAAGCTTTCAAAGGGATTTGAGATGTCAAATCTACTTCACATGTAACAACAACCTATAAACCTACAAAATAGATAGATGAGAAATAGTTGTTGTATAAGGGTTTTCCTTGGTCAAACCCTGTGTTCGTGTTCCCACCTCCACAACAAAAATGATGATGAATGCTAAAGAGTGCATTCTCTTAGAGGAGTAGAGGAAAAACAATAAATGATATGATAATGAAACATGTAATGATATATTATCACTCAAATATGAAACCCTTGTTGGACTAATGCATCTATGTAAATCTCACACAAGGAGGATGAAGAAGTATTCTTTAGCTCCTGCAAATGTTAGCACATATAATAATAACAATAAATAAATAAAATTATACAATAGTTGAATATGATTTTTCTGATAAGTTATAAACTGTAATTGAGTTGAATTATGTCTTGGATCTACATATTTTCTTGCTTTTGGTTTTTCCTTTTAGAGTGTATGAAATGTCTTAGGTTGCTAGATTGATAGATAGTTATAAAGGAGGGATGAACTTATATTTACATGAAATTATATATGAATTCTAAAATATTTTGAAATAATTGTTTGTTGAGGCTAGCAAATATAGTCATTTTTTAAATCACATTGAGTCTGACTTCCAAATCCCCAAATTTGAGCACAAATAGCTAGGACACGAGTATTGGGCACTCGGGTCTAGGAATAATTTACTTTATGAATGACAAATAAATAAGGATTTACTTAATTTTATTGATAAAGTGGTAAAATGGTATATCATAAGCATAATTAAGCACATGAATCAAAGAGGGTTTCAAACCTAGCATGAAATTATGAGTGGGAAATGATGCTACAATCACTATCATACATAGTGGGATTAGTAACATTTCCATTAATTATTACAAGAAATTTATGCTTTCTCTGTGCAAAGGGACAACCCTCAAATGTGTTAATGATTATCATCCATTAAGAAATATTTCCACTAAAGTATGGTCTCAAGAACAATCAAATTTTATGTATGACTTCTAGTTTTACCTTATTCATCACCCCAAATTCTATGCACAACCTTGCTCTTTCTTGACGTGACTTCTAGTTTTTTATTTTAGATAGTGAGGGTTTCATAGGTTTTATGACCTTTGGACACTCATTAAATACCTTAAGGTTTTAATGACTATTTCTCTAGGACTATCCACTATCATACTCATCCATGACAATCATATTGAACTATTATCATGCCATTTGGAACCCTATTATTCATGAAATCACCATGAAAGAAGGTTGAAAAGTTTCCTTAAGGTTTATAGAAGATCACTAAAAGAGGTAATGATGGATATCTTCACAAAAAAGGAGAGTATTCAAAAGTTTATGACTGTCATAATCCACAAAAAAATTACTATCACACTAGGAAAATCATAAAATCCCACAAGATCATCAAACCCCATGAAGTCATGTCAGATAAATAAAATATTTTTTTTTCTTAGAGTAGTATACACCAATATTTATTGATGGGTTGTCATTATGTCCAAAAAATGATAAAAATCAAGTAATTATGACTATTGTAGAGTCATAAAGAGGGGTGTTATATAGTTATAAATAGGAAAAACCTAGGTTTTCCATGATAAAATAAGAGTATAGGTGTTTTTTATGGATTAAACCACCCATCTCGATATGTTGGCATAGTTAATTGGGCCCCATGACACATAGAATACAAAATATTATATTTCCATGATTACACTACTCTCAACTTATGCTTTTTTTCAAAAATGAATTCATTACTGGAATGGTCAAACAATGTCTATTTGACTAATAGAAGGACCCCATATCCACCTATATGTTGAAACAAAACATTCATAGGTGCCATAGATATCGAGGACCAATCAGTCATATTTTGGTAGTTTTTTTCACTTATGGCTCTTAAGAGACTACAATGAAACAAAGTAGCTCAAAATAATTGGAATGAAAAATAGGGCCCTCCCTAGAATTCACCCACTCACTCAGATGTGTTGGTGTATTCAATTTTCCTCATGATGTATGAAACAAAAAATATGGCTCTCGACAAGCTTTTTTGAACGTAAATGATGTTTTTTGCAACTTTTCATACATCATCACCACAATAAAATGTCTTAGAGATATAAAAAATATAAGAGAGCTTATTATGGAGGGACCCTACATGAAGATTTAGGTTTATAAAAAAAATTCTTAGGTGCCAAGGATTTTGAGAATCTGTTTGTCATAGTTTGACAGTTTTTTGCACTTAGGGCTCTTAAGAGACTGTATCAAAATAATGTAGCTTGAAATGATCGAGTGTCTTTGGGAATGAACATAGGCCTTCCCTAGTATTCATACACCCACCCAAAAATTCTTGAAACACAAAATATGCTTCTTGTTATTTTTGCATTATCATCAACTGACACTTTTTTTGGCATTCATTGGTTGAATGGTCAAATGACATGTTGAGTTGACAAAAATAGAGAGAGGCTAATGTGGAGGGACCCCATCTCTAATTTTAGATCTAGATGAAATATTACTATATTCCATGAGATCCAATAGCCATTGCATCATAGTTTGGCAGTTTTTTGCTTGTAAGGCTCTATAAGATATTGCACTAGAATAGTGTAGCCTATAATGGTCAAGCGACTTGGGTAAAGAAAAAAGGCCTTGTTAGAATATGGATTCTAGTGTTGTCATTGATGGAAATCTAAGTCATTATTCTAGTCCGTAGATTAGGATTTGTTCATACCGGTAGGAAGAGTAAAGAACAGAGTTTTACCAAAAGTGAAAATGAAGAACAAGGTATCTGGTTAGTATGTCGATCTATATGCTTCACTGGATTATCATTTTGAGTTGTGGATCTTGGGGAAGGTTGTTAAGTAACTATTTTATCTTATTGTTAAGTTTTGTGATGTTGCATCAATCGGTGGTTAAGTTAGGAGATCCAACATAATGATTTTTTGTTTATTAGCTCATGGTGGCCGACTCAATGAATATGGCATGTCACAGATGTATAAGGAGTAATTGTTTAAATATTTTTGTGTTTGAGCATTTTGATTTGGGGCCACATCATAGCATTAGCCAACCTTGATGGGTATGCATCAAATATTTAATGTGGATTGAGCTGACTATTGGGAAATATTTTTATTGTGTTGAAGCCGACATATAGCGATTGAATTCTTAGTAGTGGATATATATAAGAGATCGATTAATTCATTTTGTAGCGTGAGTTGGTGTATGTTCAAAGTATGTAAATAGCAGAAGGATTTTTGAGTGATTTGGCATAGTTTCACTTGTGTAGAAGAGGATTTTAAGTGAATTAAAGCAGAGCAGAGAAAAGTGCAGAATCAGACAGAAGGTCTAGAATCTAATCTATGAGCCTCACCGGAACTGATACCAAGCATTTGTAGATGCTACTTTCTCAGTTCAACCTTTTATTGTAATCCACATATATTGTAAGGTAGTGAGCCTTCTTGATTTTGAGCAATGAGCTCTAGGAAGTGTTCCTGAATGCATGCTCATTCCCCTTTTTCTTCATACTTTTAACAGAGTATAAATTGTGGATTAACCTCCACCGTGGTTTTTCCCCTAACAGGGTTTCCATGTAGAAAATCTTGGTGTTATGGTGTTTTGATTATTTCCTTCTTGTGCTTGCATCTTTACTTTTTTTGAAATGTTGTAAATGGTTTAAGATATAAATTTAAATTTAAATATTGTTGAACATTGATTCACCCCCCCTCTTAGTGTTCCTTGAGTCCAACAATTGGTATCGGAGCAAGGTTCCTCTGAAGAATTTTAACAGCTTGAGGTGGATCTTGGAATGCAATGGACTTTGGTGGTCTTCAACAACAGCTTTTGGTGGCACTTGATGATCTTGATTAGTCTAAAACAAAAGTCCTCGAATTAAAAGAAAATCTTGAGGATGCTAACAAATTCATTCAATTAGTGAAGGATAAAATCAATGAGTCGAGAGAAAAAAGGAAGGAACTATGTGATCAACTGAAGTAGAAAGAAAGTAAAAGCTTGGAAGATTTTCACCTGAATCAGACCTTAAAAGAAATAACTAAAGAATGTGAAAAGCTTGCTAGAGACAATGCTGCTCTAAAGTTTGAGATGGAATCTATGGTGATGAGGCAAACTAAGGAGATTGAAGAAAGAAGGAAGAAAGAGGAGAATCTAGCCCAGTCCTTAAAGAAAGATTTAAATAATGTAGTAGAGTAAATAGTGGATTCATTCAGCTGGAGATTGAACTGCAACAATCCAGAAATAATGAATAAGAACTTGAAAGACAAATAGTTATTCTCAGAGATGAACTCACTACTGCAAATGAATACAAGGAGAAGTTTAGGATCAGTTTTGCTAAGCTTGATGAATTGACTAAAGGACAGAAGAATGCAAATGACAAGTGAGGTCTTGGATATGAGAAGGGAGAAAGTTTTGGATCTAAACATAAGGATTCCAGACAAAGAAATCAGATGAATAAAGGCAGAAGGTATCCGGTAAGACAACCTAATGCTCAAAATTTTAATGGTCACTTCTTTGCTTGTAATAAATTTGGTCATATGGCTTATCAGTGTAGAAGCAAAATAAATTCAAGCAGTCCATCATTTCCCGGTTAGTGTTTTAGTTGCAATAAGTTTGGTCATAAGTCAATTGAATGCAGAAGTATGTCTGTCAGTGTAAGGAATGTTAAATGATACACCTATGGAAGATTTGGGCATGTTGATAATCAATGCAGATCAAGAGGAAATCAATGGAATGAGTGGTCTAGACAAAGAAATCCCCTGTGCTACAACTGCAACAAATTTGGTCACATTGCAAGATTCTGTAGGAATAGAAACATGGATAAAAGAGGTCCGGTATACAAAGGCATAATTTCACAGAGAGATGATAAAGGAAAAGGGAAAGTGATTGTGGAAGAGATAAGAGATCAGATGAAGAAAACATGGGTAAGGAAGAGTGAATCTAATGAAGGAAATAAGCCCTCAATAGAAGTAGTTTCTAGTAATTCCTTTGAAAATTGATCTTAGGCCATTGGCCTAGGGGGGGCTTTTCAAGAAAATCCTTTGTCCCCCTATCGATAGTTGGCACTAGAATGTAGGAAGTTGTCAGTAGTTGTGTTAATAGTTTACAAATGTATCCATGATCGCTTGTACAGAAATTTGAGAAGTAGAAGGTCCGCAGATGAATTCTTCTTTTGTTGTTTAAGAAAACAGAGTATCCAGAACACCTCGGGAAAAATATTTAATACGGTAAAAAGGTTAGGTGTGCGAGTTATAAAAAGGGTATTTGGAGCCCTCATTTGTCACCTTGCATTGGAGAAGAATAGGAGAGCCTCTACAATAGAATTTCAAAGGAGTAAAGTCAATTCGGTGGTGAATTCATCAGGTATTTTAGTTGCTTGTAGAATTCTCACTTAATTTGGTGTTCGATAGAAACTTGTTCGGTACAGAAAATATAATGAAGCAAGTCAAAGGAATGGTGAATTCAGATGAATATAGTAGTGAGAAGATTAGGGATGTAAGAAATATGTTGTCGGTCGATGAATTGAAATGGCTTGAAGGTGTGAAACACAAAAGTTTGGACATTTGGAGTGAATTTCCCTATTTTGATAACGCGGAAGTCGTTAGGTTTATCTTGAACAAATTGAATGATGACATTCTAACTCTGGATAAACCCTATCCCATTTCAAAAGAGGTGATTAAGAATCTAATTGGATTATGCAATGTTGGGGATATATCGAAAAAGAAGTCGATTTGGAACAAAGAAGTTGAAACCCTAATCAGAGTAATTAGAAATCAGAGGGCTTTGATAATTTCAACAATCAAAGATCCAATAACAAGGTACATTGTGCATGGAATCTGATACAAAATATTTTTCAGAAATAGGGAAGGTACAACTTTAGCAGGTGTAGTTTACATCTCTCATAAAATGATAATGGAGGATCATGATTTTGACCTGTGTGGATTGCTAAAAGATCAATTGATGGAAAATGTTCAACTAAAAAAGGAGGTAGATTACCCCTTCAAGTTTGGTACCTTGGTCATATGTCTTGTGATGTATTTTTTGAATTGCTTGCCATAGATCGATAATGTTGTATGGAAAGAGAATGAACCGGTTTGTAAACAGATTTTTGAACATTCTAATACTTTGGAGAACTATATGCAAATTTCTTTAAAGAATTGCCTGGGAAATTTGGAGCAATTGTCATTTCCATTCTAGTAAAAGCACTTGAGGTTGGATCCTCTTCTAGTGAAATGGAAAGGAAGAAGAAAAAAGCTCAAGAGATTGTTGATTACACTCCTCTGGCACATAAAACTCCAAAAATTGAAGGAAAAGGTAAAGATCTAGTGATTGTGGACATACCAGATGAAGAATCTAATTAGTACACTCCAAGGGAAGAACCAGAATCAGTTGAACCAGATGTAGTTATTACAGAAGAAAGCGAAGAAGAAGGTGTTTTATCCAAAGTAAAGATATTGTAGCTTGTTCAGGAGAAAGATGGGACGCGGAAAATTGCTGACATATGGTCTGATAGACCCTCATATGAGAAGGACCTGATCGAGAGCACACTAAGTACTTATTTTGTGCACAATAACATTGGTTTGGAGGGTTTGAAAAATGTTTTTCCTGAAGAGATGATTGAATGCATTAAGGAAGCCATGGTCTCTGAGTCCGAGGATAGAAAAGAGAAAGAAATAATTCTACATCTGAAGGAGCTGTTTAGGCTATCTCTTACCAAATTAAAAAGGAAAATGAATGTGTTGAGGCAATGCATAAATACAACCGATAACATCTACTATTGTCTTCATTGGCCTCATGCAGTTGGGAAATACAAAGATAAGCTGGACCAGATTGAATCTAAGCTGAACAAGATTGGTTAGGATTATAACATGTTTCAGGATCAGGATGGCGCAATCAAGAAAATGATTCAAGAGTTGCAGTCTAAGCATACAAAAGTTTTTTTCACCAGAAACAACCTTGTGGACGCTTTTTGGAAAGTGAAGGATTTAAACGAATGCAGATTGGAGCAGTTGATCGAGGTTTTGAGGAAAGGAGAGAAATTAGAAGAGGCAATCACAATTCTGGAATCTCTCATCCGGATTATCAACTAGACATCTGAGAACAACTTGATTTTAATCATTGTGATTTCAGTAGAAGCTTGGAGCAAATTTCTTCTGGAAATGAAAGATAAGTACAAGATAATTTTATGACTCGAGTAGCAGGGGTATTTCTTCAAATTTTGATCCAATTTTGAATTAGAAAATGGGGAGATCCAAAATATGTTTGTCATTGATGTCAAAGGGGGAGAGAGAACAGTGAAAAATGCTCTATCATTCTAAGGGGGAGTTGTGTTTTGAAAATTTGAAATTTTCAACTTTGGCAGCGTAATCATATTGGTTCTAACATAGTCATTTTTCCCTAAGTGTTTCCATCAATGCCAAAGGGTGAGATTGTTGGAATATGGCTTCTAGTGTTGTCATTGATGGAAACCTAAGTCATTATTCTGGTTCGCAGATCAGGATTTGTTCATACCGGTAGGCAGAGTAAAGAACAAAGTTTTACCGGAAGTGAAAATGAAGAACAAGGTATCCAGTTAATATGTTGATATGTATGCTTCATCGGATTATCATTTTGAGTTGTGGATCTCAGGGAAGGTTTTTAAGTAACTATTTTATCTTATTGTTAAGTTTTGTGATGTTGCATCAATCGGTGGTTAAGTTAGGAGATCTGACAAAATGTTTTTCTGTTTATTAGCTCATGGTGGCCAACTCAGTGAATATGGCATGTCACAGATGTATAAGGAGTAATTGTTTAAATATTTCTATGTTCGAGCATTTTTATTTGGGGACACAACATAGCATTAGCCGACCTTGATGGGTACACATCAAATATTTAATGTGGATTGAGTCGACTATTGGGAAATATTTTTATTGTGTTGAAGCCGATATATAGCAATTGAATTCTTGGTAGCAGATATATATAAGAGATCAATTAATTCATTTTGTAGCATGAGTTGGTGTATGTTCGAAGTGTGCGAATAGCAGAAGGGTTGTTGAGCGATTTGGAACAGTTTCACTTATGCAAAAGAGGATTTTTGTGAAGTGAATTAAGGAAAAGCAGAGCGAAGTGCAGAATCAGACAAAAGGCCTAGAATCTAATCTATGAGCCTCACCAGAACTGATACCAGGCATTTGTAGATGCTTCTTTCTCAGTTCAATCTTTTTTTTAATCCACATATATTGTAAGGCAGTGAGCCTTCCTGATTTTGAGCAGTGAGCTCTAGGCAGTGTGCCCGAATGCATGTGCATTCCCCTTTTTCTTCATACTTTTAACAGAGTATAAATTGTGGATTAACCTCCACCGTGGTTTTTCCCCTAATAGGGTTTCCACGTAAAAAATCTTGGTGTTATGGTGTTTTGATTGTTTCCTTCTTGTGCTTGCATCTTTACTTCTGTTGAAATGTTGTAAATGGTTTAAGATTTGAATTGAAATTTAAATATTGTTGAACACTGATTCACTCCCCCACTCTTAGTGTTCCTTGAGTCCAACAGGCCTTCCCTACCATTCACCTTTCCACATAAAAATGTTGGAATAGTTAATTTTCCCCATGATGTATGAAACATAAAATATGCTTCTTTCCATATTTGTACTACTCTCACCTAACACTTTTTGGAAGAATGCATTCCTTGCTAGAATGATAAAATGGTGTTGAGTTTACCAAAATTGAGAGAAGTATAGAGAATTTGACATGGACGGGCCCCATATGTACTTGTAGATATAGATGGAACATTCCTATGTGTCATGAGCTCTAATAACTACTTTGTCATAGTTTGGTAATTTTTTCTATTAGGGCTCATAAGTGACTAAAATGGAATACTTTTTTGATGATATTGTTGGCTATTATGATTGTCCCAGCATGAAAGTGGATTTTTATGTGGATTACAACAGTCATAAAATCTTGAAAAATCTCATTTTTCATAAATATATCCATCATTACCTCTTTTAGTGGTCTCTTATAAACCTTAAGGAAAATTTTCAACCTTCTTTCATGATGATTTCATTACCAGTAGGGTTCCAGATGGCATGATAATAGTCTCATATGACTATCATGGTTGAGTATGATAGTGGATAATCCTAGGGAAGCAGTTAAGAATTTGTGGAAACAATTTAGTTAAGAATTTATCTTCATCTGCAAAATCTACTTTTGTAACATTAAAATCTTGTAAATGAAGATGAGATCTCATTTTACATAATACAATATACATTTAGGATAGGAAATAGAAGTGATAGGAGTAGTATGGGATACAATGAGGGATGTGTAACTAGGGTGAAGGATAAGAGGTAATGAAAAGGAAATGGAAGGAAAATCTACACTATAAAGTAAGGTGGACTTAAGATGAGGAGGAAATTTATGAAAAATATAGGTCATGTGTTGGAATGATAATAGTAGTCAAATGTGTATGAGTAGATAGGATGAGAGGAAGGTGGAAAAATACTGGAGAGAAGTTTGGTAGTTATACTAGAGTTAGGAATGGTAGGGAAAGGGATTAGAAGAGGACTTGAAGGGTGGGTTGGTGAGTCCACAGGTTGAGAGGATATACCATCAATATAAGCCATGGGATTGTCAATATTATGGATAAAATATGTTCCATAAAAAAGGTACAAACCAATGCCAATGCACCATGCAAGATTTAGTATGAAAAAGTGCATGAATAATTATTTATACCCTATGAAGGAAATATCTTGGTTAGTATCATTCTTCTTCATGTTCCTTAGTATGGTTCTTAGTATAAATTTTATAAGCAATTATATTAGAAATGAAGATATGATCATTTGAGTGTCTATCCATATTAGCTTTAAGATGAACACTCCTTAATAAAAGAATATTAAGGTATTGAGTATGTTGTAGTATTACTGTAGACATGTAAAATTCACCTAACACTTATCACACATGCTAAACGATATTTTCACATCATCGACATCATCATCATCATCAAACATCACTACATTTCACATCAATTACGTCCAAAACCATAATTTCCCCTATTAATTGAATAATATGACATTATTCAATTAATTCACTTTTTTTTAACTAATTAAATAAATTCCATTTATTTAATAAAGTCCAAAAACTCTAATTTCTGCCATTAATTGAATAATACAACATTATTTAATTAATTCACTTTTTCATCAAACTTGACCAATTAAATAAATTTCATTTATTTAATAAAGTCCTAATCTAACTTTGTTCATCTTAATTAATTAGATAACGCCAATTATTTAATTATGTCACTAAATCACTTTATTCCCTTAAGTTGATTGAATTAATAAAACATAATAATTTAATTAACTCACTTTCCCTCCAAATTTGAATAATTTGAATAAACTATTCAAATCATCATCAAAAATCAAATAAAACTAATGCAACTTTGTTTGCAAGAGTCAAACTTGATTTGCACGTTCAACTCCAAAATGAATTAATTAATTAAATCAATTAATTAATCATTTTCAACCACTTTCCTGATATAGTAAATTACAATCCCCTGATTTCTCAATCTATTCTTCAATCCCACTGAAGGCTCAAATTGATTTCATCAATTCCATAGATTATTCAATCTATCTCTCAATCCTATAGATTATTCAATCTATTTCTTCAGTCACACAAATTGTGTAATCTATTTTGCACAGATTATTCATGTCTAAATCCTCTCAACATCTCTCAACCATCGATCTTGATTCAACATTGTTTAATCATGATCATCCATTTTGAATAACATTTTCTATATAAAAAACCTCTTTCCTCACAAAAAAGGGATCAAAGAATCAACTCATTTGCACAACGAAGTACTGCTAACATTCCTAATCACCATTGATAGAGCTTCAACATTTCTTCAATCAACCAACACACAATGCATCAAAATCTTCTCACACACAACAATGGAGGCTTCGCAGTGATATGAACAACCCGACATCAGGTGAATACACTCTGACATAGGATGGTAAGATTGTATCATGTTGAATTCTAGTTTATTGTTTTATTTCAATAACGTTTTGAATTCTTTGGCTTTATAATTGCATTTTGTGAGTGAAGGAATAGATCTAGGATTAGTGTTTTTTATTTAGATTAGCTTCTATTTCATTTGCATTTGTTTTATTCACGCTCTATGCTTTTCCACCTCACACATTTTGGCACACCCGGTGGGACCATGATCCTAAATGCTAACGGTTTTATGAGTTTAAATTAAAGTTGCAGGTTTCAAAAATGATTTTGAGAAATCCCCACACACTGTTCCAAAAAATTTCACACTTGCCTATCAAAGATTTTGTGCACTTGACCTTGAAATATACACATTTGACCATGAAACCTATGCATTTGTATTTTCTCAGTGCATTTGACTGATGACAGAGGGCACACTTGCAGTTTTTCTATGCTTTTTCTCTTTGAAAGAGGGCACACTTGTTGATTTTCTTGCACTTTTTCTCTATCAAACCTGTGTTCGAGATCTGCCAGCTCAAATTTGATTTTTACACTAACAGATGCCTGATTTGAATGTGTGACAAGTATTAATGTTTTTGTATGCAAGATCGAGAAACCACTAACACCTTTTTTTGTAGGGAAGATGAACAATCAAAGAAATCTACATTTACAATGCTTTTTAAAGTTAGGAATCTTTTATTTTGGTGCATAAAAAGAACAACACATATGTTTTTAAAGTGCTCTAAAATGAAACATTTCAATGCTTTTTATGTTAGGAATCTTTATTTGGTGCTTAAAAAAAGAACAACACAAATGAACACTTCATTTTTTGTTTTTTTAAAGTTGAACTATTTCAAAGCTTTTCTAAGTTAGGAATTTTCATTTGGTGCATAAAAAAAACAACAAACATTTAAATTGGTGCTCTAAAAAAGTTTTTAACTTTTAAAGTAACACTTGAATGCTTGATTTTTGTTTAAATGACCATAATGATTTCCTTTTGTTAATGCACACTCACATTTGTTTTTGTTGACCAAATAAGACTAGGATCAATTCAGAAACACTCAAATTTTGGGCTTAAAAATGAACAAATCAATTGTTTGTATTGCACCTTTGCTATCTTAGTGATTGATATCCAGAATACTTCATATTGGTGCAATTAAAAAAAAATTATGTTTATTCACACTTTCTCGAGGATAGCACCGCATGAGGTGCTTAAAAAGAATCAAATTGTGATAAATTATATTATGTGCATTCAGTGTTTGGCAGGCTTGATGGTTGTCTTCTCCCCTCGTACCTTTTGGCGATCTTGGGTGATGGAAAACATCTTGAGCTTCATACCTTTAGTTCAAAGCATACCTCTTAGAGGGCTTTCCTATTGAGACACATCCCATGCTAGAGAACTCATAGGAGACCCAAGTGGTACTCTCATTTTTTACTTCTATATAAATAATTGTGGGTGTGAGGAAAGTTATCATTCGTTGGGTGTTGATGGCCTATACCGACATCAGTCTCCCCCAGTATTCGTGTGATACGTAGAAACTTGCAAGGGTTGGGAGGCCTCTTAATTGAGAAAAATGTTGCATGTATAGGGATGTGAAAATAATAATCCCAAAACATTACTAAGAGCCATATGTTTGTAGAAGCTACCTTTTTATCCAAAAACTTTCTTTGAAAGTGGTGCATCAAAATTTACTTCCGAGAAGTTACTTTCCATGTCCAACTTCAGGCCCATGTTGTAAGTTGCATGTCAAATCATCCCTTCAGGGTATGAGGCAAGCCTGCCTAAAAGGATGGTTTCTATCTCTAGGGTTGTAATGTTTTTTTATGTTAAACTTTCCAAAAACATTCAAAACAAACTTGACATCAAACTTTGTGCTTGATCTAAAAAAGAACACATCCAAACAAATACTAAACATGATGGTTGAATTACAAACCCTTTGACTTACTATACACTTTTACGAGAAGCCATATATTTTCACTCCTTAAAGGATCTCCTTGAAGGTTTCCAAATATTTAGGCTTTAATTTCAAGCTACATTGGCTCAAAGTAAACATTGGAAACTATGGCTTGAGTATCGTGATTTCACAACTTAAAGCCATAGATATGAAGGTAACACAAGTCCATGCTTTTTGAGTCAGTCAAGTATTGTTGTATCACTTTCCATACTCCAAACATAGAGAAATTAAGGAAAAACCAACTTAAAACTTGCAAAAATCCAAAGTTAGATTGATCAAACTAGAAACAAAATACATAGAGACTGCCTTTGCACCAAATTCTAGTGCAATTGCCCCATTTTTTGTCATAGTTGCTAAAAATTCATTGCATTTTCTCTCTATACCAGAAACTTCACTAATGAAAATTAGTTGCATTTGATATAATCTGTGCACTTGATGTGGAACCCACACACTTGCTTATTTTTGCTCACACTTGCTTCCCAGAAACTAGCACACTTGCCAATAATTTGCTCGCACTTGCCATAATAGCTCGCTTTTTGACTAAGTGATCACCAAATTTGAAAGAAACACACAAAGGCTGCACTTACAAAATATTAGTACACTTGCTTCTCAAACACCCATGCACTTGACAAATTTTAGGCCGCAATTGATAAATCTAGCCACTTTTTCTCAGAAAACATCACTATTGCTCTATCCTACTAACAAATAGAAAAATGAATCAAAGTTTCTTACATGATCCTTGTTCGAACAAAATAATCAAAAACCTAGATAAGTCATATATTCCTTCATCCATCGTCATATTCCATCCTACTTTTGGAAATCAGAATCAAAACAAACAAACCTAGATTATTCCATCACTCACACTTCTAAGATATCAACAGTTACTTGGAACTCATAGATAGTTCAAGTAAGCTTTTTTGAAACATATCCTCTAGAAGGAGAAGTGAGATATCAATTCAGGTCTTTCCATATTTTGACTTCCAAACAACACTCAAACCTTAGGGTCTTGAGCTTCATAACAAATCATACCAAAAACATCCACACATTCACCATATGACCATTTGGTGACCAGTTTCTCTTGTTCAACAATCGAACCTTGTAGCACCAATCCTCTAACCAAGTCTCACAAATATTGAAGGTGAACAAACTGATATCATTAGCAGTTTAAGAACCTTCATATTTGAGAAGAACGAAACACCCAACCAGTGGAAAAACACAATGAACATCTTAGATAAAGAGGAAGAGAAAGTAGACCTAGCAGTTGGAAGATCCATGTTACCACCTCCTACATAGAAATAGATATGCACCCCTCATGATCTCTGACAATAGAAAAATCCTTAAATCCGGTAAGAGCAAAATCCTTAAGCGAAAATCTATACTTTGGTTTTCAAAGAACCATCCTATTAAAAAAAATTCCAAAGGGTACATCTTGAGAAGATATCACACTCGTAAAAATCAACTAGACCATTTCTATTTTCGCTTTTCAATGGGCCAACCACCCTTAGATCTAATGCACTAAACTAAAAACAAAGGCATTCTTTGTCCCATAGCTAGGAGTCATGAAAACATTCACAAAAGCTTGGAAGTTATTTATGACAACTACAAGATCGCAACATAGGAAGAACATGGAAGCAAGCAAGAACAATGCCGGGATCCCACCAAAAAACACCACGAACAATGAAGGTGGCCCATGGGGCTATAGGCCAAGCAACCTTGAAACACCCCAAAAGAGACCTATGTACAGAGACACATTCAGTGAGGAAGAGCTAAACCGTAAATGACATGAAGTGATAAAACAAAACAACTAGGACCCAAAAAGAGTAATCATAGAGGAGGTAGATACTAAGGAGGAGATAAATTATGAGGAAGTATTTGAACATTCCAACAACCCAAAAGTGATCAAACTAATGGACAAATTGTTGAGAAAGGACCCAAATTTGTACTTCTTTAAGTTAGCATAGAGTGGTGCTAAACTACCAGTAGATTTTAATGTGGAGGATCTAAATGATACTAATCGTATTCCCTTAGTGGATAACTCATTTTTGAGACAAATAACTGAACCCATGGAGATTCCAAACATGCCACCTATATTCTCACAAAATAGTGGTAAAACCAAGGAAAACCCCTTGTACAAAAAACCAACTTAGATTGAACAAGAGGTAGTGGCACAACAGTATCAAGGAGGACCATCCCAATACATACCACAAAGAAACAATCCACCTCCCAGACAATATGTACCTCAAAAAACTTTGAATTTTGATCCCTCCTAAAAAACATAGTACCATCAACAAGGTGGACCATAGGGTTCCCTTCCAAATCAGTACCATCAACAAGGTAGACCGCAGGCCCCCCTTCAAAATCAGTACCATCAACAAGGTGGACCACAAGGTTCCCTTCCAAGTTAGTACCACCAACAAGGTGGACCACAGGGTCCCCTTCCATATCAATCCCAATAGCAAGGTGTGCCACAAGGTACCCTTCTTCAATCATCCCACCAACAAGGTAACCCTCCAACACACCATTAGGGAAACCTTTAGTATAGTCAGTACCACCAATAAGTTTGACCTTAGGGTCCCCTTCCATATCAGTCCCAACAATAGGGTGTGCCATAGGGTACCCTTCTTTAGTCGTCACACCAACAAGGTAACACACCAACACATCATCAGGGAAACCTTCAATATAGTTAGTACCACCAACAAGGTGGACCACATGGTTCCCTTCCATATCAGTCCCAACAACAAGCTGTGCCACATGGTACCCTTCTTCATTCATCCCACCAACAAGGTAACCCACCAACACACCATGAGGGAAACCTTTAGTATAGTCTGTCCCAACAACAAGGTGTGCCACAGGGTACCCTTCTTAAGTCATCCTATAAAAAAGGTAACCCACCAACACACCATTAGGGAAAACTTCAGTATAGTCCTACCCAACAACAAGGTGTGCCACACGGTACCCTTCTTTAGTCATCCCACCAACAAGGTAACCCGCCAATGCACCATCAAGGAAACCTTCAATATAGTCCATCCCAACAACAAGGTGTGTCATAGGGTACCCTTTTTCAGTCATCCCATCAAAAAGGAAACCCGCCAACACACCATCAGGGAAACCTTCAGTATAGTCTGGCCCAACAACAAGGTGTGCCACATGGTACCCTTCTTCAGTCGTCCCATCAACAAGGTAACCTGCCAATGCACCATCAGGGAAACCTTTAGTATAGTTCATCCTAGCAACAAGGTGTGCCACATGGCACCCTTCATCAGTCCTCCCATCAACAAGGTAACCCATCAACGCACCACCAGGGAAACCTTCAGCATAGTGTGCCACAAGACATTCCTCCCAATTTTTTCTACCAACAAGGTGTATCGCTAATGCATCAACAAGGTAACCTTTAGTATGCTTCATCCCATCAACAAGGAACTAATCCTCCTTACACTCAATAAGGAGAAAACCCTTCTTATGCACAACAAGGACCTAACCCACTCTATGTTCAAAATAGCTACCAAGGTTTGATACCCCCATTATATCCAACTTATGACCAAAGCATGGTAGGAAAAAAAGGCTATTACACACAAGGCTCACAAAAAAATGTACCGAAAACAAAGATGGAATTGAAACTAGAGGTTGTCACCCAACATATAATAGATATGTAGGTAGGGAAAACAAAGAATACCTACACCCTTCAAGAAATATGTCCATTCCCATTCAATTGCTCCATCACTACACTACCTTTTCCAAAAAACTTTGAAATACCCAAGTTCGACAAGTACAAAGGAAGAGGAGATCCAGAAGAGCATGTACGAAGCTTCTCTATGTCATGTATGGAGGTACAAAACAATGACACTTACCTCATGAGGCTCTTTCCACGTATCCTTTTATGTCATGCTATGGAGTGATTTTCCCATATGTCCTTAGGAATTAAAACCTTCAACAAACTATCTAGAAAGTTCATAAGCCACTTCTCATTCAACATATAGAAGGACGCTACCATCACAAGTCTATCCACGATCAAAGAGAGTCAAGGAGAGTCCTTTACCTCCTACTTACAGAGATGGAGACACAAAGCTAGTTGATGCAAATGGCCCATTCCAGACAAGGAGTTAGTAGATATCTTCATCTCAAATGTCCTACCTGAGATTAACTACCAACTCACTATGTTATGTCCTATAGAATTTCAAGAAACAATCGGAAAGGGATTATATATTGAGCAACCCCTCATTGCAAGGAGTGTCCTTAAATTGAACAACTCAAAAGACAGTCCCTCTAGTTCAAACGGTAAACCTAAGATATGTGAAAAGAATAAGAACATTACAAATGATGGGGTAGTTGATGCTAGAGCACTATGGCATGGGTAAAACACACCTCAAAACAAATTACAGGTGGCACAAATGAGCTATGTTCCAAATAATGCACAAAAAAACCAACTCACCTATCCTAAAAACAATCAGGTAGTCAACCAACAAACAAATCAAGGAGGGAAACAGAGACAATACAATCAACCCAGGAGGCAATTCACAGTACTAGGAGAGTCACTTGAAATAGTCATGTGTAAACTAGTACAACAAAACCTCATCAAGGTGAATGATCGCCCAAACTATGAGGAACCTAGCTTCAAGACACCATGGTATAATGAGAAAGACATGCGAATTCCATAAAATCAAAGGACACATGACCAAAAATTGCATGAGACTCAAACACCTCATCCAAGACTTGATAAACAAAGGAGAAGTAGACATTGAACATCGTCCTAGGAACAAGGACCTTCAAATATACTTGAACCGAATCCCAAACCATGCCAAAAGGAATGAAAAAGGAAAGGAACAAGATTACCACTATGCTAACTATACCTATGGGGATACAATTTTAGGAACCCTCTCCCAAGCTAATAACAATAGGGAAAACATAGTAACTATATGAGGTGGAGACAACAACTGCAATGTAACTACCCGTTAAGGGAGAATTATAATACAAGGAGCCCCACCCAAACCCACAATTAAGTTATCAAATGACTACAACATTGTGGAATAGATGACTCAATCCTAGAGTTGTTAAAACTATCACCCGCACATAGGGAAATATTGGAAAAAGCATTTGAATCATCCATCCCTAACAACCTCAATCCAAATTAGTTCCAAGCTATGGTTGGAAAAGTCATGGCCAACAATCATTTAGTCTTTTCTGAGAAAGACCTTCCACTAAAGTGCTTTCACAACCTAGCCCTCTACATAGAGGTTGGTGTCCACAAGAACATGGTAAAGATAGTGTTGATAGATAATGGTGTAGGTCTAAAAATTTGTACCTTTAAATTCATCAAACAGTTGGGGTATTTTGATGATGTCATAGATAAAACAAGGAGCATTACTATAAGGGCTTACGATGAACTTGAAAGGAATTATGAAGGAACAGTTAGGCTACTAGTGCAGATAGGACCAACCACCATGGAAACCACCTGTCAAGTACTTCACCTTGAATTTACATATAACCTTCTCTTGGGATGCCCTTGGATTCACACATTACAAGAAGTCCCTTCCACCTTCCACCAATGCCTAAAGTTTTCCCATGAAGGAAAAGAGGTGACCTTATATGATGATCCTGAACCTTTCAATTTTTGTGCAAAGTTGGAAGAAAAGTATAATAAGATCCAACACATACCTAGCAACGACATAGGATTCCATTCATTCTCATATGTTGACCCTTCCACGCTACCATCCACCTCAAGTGAGCAACCGAAAACAAAAACCAAGGCTCAAGTACTTGATAGGGGTAATGGAAACTACCACTTCAACCAAGCTTTCTGCATTGGCATGCTTCCACCAACACCTAAAATCTATGGAGGTTTGAAAGAGATCAAGCCTACTCAGATAGTGCAAATGATAGCCAAACCCACAATTTTTACCAAGTGGGGAGACATGAAAGATGAAGAAATATTCAAGGAGGGCTTCTCATCCATGATTTACAGAGAAGACCAAAAAGATCTAGAATAGTCACAAACCCTTCTAATAGACCCTAGCAGTAAAGGCTACCAGCTAGTTAAGCAGATGAGATACAGTGGAACGGGTAGCCTTGGGCTACACAAACAAGGTAGGTGGGAGCCTATCATAGTGGAACAAAGAAAGAAAAATATGGGACTAGGTCATTGGTTACTCCAAAAACTAGACGAACCTCTTTTAAGAAACAAGAAACTTCTGCTAGCTTTAAGGCACTAGATATCTACCATATCATGGGCAACAATTTACTCGTCAAAGACTTATTTGACAAATTTTGCATTGATAGGTTTCCTCTCGAGTTCATCGAAACCATTATCTATTATCATTTTGGAATGGACTCTAACGAATATGAATATGATTCCCCTTCCTTTATCATTGGATATGATTCCCCCACTTCTAGTAATGATGACCTAGACACCTAATGGGAAAAAGATACCAGAGCCATACTGACCATTTCACCAACTGTAAGATTTGTAGACAATGACGATAGCCTCCCACTCCACTACCCACAACTAATAGACTGGGACCAACAACAACATACACCCATTCCAGATCAATTCTAGAATGATGAGGCAATCGTGAAGTTCATGGGACTTTGAATAGACATACCAGTAGGAGATCACAAAATAGGGTTTGTTATGGAACTCAAATAGGATGCATACTTTGGTGGAGAGATTGAATCTTCTAGTTGCAAAAATGAAAGAGAAAACAGAAAAATAAACATGCAATCCCCGATAGAAAACCATAGTGTGGCTCTATCAGATCCAGAAAATAAAGGACACATCTGATGATGAAAACCTTCTTGAGGCACCTGAAGATGGAGGGTTCAATCTCCCCATATCAGAATATCAAGACATATCCATGCTCCTAGTAGAAGAAGCAAAGTCCATAAATGATGGCACAATAGAAGACCCAAAGATAACATACCACCCGACATCACTTGATCCTGAAGAGAAATCAAATTTCACAGTATTCATCAAAGATAGAAATGTAAATTTTGTCTGGACCTATGCTAACATGCTTGGACTAGATCTAACATTAGTGGTGCATCATTTAGTTGTAGTCCCTGGAGAAAAGCCTATGAAGCAAAAATCAAAAAAATGCATCCTCAAATAGCATTACTAGTAAAGATAGAACTAAAGAAGCTACTAGATGTGGGTTTCATTAGACCCGTCGATTATTCGCAATGGATATTAAATCTAGTACCAGTGTCAAAACCTACTATGGGCATAAGGATTTGCATAGATTTCAAAGACCTAAACAAGGCTTGTCTAAAGGACAACTTTCCATTGCCAAGTATTGACATGATCATGGATCTAACAGCGGGGCATGAGATGTTATCCTTAATAGATGGTTTCTTCAGATATAACCAAATAAAAATCTCTCCAGATGATCAACACAAAACAAA
Organism: Sequoia sempervirens; assembly: GCA_007258455.2. Classification (NCBI taxonomy): domain Eukaryota; kingdom Viridiplantae; phylum Streptophyta; class Pinopsida; order Cupressales; family Cupressaceae; genus Sequoia; species Sequoia sempervirens. Next base: position 155,610,417 of record VDFB02358134.1, on the reverse strand, counting down.
ATTTACTTGTGCTTGGGGGACATTCTACTGGAATGTAATGCTATTTGGTCTAAAGAACACAAGAGAAACATATCAAAGACCAATGATGACCATCTTCCACAATATGATACATACAATCTTGGAAGACTATGTGGACAATATTCTAGCAAAGTTCGTCAAAAGGAAAGATCACTTAACCAATCTTGCAAGAGTGTTTGGTCAACTCGAACAATATAATCTAAGACTTAACCCTAAGAAGTGTGTGTTCAGAGTAACATCCGAAAAGCTGTTAGGGTACATAGTATCAAGGAGGGGGATTGAAGTAGATCCTACAAAAGTAAAAGCTATACTAGAGATTCCTTTTCCAAAGACACTAAAACAACTAAGGAGTTTACAAGGGAAGCTACAATCCATCAGGTGATTTATCACACAACTAGCAGAAAAATGTCACCCTTTGACTCATCTCCTACACAAAGAAATCACCTTCAAGTGGGATGGGAGATGTGACTAAGAAATCCAACAAGTCAAGGAGTACCTACTTACTCCTCCTATACTTATGCCACCTATTCTACACAAGGAAATGGTACTCTACATATCTACCACACAAGCAATGTTGGGAGCTCTCCTAGCCCAACTAGATGGTGATAATAAAGAAAGGGCAGTCTAGTACATTAGTAGAACACGGGTGGGCTATAAACTGAACTACTTACCCATAAAAAGAGCATGTCTCTCAGTTGTGTTTGCAACACAAAAGCAAAGACACTACATCTTAAATAGGAAGGTAAAATTGATTTCAAAAGTAGATCCACTCAAGTACCTACTAGCAAAAGTAGCCCTAACAGGTCAAATTACCAAATGGGTAATGATCATGAGTGAATTTGATATAGAGTATGTGGATAGAAGAGATATCAAGAGACAAATCATAGCAAACCAGTTGGAAAAGCACCCATAGATGATCACAAGCCTCTCACAGTGGAATTTTGAGATGAAAACATCTTGATGATAGAATAGACAAGCCATTGGAATCTATACTTTGATGGATCCTATACTCAATATGGCTCCAGAGTAGGTATTCTATTTCTCATGCCATAGGGAGATAGTATACCCAAGGCCTACATGATGCAGGAGCATCCCAAGTTTCAAGAAATCTTGCATCAACCAAAAATATTTGCATTCATGTTTTCTCGCATTTCAGTAGTTAGTTGTCAAGACCCAGTCTCAATGTTTCACACTAAATTGTACCACATTGTAACATCAAATATTGTGGAGTAGGATATATGATCTTCATTGCAACATCTATATCATATCCAGAATTCAAGTGTTTTAGAGATTCCTGTATGAAGTTACTACTAATAGAATATCAACTATATTTGGACAAAGAGCATTCACCAACTAGTCTTGGCTTTTCAAGTGTGCGGACCTATCCCGTGACTTGCAGAGCTCAAGAAAACTTTCCATAAGGATGCACATTCATCGAGGAACCTTAGTTTTGATCTGCATCATGTTTATCCAAGGATCAAGGGAAATTCATATGTTTTAGCCGACCTTCACACATTTCATCAATTTGGGGGTTTAAAACCTCTTGAGGCTGACTCAAACCTTTTTTGGAGCTGGGAATCGATATATATAGGCATCATATAGTTGCATTAGGCAATCAATTAAGATAGAGATAGTGATCTAGGGTTTAAAGTGCTTCGGCCCAAATTGTATTTCTATGCTTTAACGCCATATCATTCTGTAATTATTTAACCCGAAAGGTAGGGAATGTTTCTAGTGAATAATAGATATTTTCCATATTTCCATATGTGATTGTGTTCTTGTTCACTGAGTTTCCATTGTGCTTACTCTTGCTGCAAAGTTGGACAGTCCTATTCTTGGACCCTCCATCCTTGACTGCACCATGTGGTATTAGAGAAAAGTTGCAAACCTTTGGGAGATCAGAGCGAAGCTGCAAACTTTGGGAGAGCAAAGGTGGACAAATCGCCAACTTGAGGCAGTTGCACCAAAGCGAGTTTGTGAAGTTGAGTAAGGAATTTTGTAAGATCTTTGTGTGGAAAGATTGTTGACTTGAGGTAGCCTACTGGTGTTTGTCAACAGATCGTCGATTGTGAGGTAGTTGTGACCTTGTAGCTAGATTGCCAACTTGAGGCAGTTGCACCAAATCCTAGGAAGAGATACCGCCAAGGAGAATTCATACTACTATTAATGTTGCTGGAAAAATGGATGAGATGATGGAAATGATGCGAACAAAAAAAGTGATATTGGATGTTGTTGAAGAAGATAGAAGAAAAGGCTTAAACCCTAGACCTAATGATGAAAGTGATGATGATGAAGTTCAAGCTGCAGATCGAGCTAAAGAGACATCAGAAGAGGAAGAATCAGATCAAGTGAAGATGTTGAAGGCAATTTCAAAAATTGGAAAGTGACCTAGAATGGAGATTTTGAACTACATTGGTAACCTAAACCCTGAGGAGTTGATTGATTGGATAAATGGAATTGAAGAATACTTCAAGTATGAAGAAATTGAAGACCCAAAGAGAGTGAGATTTGTGAAGACTAAGCTGAAAGGACATGCTGCAATTTGGTGGAAGGAAGTTCAATTGGAGAGAAACAAAAAAGGAAAAGAAAAGATTGTGAAATGGGATAGAATGGTGATGAAAATGAAGAACCAGTTCATACCTGAAAACTATGAGATGGAGCTGCTGAAGAGATTGCAAAACCTAGGATAGAAGGATAAGACTATGAAAGATTACATTGAGGAGTTCCATAAGATCATCATCAAGACCGAACATAGTGAAGCAAGCAAGGAGAAAGTGGCGAGATATATCAATGGGCTGAGGATGAATATTCAGGAAGAGTTGATCCTGGTGAGGATGAATTCAGTAGAGGAAGCATATCAGTTTGCATTTAAGTTGGAGGAAAAGCTAAACAAAAGACATGAGTAGAGGCAGAGAGGTAGAGGAGGTAGATTTCAAAGAGGAAGGATGCATTCCAGAGGAGAAATGTCACATGTGTAGCAAAGAAAGTACAAGGATTCATACTACAAGGAAGAAAAGGATATCAATTCATACCAAAAGGGGAGAGATGACATGAATTTGTACTGCTACAACAAAGGAGGCTACAATTCTTACCACAATGATGGATACTGGAGAGAAAAGAAAGGATATGAGAAGACAACTTTTAGAGGAACTTGTTTTAAGTGTAGAGGTGAAGGACATAGAGCATTTGAGTGTCACCAAGAAAGTAAGGGGAACAAAAATCATGCAAGAACCAGATATGCGGAGGAAGAACTAGTGAAATTGCTGAATTAATAGAGGAAGTCCTGAGAAGGGAGAATCATTATTCATGAGGAGAGCACTGTTCCAAGAGAAATAAGTACCTAAGGGAGCACCATAGAGGAAAATTTTGTTCCAGACTAGATGCAAAGAAGGAGGTAAGTGTTGCAAAGTTATCATTGATAGTGGTAGTATAGATAATCTAGTTTCTAAGGAAATGGTGAAAAAGTTGAATTTGGAAAGGAGGGAATATCTAAAACCTTATAAGATAGTTTGGATTCAAGATGAGCACAAGATACTTGTAAGTGAGCAATTTCTAGTGAAATTCAAGATAGGATCATATCATGATGAAGTGATGTGTGATATTATGCCAATGGATGTATGTCATATGTTCTTGGGAAGACCTTGGCAGTATGATAAGAAAGCTATATATGATGGGAGAAAGAATACATATACCATAACATCCAATGGAAAGAGAATCATCTTGAAACCTTTGGAGGATGAACCAGAAAGTGAAGTATGTGGAAAAACTAGAATCAATTTGGTAGACAGAAGGAAATTTATGGATTGATTGAGGCATGAGAACATGTGTTTTTCTTTGATTCCAAGGAAGTGTAGAGACTTAGATGTAGGAAGAATCACAAGAGAAGAAGAATCACCAAAGAAGGAAGTCACTAAACTGATAACAGAGTACCAAGATCTTATATTAGAGAATGTACCAGAAGGATTACCACCAATCTGGAGTATCAGTCATGATATAGATCTTATCTCAGGTGATGAGCCTAGTTTTTGGTCTAGTTTTGGGAAGAATCTACAATCTATTTGCTCATAGATGTCATGGACTTTAATACTTAATTATTGGTATTAGCATAATGTTTCCCTCAAACCACTAACATTTGATCTCTGCAAACTTTAATGATGTTTGGCATAAAATGTAAACTATCTATATTGATTTTGCATGTGGTTATTGAAGGTTTCTTAAGGTGGTTATAGATGTGTAGTTATTATGCATACTGACCTTGCCATACATATTTAATGTGCTAAATTGAGGAAGATACCACTAGCTAGGCATGCACCATGACAAACAACAAAGGGATCGCTCCAAGTCAAAGAAGACCGATAGCAAAAGATTCTCCATGCAGTCGAGTGTAACCACCTTGTTGTAATGGACTTTTAATGTTCGAGCATGCGCGAGCGTTACTATTGTGTTGAGTCTGCATCTGACTTGCATGTCTGACCGGATTCCATGCATGTGTAACTGCCATCGCTCCATTTTCTCTATTTTCCCTAATTGGCGTCCTCCCAGTCGTGGAGTTGACAACCTTGTTTAGTTGTTAGCATAAATACTAATCTGATGCTCCTTCCTCGAGTTAGTGGAAAATTAGTAAGAAAGTTAGTAAGTTGATTGTTCAGTTAGTAAAAGGAAGAGGTTGCACGATTTTATATTGTATTCCAGTTTCAATTTATAGTGAATGAAATAAATTATGAGTTCGAGCATTTGAGTTCTTGTTAGTTTAGAGGATACTTATCCAAGGGGGCCCACTTGGTGAGTAATTTGTTTCATTAGTTTAGCATTGGTTTAGTGTTACTTATTGTTCAATACTTAGTTGGAAATCTGGCATCGACTGTTCCTGCAGCCACTAGAAGTCCATTCTGTGTCTGTTCTTGCAGCCAAAGCAAACAAAGTATTTCTTGTTTGTTGCTCAGATCTTTTATTTTTGTCATGCATTTCAGTTCAGCATAGTTGTTGGTTGATGTGCAATACTTTCTTTATTTCTTTTTTCAGCAATTTATTTTCAGCATTGTGTTTCTTAGCTATAGAATGCAATGACTACTTGAGCCCCTAGTGTACATACATTGATGGCCCATTTCAAGTTCATGTCCTCGGGTTGAAAATTTAAGTACACCTTCATGATGACTGAAGTAGTTGTTCAGGTTAGATGTCCAATATCTGAATCGTGGCTGTAAAGGCTTGGTTATGGAATCATTATAGGAGGCCGACATTTTTTCCATCATTGTCAGGGATGGTTTCAAGCTAGGAAGTTTTTGGAGTCATTGTTAGTTTCTCGTCATAGTGTTTTTAAAGCTATTCTTAGCATATATTCATTTAGAAGTGATGACCCTTTATTCGTTACCAATTCTTTGTGTGTGAGCTGACTGATAGTGAGTGATACCGCATGCATAGAGGAAGGAGAAGGGATGCTTATGGGAGATTACTTTCTAACAATCCTAATCCAATCCAGCTAGTTGAATATCAGAACTTATTAGAAGAAGAATATCCACACCCCTTTGTAGACGCATATCCTAATCTGACTAGTTTTGAAGTCTCCTTTGAAGATCAAAATCAACCTAAGAACCCCCTTACTTTGGAACCACATCAAGTAGGCATGGGTGATGCAAATGGGAACATACCCAATCAACCAACTTTTCCTTTTCCCATTTCCCAGCAGAATGATGTTAGCAACATCAAGAACATCCCTGCTTTAGCACTCCCAAAGTTTTATGGACTCATCACAAAAGATACTGATACCTTTTTATTTGAATTTGACATACTCTGTAGGAGTTATGATTATACTACTGATGCCTATTGGCTTAAGTTATTTCCCACCACTTTGAAGGAAGCTGCATTAAGATGGTTCATGAGCCTGGGCAGAAATACTGTGGAAACTTGAGAAGACATGAAGACCAAGTTCCTTGAGAAATATAAGGAATATTGCAAGGGTAATGACATGAGAGGAGGTGACAATTTTAGGATGCAGCAGAAGGAGGATTAGAGCCTGGAAGACTACATTCCAAAATTTTTGTTTTGCCTACAAAAATCTCCACACCATGCACTTAATGAGGAATCACAAAAGTTACTCTTCCTGAAAGGAATCAATGATAGTTGCACTGATGCCTTGGACCTCATGGCAGGAGGAGATATCTCCCAAGTTCCTTGTGAGGATATCAAGAAAATATGCCAGAATTACTCTAGGGCATCTTTAAAGAAAGGGAGAGCTTATCAACCTTCCATGGGTAAGTCAACTACCGGTGGAGTCTCAAGGATGGAGATCACTCATTTGCTAGCAGACTTCAAGCAAGACATTATCAATAATCTAGCTACTTAGCTAGATACACTTCAAGCCAAGAAGAAGCAAGAGGAGGCAGAGTTGATGTTGACAAAGTATTATCCCCACTGTAGACAAAAGAAGGACTACAGATGTAAGATGGTAGCTAACCTAGAAAGCAAACAGATTTCACCTAAGTTCAAGCCAATTCAGATTGAAGAAGACCAACTTTACTTTTTTGCACAAAGGAAGCCTTGGGCTCCAAGACAAGGTATGCCATTAGATCCACTATCCTATGTTGGGCCATATTTTAACTCTTATTCATCTGGTAACCAATAGCAACCCCAATACCCACACAATTATTGGGGATATCCACCACAGCCTTGGAGTAACCCTCCAAATTCTTGGCCCATACATTAGATTTCTCCACCTTAGTGGCAGCACCCTTAGGGGAATTGGTGACAATTCCAAGGAGATTGGCAACCACCTCCAAGAAATTGGCAGCAAACAAATCAATGGAGAGGAGGACATCAATGGCCTACTCAGACAGCCAATTACATGCATCCACCTTCTTAGTCCCAACAGCCTTCTCTAATGCCTCCACCTGCTAACTCAAGCTCAAATGCACCTAAACCAACTTAGCTACTAGCTCAGCCCACACCCAATCTGAATAATAAACCACAAAGGTAGCTTGCATATTCTGTTGATTCAAATAAATTCCCTACATATGTTGTGAGTGTAAGTGATATCCATCTGCATTAAAAACCCACTCTACCAGGCCCTTCCAAGCCCATCATCACTGAGCTCCCTATGGAAGAGAAGGAGGAGCCTCAGAATGGCCCCATTCAGCCAAATGCACCTAAAAATTATGAACTAGTCCCAATCAAACAGACTGAGCAAGAACCGCCATTTCCTTAGAGATTGGAAGTTGCAAAGAAGGAAGAAGAAAAAGAGGATACTAATTTTGATATCCTGGATCAGCTAAAGCATATATGTGTCCAGATACCCCTATTTCAATCCATAAAGGATGTTCCAATCTACGACAAAGCTATCAAGGAAGCTTGTCTTAAGAAGCCATGAAGGAAGAAGAAAGACCCAACTATAGTTCATGTGGTGGGCCAGCTAGCTAATATCATGCTAGGAAAAGTGACTATTCCCAAACATAATGACCCAAGCAGTCCTGTGGTAGCAGTTGTCATAAACGAGATCAAAGTGAAAAATGCTTTGATTGATCTAGGGGTAGCATCAATGTAATGACCAAGGATGTCCTATAGCAGCTAAATATTGTAAGTATGAGGTCTACTCCTACTATCCTGCAGCTTGTTGATAGCTCTATTGTCAAGCCTGATGGTGAAGTGGAGGATGTTGTGGTAGTCCTAGACTCCTGGGAATACCCGACAGACTTTATGATTCTTTCTCCTAAGGCTACACTAGGTGGGTACCCCATCATCCTTGGAAGACCTTGGTTGGAAACTGCAGATGCATACATTGGATGTCATTATGGTGACATGACCATTTCAGATGGAAAGAGTACTAAAATTTTTATTCTTTATCCACCTGCTCTGCCATCTCATGATGAAGAAGATTTTGTATGGCCACAAGTTGGTGAAGAGGCCGAAGAAGTTAATTCCATGGCGCAACTTATGATGATAGGAAGAAGCTCTTTTATGCAGCTCCAAGATGAAGATGAAGTGTTTGTTAATCTCATTCAGAACCATTATGAAGTGGAAGAAGCATCATCTTCTACTCTGGTCTGAACTCTTCTACCTGTTCTTCCTACAGCCACTATTCCTGCAAACATTTTTCTTGCAGCCACTCTTCCTACAGCAAGAGGTATGTTTCATACATTGTTGTTGTGTGAACTAAAGGTACCATGTATTAATGAAGCAACCATGATATAATTAAACACACAAACCCAAGTTTCTGAAGGAAAATACCTTAATGTCAATAGTAAATTGAATGAAGAACAACAACTGTTATTGGAAAATCTATTAAGCCCCCATCAACATGCATTTGCATGGGATTATCATGATATGAAAGGTCTAGATCCTAAACTCTGTACACACTGAATTTATATCAGAGATGATTGCACTCCAATAAGACACCCACAAAGAAGAATCAACCCTGCACTAAGAGAGATTGTAAAAGGAGAACTACAGAAATTGCTAGATGCAAGATTTATCTATCCCATTTTTGATAGTCAGTGGGTGTCTCCATTAGTGATTGTGCCCAAGAAAGGGGGGAAATGGTGAGTTTTTATTTATTATAGAGAACTTAATGCTACCACCAAAAAGGATCATTTTCCTTTACCCTTCATTGACCAAGTTTTGGACACACTTGCAGGAAAACAATATTTCTCTTTTCTAGATGGATTCAGTGGCTACAACCAGATCCAAATTGCAACAGAAGACCAGGAAAAAACCACATTTACTTGTCCATGGGGGACCTATGCTTATTTAGTGCTCCCATTTGGCTTGTGTAATGCACCTGCAACTTTCCAGAGGGAAGTCATTAGTATATTTTTGAAAATTTCTCATGATTGCATGGAGATTTATATGGATGACTTCACCACTTATGGTGTTGAATTTGATCAAGCATTGGAGAATCTCAAGAGATTTTTGTAGAGATGTGAAGATCAGAGCTTTTCCTTGAATAGTGAAAAGTGTTTCATGATGATGCAAGAAGGTGTAGTACTTGGTCACCACATCTCCCACAAAGGAATTCAAGTAGACCCTGCAAAAATTGAGGTAATCACAAATCTGCCTGCACCTACAAAAAAAAAGGATGTTAGGAGTTTCTTAGGCCATGCAAGATATTACATAATATTCATCAAATATTTCAGCAAGGTAGCAACACCATTGTATACTATCCTCACTAAAGATGCTGAATTTCAGTGGACTGAAGCTTGTCACAAGGCATTTTCTGATTTGAAGGCAACTTTAACAAATGCTCCTGTACTTAAGGGACCCAATTGGGAGCTTCCTTTCCACATTCACATTGATGCATCAAACTATGCCATAGGAGCAATCTTAGGACAAAAAGAGGGAACTATTGAAAATGCTATTTACTTTGTCAACAAAAAATTTTCAAGGAACTGAATTCAATTATACAGTGACAGAGATAGAGATGCTGGCAGTAATTTATGCACTGAACAAATTCAGACATTACATAATGGGCTACCAAATATTTGTACACACTAATCAAGCAGCCATTAGATATCTCATGAATAAACCTTTGATTACAGGGAGGTTAGCAAGATGGTTATTGTTGATGTAGGAGTTTGATATAACCATTGTACACAAGCTAGGGAAAACTAATGTTGTTGCAGATTTTTTTTCAAGACTAACTACGTCCGAAGATAATCAGCCCATAGATGACTCTTTTCCTAATGAGAATCTATTTTCTCTCAATGTACAAATGCTATGGTATGTTGATATAGCTAATTACTTGGTTACAGGTAGAATCCCTTCTCACTTCTCTCCAAAAGAGAAAAGGGAACTTATTGAAAGATCTTTTCCTTTCTCTTGGATTGTTGGATGTTTGTTTTATACTGGACCTGGCCATGTTATGAGAATATGTGTGAGAGAGGATGAGACCTATGGCATTTTGCATGCATGTCGCAACGAACCATGCAGAGGACACTTTGCAGCCAAGAGGACAACAATGAAAATTTTGAACACAAGATATTACTGATCAACACTCCACAAGGATGCATGAAGCTATACTAGATAATGTGATAGATGTCAAAGAATGGGAAGACCAACAAGATCTGATGAGATGCCACTGTGCCCTCAGGAAGCAATCACTCATTTTGACAAGTGGGGATTAGATTTTGTGGGACTAATTGACTCTCCATCAAATGGTAAATCTTATATAGTGGTATGCACTAATTATGTAACTAAATGGGTAGAAGTTAAGGCCATGAAACATGCCAGAGATAACAAGGTTGTAGAGTTTCTTTATGAAGAGATTTTCACAAGATATGGAGTCCCAAGAGAAATAGTGACTGATCAAGGGCCACAATTCACATCAACTCTTGTTGTAGCACTAGTGAATGAGTACAATATAAGGCACATAAAGTCTACTCCTTATCACCCCCAGGCCAATGGCCAAGTTGAACTGACCAATAGGGAAATTGAAGCCATTCTGACTAAAACAGTAGCTATTCCTAGGAAGGATTAAGCAAACAGATTACTAGAACCTATTTGGTCCTATAGGAAAACATGGAAAACAACTATAGGCTTCACCCCATCTGAATTACTGTATGGAAAGACAACCATGATGTCGATCGAATTTGAACATAAGACTCTGCAAACTGTAGTAAATTTGGGGATGGATATTTCTGAAGCATAGAGAGAGAATCATTCAGCTAAATGTTTTGGATGAGATAAGAAGAGAAGCCATGCAACATACAAAGGTAGTACAAAATTAGAGAATCAAGTGGCATGACAAATTCATTAAGGACAAGAAGTTCAAACTGGGAGATTGGGATTTGCTCTATGATTCAAGATATCAGGATAATGCAAGAAAATTGCAGACAAGGTGGCTAGGACCATATGAAGTTGCTGAGGTATTTTCTAATGGATTTGTTCAGCTCACCACCATTGACCTTGTTAGATTCAAATTACTTGTCAATGGTCATCGCCTCAGATTATACCATAAGCCATCTTCCAAAGAAGAGTTTCTACAGCAGTTCATCTAGCACTTAGAGCTTCTTTCAGTAGAAGGCGGTGAACCTAGTGTCCCTCCTTCAGCCTAATTGAGCTACATACCTTCCATAATAAAGAATTTCACTTGTGTGGAAGTCCACTTCTTCATCATTTTCCCATCCATCCATCCATCCATCACCACCTTTCTCTCTCTTCCACCTCACTTCATCCCATCACCTCATTCCGCCTCATCTTCATTTATTGCTTGATTTATTGTTCCAAGGTGAGCTTTACTTTATCCATGATCTTTGTAGACAATATTCCAAACACTCAGGTATGTGCACATTAATTGCTATCTTTAATCATCCTTTAAGTACGTTTATTTAATCACTGTATATTATTATAGACGTTTGCATAAAATTCCATCATCCCCTGTCACATCACCACTCCCATCTTGCATGTGTGGACACATGTCCAAATTTAGGTTAGGGGGAGGAGAACGAAAAAGATGTAAATATTTTATTGTCCAGGTGTCAAAGCATATTTGGCTGTGTTAGAGATTTGAAATCCAAGGAAGGACAACTTGCATGTGTGAAGTGACAATGGCTGCAGCCGCCATTTCTTCCTATCATGATCTCCCTTTATCACTCCTTTTCTTTTCATTATTACCCTGCCATAATCTTGAGTTGCAAACAAAAGGGGCAAAATAAAAGAAAGAAAACTCAGTCGACATTGGCACTAGAAATTTAGCAGGTTGGTCTTGAGATTTAGCAGACACTGTAGGGAAGTGCATTCGATTTTCAGAAGGGGAATTACAGGAAAAGAATTTGTTGAGAATTTGTTTGATTGAAGACAATGGGAGGTGGGTTAACTCAAAACGAACCCACGATGCATGATATTTTATTATAGGATGCACAATGCCTAGCCAAATTTTGAAATTGTGGATGGATTGATTACTTTTTGAAGTTAGATGATTTTGATGAAGGCATTGCCCTTGAATTTTCCCAAAAAATTTTAGAAGGAAAAGCCATATTAAGAGGGTTAGAAGTTGTGGCAACAGAGGAAGGAATTGCAGAAGTTACAGGGTTATCTATTGATGATGAAAATTACCCCATTTCCAGAGACGCCAGGTTAGCTAGGGCTAAATTCACAGAGCCAAACGACCCTCCAATGAGCATAGACAAACAAGGTGCAAAGAGAATGTCCCTGCCCAAGTCGTGGAAACTGATAGCCATGTTTAAGAAAGCAGTAAGTATAACACTAGTTGATATTGCTAGCATTGCAGAAGAATTGGAGGAAAATCAGAACCTCCTGCAGCTTGAGCATGAGGCCCTACAACATGAAGTCCTGTAGCAACAACCAGAACCAGAGTAGGAGTTCCTGCAGCTGCAACAAAAACAAGAGTCCCTACAACAAAAGGAAGAAGAAACAATAACCTTACAACCGAAGATAACTAGATAGCCTGAATCTATGCAAATAATGCCATAGGAGGAGCCGTCATCCATAAAAAGATTGGTAGGAATTCATAATCCTCCTAATTTTTTAGTACATGCAGCAATCTTGAATCTATGGAAGGAAATACAAAGAAGGGAGGAAGAATGGAAAAAGGAAAAACAATGATTGAAGGAAGAAATTCAAAAGAAGGATGAAGAGATTGAGGAAAAAAATGCAGAAATTGCTACCCTGAAGCAAAGGGTAGATGATATGGCAGCCTTGATGCCAAAGATTCTGGAATGTAGAGATCCTCCAAGGGTCTATGCTTTGCTCCTGAAAGAGAAATATATCTCCTTTAAGATATCAAGACTTTCCTTGGGTTTGAACCCATCTATTGATACTCCTATGGAATTTTCCAATGCTTAGAGGATTGCCTCCTCTTAAATGAAGAATTTTCTATGTGAATTTTATTTACATAATTATGCTATCACAAAAGACCATGATTGGAACCCACTGCTGTATGTTGGGGATTTTCAATTGAGAGCATTCATGTCTTGGGTGCAAAATGAAATTAGCTGGGGACAACAACATGGTGCTTATAAACAGTTGGAGTCTAATATCCCTTTGGTCGTTAGGGTTGAGTTAAGCAACCTAAGGGATATTTACAGAGAATAGCATAGAATGTTGCTCAAACCAAGCTATAGCAACCAGATTATGCCTTGGATTGAGGCAGTTTACAGTGAGTATGAGGTAAAGACAACAAAAAAGGAGGAAACTATGAGGAGATACCTATCCCAAAGATGGAATAGTTTGACTAATGAGCTAAAATAGGTTGAGACCCATTCCATCTACAATTATGCTGCAACATTAAAAAGAATTAAGAGATATATCCAGATTGGTAGAACAGAGGGAAGATTTTGGCTTCCCTTAACTTTCCAGCCACCCATACCCATGTGGCTAGTGCCAAATTTTAGGTTCTACCAACATGAACCTACTGTAGAGAGCCAAAGATGGGACATCCTCGATAGATTGGGAGGATTCTATTGGGATCCTGATTCACGTACTATAGCTACTAATGTTGGACAACTCTCAATTGAAAATTTTAGAGCTTTGACCAAGCAGAAGAACAACTCTTTCCCTGCTAGAGGACTAGCAAGACGTTAGGTTGGGGGGAGTGATGAGCCTAGTTTTTGGTCTAGTTTTGGGGAGAATCTATAGTCTATTTTCTCATAGATGTCATGGAATTTAATACTTAAGTATTGGTATTAGCATAATGTTTCCCTCAAACCACTAACATTTGATCTCTGCAAACTTTAATGATGTTTGGCATAAAATGTGAACTATCTATATTGATTTTGCATGTGGTTATTGAACGTTTCTTAAGGTGATTATAGATGTGTAGTTATTATGTGTACTAACCTTGCCATGTAGATTTAATGTGCTAAATTGAGGAAGATACTTCCAGCTGGGCATGCACCATGACGACCAACAAAGGGATCGCTCCAAGTCAAAGAAGACCAACGGCAGAAGATTCTCCATGCAGTCAAGTGTAACCACCTTGTTGTAATGGAATTTTAATGTTCAAGCATGCACAGGCATTACTACTGTGTTGAGTATGCATTTGACTTGCATGTCTGACCGGATTCCATACATGTGTAATCACCATCGCTCGATTTTCTCTGTTTTCCCTAATTGGCGTCATCCCAATTGGGGAGTTGACTTCCTTGTTTAGTTGTTAGCATAAATACTAATCCGATGCTCCTTCCTCGAGTTAGTGGAAAATTAGTAAGAAAGTTAGTAAGTTGATTGTTTAGTCACTAAGAGGAAGAGGTTGCACGATTTTATATTATATTCCAGTTTCAATTTACAGTGAATGAAATAAATTATGAGTTCGAGCATTTGAGTTCTTGTTAGTGTAGAGGATACTTATCCAAGGGGGCCCACTTGGTGAGTAATCCATTTCATTAGTTTAGCATTAGTTTAGTGTTACTTGTTGTTCAATACTTAGTTGGAAATCTGGCATCAACTATTCCTGTAGCCACTAGAAGTCCATTATGTGTCTGTTCCTACAGCCAAAGCAGATAGATTAGTTCCTGTTTGTTGCTCAGATCTTTTATTTCTATCACGCATTTTAGTTCAGCATAGTTGTTGGTTGATGTTTAGTACTTTCTTTATTTCCTTTTTCAGCAATTTACTTTCAGCATTGTGTTTCTTAGTTGTAGAATGCAATGACTACTTGAGCCCCTGGTGCACATACAGTGCTGGCCCATTTCAAGTTCACGTCCTTGGGTTGACAATTTAAATGCACCTTCATGATGACTGAAGTAGTTGTTCAGGTTAGATGTCCAATCTATGAATTGTGGTTGTAAAGGCTTGGTTATGGAATCATTGTAGGAGGCTGACACTAGGATCCAGTTTTCCAAACAAAACTACACATTGGATGATGCCAGGAGAGAATACGGGGAGCTAAACAAACAAATACAGGAACTGCTAAAGAAAGGATTGATCAGAGAAAGTATGAGCCCATGTACGGTACCGACTGTACTTGCACCTAAGAAGGATGGAGAATGGAGGATTGTATAGATTCAAGAGCTATCAATAACATCACAGTGAACTATAGATTCCCATTGCCCAGGATGAATGGCATTATGGAAATTCTAAGTGGAGCAAAGTATTTCAACAAGATAGACCTAAAGAGTGGATACCATCAGATCAAGATCAGAGAGGGAGAGGAATGGAAGATTGCTTTCAATACAAATGAGGGATTGTATGAGTGGTTGGTCATGCCATTTGGACTAACTAATGCAGCTAGTACATTTATGAGGCTGATGAATGAAGTCCTAAAGAAGTTCTTTAGTAAGTTTTTCATTGTTTATCTAGATGATATCCTGATTTTCAGTAAAACTAGGGAAGAACATTTGGAGCACATCAAACAACTATTTTAGAGGCTAAGAGAAGAGAAGTTGTTGCTAAACATCAAGAAGTGTCGTTTCATGAAGGAAGAACTAGTTTATTTGGGATTTGTGATATGTGCGGAAGGATTGAAGATGGACCTAAGAAGGTTAGAGCGATAGTTGAATGGCCTACACTGTAAACATTGGAGAAGTGAGATCGTTTCATGGACTAGCAACTTTTTACTGAAAGTTCATCAGGAATTTTAGCAGTATTTGCACACCTATGACAAAGATAATGAGGGGTGACCGGAAGGGATTCAAGTGGACATCTAGAGTGCAAAGGAGTTCTGAGTTGTTGAATCAAAAGGTGAAAAAACAACCTATGTTGGCACTATTAGACTTTGATAAGGTATTTCAAGTGGATTGTGATGCTAGTGGAAGCACAATAGGAGTTGTGTTAAGTCAAGAAGGGAGACTAGTAGCCTACTTCAGTGAAAAATTGAATGATGATAGGAGAAGATATTTAGTTTATGATTAGGAGTTCTATGCAATTGTATGGGCCTTGAAGAATTGGAGGCATTACTTGTTACCTAAGGAGTTTGTGTTGTATATGGATCATCAAGCTTTACCATATTTGAATAGTTAGGCGAAGTTGAACTAGAGACATATGAGATGGGTAGAATTCTTGCAGAGTTACACATTTTTGTTGAAGCACCGAAGTGGGAAGTCAAACAAGGTTGCAGATGCATTGAGTCAGAGAAGGAGTTTGCTTACAGAGATGAGAATTGAAGTATTAGGTTTTGAGGAACTAAAGCACATGTATGAGGATGACCTTGATTTTTGCTGAGGTGGGGAAATCTTGCAAGGAACCTGTGGAGACGAATAGAAGTATATGGTTGGATTATTTCATTTAGGAAGGTATGTTGTTCAAGAATAATCAGCTATGTATCCATGGAAGTTTAGTGAGAGAGAATTTGATTAAGGAGAAGCATTGTGGAGGATTAGTAGGACATTTTGGAATTGATAAAATTGTAGCATTGGTGAGTGAGAACTATTTTTGGCCGCAGTTGTATAAGGATGTCAGGAAGTATGTTCAGAGTTGTAGGATTTGTCAAGTTGCAAAGGGAAACAATCAGAACACTGGGAAGTATACACCATTGACAATATTAGAGAGACCATGGGAGGACATTAGCATGGATTTTGTGTTGGGATTACCTAAGACACCAAGGGGATTTGATTTTGTATTTGTGGTTGTGGATAGATTTTCTAAGATGGCACATTTTATACCTTGTAAGAAGACCAATGATGAAATACATGTTGCAGACCTATTTTCAAGGAGATTGTGAGATTACATGGACTACCAAAGAGCATAGTATTAGACAGGGACACTAAGTTCATTGGTTATTTCTGGAATACATTGTGGAAGAAGATGAAGACAGACTTAAAGTATAGTTCAACATTTCATCTGTAGGAAGATGGAAAAATGGAAGTGGTAAAAAGGAGTTTGGGGAACTTGTTGAGGTGTTTGACTTAAGGAAAAGCAATAAATTGGGACTTGGTACTACCACAAGAAGAATTTTCATACAAAAATTTAGTAAACTAGAGCATGGGGAAGACACCATTTGAAATTGTGATAGGACAACAACCCAGAGGAGTAGAAGAGTTAAGGGATATCAATACGGAGAGTAAAATGAGTATGAAGGTAGAAGAATTTGTAGGATTCATGGAAATAATGCATACTCAAGTTAAGGAGCATTTAGCGAAGATGAAAAATACCTACAAAAGATAATAGATAAGAAGAAAAGACATAAGGAGTTTGCAGTAGGAGAGGAAGTAATGGTATATCTGAGAAAAGAAATATTTCTAGTTGGAACATATAATAATTTGAAGATGAAGAAGTTTGGACCTTATAAGATCATTAGGAAGTTTGATTCTATAAATGCATATGAAGTGGAACTACTGGAGTAGTTTGGCATATCACCTATATTCAATATTGCAAACCTATACAAATATCATGAAGGAGAGTCACCGAAGGACACAGAAGTTGGTTTTCCAGACCAGATAGCACATCATCCAGGGGAAATTGAGGGGATTTTAGATAGTAGAGTTGGACATAGTACCAGAGGGAGGTAATATAAGGAATATCTAGTCAGATGGATAGGAAGACCAGAGGAAGATTTGTCATGGATTTGTCAGGCTGAGGTGGATCACATTAGTTTTCCTCTAGCCCCTAGAAAGTGAGAGGCTCACTTTTCTTCAACCTCAGGTGTCTAGTACAAGAGCATCCTAGGTTTCAAGCAATATTGCATCAACCAAAAATATCTGCATTCATGTTTTCTTGCATTTCAGTAGTTAGCTGTCAGGACCAGTCTCAATGTTTCACACTGCATTGTACCACATTGTAACATCAGATCTTGTAGAGTAGGATATATCATCTTCATTGCAACATCTACGTCATATCCATAATTCAAGTGTTTTGGAGATTCCAGTACGAAGTTACTACTAACAAAATATCAGTTGTTTTTGGACAGAGAGCATTCACCGACCAGTCTTGGCTTTTCAAGTGTGTGGACCTATCCCATGACTTGTGGAGCTTAGGAGACCTTTGCATAAGGATGCACATTCATCGAGGAACATTAGTTCTTATCTGCATCATGTTTTTTCAAGGATCAAAGGAAATTCATATGTTTTGGCCGACGTTCACACATTTCATCAATTTTGGGGTTTAAAACCTCTTGAGGCTAACGTAGACCTTTTCTAGAGTTGGGAATTGATATATATAGGCATCATGTAGTTGCATTAGGCAATCAATTTAGATAGAGATAGTGATCTATGGTTTTAAGGGTTTCGACCCACATTGTATTTTTGTGCTTTAACGCCATATCATTCTATAATTTTGTAAGCTTGAAGGAAGGGCATGTTGCCAGTGACTAATAGATATTTTCCATATTTTCCTTTGTGATTGTGTTCTTGTTCATTGATTTTTTGTTGTGCTTACTCTTGCTCCAAGGTTGGACAATCCTATTCCTGGACCCTCCATCCTTGACTGAACCACTATAGGATTGTTTTCCCATGCATGAAAAATATCTTTGAATATTAAGCTTTAATCGCAGGGCTAAAAATGGCTATTGAATGGAGAATAAAAGAGTTACATGTCTTTGAAGACTCTCAACTAGTAATCAGACAGGTGAATGATGAGTACTAGACAAAAGATGACAAACTAATGCCATACAAAAGGATGGTGGATAGCTTCTAGGAATACTTTATCACCATAACCTTTGAACAAATTCCTCGGATCAACAACAGAGTTGTCAATGCAATGACGACAATAGGCTCACTACTTGATATTCCATAGAATGTTCCTAAGTACGAGTTCCTCATAGAACAACTACTCATACCTGCATTCAAAATCCTAGAATCAGAACTGGTATGTGTTGTTGTTGGTCCTAACTCCCCATGGCACCAAGAAACCTTTGACTACATCCAGCACGGTATCATGCCACTTGATCTAACACCCACTCAAAAGAAAACCTTCACCCATAGAACTTCCCGCTTTACAATCTTAGGAGATACCTATATCATTGTAATCTAGATGGTATGTTACTTCGGTGTCTTAACATAGAAGAAGCAAAAATGGCCTTACAAGAGGTACACAAAGGTATTTGTGGGTCCCACTCTAGCGAACCTAACCTAGTCCAGAAACTACTCAGAATAGGGTATTATTGGCCCTCCATGGAACATGAATGCATTCAATATTCTAGAAAGTTCCATCAATGTGAGCAGCATAGTGACCTTCTCCATGCACCAACACAGGAGTTGAGACCCATCACAACACCATGGACCTTCTTGCAAAGGGGATTAGACCTAATAGGTAAGATTTCACCTACTTTGTCTAATGGGCATAAATTTATTATCATAGAAACAAAGTATTTCACTAAATGGATAGAGGAAATTCCATTGACCTATATCACCAGAAAATAGATATCAAAATTCATTTTGAATTATTTGATATGCAAGTATGGAATTCCCTAGAGAATAATAACAAACAATGGAACCCCATTCAAAAATAAAGACGTCCAAGAATTGTGCTCCCAATTTTCTATCCAACATAGCTTTTCCACATCCTATTACCCCCAAGGAAATGGTCAGGCAAAGGCTTCTAATAAAACCATATTGAAAATACTCAAAAATACTATTAATGAAGTCAGTCGTGATTGGCATTTGTAGCTAAACCAGACCCTATGGGCTTATCAAACTAGCATTTGAACACCTACAAGTGCCACACCATATTCCTTGGTCTACAAATTAGAGGATCTCTTACCTATCAAGGTTGAAATCCCCTGATTGTGAATCTATTAAAAGGTATGATCAACAATAAAGAATACTAGGTCACACGGCTAAAAGAATTAGAGCTACTAGATGAAAGATGTTTGAGCGTGTTAAACCATCTATGGGTTTATCAGAATCAGCTCAAACAAAACTATGACAAAAAGATCAAGGATGGGAACTTTCAAATAGGTGACTTGGTCCTCAAGGAGAATCAGAAGGTACAACTAAATCAGGATGACAAAGGAAAATTTGAACCCAACTAGTTAGGCCCATTTTTCATCATAGCAAGCTACAACTTTGGGGCATATCAGTTGGCTACTCCTAAAGGAGAATCTTTAGTTGAACCATTGAACAACAACCACCTCAAGAAATTCTACACATGAAGCACATCAAAATACCCCAGACTAAAGGGTACAATAAAAAAAATGGAAAAAGATAAAAAAAAATACAAAAAAATCAAAAAGCAAGGAAAATAGTAAAGAGTAATATTGTCTTGAATGATTGGTTGAGTTGAGTTTTGATCCTCCTAGCATTGCGTCGGTTGGTATCAGAGCCCAATAAGGTCTAGGTAGAGGAAGAGTTTGTATTTGTGTTTGTGGTTGTGTGCAGGTTGAGGAAGAAACCTGATTTCCTAGGTGAGGAAAAGTGAAGTGGGAGAAAGGAGAGACTTGCTTGTGAAGATGTATTTTTTGAGAAGATGTTGGAAGGATGAGGATTCACAAAGAAGGAAGAAGAAACAAGAAGAGAGGAAAAGAAAAGAGGACAAGGAAAAGCAAAAGAAGAAGGATCAAGAACTTAGGCAAGCACTAGAGGAACTCAGTAAGAAGATAGAAAGACAAGAGATTGAGTTGAAGAAGTTGTATAGGAAAGCTACAAGTTGGAATTTGACATTGAAGGAGAGAGTTGTGTGGCCCATCAAGAAGATTTTTCAAAGAAGAAGACAATCAAGGAAAGCAACAATAGATGAAAAGGTAAGGAATGAGATGGTAAATGCACCTATAATTGTTTTGACATCTAGCATTGAGGAAGTTCAAGAGGACAAGGTAGACATAGTTGTGGATGAGCCTTTATACCATGTTCAATTGTTTGAATCAAATGAGCAAGATAAAAAAGTTGTTGTTGCTGATAACCTTGGTATTGATACTCAAGTTGTTGGTGATAAAGTTGTTGATAACATTGATGTTGATATTCATGATCAAGTTGTTGATAATGAAATTGCTAATAAGGATGTTGCAGATTTGTTTGCTAATGAGGTATATGAAGGTTTGCAAGAGTATGATGCAGGTTATACTAATGGTGAATATGATTTCATATGGTGTTCCAATGATGAGGATAAAGACAAAGATGCAGCTACTATGGTATATACACAATAAATGGAGTTTTGGAGCCTAGAAGTTGAGAAGATGATGGATAAGAGATGGTTTAAGAAGAAGAAGAGGAAGAAGGACCCAGTAAGAGTTACAAAGAGGAAGGAAAAGTTGCAAAAGAACTAGAAGATTAGAAAGAAGGAGAAAACCAACATTCAATGGGACTTGAATTTTCTTTTCTCCGGGAGTATGGTGCAGGAGCACCTAGTGGAATTCATGCCTCCATGAGGCCATTTTTATAAATATTTTCTTTACATGGTTTTTGGGTCATGCCATAAGGTCATTTAGACCATATTTAACATGTTTGAGTCATTCAATAGGTTATTAGGTGATTATGAGTTCATTTTGTAAAAAAATGTAAAAAATTGTCAAAGCTGTCATATTGTCATATTGTCAAAATTGAAAAAATACAAAAATAAGAAGATGAAGGGTCATATGAGGAAGTTAGATAGTTGTAGGTGGTTGGGTATGCTTATAAATTGTTTGAATACCCTTGTATGGTCGAATCTTAAGGGGGTATTGGGAAAAATGAAGATGTAATGAAATGGAGATTTGAGGTGTTGGCTAGGAGAAATGGACTTGGCGTTATGTATTCTCAACAAACCTCATGTTACAAGTAGTGAATTGCTATGGTATGAGCTTATGATTTTGATTCATTGATGAGTTTTTTTTGAAGGGGATTTTTTGTTTGGGATGTCTTGTTATATGTTGGTAGTCTGAGTTTTCATTTGAATGTTGAGTGTCCAAGTTGACAAGCTTTGGAAAGGCCTAAAGAGCAGGGACAATAATAGTTTAATGGTGTAGTCTACAAAGAAGAACATTGGACTTGATGTATTGAGATTACTTGTTGAGTTTGGTATGGTTGAGTTTGTTATAAACATCTTGTGTTATGTCTTCTAAGGTTCAGTTGAGTTGTTTTGTTGATGGTTTCTCAATTTTTGTTATTGAAAAGTAAGCAAAGAATGCTTAAGAGCAAGGATTTTTTAATATTGCCTTGAATGATTGGTTGAGTTGAGTTGTGATCCTCCTAGCATTGCATCAAAAATCTCGCTCCAAAACATCAAAGTGGGAAATTAGTTTAAATAGATTATGAGGTCGTCTCTCCCTCAACTGTTGTGGTTTAAGAACCACCTAAAATCATTTTAACCCATGATGTTAGGGTTTTACTTTGAACATGCAAAATGAAACAAAAACAAGACTTAGGGTTCCTAACAGGAAAAGGCAAGAAAAATTTAGCAAAAAAAATGAAGTAACTAACAAGTGAAAGGAAAAAAGGAAAGTATGAGGAGAAATTGCAAGTGCAAAAACATCAAAAGTGAAGAAATTTTGTAAGTGCGCAAAACTAAAGCAAGTGCACATAAACTGACTCAGAGCATTCAAAAGTGAAGGCTTATAGAAAAAGCGCACTCAAAAGTGAAAGTTTAAATAAAATGTGTAGAACTAAAGCAAGTGCACAAAATTTTTGCAAGTGCGAGCTTTCTAAACTGACAAGTGCACTGAAACCAATGCAAGTGCATTGAAAAACTAAAAAATATGCTTTTGACTTAAGGAACTTTGTACATGAATTACAAGAACATGAGAAAATGAAAACGAGAAGCGAGAGGGTACATATCGGAGCACCGATGCCTGTGGGCTGACCAAACTCTCGAATTAGGTCTAAACGATGCGGGGCTCCCTGAATCCTAGGCATTGCTCCTCAACAATTGATAATGGAAAATCTAGAGACAAGGTTTCACTATAGGATCAAAGCACAAATGAGGTAATTAGAACCCTTTTTACCTATTTTAACCCTCAAAAACCCTAATTTCACCTAGGAAGTTCCCTAATTTTTACTTCATGAACCTTCCTACATTCAAATTAGGACTTCTTGGGAACATTGAAACAAGCAATGAGGGACCTATAGACCTAATTTTCCGCTCTCTATGCAACTAAATTAAAATAGAACAGTGTCGTGAGCTTGACCTCAAAATCAAAGTTTTTAGCCAACCTCTTGAGGGGGTAGCACAAAGTCCTACCATCATTTCACTAACTGTCGGGGCATAATTTTTTTTTCAAGAACTTGATCTTAAAATTGGAATCTTTGAAACAAAGCAACCATTACTTTGTCTCAAAGAGGGGAAAAATGTAGACATGTAAAATTGACCTAACACTTATCACACATACTAAATGACATTTTCACATCATTGGCATCATCATCATCAAACATCACTACGTTTCACATCAATTGCATCCAAAACCCTAATTCCCCCTATTAATTGAATAATATGACATTATTTAATTAATTCACTTTTTTTGAATAATTAAATAAATTCCATTTATTTAATAAAGTTCAAAAACCCTAATTTTTTCTATTAATTGAATAATACAACATTATTTAATTAATTCATTTTTTCATCAAATTCAACCAATTAAATAAGTTTTATTTATTTAATAAAGTCCTAATCTAACTTTGTTCATCTTGATTAATTAAATAATGCCAATTATTTAATTATGTCACGAAATCACTTTATTCCCCTAAGTTGATTGAATTATTAAAGCATAATAATTTAATTAACTCACTTTCCCTCCAAATTTGAATAATTTGAATAAACTATTCAAATCATCATCAAAAATCAAATCAAACTAATGCAACTTTGTTTGCAAAATTCAAACTTGATTTGCACGTTCAACTCCAAAATGAATTAATTCATTAAATCAATTAATTAATCATTTTCAACCACTTTCCTGATTGATTAAATTATGATCCCCTGGTTTCTCAGTCTATTCCTAATAGATCAATCTATTCTTCAATCCCACTAAAGGCGCAAATTGATTTCATCAATTCCATAGATTATTCAATCTATCTCTCAATCCTATAGATCATTCAATCTATTTCTTCAATCACACAAATTGTGTAATCTATTTTGCACAGATTATTCATGTCTAAATCCTCTCAACATCTCTCAACCATCGATCTTGATTCAACATTATTTAATCTTGATTGTCCATTTTGAATCACATTTTCTATATAACAAACCTCTTTCCTCATAAAAAAGGATCGAAGAATCAACTCATTTGCACAACGAAGTACTACCAACATTCCTAATCATCATTGATAGAGCTTCAACATTTCTTTGATCAACCAACACACAACTCATCAAAAGCTTCTTGCACACAACAATGGAGGCTTTGTAGTGATATGAACAACCCATCAGGGGAATACACTTTGACACAGGATGGTAAGATTGTATCATGTCGAATTCTTATTTATTGTTTTATTTCAATAATGTTTTGAATTCTTCAGCTTTATAAGTGCATTTCATGACTGAAGGAATAGATCTAGGATTAGTGTTTTTGATCTAGATTATATTCTATTTGGTTTGCATTTGTTTTATTCATGCTCTATTATTTCCCCCCTCACATGATTAGGAAACCCTAAAGTGATAATTTAAAGTGGTGTAGATAAAATTTAGTGAAATGAATCACTCTTAGATATAAATAATTAAAAAAATTAGTATATAAAACCTAAAGGGGTGTAAGAGGAGAGATTCACCAAAATGAAAGAGGGAATAAAATATTATTTATATAAATATAGGGTAAATAAATAAGTTAGGAATTCATGATCTATCACAAAATAAAAGAATTAAATAAATATATTGAATCAAGATGTAGAACATGGGTTCTTTATTTTATACTTCATAGGTAAGACATTAGTGATTGACTAAAGTGGAGGAATGATTGGTCATTGGAGAGTAGGGAATAAAGTAAATTGTAGGCATAAAATAGATGTAAACAAGAATAGGAGGAACTATGTAAATAAGTGAGGGATCACAACATGTACATGGCATAATAAAATTTAAAAAAAATGATAATTAACATTCCAACACTAGTAACATGAAAATATTAGTTCATAGAATCAAATTCATCATAAAAACATGCAATTTACTTCTTCCATGTTAAAAAAAAACAAAAAATAAGGTGGAATTATTAAAAAATGATTGATATTTTGTCAACACCATGAAAAGTGAATTTGTATGCTTGATAACTCATAGATTGTAGAAAGAACAAAGCATTTGGATTCACAAGTTCCACATACTTTTTTACAATTTTTTGTGATTCCAAGAAATGTGAGTGCATTGTAACACAATCTTGTTATAACTTGCATTAATAATTTCATTATGGAGAGAGAGAGAGAGAGAGAGAATAGTTGGAGAGAGAGGTAGAGATACAGAGAGACAAAGATATAGAGAGTGAATGAGAGAGAGGTAGGTAGAGAGAAGCAAGGATGGAGGGAGGGAGGGAGAGATGAAGGAAGGGGGTAAGGAGGTAAGTTGTAGGATAGTTGTACCATGATTTTAGGTTTATGATGAAAATCAATTTATGGATGGATACATGTTTATGATTTATGATTATATATTTATATATTAATGTGATGTATATGTGTAGATTTATAGATGGATATTCTTGTTTATGATAAATATTTCTTGATCATGATTATGTATGGTTATATTATGTATAATTTATGATGATATAGGAGGCTCATGTGGATATTATGCACAATGCATATAATCTCCATGGACTCTAATATATGAGTAGGATATTCGATCAATATTATAACTATTTATTTATGTTAGACAAGTATAAGTATTAGTATAGTCTTTACTAGAAGAAACAACATAAGAAGTATAAGCCATATTAGAGACCATAAGGAAATAAGGCTAGTGGTGATTCTTCTTACGCCTGGAATAAGAGGAAACTTTAAGAGTTAGGTTATTAGCGTCCATCTAGAGGTTGTAAGCCTATCTATAGTGAATCAAGGTTTAAATAATTGAGTAGTTCATATTCTATGCATCCAAATACCATTTCATCATGTTATAAATGTGGGAAATATGGTCATATCATGCTACACCCTTAATATTAGACTATACATAGGGTTATGAGTTGTCGACTTGTGTCTACATTAACTCTTAATTAAGTCATATTATCATTATTATACTTTTATTTAGTTATTTAGGTTGGCCTAAGGCTTCTATAGGGTTATCTAGGTCAGCTTGAATGATATCCTAGGCATAAGTAGGGTATGTATAGAAGGTAGTGAGTATTTTTTAATTATCAAATTGTGAATTGTGTTCTTATTGGAGATATTTGGAGGTTTTTCCCCTCAAGGTGGCTTATTATTCTTAGCAATTATCAAGTATTTTTAAAATATTCGATATTATATCTTATATTGTGCAAGTTATTTCATTACAAGTGGTATCAAAGCATGATCTTGGCATTGTGAAAGTAGGGAATTTTTTTAAATTTTGGAGGTCATTTTGTGAAACACATATCTTTTAGGTTTTGGGAAAAAAATTATTATTTTTAAAAGGTTTTTGAAGAAAATTTTGAAGCATATACACTACGATTTCAAAGGAATTGGAGTAGAATTGGGTGACTTATTAAAAAATAGGGTTTCCAATAAATTCACTCTCAAGACTATGAATCTATTTATTTCTTAGAGATTTTTTGAGTAAGTGGTATCTTGGCCCTAGTAAGATACATTAAAATTTTAGACCATTAAAATTTCATTTGTGTGATATATTTTAAAATTATTGGTTTTCATCATGACAAGGCCTCACACAAGAGGCACAAAGAATTTGGTCACACCAAGAAAATACCATGATAAGGATCAAGTAATAATTGAGGATATTAATCCTAATGTGGAAATAAACAAGGTTAAGGAAGAAATTTCATCAAAAAAGATTGAGATGAGGTGGAATATGGATTGATTGCAAGGAGATATACTATTCCTAAGAGGAGATATATCAAACATATGGAGCATGTTAAATGCTTATATAAATGGACCAAGACACAACATCTAAAGAAACCAAGGTGAATCATCCAAGTTAGCTAATATTGATCCAAATTTTAATACTCAAATAAGATCTACAACTTGATACCATAGGTGGATATGCGCAAGTTTGATGGCAAGGAACCACTAACTTGGATAAAAGAAATGGAGAAGTATTTTGATGTACATTAGTTGCAAGTGGAAAAAAGGTCATAATGACTTACTTATATCTATAACTAGATCAATTCATTTGGTGTCGATGAATTTTTACTCCTTGATAGATAAAGGGTCTCACTATCTCATGGTCAATTTTTATAGAGGAGCTATAATATTAGTATAGTAATAGTGTGATAGACAACTTCTTTAGCCAACTAGCTAAAATTCAACAAACAAGACTAGTCAAGGATTATATTCAAAAATTCCAAAATTTATCCTTAACAGTCAATACAATTACAAAGGAGAACTTGAATAATATATTTTTGTGCAGTCTTAAGAATTACATTCAACATGAGGTGTGCTTGTTTAGTCCTAGCTCTATATCCGAGTCTTTTATCTTGGCACACAAGGTAGAGGAGAAGTATTTGATTCATAGAAATAAAGGGTCTAATTGGATAAGAGATAAAGGGTATTCAACACATTCTCTTCTTAAACCTACTATATTACCACCACAAAAAATTAAGGAGAATCAAGAAAAAGGTTTATATTTCAATTGTGATATCAAATATTACTAAGGACATAAATGCAATGAAAATAAATTATTTTATATTGAAGGTGTGAGTGAGAAAAAGAGGTGGAAACATTATTAGAGGGTGATAGGGAATTAAATGAGGAATCACAAGATTCCCAACCAATCATTTATTTTCATGCACTCTTAGGTTTTACATCACCAAAAACTCGCAAGGTAGTGGTTTTCTTAAAGATTTAGAGAGTAACAATGTTAATAGACTCTGGTAGTACTTATACTTTCATCAAAAAAATTGGCTACTCATCTAAACTATTTTATATATCCATCTCTAGAGTTTTAGGTTTTGATTGCAAATGGTGGTATTATTAGTTGTGTTAACAAATTCCTTATTAAATTGTCTATGATATATTATCATCTAGATAGCCCAATATTTTTTATCTCCATATGTGTAATAGATGTTTCTTTAGGATTATAATGGCTTGCTACTTTGGGAACAATTGAGATGAACTTCCACGAGCTATTCATGAGATTTCAATCAGAAGGAAAGACAATAAAGCTAAGTGGGTTGTGTGCAAATTCCCTATAAATGGTAAGCTCTAATCAAATGCAAAATTTTCTTAAGAAATGATTTGATGGATTTGTGGCCCAAATATGTTCATTAGAAGTTTATCAATCCAATGCTCCTAACCATCCTAATTGATAAGTAATTATAGATTTTCATTCATTGGTTTTTGGAGATATACCTAAAGAAATTCCTCTTAAGAGGAATCATGATCATGCCATACAATTAGTTCCAAGGAGCCAACCACCCAACATCATGCCTTATAGGTACTCATATATACAAAAAGTGAGATTAAAAATATTATTCAAGAGATGCTAGATGTAGGAATTATTAGGAATAACCAAAGTTCTTAATCCTCACCCATGGTGATGGTGTGTAAGAAGGATGAAACTTGGAACATGTTTCCATAATATAGAGTGATCAACATGTACACCATAAAATATAAGTTTCCTATTCCACTCATTGATGATTTTCTAGATGAATTTCATGGAACTATGCATTTTACAAAGTAATATTTTAGACCAGGTTATCACCATATTTAAATTAAGAAAGAAGATATTTCTAAGAAAAAAATTAGGACTCATAAGGTTCATTATGAATTTTCGGTGATGAAATTTGGTCTTACCAATGCACCATCTACATTTCAAAGTTTGATGAAATCTATGTTTAAGAAATTCTTGAGAATATTTTTATTAATGTTCTTTGATATATTTATTTATAGAAAGACATGGGAAGAACACTTGTAGCATGTAGATAAAAAGTTAGAATTTCTTGAAAATCATCAAATTTATGCTAAGCAATCCAAGTGTGATTTTGGTCTCAAATAGGTAGAGTACTTGGGACACAATTTTTCATGGATTAAAGGTAGCTCCCAACAAAATGAATTCTATCATGTAATACCTTGTTACAAAAACCATAAAGAAATTGATGGGTTTCTTGGGATTGAATAGATACTATAGAATATTTGTGAAGAATTATGGCTATATAGCAGCACCCCTCATTGATTTATTGAATAAGGATTCTTTTTATTTGAGTGAGTCTACTAATGCAACATTAGAGAGATTGAAGGAGGGTATGTGTACAACTCCAGTTCTTGCCACTCCTAACTTCACCAAAGATTTTATTGTGAAATGTGGTTCTTTAGAAATTGGTATAGGAGTAGTTCTCATGCAAGAGGGTCAACCCATTGATTTTGAGAGTCATCACTTAAAGGGTAAGAATAAACACAAACCTATTTATGAGAATAAAATATTAGCTATTCTTTATGCATTAAAATAATTGAGACCTTATCTAATGGGTAGATAATTCAAGGTTAAGATAGATCATGATAGCCTAAAATATTTTTGGAGTCCACATGTTATCTTTTGAAAAGAAATAAAAAAGGGTTAATAAGATGTTGGGATATGACTTTGAGATTTTTTATAACAAAGGGAATGAAAATTTTGTGGTAGATGCACTATTTAGGAAGGATGAAGATTTATTGTGTTCCATTTCAATATTACAAGAATATTGGGTAGCAGAATCCAAAGTAGAGTGGTTGAATGATGTTGCTACAAGTAATCTCATTCATCAATTACAAAGTGATCCTAGTAGTTTAGATAAGTTTTTTTGGAAGGGATATGCTTTATGGTATAAAGAGTGATTATATCTCTACAAGAATTCTACTCTCAAACAAAATTTTCTCATCAAACTTCATGAGTCTCCAATGGATGATCATTTAGGAATTTTGAAGACTTATCATTGAGTCAAGAAATAATTATTTTGGGAAGGGTTAAAAGGAAATCAAATTTTTTGGCTGAATGATTGGTTTATCAAAGAAGTAAATAAGAGAAAATTAAGATTTTTGGTCTCTTACAATCCTTATTTATTCCTAGCCAATGTTGGGAAGAGGTCTCCATGTAATTCATCATAGGGATTTGAAGATCTAAAGGTAATAATGTCATCATGGTAGTAGTGGATCGCCTCATTAAATATGCACATTTCATTGTGTTATCATATCCTTTTACATCAAGTATAGTGGAAAAATATTTCTTGGAGAATATATAAAATATACATAGACACCTAAGGTTATTGTTAGTGACCATGATCCTATCTTTATTAGTCACTTTTGGAAAAAAATTCTCATGTTTGGGTACTCAATTGGCTCATATTTATTCATACCATCCTCAATATGATGGGAAAACTTGGGTTGTTAATAAGTGTTTGGAAGGATATATGTATTATTTCACTTTAGATAAACAATCTCAATGGCTAGATTAGTTATTGCTGGTAGAATGGTGGTATAACAATTCCTTTCATAATTTATAAAAATTTCTCCATTTATGACACTATATGGATAACATCCTCCTTCCATCACATCATCATTGAAAGTGTCACCATTATTTCAATCCATGGAGACATCATGCTTCATCAACAATCAATTTCAAGACTCAAGGAAAATCTAGCCATGACACAAAATTGAATGAAGTAACAAGTAGACCAAAACCATGGTGAAAGAAGTTTTGAAGTTTGAGATTGGATTTTCTTGAGATTCTAACCCTACAAGAAAATTTCATTGAAGCCAAACAAAGAACAAAAAATTATCCCCAAAATATTATGGCCCTTACCAAATGATGCAAAATATAGGTGGTTTTTCCTATAATCTTCACTTTCCACCAACAACAAAGATAAATCCAAATTTTCATGTTTCATATTTGAATAAGGTAATCGGACATAATCTCCCTATTCAAAAATATTACCAAAGCTTGATGTTGAAGGAAGAATCACATTGGAACCAAATTGCATTCGTCAAACATGTACAAAGAAGCTAAGGACTAGAACATTCACTAAGTATCTTAACCAATGAAAGAATTTATCAATTGAAGATGTCATATGGGAGGATGAATATTTCATTAAAAAATATCCACACTTGATTAAGATTGAGGACAATGTTTCTCTAAAGAAGGCCATAACATTAGAGTATACATAGGGTTATGAGTAGTTGGCTTATGGCTACCTTAACTCTTAATTAAGTTATATTATCATTATTATATTGTTATTTAGTTATTTAGGTCAGCCTAAGGCTTCTATATGGTTATATAGGTCAGATTGGGTGATATTCTAGGCATAAGTAGGGTATATATAGGGGTAGTGAGTATTGTTTATCATATTATGAATTTTGTTCTCATTGGAGATATTTGGAGGTTTTCCCCTCGAAGTGTCTTGTTATTCTCAGCTATTATCAAGTATTTATAGAATATTCCATATTATTATTGAGTAGGACAACTGAGAGGGGGGGTGAATCAGTTTTCATAGATTTTAACCTTTAATTCAATCATCAGAACTAATGCTTAACACTTCTTAAATGATTAATCATCAAATTCCAATGTAGAAACTAAAATCCAACACATAAACACAATAACACCAGATTTATGTGGGAAACCCAATGAGGGAAAAACCACGGTGAGGATTTAATCACACTATAGAGAATATCAAAATCGATTACAAAAAGTTTCATTGCCTAAGATAAGGCTCACTACCTAAAATAAGGACTCATTGTCCAAAACAAGGACTCACTGTCCAACAGGGCTACAACCCAGAGGGCTCACTACCATAGAGATACAAAGAAGACAAAAAATACTTGTTATAAAGAGACTACAATCCCAATGCAATAAAGGATTCCACCACAGTCACTTGATCAACTTTCATGAATGATAGATCTTTCCTTCTGCTCACTACATCTAATAACTCAGCATTAAGCTTCGCACTGGTCTTCCACAGACATATCACACACTTTCTGAATAGCATCAAAGTCATGTCTACTCTTTCACTTATCTTCCTTATTTTCTTTTGTATATTTTTCATTACTAGCACCAAAACATCCTAGGGTGGAATTACAATGAGGGCTACCCAAACACACGCTTCATCGGGACCCAAAATAGATCCAACATGCTTCATCAACTTTGAAGATAGTGCTTAACAAGAGGTTGGCCAAACCAATGTAAAACACATAGAACAATTAAGCTCAAAACTTCCAAAAACCAGAAAAATATTCAATGCAATCAAAACATCTTAACTCTAAAACCACAAGTCAAAATACTTCATCAAATAGAAATACAGACCAACAACTTTTCTCCTGGACCTCAACTAGAACACAAAAAAACATAGTTCACAACTGGTGAACACAACTCAAAATTCACAATGAACCAACAACCAAAAATATAGATATAACAACCTTCAAAAACCATTACCAACATATCTGAACAACACAAACATAGGGGAAAATACCAGATCATTATCCTGAGCAACAACTGAATACCTGCAAACTTTCTTTAATACAATTTTCTCAATATCCTCAACATATGCAACCAACAACAACTAGTAGATAACCAATTGACTAGTTGACATCAATTACAACACCTTCATTCCTTTCTCCATTCTTGCAACAATATCCCCATTTGTCACTAATGGAAACACATGATTTGAAAAACCATCAAGGACACCATACTAGTTCTGAATATACTTCTCAAGATTTTTCCTTTTGCTTCTCCCCCTTAGAAGATCATCTTTCTCATTACTTGATTTCTCTCATTATATTTTTCTCCTTTTCACATGCTCTCTCCCCCTTTGACATCATTGAAAAAGGAAAAATATATGTTCATTGAATCAATTGAATCTTCCTTTGATGTGAAAACATAATACTCACAATGACAACACTTGAAACTACCTACTCCCCCTGAGAGGTAGCCACCAAAACATTAGTCCAAAAAGATAGAACCATGAATCCACTAGAATGATGCATCTTAGTTTATGAAAGGAGGGGAAATAACCCCTAACTTCTCCATGAAATACTCAAAAGTATCTTTAGGAAAAGCCTTTGTAAATATATCAACAATCTAATCCTTTGTCGGAACATACTAAAGATTGACTTCATTCTCCATGACCTTCTCTCTTAAGAAATGATATTTGATAGATATATGCTTCATCCTCAAGTGCATCATAGGATTCTTTGAAATGTTAATTGCACTAGTATTATCATAGAAGATAGGAATGAGATCATCATATAACACTGTGATATCTTTCAGTGTTTGTTTCACCCATAGAACTTGTGTATAACAAGATGTAGCAGCAATATACTCAGCTTTAGTAGTATAAAAAGAGACTGAATCTTGCTTCTTACTCAACCATTCCACCAATCTACATCCAAGAAAGAATGCACCACTACTTGTACACTTTCTGTCATCTACACATCCAGCCCAATCTGCATCTGTATAGGCACTAAGTGTAAAGTTAGTATCTTTAGGATACCACAATCCATAATACAGAGTGCCATTCAAATATTTGAATATTCTCTTAACAACATGTGTTTCCTTTGGATCTTCTTGAAATCTAGCCACAAGATAGATCACATGCATAATATTCAATCTAGTAGCAGTCAAATACAGTAGTCCACCAATCATAGATCTATATTTTCTCTAATCAGCCTTAGGTGAATCATCATCTTTACCCAATTTGTAACTAGTCACCATAGGAGTACTTACCAGTTTGGAACCATCCATCCTGAACTTCTTCAACATCTCTCTCGCATACTTAGGCTGTGAAATGAAAATTCCTTTCTCTGTTTGATTAATATATAGCCCAAGAAAGAAATTCATCTCCCCAAACATAGACATTTCAAATTCTTTCTGCATTTCTTTCAAAAAAATATTTCACATCTTTTCATTTCCTCCAAAGATAATGTCATCAACATATACAACTATAATCAAGATTTTATCATTTTCAATCTTAAAGTACAAATTAATGTTTGTCGTACCTTTGTTAAATACTTGCTAAATTAAATACCTATCTAACCTTGCATACCAAGCTCTGGGAGCTTGCTTCAATCCATATAAATCTTTCTTTAATTTGCACACCATATCCAATTGATTTGTTAACTGAAATCCTTTTTGTTGTTCCATGTAAACTTCTTCTTCCAGCTCATCATTCAGAAATGCTCACTTGACATCCATTTGATAGACTTTGAAATTTTTATGAGTAGCTAATTCCAAGAGCATCCTTATAGCTTTCATTCTTGCTATCGTGGAAAAAGTATCCTAAAAATCTATGCCTTCTACTTGTGAGTATCCTTTACACACAAGCCTCACTTTGTTTCTAAGAACTTCTCCATTCTCATTCAGCTTATTTCTAAATACCCATTTTGATCCAATGATATTTTTATCTGCCGGTCTTGGGACCAATTTCCAAGTCGGGTTCTTCTCAATCTACAAAATTTCTTCTTATATTACTTCTTTCCAATGTTCATCTTTACAGGCTTCACTTACTGTCTTCAGCTCAATCTTAGAGAATAAACAAAAATTTACTTCAGCAATTGTTGTTCTTCTAGTTAATACACCTTTTGTCTTGTCTCCAATAATCTAATTTTCTAAATGATTCCTCTATACATATTTTGGTGTCCTAGGGGATATCACCGAAGCATCTTCTTCTCTTCATTCTGTTCATCCTGCTTTTTTTGTTCATCTTTATCTTGTTCTTCCACAATTTCTTCTATTCTTGCACAATCATATTCATCAGAAACATATCCATCAATATCAATAGAGTTCTTTATTGTCTCATCAACCTTCACATTTGAGCTCTCTACAATCTTTCTCAATATTTTATTGAAACATTTGTACACCTTGGTTTTGTTAGAGTATCCAAGAAATATGCCTTCATCACTTCTTGCATCAAACTTTCCCAAAGTTTCCTCATCTCTTCTAATATAGCATTTGCTTCCAAATACCTTGAAATATTTAACTGTAGGAATTCTTCTATGCCATAGCTCATAGGGAGTCTTTGTAATATTTTCTCTTGCTTTAACTTGATTGAACACATAAACAACAATATGAATAGCTTCTTTCTAGAAAACTTCTGGTAATCTAGCTTCAATGATCATTGATCTAGAAGCCTCTTGAACTGTTCTATTTTTCCTTTCAACAAATCCATTTTGTTGAGGATTTCTCAGAGCAGATAACTGTCTCTTTATTTCATGCACTTCACAAAACATATTGAACTCATGGGAGGTGAATTCCCCACCTTTGTCAGATCTTAAGCATTTTATCTTCAAATTCACTTCATTTTCAACCATAGCCTTGAATGCCTTGAATCTACCTAATACATATGATTTCTCTCTAAGAAATGTAACCCATGTATATCTAGAATAATCATCAATTAAAAGAATAAATTACCTTTCTCCAAGTATACTTCACACTCTCACAGGACCACAAAGATCTATATGAACTAAATCCAGTAGTCTAGTAGTAGATTATTCTTTTAATTTGTGATGATTTCTTGCTTGCTTCCCAAACTGACAATTCCTTCAGATAACATTATCAGGATTTGTAATTCTTTGTAAATCTATCATAGCATGAACAACACTAACCCTTGCCAATTTATCAAAATTCATGTGACACATTCTCCTATGCCATAACCAACTATCATTTATTTGAGACATAAAGCATCATCCATCAGCACCCTTAATTTGATAAATATTCCCTTCAAATTTCTTTCCTATAGCAATAAATGTTCTGGATCCTTTTCAGATCTCACATTTCTCATCCTTAAACACAAGATCATATCCTTTTATGCACATCTAGCCAATGCTCAAAAAATTATTCCTTAAACCCTTAACATAGTAAACATCGTTAGTACGATGATTTCCATCAAAACTTACTGAACCTATCCCACAGATTTTAGCACTAGTATCATCTCCAAACATAACCAAGCCTCCATCATATTTCTCAAGTTTAGAAAAATTACTCTTATCACCAGTCATGTGATGTGAAAAACCACTATCAACTACCCAAAAATTCTTTTCTTGTTTAGCATGTAGGGAAGAGATAACTGTACCTTCATTTTTCTCCTTCTCCTTCTCCTTCTCCTTATCTGGAGGGCTTTCCTTTACCTATTTTTCTGAATTAGTAGAAGTAGGTTCATCCTTAATTTCCAAGAAAAAGCATTCATTTTTAACCGAATCTTCATATTCTGAATCTTTATCGGAAATACTAGCATTCTCATTCACATAGTAAGCTCTATTAATCTTCTTTCCTTTCTTTTCTTTTTCATATCTTTGTTTATTCCTTTTAGCTCTTTTTGGACACTTTGCAACATAATGACCTACTTCTCCACAACTAAAGCATTTAAAGGGAAACTTACCTTCATACTTACTGGAGCCTTTCCTCATTCTTCTTACAAAGTTAGCTTCTATTTCA
The DNA here is from genome assembly GCA_007258455.2 of Sequoia sempervirens. Taxonomy (NCBI): domain Eukaryota; kingdom Viridiplantae; phylum Streptophyta; class Pinopsida; order Cupressales; family Cupressaceae; genus Sequoia; species Sequoia sempervirens. The sequence goes on along the minus strand of VDFB02358134.1, from coordinate 155,574,162 downwards.
TCAAAGTTTTCTTCATCCATATCTTCAACTTTTGTAGCTTTAAAGGTAGTCTCTGATTTTCCTCAATTTCTTAGACTCGACTTTCTCATCTCATAAGATTTGAAAAAACCTAATAACAAATCCTTAGCATAAGTCTGATAATTTATAGTCTACTCAATAACACTCACCTTCTCACTATAAGCATCAGGAAGAGTTTCGAGAATCTTCTTTGCAATCCTGGTTTCATCTATAATAGTGCCAAGTGATCGTATTCCAGCCACTAACTCATCCAATCTCTATACCTAAGCTTTAACATTTTCATCTTCAGACATATGTATAAGATCAAACTGTGTTTCCAACTTCTACAATTTTTCCTCTTTAAATCTTTCATCACCATCATGTGCTCTTTCTAAAGCATCCCAAACTTCCTCAGTTGTCTTCAAATTCCAAACTTTAATCAACTCGGAATGTACCAGACTATTCTTCAAGATGAAATTTTCCTTATTGTTCACTTCATGTGCTCTGATTTGTTTAGGTGTACTCGAACCATTAGCAGGAGGAGTGTAAGGATTCGTGTAAGCTTTCTCCACATCATATCCACAATACTCTAGATATTCTTCCATCAATACTTTCCAGATACCATAATTAGTTCCATCAAACCTCAAATAATCAAAGACCATTTTGCTAGCCATCCTGGACCTTCCTCAAGTGGTTAAGCTCTTCACCAAGGAACTGAGCTTTGATACCAATTGTTGAATAGGACAACTAGGAGAGGGGTGAATCAGTTGTCATAGATTTTAACCTTTAATTCAATCACCGAAACTAATGCTTAACACTTCTTAGATGATTAATCATCAAATGCCAATGCAAAAACTCAAATCCAACACATAAACACAATAACACCAGATTTACGTGGAAAACCCAATGAGGGAAAAACCACGGTGAGGATAACTCACACTATAGAGAACATCAAAACCGATTACAAAAAGGCTCACTACCTAAAACAAGGACTCACTGTCTAGAACAATGACTCAATGTCCAACAAGCCTACAACCCGAAGGGCTCACTACCATAGAGATACAAAGAAGAAAAAGAAAACTTGTTACAGAGAGACTACAATCCCAACACAACAAATGATTCCACCATAGTCACTTGATCAACTTGCATGAATGATAGAGATTTCCTTCTGCTCACTACATCTGATAACTCAACATTAATCTTTGTAGTGATCTGCTACACACATCTCACACACACTTTTTGGATAGCATCAAAGTCGCATCTACTCTTTCACTTATCTTCCTTCTTTTCTTTTGTATATTTTTCATTACTAGCTCATCCTATATTTATACTATCTCTAACCTTGAAAAAGATACAAAGTCAACCATCCAAACTTCAAATTCAAATTAGGTCAGCACCAAAACATCCTAGGGTGGAATTAGAATTAGGGTGACCCAAAATAGATCCAACACACCTCATCAACTTTGAAGATAGGGAATAACACGAGGTCGGCCAAACTAGTGTAAAACACATTGAATGATTAAGCTCAAAACTTCCAGAAACCAAAAGTATCTTCAATATAATCAAAACATCTTAACTCTAGAACTGCAAGTCAAAAGACTTCATCAAAGAGAAATCCATACCAACAAATTTTCTCCTAGACCTCAACTAGAACACATAAAAACATAGTTCACAACTAGTGAACACAAATCGAACTTCACAACAAACCAATAGCCAAAATATGGATATAGCAACCTTCAACAACCATGACCAACATATCTAAATCACATGAACATAGGGGCAAATACCAGATCATTATCCTGAGCAACAACTGAATGCCTATAAACTTTCTTTAATATAATCTTCTCAATATCCTCAACATATTCAACCAATAGCAACTAGTAGATAACATGTTGACCATTTGACATGAATGACAACACCTTCATTCGTTTCTCCATTCTTACAACAAATATATCTTCTATTATGCAATTTATTTCATTACATATCTTGAGCTCTTGTTTATAAGGGATAATTACATTTGGTGGCTTAGCAAACTTTAGTTCTTATTAGATGATGGGGAATGCTAGTAGATGTCACTAGTTGTGTAATACATATATTTGGGGTAAAAAACCACTAAGAAAATACTAGGGCATTATTAAGAAGACATCATGTATACCATAAACCCTTAACCCTATACCTTAGGCCCTAAACCTTATATGTTAAACCCTTAACCTTGAAATTAATAATATAACACTAAAACCTAAAAAGAATTAATTTGATCCATAAACCATTCACACACAACCCTCCCTTATCAAATGTAAACACTAAACCTCGTATGCAAAACCTTAAAACCTAAAAAATTAAATGTAATCCCTAAACCATCAATGCTTAACACTCCCTTATATATTGTAAACCATAAACATTATATGCTAAGTTCCCTAAAACCCAAAATTAATAATTTAACACAAAATTAAAAAAATAAATTTAATCCCTAAACCCTTAATCTCAACACTACATCATCAACCATAAACCTTAAACCCCAGGCCCTAAACCCTAAACCCTATACGCTAAATCCTAAACCCTATACTTTTGTAGACACCTAAAAAATATTTAAACATATTTCTTCTAAATACAACACCATTTCTCATCATCATGACTAATCAACCCCTTCATCATTGTTAATTAAATGATTTTTAATTATTTGATTGAGCTAACACTTTTCCCACTTTAATAAATAATTTTAAAATTATTTAATTATTCCACCATTTTCACTCATCAATTTTAATTAAATAATTAATCATTTTTCTCCAATCACTTTAATTAAATATTATATTATTCCTTTATCCACATAATTAAATCATTTTTAAATCTTTAATTATTCCTTTTATATGCATAATAATTTAATTAAATCTTGAATTATTCTTGCATGCCCATAATTAAATAATTTTCTATTTTTTAATTAAAATTATGCATCCCTCTCATCCAACATAACTAAATATTTTTTATTATTTAATTAGCTAATTATTCCTCCAAAATTAAATAATTTATTCAGTTAGACTTTGCACATTCCTCTAAAAATAAATAAAATAATTATTTTATTCATTTCCTAAAAATATCAATTCTATTTTTATTCCTCCAACTCTAAATTTAGTGACCATCTCCAAATTTAATGAGTTGACTAAAAAGTAACCTCAGTCAACTCTCACTCACATCCACTCCAGCCCTTCATATAGTTAGTCCTCTTATTCATGTAGTCTCTTAACTCTTCATCACACACCCTCATCTATTAATTTCACCCTACATCCTACACTATTGATATGATATCTTTGAAATCTATAAAACACTCATCATTTATCTATTCAATCTCTCCATGATTTTTCATCTAAACTATATTAGATTTTATATTGATTTTTCTAACAAGGTTATGCTAAGGTATTTGAGAAATCCATGTACTATTCAAATAGCGTAATTTTACATCTTACAATGGAGTAAGGCTATGAATTTTGGTCGAGGTAAAGTAGTTTCATTTACATTATTTGATTTCATGTTTTCTTTATGCACACACTTCATTGAGATTAAGTATTTTGATCTTTGAATTGGTTATTGATATTGTAATCATTTCCTTTATTTGAATTCATTTATTAGATTTCTCCTATTCATAATGCTAGACCCAAAAGCTTTACATTAATAATATAACCCTAAAACCTAAAAAAAAAAAATTAACCCTTAAACCCTCAATGCTCAACCCTCCCTTACCAATCACAAACCCTAAAACCTAAACCCTATATACTCAACCTTAAAACTTGGCATTAATAATTTCACACTAAAACCTAAAAAATAAATTTAATCCCTAAAAACTCAATGCTTAACCCTCCCTTATCAACAATAAACCCTATACCCTATACCCTAAACCCTAAACCTTATACATTAAACCCTAAATTTAGTAATTAAACCTAAATTTGAATGTGCAAGATCGAGAATAATATGATAATTATTAAATTGATTTATTTAATGAAAAGGGGATGCAAATATGATATTTAATTAAATAGTTTAGGATTATTTAATTAAATAAGAGGACTTAGGGGTTAAATTAAGTAATTTGATTTATCTAATTTAATAGGGTGAAATGTTAGTGTGAGAGGGGGTGAATTAACCTAATTAGATCAATTAGATTACTAGATGAAAATGATGCATTTAATTAAATAATTAGGCTTATTTAATTAAACAAGTGAAAAGAGGATGGATTTCAAGATGAAACGATGTTAGTATATCAGATTCGAGTGCGTAATACCATTTAGGAAATTTTTAAGTGTCTACATTTTCCCCTCTTTGAAGTGAGGTACTTGTTACATTGGTCAAAATATTGACGCTTTTCGAATTAAAATTGTTGCTCAAATAAAAAATTTAAAAAATTCCCAAATTTTGGATGCCCCACTATTGCCCCAACAAAAGAAATTAAGCTAGTTCCCTACCCCCTTGAGAGATCAGGCATAAATTTTAATTTTTGGGTTGATCTCTCGGCAAAGGTAAAACATTGATTCAAGTGCAAAAAAATGCCCCAGGACACAAAAACGAACTTAGAAACAGAAAAAACATCTCAAAATAAGTTGCATAGCTCAGAAATTGGTGAAACAGGTGAAAAACCCTAGCCGTACTCTCAAATAAGGGAAAAACCCTAATTTTTAGACATAAATACATGATAAAGGGTAACTTTCAATTCATTTGTGCATTCACACTATAGATATTTTGTGCATTTTGAGCTCTAACCCCTAGACAAAAAGGCTCGTTGTGTGCTTCCATGACACATTTTTTATGGAGTTCGAGAGTACTAGCGGCTTCCAGGCTCATGACTACCGGTACGCAATTGAAAAATTTCCTTGTACTTTTCATTTTTTATGCATTAAAATTAGGACAAGGTTGGTGTCGCTATATTGGGATGCATTTTAGACTTTTGACAATGCTTTGGTTTCCTTTAGCGACGCCATTGTAAATGAGGATGCTTCTATTGATTTAGAATTTGGGTTTCAATTTACCTACATTGACGCGAATGCACTTGGTGACACCTCATTGGATTTAGAATTTGATTTCGGAAGCGCCATTGCATATAGCAATGCTAACTTGGATTTGAATTTGGGTGACATTATTTGGAAATTTAATTATAGCGATGCCATTGTAAACAGCGACACCATTATCAGTTGGGGGGTGGAAGCTTCCAAACTTTAGTCAATTTTAGCCAAATTTTGACATCGTGTGCTTCATGGATGCAGGAGGTTATCCAACCCCTGATGTCACGTGAGCATTGACCCAGTTTACTTGCAACGTTGGATGATTTAGATGAGATCCGATTGGAGCACCTCAGCCAGATTGGGCTTTGGTTTATCGCGTGCATGCCTATTGTGAGGACTCATTTAGAGATGATGAAAGAGTTGTGTGAGTGATGACACAACAAGACCTCTTCCTTCCACCTCTCCACTGGTGAGGTGACATTCACTCTAGAGGGTGTTTGGAGGATACTGTGATTTTCGATCCATGAGGATCAAGTTATTTGTGATTCTAATTCTAGATACGATGCATGCCACAAGGTTCTTCATAAGGACACTGTTGTCATTGAGAACACACAAATCAACCTAGAGATGTACAAAGGACACTCCAATTTTTAGGTTGATAGTGGGTGCATTGATTTCAGGCATTATGGCTCTAGATCGGCGGGGCAGAGGATTCAGTCCTGATTGGGGATTGGCATGGCATAGGATGATTTATAGGCAGACATAGTTCGCATAGCCTAGGCTAATGATGTTGGCCTTGCTCTACCAAAATATGCACCTGTTTGTCTATTGTGATGGTCTAGAGATCGGTGGAGTGAAATTACTACATATCTAGTCCTAGGAGCATATAGTCATGCTCTGACTGATTGTTCACATGGCAGATGTGGACCTAGATGAGCTCGTGGTCTTCCGATACAAGAGGGCCATTGCATTGCAGCATATAGGGCAGCTTGGGATTCCCTACTGGAATAGATTCATCAATGAGATGATAGTTTTTAGATGGTGGCCATGGCTTCGGATGCCAGCTTGGTATGATGACCACTAACAACTTTTCTTTGCTCATCAATCCCAATACATGCAAGGGCGTGAGTACACAATGATTGAGCGATACTTGCCCAACCGCATTGCATGATAGTTTGAAGAGGTACAAGATTGGCCCAATGATTCCTATATTGTAAGGAAAGCTAGATGCGGAAACAACTCTCCTAATGTCAAAACCTTAGGGAAGAATGTAGAAACCCTTTAAAATTTTACAATTACAGTCCAATTAAGATGCACTAGAAAGAGATAACAGAAATAGAGAAATAAACAAACACATATGAACACCAGATATACGTGGGAAAACCCTTACAAGAGAAAAACCCACCACACCAAGAGAAGTCACTTTGTATTATAGTAATAAAGATTAAAAATAGAGTTCTGACTTATCTTTCTGATGTCAATTTACAACAACATTCACCATGAACAACCTTGTTACAGAACATTTACATTACAGTCTTCATAGAATAGAATTCATCCACTGATCATACAACCACACAACAATCTGTCAATCCAAAATTTTGACCCAAACACCATCTGCAACCACAGAGTAAATCCATGTCGCCCCTGTTTGTCGAGCTTCCTCTCAGTAACGACCACAACAGTCCAACTGCTAGCAGTTCCCATTCAGCTTCTCTTATTTCTCAATGACTCACCACGTAGGATGGTCTTCTCTCGGTCAAAGCGATCAACCTGTGTTGGCATGTTGGTGAGACACTAACCGTGTCTCCCCGATGCTACAAGACTTAACCATCGATGTTGCCAAGAGTCATCCTTATCACCAAGATGTTACATCAAGTCCAAAGAGCTATCACTCAGACTTTGCCATGTCACCAAGACCTCATATTAACGATCATCACATGTATCGCTATCACCAAGACTTATCGCTATCGGTGAAACATCATACCGAAGCTTCAAAGTCACACAGACGTGAGTTTTCCATTCGATGAGACAATCATCTTTCGCCAAGAGATTATACCGAGCTCCAAACAACAGTTGGCAAGACTTCTATCCATTGCTAAGACTTCATACCGAAGTCTTTGTGTCACCGCGAAGACTCCAAGTGTATCCCCGTCAGTGAGACCAACATTAGTCACTCAGACTTCATACCAAAGCCTCCACCTTCGGCGAGACTTCACTTAGTCGCTGAGAGTTCTTCCCGAGACCTTTGAGTTACCCCGAGTGAGTACTGTCGGTGAGACATTTCTATCGGTAAGATTTCTTACCGAACACCCAAGACTCTCCCCGAAGGCTTCAAAAGAAATGTTGTCGGTGAGACTTCATTCGTCGTTGGGACCTCACACCAAAGTAAGCCTTTTGGCCAAGGGTCTCCCCGATATATGATATGAATGGCCTGTTGGCTAGAGATCTCCACTCGGCATAGGATTACAATGACTGTCACAAGTCACACCGATAAGCTTCTTTGGCATGACTTAAACATTGTCTCAGCGACCTGTACAAACCACAAGATCCAAAGCTACTAGTCGGCCAGACCCAAAGCATGTCACACCGACTTTCCCTTTCAGAGGTTTCAGCTTGTGGGATTGAGGCACACATTTCTAACAATCTCCCACTTGACGAAGATCACACAGGCACCTCTAGAGCATAATGAAAGTACTGAAAATCATGGGCACTAAGGCCCATTGAACTGGCACACCACCTGAACTTGTCTGTGCTCACTGGCTTCGTCAATGCATCTGCAACATTCTCCAAAGTATCAACTTTTTCCAAACTAACCTTTCCATCCTCCACCATATCTCGTACAAAGTGCTACTGTACATCTATATGTTTCATCCTGGCATGGAAAGTAGGATTCTTCGCCAGACAAATTGCACTCTGACTGTCACAAAAAATAGTTATTTGCCCTGCATCAAAACCAATGTTAGAACACAAATGTTTTAACCAAATTGCTTCTTTACAAGCATGTGTAGCTGCCATGTATTTAGCCTATGTAGTGGACAAAGTGACTACAGCCTGCCGCATACTCATCCAACTCATTGCACCACCATTCAACATGAAAGTATATCCACCGGTGGACTTCCTGCTGTCAATGTCCCCTGCCCAATCAGAATCCACATAGCCTCGAATACTGAGAGTCCTCTGTGATTCAACCAAGTTCACATGGTAACACAAAGAAAACTCTGAAGTTCCCTTCAAATATCTGAAAACTCTCTTTACAACATCCCAATGTGTCCTTCCAGGATTAGCCATAAACCGACTAAGAACTCCCACTACTTGAGCAATGTTTGGCCTTGTACAGACCATTGCATACATAAGACTACCAACCACACTAGCATAGGGTACACTTGTCATGTCCTCCATCTCAGTAGGATATTTTGGATAGTCTTCAGATAGCTTCGTTCCTGCAAGACTGGAACAACTAGCTGCTTGCAATCATTCATGCAAAATCTCTCTAGAATAGTCTTGATATACTTACTCTGACTGAGCCAAAGTTTTCTACTATTTCTATCCCTGGTTATCTCCATCCCCAAATATACCTTGCTGCACCAAGATCTTTCATTTCAAACTTAGCAGACAATTGAGACTTAAGATTAAAAATCATCAACTTACTATTGCCTATGAACAACATATCATCAACATAGAGAGAAATAATAAGAACTTGATCACTTTCAGCTTTGTAATAAACACAATGATCAAATTTTGATCTTACAAATCCCAAAGACAATAAAAAAGTATCAAATTTCTGGTACCACATTCTAGGTGACTGCTTTAACCCATACAAAGACTTTTTTAACTTGCAAACTAGTTTCTCTTTACCTTTCTCCACAAAGTGCTCAGGCTAGGACATATAGATTTCTTCTTTGAGATCACCATGAAGAAATGTTGTCTTCACATCCATCTGTTCAACCTATAAGTCATACGCTGCTGCAAGTGACAAAAGAAATCTAATGGATGTCAGCTTAGGTATAGGAGAAAAAATTTCCCCATGATTAATTCCCTCTACCTGGGAATAGCCCTTCGCAACCAACCTCACCTTGTACTTTTCCACACTGCCATCCAGACCAATATTCTTTTTAAATACCCATTTGCAACCAACAGCTTTTCTGCCTTTAGGCAAGGGCACCAAACTCCAAGTCTCATTCTTTTCTAATGATGCCATTTCTTCATTCATGGCTTCCAACCAAGAGTCTAAATTAGACATTCTAAATGCCTCTTTCATAGTCCTACGCTCATCAGTGCTAGAAATTAAAGCATAGGCACAAATAGAATCTATCAAAGAAAATCCATACCTATCAGGTTGCTTTCTTTCATGAGTTGACCTCCTCACTTGCTGAGGTTGAGGTTCTTCTTCTTCTTCAGAACTTTCAGAACTACTTGAGCTCTCCTCAGTTTCAGGTACATTTTGAATTTTCAATTCCTCTTTATCTGGTGTCGGAGGAATTTCAACTACATCCTTATTGTTTTCTGACTTTGTCTCTAACTGTAGATCCAAGGTAGAAGGCTTCAGCTCACGAAAGATTACACTTCTATTGTATACAACCTTCTCTGTATCAGGATTCCAAAGCTTGTATCATTTTATGCCAACACTATAGCCAATAAAAATACATTTAATAGCCTTGTTCTCCAACTTAGATCTTTTCTCATACGGCACATGAGCATATGCCTTGCATCCAAAAACATGAATATGTCTTAAAGAGGGCTTCTTACCAGACCATGCTTCCAAAGGTGTTTTTTCAACAAGAGCATAATTTGGAGAATGATTTATCAGGTAACATGTTGTAACAACTACCTCAGCCCAAAACTTCTCCTCCAAGCCAACACTATTCAACATACTTTGTTCTCTCTCCATCACTGTCCTATTAAACCTTTCTGCAACTCTATTTTGTTGTGGAGTATAAGGTGTAGTCTTATGTCTTTTAATCCCATGGTCTTTACAATACCTCTCAAAATCATCAGAACAAAATTCACCGCCATTATCAGTCCTTTAACATTTTATTTTTCTTCCAGTCTAATTTTCTACAAGGTTCTTAAATTACTTAAACCGACTGAACACTTCTGATTTAATTTTCAAAAAATAAACAAATTTTCTTCTCGAATAATCATCAATGAAAGATACATAGTACCTTGACTTAGACAAAGAAAGAACATTCATTGGACCAAATACATCAGAATGAATATAATCTAGCAAACCAGAAGATTTATGAGGACTGGAATAAAATGAAACACGGTGTTGTTTTCCATATATACAATGTTCACAGAATTAAAATTCAAGGTTACAATCTTCAAGCCCCTCAACCAGGTTTTTATTCTTCAAGGTTTTTAAACCTTTCTCTCCAATGTGGCCTAGCCTATGATGCCAGAGCATAGTCTTTTCTGCTGGAAGTTTAACTTCCATAGAGTTTACACAATTAGGAACACTTCCATCTTTTCCTCCATGAGTAGCTTTGGTATCAGGACATAATAACCCGGCCAAAATAACCCTGGACAGAATAACCCGACCAAAATAACCCAAGGACAAAATAACCCAAGGTCATAATAACCCATGGAAAAAATAACCCATGGTCAAAATAACCCATGGACAGAATAACCCATGGTCATTTTAGATCAAGCTAGTAAACTAGAAATGACAAAATAAATTATAAATATGATTGTGAGGCACCATAGAGGCTATTTAGGTCATTTTTAGACCATATATCCATTGTATACCCCTAAAATATCCTTAAAACGCCTTTAATATGCTTAAATAACCTATAAAATGGTAAATAATTATAAAAATAAAGGCAATTTCGTGGGAATAAGTTGATTAAGAGTTATTATGAAAATATATTTTTCAATAGTTGTACACGATTCTTGGCTTGAAAACTGCTGCAATATTTCCACTCATTTATATTCTTATGAGCAACAAAACAAGAACCACTTATACACAAGCACTTGCAGAATTAAAACAACTTCAACCTGATCCAAACCCAAAAACTATACTTATTGATTTTGAATTAGGTTTCATGGAAGCTATTTCTAAAAATTTTCCAAATGCCACTATTCAAGGATGTTTTTTCCATTTATCTCAATGCTTGTGGTGGAAAGTTCAAGAAGTCTACAAACACATTACAGTGCTGATGAAGTATTTGCATATGAGATCAAGAAACTTGTTGCATTAGCTTTCGTGCCTCGGATAGACACAATTGATGCATTTGAAACACTTCAACAATCTCCTTATTATACAGAACATGAGGAGACCCTGCAAGCCATAATTGATTATTTTGAAGACACATGGATTGGCAGACTAACCAGAAGAGGCAACAGACAATCACCCAAGTTTCCAATCACAATGTGGAATTGATATTTAGCTACTCAAGATGATCTTCTCATAACCAATAATACTATTGATGGATGGCACAGAGGATTTAGTGAATTGCTTCAAGCATCGCACACCTAAGTCTGGAAATTCATCAAAGCAATGAAAAAAGAATAGAGTCTCCAAGAGAATAGAATAGAGAAATATATGGCTGGATACACTGGGCAACCAAGCAGGAAAAAATACCGTGAACTCAAAGAAAGACTAAAAAGATTGGTTGATGGTTATGACAACCATAAAATTTTAGATTATATAAGAGGCATCGCTCATAATTTGACACTTTAATTGAAATTTTGAATAATAAAGTTTTTTTAGCAACATACATGTAATTTATAAATTTTGTTTTGCTTTCTCTATATTCTTATAGGGATATTTTTTCATGGGTTATTCTGACCAAGGGTTATTTTGGCTTGGGTTATTACGACCCTGGGTTTTTTTGTCCCTGGGTTATTGTGACCAGGTTATTCTGTCCAAGGTTATTTTGGCTAGGTTATTATGTCCCGTAACCAATAGCTTTTTGTGACTTTACAGAGACACTATTGCATTGAACAACATGTGCATCCAGCTTGTACAAGGTACCAATACGAGCACCTCTTGCTAGCACCATTGAGCCTCTAGTCATCTTGCAGCCATTTCCAGAGAATGTGACTTGCACTCCAATATCATTCAGCTTACTAACAAAAAGTAAGTTTTGAGCCAGACCTGGTATATGCATTACATCATTAATTCCCTTCACTCTTCCATCAGGGAATTGAATTCTGACTCTTCCACGGCCAACAATTTCCAAAATTGAATCACTTTCCAAGTACACCTTTCCACCATTGTATTCTTCATACTTTGTGAACTAGTCTTTATGAGATGTCATGTGGAAAGATGCTCCAGAATCAATTAGCCAGACATCATCTAATGCCTATGTAGCCAAGGCTGCAATGAAGGCGTCTGCATCACTGTGAGAAGAATCATTGTCGGAAGAATACTTCTTCTTCTTCTTCTTCTCCTCTTTACAATCCTTTCGGACATGACCAAGTTTCCCACAGTTCCAACACTTCACCTTGGACTTCTTGGAGACTTTGATCTCCCTTCTGATTTCGATTTGGACTTCTTGTCCTTCTTCTTGCCTTTCTCTTTCAACCTTCCTCTAATAGCAAGGGCCTCCTTCGCCATCTCAGAAGATTTCCTTCTCATTTCTTCTGATAACAAAGAAGCAACAACATCTTCCATCTTGAAACTGGATGTTGTACTCCCAATAGCCATCACCAGGTGATCCCATGAATCAGGAAAAGAACACAATATCAGCATACATCGATCCTCTTCATCAATCTTCACACCAATAGATGTTAACTATGCAATCAGCATGTTGAATGTGTTCAAATGATCAGCTACAGACTCTCCTTCTTGCATTCTCAAAGTGTACAACTTCTTCCTCAGGAATAGTTTATTCACCAAGGATTTCCCTTGATAAATAGATACCAGTCTCTTCCACAAGGAAGACGCAGTCTTCTCTTCATGCACATTGAGAAGAATGGAGTCTACCAAACATAGCCTTATCAGCCCCTTAGACTTTCTATCTGCAAGGTCCCAATCTTCTTGCTTCATGCCTGTAGGCTTAGTTCCAGACACAACAATCCAAAGATCACGATCAACCAATAGATCTTCCATCTTAAGTTTCCACAACTCAAAATTGTTGCCATTGAATTTCTCTATTTCAATCTTTCCTGACGTGCTAGCCATCTCAATCTATAATTCGAATTTGAAAAACTTCTACAAGACTCCCACTAAACAGAAATAACACAAAAAACCCAACATACCCACAAGGATAACACAACTAGCCAGGATCTGATACCACTAGTAAGGAAAGCTAAATGCGAAAACAACTCTCCTAACGTCAAAACCTTAGGGAAGAATGTAGAGACCCTTTAAAATTTTACAATTATAGTCCAATTAAGATGCACTAGAAAGAGATAACAGAAACAGAGAAATAAACAAACACATATGAACACTAGATATACGTGGGAAAACCCTTACGGGAGAAAAACCCACCACACCAAGAGAAGTCACTTTGTATTACAGTAATAAAGATTACAAATAGAGTTCTGACTTATCTTTCTAATGTCAGTTTACAACAGCATTCACCATGAACAACCTTGTTACAGAACATTCACGTTACAGTCTTCACATAATAGAATTCATCCACTGATCATACAACCACACAGCAATCCATCAATCTAATAATTCAACCCGGACACCATCTGCAACCACAAAGTAAATCCATGTCGCCCCTATCTGTCAAGCTTTGTTATGAAATAACTTGCACAATAGAAGAATATGATATGAAATATGCTGAAAATACTTGATAATAACTGAGAATAACAAGCCACTTCGAGGGGGCAAACCTCCAAATATCTCTAATGAGAACACACTTCACACTTGATGATGAAATAAGACTCACAACCTCCTATATATACCTATTTATGCCAAGGATATCACCTAGGCCGACTTAGACACACTATATAAGACCCTAAACAACTAAATAACAATATACTAATGATAATATGACTTAATAGAGAGTTAAGATAGCCACAAGCCGACTATTCATAACCCGATGTACAATAATATTAAAGCATGCCTTCTTCAAAGAAGCATTGTCCTCAATGCTAATCAAGTTTGGAAACTTTGAATGAACTCCTCATCTTCCCATGTGGCATCTTCAACGTAAATTCTTCCATTGGATGAGATACTTGATAGTTCTATTCCTCTTCTTTGTGCGTGTTTGACGAATTCACTCGTTCCAAAATGATTCTTCCTTCTTCATCGCTCAAGTGTTGTTTGAGTGGGAATATTATGCCCAATTACCTTCTTCAAACAGGAAACATGAAAAACTGGATGTATCTTTGTTGTAGGTGGCAACTCAAGCTTGTAGCAACACTACCGATCTTCTGCATGATTTGATATGGACCATAATACTTTGGTGACAACTTATTATTCTTTCTTTGCTGCTTTAGTGAGATTTGCTTATAAGGCTGCAATCGCAAGAAGACCCAATCCCCAACTTCAAAACTTCTTTCACTACGATGTTGGTCTGCCTGTTGTTTCATTTGATTTTTGCCATGGCTAAATTCTCCTTGAGTCCTGAAAGTACTTGTTGTTGATGAAGCAAGTGGTCTTCTATAACTCTTGGGGACACCTTAATTGATGATGTGATGGAAGGAGGATGATATCCATAAAGTGCCAAAAATGGAGACATTTTTGATGAGCTATGAAAAGAAGTGTTATACCACCATTCCGCAAGTGGTAGCCAATCTACCCAACTGTTTCTAAAGTGAAACAATGTAGATATCCTTCCAAACACTTATTAACCACCTCTTTGCCCATCGATTGAGGGTATGAAGAGCAGAGCCAATTGAGTACCCAAACATGAGAATAAATCTTTCCAAAAGTGACTAGTGAAGATAGGATCACGATCACTAACAATAACTTTAGGTGTACCATGTAGCTTTTGGATATTCTCCAAAAAAGCTCTAGCCACTGCACTTGCTGTAAAAGGATGTGCTAATGCAATGAAATGTGCATATTTAGTGAGCCTATCAACCACCACCATGATGACATTATGACCTTTAGATTTGGGAAGCCCTGTGATGAAGTCCATGGATATCTCTTCCCAACGCTGGCTAGGAATAGATAAGGGTTGCAAGAGACCTGGTGCCTTAATTGTCTCCCCTTTATGCCTTTGACACACCAAACATTCAGCCACAAATTTTTGAACATCACCCTTTAGCCCTTCCCAAAAGAAATCTTGCTTGACTCGATGATATGTCTTCAAAAATCCTGAATGACCACCCACTGGAGACTCATGCAACTCTGTGAGAATCTTGATTTTAAGGTCGGAATTCTTGCAGAGATACAAACGCTCTTTATACCAAAGAGTATCTCCCTTCCAACAAAACTTATCGAACTACTAGGATCACTTTTTAATTGCTCGATGAGATTACTAGTCGCAACATCATTTTTCCACTCTACTTTGGCTTCCTCCACCCAATTTGCTTGTAATATTGAAAGGGCACACAATAAGGCTTCATCTTTCTCATCCTTCCTTGACAGTGCATCTGCGACAATATTTTCTTTTCCCTTTCTTATATACAATCTCAAAGTCATATCCTAACATCTTAGTGACCCATTTTTGTTGCTCTTCAAAAGATAGTCGTTGTTCCAAAAAATATTTTAGGCTATCATGATCTGTCTTAACCTTGAAATGTCTACCCAATAGATAAGGCCGCCATTGTTTCACTGCATGTAGTATTGCTAGCATTTCCTTCTCATAAATAGGTTTTAGTAGATTCTTACCTTTTAATTGACGACTCTCAAAAGCAATTGGTTGACCTTCTTGCATAAGCACTGCTCCTATCCCATTTCCAGAAGCATCACATTCCACAATGAATTCCTTGGTGAAGTCAGGAGTGGAAAGTACCGGAGTTGAACACATAGCCTCCTTCAATCTCTCAAATGCTGTATTGGCAGACTCATTCCAATGAAAAGAATCCTTCTTCAATAGAGTGGTGAGAGGTGCTGCTATACTACCATAATTCTTCACAAATCTTCTATAGTACCGTCAATCCCAAGAATCCTCTCAGTTTCTTAATGGTTTTTGGAATAGGCCATTCCATGATAGCCTTAATTTTGTTAGGTTCCACCTTTACTCCTTCATGTGAAACTATGTGTCCCAAATACTCCACCTCTGTAAGACCAAAAGCACACTTGGATGGCTTAGCATAGAGTTTATGATCTTCAAGTATTTGTAATGCTTGGTCCACATGTTGCAAATGTTCTTCCCAAGTCTTGCTGTAAATCAATATATCATCAAAGAATACTAATACAAACTTTCTCAAGAACTTCTTAAAAATTGAATTCATCAAACTTTTGAATGTAGATGGTGCATTGGTAAGACCAAATGGCATCACCAAAAATTCATAATGACCCTCATGAGTCCGAAATGTTGTCTTACAAATATCCTCCTCCTTAATCCGAATTTGGTGATAACCAGATCTAAGATCTAACTTGGTAAAAAACATAGCTCCATTTAATTCATCTAACAAATCATCAATGACTGGAATTGGAAACTTATCTTTAATGGTGTACATGTTGAGCACTCTATAATCTGGACACATGCGCCAAGTATCATCCTTCTTACGCCATCACCCGGCGAGGAGTAAGCACTTTGGCTATGCAAGCCTCTAGCATCTCCCAACAATTTTTCTATCTCACTCTTTTGTATGTGTGGATACGGGCCCGATGTTCAACTAAGGCATGATCATGATCCTCTTAGGAGGAATTTCTTTAGGTTATCTCCAAGAACAGAGTGACGATCAATTATAGCTTGCAAATCTGGATGAGTAGGAGTAATAGATTGAGAGACTTCTAATGAACATAGTTGGGCCACAAATCCATCCACTTTCTTAAGCAACTTTTGCATTTGATGAGAGCTTACCATTTGTGGAGATTTTTCCTTCAACCCCCTTAGCTCTACTAGCCTTCCTTCGATTGAAATCTCATGAATAGTTCTTGGAAGTTCATCTCAATTGTTCCTAATGTAGTAAGCCATTGTACTCCCAAAACAATATCTGGACCCATGGATATCGCATACATTGGGGTATCAAGTTGATAATCTCCCATGGATAATTTAATGCTATGACACTTCCCTGAACAACTAACTGTACCACCATCTGCAATCAAAACTTGAAACTCGGAGCTGATATATGAAACAATTTAGGCGAGTAGCTAACTTTTGTTGATGAAATTATGAGTACTACCGAGTCGATCAACACTGACCTTCTGCTTCTTTAGGAACCCCACCACCTTGAGAGTTTGTGGAGCACTCAAACCTGAGAGTGCATGACAAGAAATGATTGGTTGAGAATCATGTGATTCCTCATTTGACTCCCTTTCATCTTCTAGTATGGTTCCTCCTCTTCTTCCTCATTGGGACATTCAATATAAAACAATTTCTTTTCACTACATTTATGTCCTCGACTGTATTTGCTATCACAATTGAAACACAAGCCTTTTGCTCTTTTCTCCTCAATTTGTTGTGGAGTCAACTTAGTAGGTTGTGTTGAATATCCTTTCTCTCTTGTCACATTAGCCCTTGCTTCTTAGGAATCAAATATTTCCCTACCTGCATGCTAAGATAAAAGACTCATTTATGGAACTAGGGCTAAACATGCGTCATGTTGAATGTGATCCTTGAGACCACCCAAGAATAACATTCAAGTTTTCCTCCGAATTGAATCCACCCATAAGGATAGATTTTGGAATTGTTGAATATAATCCTTAAATCCGTTTGTTGAAGTTTAGCTAGGCTGAAGAAGTTGTCTGTGACGCTATTGCTATATTGTGCTTGGAGTTCCTCTGTAAAAATTGACCATGAGACGGTGAGCCCCTTTTTAGATACCAAATGAATTGATCTGGTTCTAAATATAAGGAAGCCATCGTGACCTTTTGTCCATTTGGGATTTGGTGTACTTCAAAAAAATTCTCCATTTGGTTTATCCATGTTAGAGGATCCTTACCATCAAACTTGCGCATATCCACCTTTGGAAATCAATTCCTAGATCCCATAGGAGTACTAAAGCTTGTGTTAGTAGTGGCTGACCTAGAATTCTCACCTTGGTTGCTTGAGAACTCCTTTCTTGATTCAGCTATGTAGGTGCTTAACATGTTTCGCATGTCCGACATATCTCCTCTTAGGTCACACATATCCATCTTAATTGAGGAAATTTCTTCATTGACCTTATTGTTAATTGAGGAAATTTCTTCCTTGACCTTATTTATTTCTTCATTATGAGTAATATCCTCAATTGCTTCACCATCCTTATTAGGAGTCTTCCCCGGAGTGACAGCATTCTTTTTACCCCTAGTTGCAGGCCCTGTCATGATGGAAACCACTAATGTTGAAATAAATCACACAAATGAAACTTAAATTCTCTCAAATTTTTACTGTAATCTCCTTTAGTATGTCTTCAAAAACCCAATAAAAATTAGACTTCAATTCAACAAGATGTGCGAGATATGTAGATTCCAAAAAAGTAGTGTAGAAACCCTAATTCTGCAATAATTCGCTTAATTCTGCTCCAATTCTTCTGAAATCTGGACTGTAGATTCTTCAATATGTTCTTCAAAAACCCTTTAAAAATAGAAAAAAATTCGCCAAAATCTGAAAGATATGCTCTTCCCACAATCGCCTCCAAAATTGAGAAAAACCTTGTCTCTATGGTGCCAAGATCATGCTCTGATACCACTTGTTATGAAATAACTTGCACAATAGAAGAATATGATATGAAATATGCTGAAAATACTGATAATAACTGAGAATAACAAGCCACTTCGAGGGGGAAAACCTCCAAATATCTCTAATGAGAACACACTTCACACTTGATGATGAAATAAGACTCACAACCTCCTATATATACCTATTTATGCCAAGGATATCACCTAGGCCGACTTAGACACACCTATATAAGACTTAGGCCGACCTAAACAACTAAATAACAATATACTAATGATAATATGACTTAATAGAGAGTTAAGATAGCCACAAGCCGACTATTCATAACCCGATGTACAATAATATTAAGGGCGTAGCAAGCTTCCTCTCAGTAACGGCTGCAACAGTCCAACTGCTAGCGGTTCCCATTCAACTTCTCTTATTTGTCAATGACTCACCACGTAGGATGGTCTTCTCTCGATCAAAGAAATCAACCTGTGTTGGCATGTCGGTGAGACACTAACCATGTCTCCCCGATGCCACAAGACTTAACCATCGATGTTGCCAAGAGTCATCCTTATCACCAAGATGTTACATCGAGTCCAGAGAGCTATCGCTCAAACTTCGCCATGTCGCCAAGACCTCATATCGATGATCATCACATGTATAGCTATCGCCAAGACTTATCACTATTGGTGAAACATCATACCGAACCTTCAAAGTCACACAAACATGAGTTTTCCATTCGGTGAGACAATCATCTTTCACCAAGAGATCATATCGAGCTCCAAACAACAGTCGGCAAGACTTCTGTCCATCGCTAAGACTTCATACCGAAGTCTTTGTGTCACCGCAATGACTCCAAGTGTATCCCCATCGGTGAGACCAACATCAGTCGCTGAGACTTCATATCGAATCCTCCACCTTCGATGAGACTTCACTTAGTCGTTGAGAGTTCTTCCCGAGACCTTTGAGTTACCCTGAGTGAGTATTGTCGGTGAGACATTTCTATCAGTAAGATTTCTTACCGAACACCCAAGACTCTCCCCGAAGGCTTCAAAAGAAATGTTGTCGGTGAGACTTCATTCGTCACTGGGACCTCACACCAAAGTAAGCCTTTTGACCAAGGGTCTCCCTGATATACGATATGAATGGCCTATCGGCTAGAGATCTCCACTCAACATAGGGTTACAACGACTGTCACAAGTCACAGCGATAAGCTTCTTCGGCATGACTTAAACATTGTCTCGATGACCTGTACAAACCACAAGATCCAAAGCTGCTAGTCAGCCAGACCTAAAGCATGTCACACCGACTTTCCCTTTCAGAGGTTTCATCTTGTGGGATTGAGGCACACATTTCTAACATATATTTCCATTTTTGTGAGGATAGTTAGAGAGATGACATGGGGCCCATAGATCAAGCCCCATGTAGTGACTGATGAGTTTCGATAGCTAATGGCGATGCCTTGGACTTATGATTAGGTTTAGGTCAATGCACACACGAAACCGACATATGTTGCATTATTCATGCCTCCCACCAAGCTTACAAATCCAACAAGCTTACCTCCCCAAGGGAGGCCTAGAGGGAGAGAGGTTGGTAGAGGTAGAGGACATGGAGGCCAGGATGGTCAGTAGGACCAAGGATAGGGTAGAGGCTAGGCAAAAAAAGTGTGATAGGTGTCAGGGGCACCACCACCACCTCCACCACTTTAGCAACAACAAGCTCAATAGTAGGTACCCTAGTAGTAGGCACATCAACAGCAGGCTCAACATCCACCACTGGGGCCAAATCCTCAGGATGCACAGATTCAAGCTCTCATGGTGGAGAGAGACTATTTGAGGTAGTAGATACATACACTGACTAGGGAGCGATACCATGAGCATCAAATCTGATAGGACAAAAACATTTAGCTGGTTGAGGATACTGGCAAGAGGTGACAACTAGAGGCCATCACAGTGGTTGCAAAGGGACAGACCATTTCTGCACAGATGTATAGAGATGCAGTGACAAAGGCCTCATACTACCAGACTTTATATTACCAAGATGTTCCCCCAACCTACAGGTAGCTAGAATTTGAGCACATGAGCCAAGTGAAATTGAGTGTTTTAGGTGGGCAATCATTAGTTCGATAGCTTGGGGATCAGTCACAACATGGTGAGAGGGACAGTAAGGGATAGATCTTGCCCCATTTTGTAGACATATTTTTTTATTTATAGCTTGACTTTTATACATGTATACATTCATTGGATCATTTTGGATAGCCTCTTGTATATTTACTTTTGATGACAGTTATACACATTGACTTTGATATGTATCATGACATTCATTTTTAAGATATATATATATATATGAAATTGTCCGATGCAGATTTATGATGTGATAAATTGATATGTGATGTGATGTTCATTTATTTCATGTGTTATGATTATGTATGGATGCAATGGATGCAAATGTTTGTGTTATGGATGCACTTTTTATTCATGTTTATATGATATGAGATGATCCATAATGTGATGTTTATGATATGCGATGTATGATATGGATGAAATGCAATGGATGTGTTATCTTCTTTTTCAATATCTTTATATGACATGCTATGAGATGGATATTCTTTTTATTTTCCATTTTTCCCATATGATGATGTCATTCTTTATGATATGATATGATATGATATGCTTATGTAGAGTGTATGTATGCTAATGATTTGTGGATGCAGGATGGATGCATTGATGATTTTTGGTTAACTGTCATGATACCATGTTAGAGTGGAAAAGAAGATAGAAGAAATAAGATGCATGAATTGACTATTGATTGTGAGATTTATTCTGAAGTCCAACAAGTCCATGATTCATTGAGACTTTATTAGATTATGGTGATGAGATGGATGATTTGCTCATATTCAGGATTGGGACTTTCCGTCATTCCTTATGTTTGATATAACTTATAGATAAGATGCATCATGGTATTAGAAACCAGGATGGCATTGTATCTAGTGTGATGGAATTTGAATCTACAAATAGATAGGATAGTTATTTTTCACACCTTGACATACAAAAACCTTGTCGAAATTTAGTTCAAAAGTTTGGAATATCTCAGACCAAAGCATACACAATAGTCAACAATTTACTCTAAATGACTTCCCTACACACAACTAAGCAAGTATGCACCAAGATTATTTTACAAGAATACCCACAAGCACAACAAACGAAATATAATGATCGATGCCCTGCTCCTTTCTCTTTAAATCATTTAGACATCATCAAGAGGTCTTTGGAATGGGTCAACAAGATAAATCATAAGAAAAGATCAATCAACAAATAGTCAATGTTATCTATATCTCTTGCCAATGTAACATAGCTAAGGTGATTTCTAATGTTGGTATCCTTTTTCAGAAGGATGCATCCTAGGACATGTTTATCAAAAGTTTTGACTAAGACTAAGTGTGTAATAGGTCGTTGATATAAACACCATTGACTAGTTTACCTATAATCTATACTTTAGATTTTGACACTTAAGTTCTCACTTCACAACTTATGACACTTGTTTTACCAAAGTTTGAAGATGATGATTCGATTTATTATGGATGAAGGTTTATTGTAGGTGAAAGCAAGATGAGATGGATGGTTTTGGATTTTCTAGAATATTTCATTTTTTTTGGTATTTTGAAAAAATGTTTTAAGGCTATTTTTTATCTTTTTGAAAGTTTACGTGAACGTTTATGTTTTTCGATTATTTGAGGTTGTTTAGGGTTTTCCAAGGTTTTCTAATGTTTTTGGTTTTTCAAATTTTCAAATGTTTTTGTATTTTATGAGTTTCCGAATGTTTTCCTTTTTTGGGGGGGGGGTTTCCAAGTTTACCAAATGTTTTGGTGTTTTCTGAGATTTGACCAAGAACCTAACCTAAAAGACTATCCTAGGGGCCTCAAGGGCTTATCAAAGATGGGCCTTTCCTACATTATACACACAAATACCACGTAGTTTGACTAACTTTGATTTATTGTTGATGAGAAATGAACAGTTGATGAATTGCCAATTTATTATGATGAACTCCTAAAGGACTGACTTAGGGTGTCTCAGGGGCACATCAATGATGGCCTTGCCTATGTCCAAGCTCAGAGACTCATAGTTTGATATGGTACTATTTTTTTTTTTTTTGATGTTTTGACCTTTTTTAGGGATTTTGATGTGTTTTGAATGTTTTGGATTTTTTGACTTTACAATTTTCTGAATGTTTTTGGATTTTAGTTGTGCAACATTTTGATATTTTTAGATTTTCTATATTTTGCAAGTGTTTTTGGATTTTTATGAGATTTCATGAATGCTTTTGGGATTTTTGATGAAGTTTCCAATAACCTTAAGATATACAAGAACCCAATCCGATGCATAACAAATTGCCCCTAGCGAGATGTGATAGACTACCTTGATATTGACAGGACAAGCTGACCTTAGGAATGTGCCAAGTAGCACTAAAGGGGAATAGGATACTTTACAATTTTAAGATATGATATGGACGCGAATGGGTGATGGAATAAATAGGATGATTGATGCAATGGGATGGATGGATGTGAAGCATGATAAGCTAAAGAGCCAAAGATAGATGGAGGTGCTTTATTTACACAAGGCACCTGTTTGCCAAGTTTTCACCACTGTACTTTCCTAAAGTGCCACCGAAGTGGTTTTCACTAAAGGATGATTTTTTTTATTTACTATTTTCAATCCTTTTTCTTATTTTTTTGGATTTTTTTTTTATTTTTTATCTTTTTTTATTTTTTGAGAGTTACACCCTTCAATCCTAGGCGTAAATTTTTTTGAGATGTAGATTTTTGATTAGCTCCTGAAAGGGTTCACTTTCAGGCGTTGATAGTTGGTACGCTCCTAATCCATAGCTTGTTGTGACAACAAATGGGACCAACCAATTAGGCTCAAACTTTCCTTTACTGTCTTGATCTGGAACATTCTTCTAATTCTACTTAAGGACAAGATCTCCTACCTAGAAATATCGACTCTTGATCTTCTTGTTATAGCTTCGTTTCAGTCAGTTTTTATATGCTTACCAATTATTTAAGGCATCAAGATGATGCTCATCTAGGATTTCTAATTCATTCAGCTGAGATACCCTATATTCTTCATTAGTGATCAAATTCTGTAGTGACACTCGCAGCGAGGGGAGCTCAACCTCAATAGGTAAGATGGCTTCTGATCTATAGACCAAGGAGAAAGTGATTGCACCTATAGGCATGCAGATACTGACTCGATAAGCCCATAAGGTGGGATTTAACTATATATGCCTGCCACTGCTAGCTTCATTGGCCATTTTCTTTAGGATCTTTAGAATGGTTTTTTTTGTATCCTCATCTTGACAGTTGCCCTAGGGGTAGTATAGGGTAGAGAACCAATGTTGGATGTTAAATTGTTGACATAGCTCTCTTACATCATGATTCTTGAAGGGTGTTCTATTATCTAAGATAAGGGCTTGTGGAACACCATAGTGGTAGATAAGGATTTAGGATAAACTTGGAGATTTGCTTCCCCATTATGTAAGTCATAGGAATGGCTTTGACCCACTTAGTAAAGTATTCAGTGGTTGTTATAATGAACTTGTGGCCATTAGATAAGGTGGGAGTAATCTTTCTTATGAGGTCAAGCCCCCACTATGAGAAAGGCCAAGGTGTGACCATTGATTGAAACTCCAAAGCCGAAGAATGGATAATATCTCCATGTTGTTGACATTAGACACACTTTTTCACATACTAATGCGATTCTCTTTCCATGGTTGGCCAATAATACCCCATCCTTAACATTTTTTTGGATAAGGTTATTCCACTAGAATGGAAACCATAAATTCCTTTGTGTACCTCTGTTAAGGCAGTCAAGGCTTCCTCTTGGTTGAGACATCATATCAATGTCCCCTCGATGATGAATCATGATGCCTTTTTAACAAAGGTCTTCTTAAGGTTGGAGGTGATATTAGATGGGAGGGTACCTCTATTAAGATAGGTGAATATATCGTGATACCATGGGGATCCAGGGCCAACGATTACACACACAAATTCAGATTCAAGAATTTCAAAAGCCGGTATGAGAAGTTATTCTACCAAGAATTCACATTGAAGGATGTTATGTGGCATGTATAACAAAGTCCCAATTATCACCATATCTGTTCAAAAGTTATATCAATGAAAAATTCCTTGAGACTTACCATCTTCTTTTAAGGAGTGAGTTTATCATCCTTGGTTTGGTAGTCATCATTGCCTTGGTTAACAATCAGTTGTGAGTCCCCATAGACTTTTAACTCTTGTACCTACCATTGGTATGCTATCCTTAACCCCATTATTAGAGCTTCATACTCAACAATATTGTTAGTACATGGTAATGATAACTGATATGACTTTAGAATATAATCACCTTGAGGGGTGATAAAGAGAATACCCACACCTGATCCATGTTGGGTATATGATCCATCGAAGTATATTTTCCATTGATTCACTATATTGAGAAAGTATGACTCATCAGAAAACTTAGATACCAAAGGATTCTCCACATAAATTGGTGCCTCAACTAGGTGTTTTGCAATAAATTTTCCTTTGATAGCCTTGTGTTCCACATACTCTATGTCAAATTCAATTAAGATTATTACCCATTTGACCATTCACCCAGTGAGAGTTGCTTTCGATAAAAAATATTTCAATGGGTCGATCTTAGCAATAAGCTTGATTTGGTGTGAGACCATGTAATGCCTAAATTTTTTTGAAGCAAAGACCACTACTAATCATTCCTTCTCAATCGATGATTAATTCATTTCATACCCTACCAAATTCCTACTGATGTAATAGATGGCTCTTTCCTTTCCCATTTCATCGTGTTGGGCTAGAAGAGCACCTAGTGTTGTTGATGTACCTGAAATGTATAAGATCAATGGTTTGTTTGGTATTGGTGGCATGAGAACTAGAGGTGACAATAGGTAGTCCTTGATCTACTAGAAGGATTTATTTCATTTCTTGTCCCACTTATATGTTATTCCTTTATGGAGAAGATGGGAGAAAGGATGAATCTTGTCTGATAGTTGAGCTATGAATCTCCTAATGGATTGTAACTGTCCTTGTAGCCCTCTCATCTATTTTAGTGTTTGTGGGGGTTCCATGTCTAAGATTTCTTTCACCTTTGTTGGATCTATTTCTATCCCTCTTTGTGATACGATGCAACCAAGAAGTTTCCCTAATGTAACCCTAAAGACACACTTTTTCGGATTTAGTCTTACCTTATACTCTTCAAGCCTATCGAAGATGGGTCCCAATACCTCTATGTGCTCATTCCTTTATTTTTATTTGGCAAAAATATTGTCCATATAATCTTCAATTTTTTTGTGGATCATATCATGAAATATTAGGGTCATCACCCTTTGATAGGTTTCTCCAGCATTCTTTAGCCCAAACAACATCATGTTTCAACAATATGTTACCTAAGGATAAATGAATACAGTTTTATGTTGATCCTCTTTGGCGATCATGATTTGGTTATAGCCTAAAAATCCATCCACGAGTGATATAATTTCATGACTCACAGTTAGATTGATAATGATGTCGATGTTCGGAAGATGGAAATCATCCTTTGGACATTCTTTGTTCAAGTCTCTAAAATTTGTACATATTTTGATGCCCCTAGTGGGTTTGGAGACTGGTACTAGGTTGGAAACCCACTCAGGATAGTCAATCGGTTGGATAAATCTGACGTCAAGAAGCTTTTGTAGTTCTAGTTTAACCAAGAGTGCAATATGAGGGTGCATCTTTCTCAATTTTTGTTTCACTAGTTTGGATTCAAGATAAACTGCTAAATGATGCAAAACAACTTCTAAATTGATCCCTAACATATATGTGTATGACCATGCAAAGTTTTCTCTTCTCTCTTTCAAGAATGTTGTTAAGTTTTTTTGTTCTTCATCTAACAAGGATTCAACATAGAATGTTACCTTAGGTGCCTCCTTTATTCCTACATTCATTGAGGTAGCCTTCTCTGCTAGTACTGTTGATTTTTTTGGATGCATTGCACTAAGGGGGAGATTGAATCCCTCATCCTTGGGTGCCTCAGAGAGGTTTTCACTTTCAGATACAGCCTTTATTTTTACTATTTTGGGATCTGAAAGTGCCACTGTGTGGTTTTCACTTAAATATTTCTATGCTATTCTCATGTCGTCAATTTTGTGATTGAAGGATTCAATTGTCTCCCCATAGTATGTAGGTGTGTGTCTAACTCTATATCAAATCCCGCTTTGTGATCCCCACATGGTAAGTTGTCACAGAGTCCCATGAATTCTGAGATTGCTTCATTATTTTCAAATATATCTAGAATTGGTGGTCCTCGTTGGTCCTAGTCAATTTGAGTTGGGGATATGCTAGGCTTAATTCAGTGTTTTGGCCATTTGGGGTGAAAGATGTTATGGATATCATGAAGAGAGAGTTATTCTCAAATAGATCAACAATGTCAAGGGGGAATTCATCTAGGGTAATGTCGCGTGATGTTGGTAACCAAGAGGAAGCCTTAGCCCATTTAGCAAAAGTACCCTTGCCAAGAATGGTCACCTTGCTAGTAGTACATCCTCATCCAAGATTCTTTGGATGTTTCTCAGGAACAATGGGTTCTAGCAAACCATTATCATTTTTTCCCCACTTTTCATTCTTGTTGTATCCCCATCCCATCATTAGTTGTAAACCTTTATTATCATCTTCCATGGGAAGAATTCATGGGTTGGTTATCCTGATAGAGTAATTTAGAGACATCTTCCTTATTGACATCCTCTTTTTTTCAAATCCCTCCACTTAGCGAAATTGGTAGATGCAAGCTTTAATGTTTTAGTCACTTTGTTGATAGGTGTGGGTTTTCCATGAGATTTAGGGGAAAGAGATAACTCACCCAACATAAAAGTTTCCTTCTTTAGATTATAATCTCCACAACCAATATCCTTGATAACTTCCTTGATATCAAGTATATTCTACAAAATGGTGTCTTAGATTCTGAGGTGGATGCAAGGGAAAATGGGTCAACAAATGAGGATGTAGGGCCTTTATCATTCTTTGGTATTTGGGGAATCTTGTAGAACTTAGCCTCAAGGTTTTTGCAATAGTAGAAAGGCTTAGGATCTCCATGGATAGTCACTTCTTTGTCCTCAAAAGGATACTTAACACAATGGTGGTAGGTGGAAGCCACTACTTGCATGGCATGAATCCATGGTCAACCAAGTAGGATGTTGTAGGGGAGATCAAGATCTAACGCTTGGCATGTAGTCTCAGTAATGATGGGTCCCACTTGGATAGGTAGTGTGATGATGCCTTGCGACACTATTTATTGATCGTCATATGCCCTTATGGTTGTACTCTTTGTTTTCTCAATAGAATCCTCTAAAAAACCCAAGTTCTTGATCAATTGAAGGGTGAAAATGTTGATACCAACACCTCCATCTACTAAGACTCTTTTAACCTTATTTTTATCAATAATGACGTCAAGATGTGAATGATTGTGAGATGTTTGTGTGGGAAGGTCATGTTCTGAGAAGGGAAGAAGATGAGGGGTAGTGATATGCCCTACCATAGCCTAAAACTACTTTGTATCAATATTCTTAGGGATGGAGGAAACAAATAAAGCCTTTTCTAGGATATCCCTATCACTAGTAGAATTTGGAAAATAAATGACTGTGACTAAAACTTTTAGTCACGACAACTAAAAATGACTAATTCTACTAATTTTTTGCAACACAACTATAAATGAATAAATAAATGACTAATTTTATTGTCGGGTAAAAAAAACAACTAAATAATTAGTCACACAAATAAAAATGACTAAATAGTGAGTCACACAAATAAAAATTTGAAGTCCATCTATTCGGGTGCTCCCAATTTCCCTCTTCCCCACCATTTAAAAATGTCATTACAATAAAAAGTAATATGTAAAAAATTTGGAAGATTTGAAATTGTGAAAACATTTCCCACCTTTATCCTTCATAGGGAAGGATTTCTCCTTGCCACTCCAAGGATCAAAGACCAACAACACACAAAACTAGATCCGAACATTGAAGGAAACCTGCAGCTATAACTTGGAAGTCATTTGATGCTCATTGATCAACTTGTCTTGTGGCAGAGGTAAAATGGTGCTTTGAGTTTTGAATTTTCCATTTGGGGTTTGAGGCAAAACGAAATAAATTGATTATGATAAACTTATATTTTCAGGTCTGTCTTATGGGTGCTTGTTTAGATGGGTAAGGATTATTTCTTGTGCTAAAAATATTTTTATTTTTCAATGCTAAAATTACATAGCTGACAAAAGGGGTAGATGTTGTCCTCTTCAAATGGAATAAGGAGATTCAGAAGTGGAAGATCAGTACCATCTGTAAGTTTTGTGTGTAGTTGCATTGTATGGAATTATTTTTCTTGGGTATTACTTAAATTTAAAATGCTGATTATCTGGTAATAGTCATGTTTCCATAGAGGGTTTGGAGGGTTTTTCTCACAATTCAGATTGCTTATGTCACTGTATTGCAAAACTATGATTTCTTTGATGTCTCCACAGAGTTTTGAGTTTGCAGTGATCTGATACTGGTGACCTTATTAAAAAATCTATATTGATTGAACCATTGTAGTGGGATGTTTCCTTTTCATTTTTAGGAACTTTATAAATATACCAAAGCCCATATTAGTTGAGTCTACTTTGTTTATAAATGTGATGTAACTAGTCATTTTTGGATTGCAATGGTTCGCATCATGGTTCGATAACAATGGCCTTTTCCCAAAATCCATATCTTTTGAGTCTCTAATAATGTGAAGGTTCTAAAAAATTTTTTACCTTACAATGGTCTGATCTTGGATACCCTAATTTCCACTTTTCTATCTCTTAACTTTTTCAGCTTAACGGTCTTGAGGTAGAGATTGAGGCTTTGTTCCAGAAGGAAAATTGGTTTGCTCACTATTCTTAAATTTGATGTTACCTATGTTGTGTTGATTTGTTTTCACTTCCTTTTTAGTCTATAATTTAGTAAATATTATGTATTTAATGCATAAGTTGTGAGATAATGAAGATAACATTCTAAAACCCCAAATGGGGTTTATATTTTGCAATGAATGTTTATGTTTTCAATGGGGTTTATATTTTGCAATGAATGTTTATTTTTTCATTCAATTCATCTAACATACACTACTACCAAAAGAACATAACTGACAGCAATATTTCAATCTTAAGTACTCCTCTAAACAATGTAAATAGTTCCATGAAACTCTCTTGAAGCTGCTATTGACAACACTAAATTGTTTCCTTCAATCATAACCTTGAGATGATGGTCACCTTGCTAAATTTTAGAGTACTATTTTTGTCACAAAAGGACAAGGGACTGAAACTATATCTTCACTCATCACTGCCTTCCTTTGAAAAATGACACTTCAACCTTTCACTTTCTGCATTTGATGCAATTTCAGTTGAAACCTTTTGAGGTTGCTACTACTCAATCTATCCCTTAAGGACTGCCATGTTTTACCTCTTGACCAAGCATCTCCAAGTGTTATCCCACTGTCCTTTGACAAAATTTTCTCACTTCCTTCCTTAACACAGGCTTGTACCTATTAAAGATAACACTATGACTATTTTTTTCTATTCACTGTCTCTTCATGAATTTATATTTGCATAAGCTTCCTAATGTAGGGATACTAGATAATGTTATAAAGCTTTGAACAAGGTTTGAGGCTATCCTCCTTAATGTTGTTTCAGGAATGTTATCCATTATACACCTCTTGTGCATTTTCTACTCCTTTTTGACATCAAAAGCTCTATCCTCAAAACTTGGAAACCTATGCATAATTCCATGAAACAAATTTTTTATTATACTTCCTTCAATTAGGGAATTGAAACATAAAGGCACCAAAACAAAGAATCCTTATCCTCAAGAATAAGGACATACTTAAATCTGTGATTACCACTATAATCTCTTTGTCACTAAAACTTACTTGCATAGTGATCCTCTTGAGAATTTTACCATCACCAAGGTCATTTGACAAGGCTCCACCAAAGCTTAAATACTTACAAACACTAACACAATGGCCTCTTGTCATCACTCCACTATACAACTCACACAAGGAATGTTATCTTTGAAGTAGTGACTGGTGTTAAGGAATGTTATCTTTTGGTTGCAAGTTTTCATGATCTAGATAAAACATAAACCCATAAGTGGCAGCATAGCACATATACACACAAAACCTATGTCTTTACCCATCTAACATAAGAATCTGCCTCTTAGGTAACATCAAAAGTCTAAACCATGTAAGATTGAAATGTTATTTGCCTCTATCCTTTCAGTATAGGTAAGCATCCTAAATTCTTATCATGGGCACTACTTACTATTCTTCATTAGCATTATACCTACAAGCTTGCATAATACATGATGATTTATGGCTATGTTCATTGTGTAGACTTTGACCTCATCAAATGGTCAATCACGTGAATGTTTTCAATGAGGTTTATATTTTGCAATGAATGTTTATGTTTTCATTCAATTCATCTGATTTTATGTTCTTCATGGATTTGAATGTTATGTGTTTTTGGTGACTCCTTTCCAATCAAACCAAGTTTATTGAGCAACGGTTCAAATTGATTTTCTTGAAATATGATCAACTAGCTCATCTCAAGGAGGATATGGATCTAGTTCTTCATATTTTCAACTTAATGAAGAGGAGCCTCAGGGTCATGCTGTTAGGATTTACTATGAAGCTAATCCAGAGTTTTTCATGGCTACCTAAGGCCATACTGTAGTGCTTTCTCTAGGAATCCCACATGATCCCCATTAGGTATCTTCTTTTTATAGTCTCTAAATTTCTCAAAAGAAATCGACAACCAGTTTGTCTAAATGTGGCTCCTTGTTTACACATTAATATCTCTTTTGGCAGCAATGGATCAAAGTGGATTCATGGGGTCTTGAAGAGTGGGCTCTCAAACATGGATATCAAGAGTGGGACTAGGTAAAACCATTCATAATCATGCTCATATTGTTTTATTGACTGTCTAAGAGCTAAGTATCTAGGACAGCATTTTGTATTTTTCTGTTGAATTTCCAAAGAGAATAATTTTGGGTTTGCAATCCTATTTTTTAGTACACCAACTAAATATCTAGGATGCATTGTAGGTACTTTTTCTCACCAAATTTCTCATTTTCCACAAAATTAGATTCTAGTGTGTAGTTTAATAATCACTATTTTGATTTTTTCTTTTTTAGAAAAATTAGAATCCAATTCGTAGGTTGTGCTTGTTGTGCAAATTTGTAAGATGATTTTTTTGTATTCAACTGCACGGTACTTTTCTTTTTCAATAAAAAATTATGCAATGGAGTTCAGATATTCAAATTCTTGTGTTACCCATGTCTATGTAGCCCCAGATTTTGTGGTGTCAACTCCTTTTTAGCGGGGTTTGGGTCTAAAATCCATGGATTTGCTGCAATCAATCATCGAGAGCTGATCTTGTTTGAGCCCTCTTTGTGGCTATCTAATCCTGCAACAGAGCTGCCAGTGGTACATAATTTTATCTGCATTTTCTTTTCTCAATTCAACTTTTTTTTATAATTCATTATTTTTTGACATTGGGATTCGACTTAGCTAATTGAATCTTTGAGACTTTTTGTTTTTTTTCCTATAAACAATTTCAATATTATATCATTCTACAGGAGATGCACTAGGAACACCCAATTAAAATTGACATTTAAATATTAATTTCTCAAATGAATATGTGAAAAACACAAATTACTACTTATGAAATATGAGTTGCTGTACTTGATCCCCTAAATAATATTTTGATAATGATGCACTTTTGAATAAGATCCCATGTACAGACTCAAATCATATGGTAGGATTTTAATGTTCTTGTAGATAGGATGCACCGAGGTGCTAAATGTACATTCTATTTTTGTTTTCAATAGTTTTTGTTGCAGTTATTAAGAAATTTCTCTATACCTCCTAGATGATTCATTAAATTAACCTTCTTTTCAACTAAAGTATACATGCCCTATATTTTGCAGCCCAAATACGTCTTTCTAATGGTTTTCCACAATTAGGAAGAAGGTATGTCATGAAATGTTTGTGCCCACCCAAAACTAAGCCTTACAAAGAATGTCTACACCTATGCAAAATACCATAAGCTACTTCAAAATGTTATGTCCATCACAAGAGCAACCTATTAAGGAAGACTTGGCTTTTCCATTAGCATCTTTATGATTATATACACAACATTTTTTTTCCACGGTTTCAAAATACACATTTATGATAATATTCACACAACAAGAACCTTGAAAGGTCAGAAACCTTGCTCTCATTCTTCCTAGGTCACTCCTCAAGAGCTTGTATCGATATTTTGGGAATCTTTACAATAGCTTATCCACTGATGAGAAGGATCCCCTCATTTGCTAATGGAATAAATTGTCATATGCTCTACTTGAATGTGTAATGTGATGTAGCACATTCAATGTCACAAGGGACAATTTGAGAGCAGAATTTAAGACTTGATATCCATAGAATCCAACTTCTTGCAATACAAAATGCAGAACCAGCATCCCAACCAAAGCAACTTGGCTTTAATATGCACCATAACCAATGTTTTCCCACATGAATGGTGGAATTGAACTAACTTTTGGGGGTCCATTGAATAGCAAACATACACAAACACAAACTGCTATGGTAGCTAGCAAGGAGAAAACAAATGGACGATGCATGGATCCATAATAGCCCGTCATACTTGATACTCTCTTGGAGGACAATATTGCACACTCACCACATTTCTAAGGAAGCTTAAGTACCATTTTCTGAGAAAATTTTGTGTCTAAACCAACTTCCTGAATTGCACTCGCATTCAAGGAAGGTGCTTTCAAAATTGTTATTGCTAATTGAGCACTCTTGCTATCTCCCAGTTTTCTTCCAACTAACTAGTTATATGAATGATTATTTCTCATTAAGGCATACGAATATTTGGAAGTGTTTTTTTATTATATATTATAGTTGCAAGTTCCACTTTGGATCACCAAAGCCTTCACAAAAAAAAATTCACAACCACTATAACACTGTATAGTGGTTGTTAGGCCTTCACGGTGATGTAGGGAGCTTTCCTTGCGTCACCGCAAAGGCCCAACAACCACCCTATAGTGTTGTGGTGGTTGTGCAGGAGGTTCTTTGAAGGCTTTGAAAGCTCACCTACATCACCATGAAGGCCCAAAAACCACCATGTGGTGTTGTGGTGGTTGTGCAAAAGGAAATTTGTGAAGGTTTTATCATATTTCTTTGAGGAATTTTTTGAAACAATTCACTTGAATTGTCTATGCTTCCACATTTTCATGTATGTCTAGTAGGGAACTTGTAACTACAACATATGAAAAAAAAAATCTTGTTGTTATGCATTGATGGATGTCCCTTCGTTATTACTGGATATCTGATGTAGTGCACATTATTATAGTGCAAGCCTATTTTTCAGATTGTTTCATTTAGCATCACCAATATTCTCCACAAGAACATTGTCCCTATTTAAAATTATGAAAATGGTTCACATCTCTCAAAACAATATATTTTGCAACAATCTTGGTGATGAATTTAGATGCAGTGTGAAAATCAGAACATACTCAAAGGTTCTAACAACTCTAATAGTTGTACTAGGGGCCATGTTTAACAAACCAAAGGAAATTGCTAACTTTTCACTATGGTGGAAGATAAATGATTATTTTTTCTTCTATTCCACATCATTAAGTAAAAGTCTTGAATCTGGAGATACCCTATTGCCTTCATTTTCCAAGCCAATTTCTCCAATTTTTCATAGCTCTCCCATGTTTGTGGATGTGATCTATCTCCTACACAAAAAAACATGTACCATTTTATGCCCTTCAATCCAACTGCATGTAGATATCTTTTTAATTCCTCTATCTTTCACCAATCTCCTTACTATTTGAACCTCACCATACCTACCTAATTTTGCACAAATGTTTTAGAGAAGAAAATAAGTTGCAACATTTTTAGGATCCAACTAAAAAAGCAGTGCTTCTGGAATAATCGGCCTATATTCATATATGATCTATAGGCACCAAAGGTTTAACTGGCATCTTAGTAATAATGTTTAGGGTGTCCTCAAGATAGCCATTGTATTACTGTGTTCTTGGAGTGTGTTTTTCTTTGGATATTAATATGCTCTAACTGAGATCATTGACACTTGAAGGTTGAGTGAATTTTTCAATATTCATGTGATAGAGGTCTTGTGGTGTCTTGGATTGATTTATGATTCTTAGGATATCTATCTATGTTTATTCAATGTTTTGATTATGGAAAAATAGCATAATTTATTGTTACATTTATCATAGGAACAAAGGCCTCTTCTAATTGTAGCAGAGGATGTAGAGAGTGAAGCATTGGCTACTTTGATTAGGGGTGAAGGTTGGTGGATTTTTCTATTTAAATCTTGTTTACTTTTTAAATGATTTTTTAACTTTAAATTCTAAATCTTTAGCATTTTAAAAAATATATTTGTGTCTGAATCAGGTTTGTGATATTAATGTAAGGAAATCAGAGGTGCGGAAACACTTTCCTAACGTCAAAACCACAGGGAAGAATGCAGACTATACTTTTAATTTTCAAATTACAATCCAATTAAGACACACATGAAAGATTTATAGAAACAAAAAAATACACAAAGACAAATGAACACCAGATTTACGTGGAAAGACCTTATCAGGAAAAAACCCACCACACCAAGCTGAATCTCTTTGTATTTTAGTAACTAAAAAATTACATACAATGCTTCAGATACACAACTCTCTGGTATCAATGTTTTATTCACTATTCAATCTGTTATAGGAAAAATCTCTCACATATTCGATGATCCTCCAACTCAGAATGATTATCCTGAATCTTACCACATGCAGATCTTTATCCTCTGTTCATCCTTATCTGCAATTTCCCATCACAAAAAGTTTCCATGCCAGTGTAGATTTTTCCTTACAAACAGTTCAGTTCCAATGTTGCAACTGCTGCAAAAAA
This sequence comes from Sequoia sempervirens, assembly GCA_007258455.2. NCBI lineage: Eukaryota > Viridiplantae > Streptophyta > Pinopsida > Cupressales > Cupressaceae > Sequoia > Sequoia sempervirens. Next base: position 155,538,496 of record VDFB02358134.1, on the reverse strand, counting down.
TCCAACTGCCAACCATTTGAATTTCGCTTCCTCTGATTGGTCCACGAGACACCACATAGGATAGTCATCAATCGGTCAAGGGCGTTCAACCTATGTTGGCATGTCGGTGAGACACTAACCGTGTCTCCCCGATGCCAACATAGCCAACATTCGATATCGCCAAGAGTCATCCCCATCGGCAAGAGGTTACACCGAGCCCACATGTTGCATCAACTTCAGTATTCACATCGGCGAGACTATCGCTATTGCCAGGAGATCATACCGAGGTTCCAAAGTTATATCGAAACCACTAATGTCCATTGCATTCCTATCTACATCCATCTATCGGCAAAGGTTTCCTCATCGGCATGATCGATGAGACCTCTCACTGACCTCCATTTGAACACATCTGCCATCGCTATCGCTAAGACATCCAACTATCGCCAAGAGTTTCACCAAGACTTCAAGTCATACCAAAATGTCCAACAGTTGGCAAGACTTACCGCTATCACCAAGAGGTCATAGCGAATACATCATGTCACCCCGAGGACCATTTACTACCAGCAAAACTCTCCATCAGTCATTGGGACTTCATACCGAAGCCTCCACCGTCAGCGAAACTTCACTTAGTCGCTGAGAGTTTTTCCAAGACCTTTGTGTTACCCCGATGACCATATGCTATCGGTGAGACTCTCTTCAGTCGTTGGGACTTCATACAGAGTGTTCATGTCACCCCCAAGACCCCAGTTGCTATGAATCTCCCCAACACCTAATAAGAAAATTTTGTCGGCTAGAGGTCTTCACTCATAAAAAGGTCATACCGAACACACCAGGTCACAACAATAGGCTTCATTCGGCAAGACATCAACATTGTCTCGACGACCAGAACTTTTCACAAGGATTCAGAATAGCTAGTTGGCCAAACATCAATAATGTCACACCAACTTTTTCCTTCAGGAGTTACATGGCAGTAAGAGTTGAGGCACATTTTCCAAAAATCTCCCACTTGACAAAGATCTTACTGACACCTCCAGAGCATAATAAAACTACTGAAATTCATGGGCCAAGAGGCTCATCGAACTGGCACACCACCTGTACTTGTCTGTGCTCACAGGCTTTGTCAATGCATCTGCAACATTCTCTAGACTATCCACTTTCTCCAAAGAGACCTTCCCATCCTCCACCATATCTCGTACAAAGTGATACTGTACATCTATATGTTTCATCCTGGCATGGAAAGTAGGATTTTTTGCCAAACATATAGCACTCTGACTGTCATAGTAAATAGTAATTTTTCCTGCATCAAAACTAATGTTAGAATGCAAACGTTTTAACCAGATTGCTTCTTTACAAGCATGTGTAGCTACCATGTATTTTTCCTCTGTAGTGGACAAAGCGACTATAGCCTATCGCTTGCTCATCCAACTTATTTCACCACCATTTATCATGAAAATATATCCACTGGTGGATCTCCTACTGTCAATGTCCCCTGCCCAATCAGAATCCACATAACCTTGAATGTTGAGAGTCCTCTATGATTCAACCAAGTTGCCATGGTAACACAAAGCATAGTCTAAGTGCCCTTTAGATATCTAAACACTCTCTTCACAGCATCCCAATGTGTCCTTCCAAGATTAGCCATAAAATGACTAAGAACTCCCACTGCTTGGGCAATGTCTGGACTTGTACAGACCATTGCATACATTAGACTGCCAACCACACTAGCATACAACACACTGGTCATGTCCTCCATCTCAGTAGGATATTTTGGACAATCCTCAACATATAGCTTTGTTCCCTGCATAATTGGAACAACTAGCTGCTTGCAATTAGTCATACAAAATATCTCTAGAACAGTCTTGATATACTTGCTCTGACTGAGCCAAAGTTTTCTATTCTTCCTGTCCCTGGTTATTTCCATTCCCATAATATACCCTGTTGCACCAAGATCTTTCATTTCAAACTTTGCAGACAACTGAGACTTAAGATCGGAAATCATTATCTTACTATTGCCTATGAACAACATATCATCAACATATAGAGCAATAATAAGAACTCGATCACTTTCAACTTTATAATACACACAATGATCACATTTTGATCTTACAAATCCCAATGACAAAACAAAAGTGTCAAATTTCTAGTACCACATTCTAGGAGACTGTTTTAAACCATACAGAGATTTCTTCAACTTGCAAACCAGTCTTTCTTTACCTTTTTCCACAAAGTGCTCTGGCTGGGACATATAAATTTCTTCTTCAAGATCACCATGAAGAAACATTGTCTTCACATCCATCTGTTCAATCTCTAAATCACACGCTACTGCAAGTGACAAAAGAAATCTAATAGATGTCAGCTTAGCTATAGGAGAAAATATTTCTCCATAATCAATTCCCTCTACCTGGGAATAACCTTTTACAACTAGCCTTGCTTTATATTTTTCTACACTACCATCCATAATTTTCTTTTTAAATCTGATGCAGGGCATCCATTGGTGTAAGGGCAATCTTGCATCACCCAAAAATAGTTAAATTTCAAGTTTCTCGTTTTAGATGTTTTTACATTTTTGGATACCCTTTTGTCATAATGAAATTCCCAATTTATGGTTTTTATTTTTTGTTTCTGGGTTGAAAGATATTGCAGTTTTAGTTTCCCAGATTTGCACCTGAAAATCTTCAGAGTGAGATTTGAGGCACTTAGAGCTCCCGGATCGGCCCTAAAACTTGCTGAAATTGGCATAGCTAATTTTGAGCATGTTATTGACTTCGAGACCTTTCCAACGGTTCAAACGGTTCGCGAATCGGAGTCCCAGATCAAAAGTTATGGCCCCGGGAAGTTGGCGCACTTCTAGAAGATACAATTGCAAATGCTCTTTTTAAATTTAAACTTCATGTTGTAAATTTTCGGCCCCAAACTACCTAAAATCAAATTTGAATGTTGTTTTGGCTCCAAATTAATGAGGGGCTCTATTTATGGGCGGGTTTCTAATTTTTTGGGTAACTGTTTGGGGACAAGCTCGCACATTGCGAAAGGGTTATTCTGTAGCTTTCTGTAACTTGCATGTGTTGTAGAACTTGGGGATTTGAGATCCTCTGCATGTAAGAAGCTCCATTTTCTGAATAATAAAATTTATTCTCTTGTTTGTGGGTTATTTTCTAAGTCTCGGGTTGCGCCCTCATCAAATACCATTTGTAGCCCACTGCTTTTCTGTCTTTAGGAAATGGCACCAAACTCCGAGTATCATTATTTTCTAATGATGCCATTTCTTCATTCATGGCTTCCAACCAAGAGTTTGAATCAGACATTTTAAATGCCTCTTTCACAATCCTAGGTTCATCAGTGCTAGAAATTAAAGCATAGGCACAAGTAGACTCTATCAAAGAAAACCCATACCTATCAGGTTGTTTCCTTTCACGAGTTGACCTCCTCACAGGCTAAGGATGAGGTGGTTCTTCATCTTCTTCAGAACTTTCAGAGCTACTTGAACTTTCCTCAGTATCAGGTACATTTTGATTTTCCAATTCCTCTTTATCTAGTGTCGGAGGAATTTCTGCTACATCCTTTTCATTTTGTGATTTCTTCTCTGTCTGTTGATCCAATGTAGAAGGATTTAGCTCATGAAAGATAACGCTTATGTTGTACAAAACCTTCTCAATCTCAGGATTCCAAAGCTTGTATCCTTTTATGCCAGCACTATAGCCAATAAAAATACACTTTACAGCTTTGTTTTCCAACTTAGATATTTTTTCAAACGGCACATATGCATATGCCTCACAGCCAAAGACACGAATATGTCTCAAAGAGGGCTTCTTTCTAGACCATGCTTCCAAAGGCGTCTTCTCAACAAGAGCAGAGTTAGGAGAACGATTTACCAAGTAACATGTTGTAGAGACTGCTTCAGCCAGAACTTCTCCTCCAAGCCAACACTACTCAGATACTTCATGCTCTTTCCATTACTATCCTGTTGAACCTTTCAGCAACTCCATTTTGTTGTGGAGTGTAAGGTGTAGTCTTATGTCTTTTAATCCCATGATCTTTACAGTACCTTTTGAATTCATCTGAACAAAACTCACCGCCATTGTCAGTCCTTAAACATTTTATTTTCCTACCAATCTGATTTTCAACAAGGTTTTTAAATTCCTTAAAACGACTGAACACTTCTGATTTACTTTTCAGAAAATATACAAATGCTCTTCTTGAATAATCATCAATAAAGGACACATAGTATCTTGATTTAGACAAAGAAGGAACATTCACTAGACCAAACACATCATAATGAATATAATCAAGCAAACCAAAAGATTTGTGAGGACTGAAATAAAATGAAACATGGTGCTATTTTCCATATATGCAATGTTCACAAAATTCAAACTCAAGGTTACAATCTTTAAGCCCTTCTACCAGGTTTTTATTTTTCAAGGTTTTTAAACCTTTCTCACCAATGTGGCCAAGCCTATGATGCCAAAGCATAGTCTTTTCTGCTAGAAGTTTAACCTCCATGGAGTTTACACCATCAGGAACATTTTCTTTCTTATTTCCATGAGTAGCCTTAAGTGACTTTGCAGAGACACTGTTACATTGGACAGCCAGTGCAACCAGCTTGTACAAGGTACCAATTCAAGCACCCCTAGCCAGCACCATTGCACCTCTAGTCATCTTGCAGCCATCTCTAGAGAACGTGACATGCACTCCAATATCATTCAGCTTACTTACAGAAAGTAGATTTCGAGCCAGACCTGGTATATGCATCACATCATTGATTCCCTTCATTCTTCCATCAGGGAATTTGATTCTGACTCTTCCACGACCAAAAATATCCAAATATGAATCACTTTCCAAATACACCTTTCCACCATTGTATTCTTCATACTTTGTGAACCAATCTCTATGAGATGTCATGTGGAAAGATTCTCTAGAATCAATTAGCTAGACATCATCTGATGCCCGTGTAGCCAAGGCTACAATGAAGGCGTCTGCATCACTCTGAGAAGAATCAATATCAGAAGAGTTCTTCTTCTTCTTCTTTTTCTCCTCTTTACAATCCTTTTGGACATGACCAGGTTGCCCACAATTCCAGCATTTCACCTTGGATTTCTTGCTAGGAGACTTTGATCTCCCTTCTAATTTCGATCTGGATTTATTATCCTTCTTCTTGCCTTTTTCTTTTGATCTACCTCTAACATCCAGAGCCTCCTTTGCCATCTCAAAAGATTTCCTTCTCATCTCTTCTGACAACAAAGAAGCAACAATATCTTCCATCTTAAAAGTGGATGTCGTACTCCCAATAGCCATCATTAAATGATCCCAAGAATCTGGCAAAGAACACAATAAGAGCATACAACGATCTTCATCTTCAATATTCACACCAATAGATGTTAACTATGCAATCAGCATGTTGAATGTGTTCAAATGATCAGCAACAGATCCTCCCTCCTGCATTCTCAAAGAGTACAGCTTCTTCCTCAAGAACAGCTTGTTCACCAAGGACTTGCCCTGATAAATAGAAGCAAGTCTTTTCTTCATGCACATTCAGAAGAACATAGTCTACCAAACAGAGCCTTATCAACCCTTTTGATTTTCTATCTGCCAGGTCCCAATCCTCTTGCTTCATGTCTTGAGGTTTTTTTCTAGACACAACATTCCAAAGATCTCAGTCCACTAATAGATCTTCCATTTTGAGTTTCCACAACTCAAAACTGCTACCATTGAATTTCTATATTTCAATATTTCTGGATGTGCTTGCCATCTTAATCTATAATTAAATTATCAGACCTCTACCAAACTCCCACTGAAAAAGAATTGACACAAAAAACCCAACGTACCCACAAGGATAACACAACTGGCCAGGCTCTGATACCACTTGTAAGGAAAGCAAAGGTGTAGAAACACTTTCCTAACGTCAAAACCACAGGGAAGAATGCAGACTATACTTTTAATTTTCAAATTGCAATCCAATTAAGACACACATGAAAGATTTACAGAAACAGAAAAATACACAAAGACAAATGAACACCAGATTTACGTGGAAAAACCCTATCAGGAAAAAACCCACCACACCAAGCTGAATCTCTTTGTATTTTAGTAACTAACAAATTACATACAATGCTTCAGATACACAACTCTCTGGTATCAGTGTTTTATTCACTGTTCAATCTGTTACAGGAAAAAGCTCTCACAGATTCGATGATCCTCCAACTCAGAATGATTATCCCGAATCTTACCACATGCAGATCTTTATCCTCTGTTCATCCTTATCTACGATTTCCCATTGCAGAAAGTTTCCATGCCAATGTAGATTTTTCCTTACAAATAGTTTGGTTCCAACGTTGCAACTGCTACAAAAAATCCAACCGCCAACCATTTGAATTTTGCTTCCTTTGATTGTTCCACGAGACACCACATAGGATAGTCATCAATCGGTCAAGGGCATTCAACCTGTGTTGGCATGTTGGTGAGACACTAACCGTGTCTCCCTGATGCCAACACAGCCAGCATTCGATATCACCAAGAGTTGTCCCCATTGGCAAGAGGTTACACCGAGCCCACACGTTGCATCGACTTCAGCATTCACATTGGCGAGACTATCACTATCGCCAGAAGATCATACTGAGGTTCCAAAGTTATACCAAAACCACTAACATCCATTGCATTCCTATCAACATCCATCTATCGGCAAGAGTTTCCTCATCGGCATGATTGGCGAGACCTCTCATCGATCTCCAGTTGAACACATCTACCATCGCTATCACTAAGAAATCCAATTGCCACCAAATATCGACTATTTTGTCACACCACCCTTTTAAAAATCATCACATCATCCTTCTATTAGCACAATGGAATTCTTAAATGCATACCCTTTACATCCCCATCATCATACATCAAAATCTAGCCTCCTAAACATGTGTTTGAGAACTATTGAATCCCAATCTATCAATTGATCAATCTACATCATCATCATTTTTCTTTCTTAGGAATTTTGTTTATCCTAAGTTAGTAATCCTCCATGGACAAATCAACTTACCTCTAGTGAGAGGTTTAGTTCATTTTGAAATCATCCATTCTTGAGAACTTGACCTATCTCAAGTACAATCTTATCATCATCAATCCTATGTTCTTGAGAACTTATCCTATCTCAAATAATGATTAATCCCATCATCACCAATCCAAGTTCTTGAATCAAATCAGAATGCTAAATCACTAATCTAATCAATCGTCTAATCAATCATCCAATAAAACATTTAATAAATCATCTAATTGATCCTCTAATCATCCTCATTTAGTCATTTCCTTGTAATTTAAATCATCTTCATCCTCCAATCCAATCATCCTTGTATATTTCAAGTCTGTCACCACTCAATTGCAACTTAAAAGTCTCATGGAACAACAACAACAACAATAACAATTTTATCAATATCATTATTTTGTTCACATACCTAGTGGCAGAAATCTGCAACCACCTACCTTGCAAGGGGGACCTTTGAATCGACACTTTCCTCATGACCTCATATCTACTAAAGAGGAGATGGTCTCCCAACCCGAACTTACCCCTAGCCTCAAAGAACATTATAATAACTGATTCAATGTTTGCATGATTGATCTTCTTATCAAGGAATGTTTTGAAGCTATCCTTTCCAAATTACTTATGTAGGGTACTAAGCCTCCACCTACATTTGACATGTCACAATATTTGGGAACATTTTGACCATATACTCCTGAAGATCCCCAAAAAAATTCTTGGAAAATACTAGAGTTTTGGAATGATGTTGTGATTTAGGTTCATCCCTCTCCCCTTTGGATTCCTACCATGGGATATGGATCAAGCCTCATTCCTATTCATGGATTGGATCCTATCGCATCCACACATCTCCTCGGATCTCTCCCTCAAAATATCCAAAATATACCATCACAAACATCAATTCAGCCTCCACCTTCAATGAATATGATGGCTCCCATAACTAATCCTACTACATACACACAATACCATTTTCCTCTTGTATCAGTTCAATCAATCTACCATACCTATTATGCTACTGTACCTTCTTCATCTCATACTCCACCTCCTACAAATCCTCCAACACAATCCTATTCAAATCCTTCAATGCAATCCTATCCACACACCTCATCACACTCCTATCCAAATCCTCCATCACAATCTCATTATATTCCTTCATCACAATCCAATCCAATTCTCCCATCACAATATCCTAATCCCCTGATTATATATTTTTCTCTATGTTATCATCAATATCCCACATTTTCACTTCATGTAGATCCTCTTGCTCAACATGATTCATATCATCATCAACCTCCATATACCTTACAATATTATGTGTATCACTCATATCAATAACAACAACCCTCAACCACCTCAAACAAACCCACTTCAATATCAATTACATCCCTATTCCCCACAACCACCTCATCAATCACAACATACATATTACAACTATCAGCTTTATCCCCCACAACCTCCCACATAATATTATGGAGATGCACCCCAGTATTATTCACAATACCAACCATAATCATCATCATATTCCCAACATCCTCCACAACAACAAACACATCTTAATCAATTCCAAAAATTGGCCTATCCACCTCAATCATCTCAACAACCACCATATCACCATAATCAACAACAATCATCACACCCCAATCTACCTCTTGATCAATCTCATCCTCTTCCATCTTCATACAATCCATATGCTCATCCATCTCAATCTCATCTGGCAGCTCCTTTATCCACACCACTAAACAAAGAATCAGAGGACATGAAAGCCACCCTTAAGGACTTATAAGTAGGAACAACCCCAAAGAAGTCCTTGAAATCTGAGGAGCTATGCCCATATCCTTTTGATCACACTATTGCCACTACACATTTCCCTAAGCACTTTGAGATTCCAAAATTTGACAAATATAAGGGGAAATATGACCCTCGTGATCATCTTCAAGAATTTTACATGCATTGTCAAGAGGTGGCATACAACGATAACATAATTTATTCCAATTTTAGATGAGAATCAAATTTTAATAATCTTTTCCATTATACACATCAATTAATAGAATTTAGAAAATAAAATATTAGCTTTTCTAAATTTTCTAATATTAAAAACTCACATGACTAAATATAAGAAATTCTTTATCTTTATTTTCCCAAAAAGAATAAATATACTTATTTATTTTCCCAATTCTATTTATAAACTTCCACATTTAAATCAATTCAATTAAAATAATTAAATTTGTTAAATTATTTTATTTATTTTCTAAAATATATTAGAAATACCAAGAATTAGATAATAAAATAAAATAAATTCCCAAGCATCAAATAGATAATCCACCATAATTATTAATTAATTAATTATCTTAATTTAGTTTATTATTTATTTATTGCCAACACACTTTAATGCTAGGACCTAGTTTGTCTTTCCCAATACCTATACCTATCACACAACATAATCTAGCCACACATACCTTAGTAGCATTATCAAGAAATAACAATAATATATCTTTAATAGTAAAATAACTAATATGTCAATTAAGCAATTGTGTTGCAGGGAAATTATACATAAATGCATTTAATTGACAATCACATTCAATATAGAAGCAATATATTATGCTTAAAATATACGAAACAAAATAATAAAGAATCGCAACCAAGCTCATAAAGGACAAAAATGAGGGATATTACATATTGGTTGAAGCATCTAAAAAATTGGCATCATGGTTATTATGTGTACAAAGAAAAAAAATGATGTGTCACATATGATAGGCATAACATCAATGGTCCAATACAACAAAAATGTCCAACTATGTGAGTTGTGCTTTTGTCACTATTTTTAATTTGATTACAGCTATTTTCCCCTCAATGAGCAACCAAGATTCTTGGCCATTAAAATGATAACTATGTTGCAAGAATGAAGGTGTTGTCATTGATGTCAATTGGTTAACTGGTTATCAACTAGTTGTTGTTGTCATTAATTTCATGGATGCAGGTTATTGGCAATATATGTCGAGGATATTGAGAAAATTCTAATGAAGAAAGGTTGCAGGTGTTCAATGTTTTCTTTGGGATTTTCTCCTATGTTTGTGTAGTTTAGATATGTTGATCATGGTTGTTGAAAGTTGTTATGTCTAGATTTTGGGTTTCTAGATCATTGTACAATGCGATTTATGTTCACTGGTTTTGAACTATTTCTTTCAAGGTATCTGGCAGAGGTCCAAGAGAAATGTAGTTGCTCTGGATTTCTTCTTGGTTGTATCTTATGCCTTGTGGTTCTAGAGTTAAGTTGTTATGATCACATTGAAGATAATTTTGTTGTCTAGAAATACTGGATCGTGTTAAGGGTTGTGTGTGCTTAATTGTTCTATGTGTTTTACACTAGTTTGGATGACCTTGTGTTAAACACTACTTTCAAATTTCATGAAGCGTGTTGGGACTTAGGGTCCTCTTCAAGCATGTGTTTGGGTCGCCCTCATTCTAATTCCACCCTAGAATGTTTTGGTGCCGACCTAATTTAAATTTAAATGATGTATGGATGACTTTGGATATGTTTCAAAGTTGAAGATGGTATAAATATAGGATGAGATATCGGTGAAAGGTATGCAAAGAAATAGAGAAAAATAGATGCAAAATAGATGCAAAACATAGTGTATGTGATGCGAGTTTGGCAGATCAGTGTGAAATCTAATTGATGCATGTCTGCAAGTGGTTGAGTGAGTCATGGTGCAAATCTTTGTTGCATTGAGATTGTATTCTCTCTATAACATATCTCTTTTATCTTCTTTGTATATGTGTGTTAGTGAGCCCTCTGGTTGGTAACCTTTGTTGGATAGTGAATCTTGATTCAAAAAGTGAGTCCTATTTTGGCAGTGGGCCTACTCTGGTAGTGAGCCTTTGTAATCAATTTTGATATTCTTTATATTGTGAGATAATCCTCACCATGGTTTTTCCCTTATTGGGTTTTCCACGTAAATCTAGTGTTACTGTGTATGTGTGATGCTTTTTAGTTTCTTCATTTGCACTTAATGTTTAATCATTTTGGTAAAGGATTTTTTATTGATCTAATTTCTAGTGAAAGTTTTAAAGGTTAAAATTTGTCACAACTGATTCACCCCCCCTCTCTCATTTTTCTTGTTCAAAAATTGGTATCAAAGCTTGGTTCCTTGGAGAAGAGCTTAACCACTTAAGGAAGGTTCGAGATGGCAGGAAAAATCACTTTTGAATATCTGAAATTTGATGGAACTAATTATGCTATTTGGAAAATACTGATGGAAGAATATCTAGAGTATTGTGGATATGATGTTGAGAAAGCTTACAAGACTACTTACACCCCTCCTGCTAACGGTCTGAGTACGGATGATGAAATCAAGGTGCATGAAGCGAACAATAAGGCGATGTTCATTTTGAAGAATAGTCTTGCACATTCCGAGTTGATTAAAGTTCAAAATCTGAAGACTACTAAGGAAGTCTAGGATGCTTTAGAAAACATACATGAAGGAGATGAAAGGGTCAAAGAAGAGAAATTGCAGAATTTGGAGACACAGTTTGAGCTCTTGCATATGTCTAAAGATGAGCACATTAAATCCTATGTACAAACAGTGGATGAGGTGATAGGTGGAATGCGAGGTCTTGGTGCTACAATAGATGAATCCAGGATTGTAAAGAAGATTCTTAGAACTCTCCCTGATGCATACAGTGAAAAGTTATTTGCTATTGAAGAACATATAGACTACAAGACCTACACTAAAGATCAGCTATTGGGAACTCTGACATCTTCTGAGTTGAGAAAGCCAAATTTGAGAAATGGATCCAGATCATAAACTACTTTTAAGGATACAAGAGCTGAAGATCTAGATGAAGAAAATATTGATGAAGTGGAAGCTAACTTTGTGAGAAGGATGAGGAAAGGCTTCGGTAAGTATGAAGGTAAGTTTTCCTTTAAATTATTTAGTTGTGGAGGAATAGGTCATTATGCTTCGAGATCTCCAGAAATAGCTAAGAAGAATAAATAAAAATTTAGAAAAGAAAACAAAGGTAAGAAGATCAACAGAGCATATTATGTGAATAAGGATGCTAGTATTTCTAATGAGGAATCTGATTATGGAGATTATGATGACAATGAATGCTTATTCTTGGATATAAAAGATGAACCTACTTTTGCTACTTCTAAAAGACAGGTGAAAGGATGTCTTTTTTACAAAGAGAAAGATAAAGATATTGTAATCTCTACCCTACATGCTAAATAAGAAAAGAACTAGTGGGTTGTTGACAGTGGTTGTTCACATCACATGACTGGTGATAAGATTAAGTTTGTTAAACATGAAAAATATGGAGGCTTAGTTATGTTTGGAGATGATACTAGTGCTAAGATTTGTGGGATAGGTTCAGTAAGTTTTGATGGAAAGCATAATACTGATGATGTAGATACTATGCTAAGGGCTTAAGGAATAATCTCTTGAGCGTTGGAAAAATGTGTAGTAAAGGATATAATCTTGTGTTTGAGTATGAGAGATGTGAAATCAGGAAAGGATCCAGAACAATGATTGTTGCAGGAAAGAAGTCAGAAGCAAATATTTATCAACTTAAGGGTGCAGATGGATGTTACTTTATGACTTACATTAATGATAGTTGGTTATGGCATCGAAGAATGTGTCATATGAATTTTGATAACTTGGTGAGGATTAGTGTAGTTAAAGCCGTGAGATATTTATCAAGGATTACAAAGCATGTTAATGCTATTTGCAGGAATTGTCAGTTTGCAAAACAAGCAAGAAACAACTTCAGATCAAAGGAACAATCTACTACTAGACTACTGGATTTAATTCATACAAATATTTTTGGTCCTACAAGAGTGAGAAGTCTACAAGGTAAAAGGTACTTTATGCTTTTGATTGATGATTACTCTAGGTATACATGGGTTACAGTTCTTAGAAAGAAATATGATGCATTAGATAGATTCAAGACATTTAAAGCTATGGTTGGGAATGAAGTAAATTTGACAATAAAATTATTGTTTGAAAGAGGTGGTGAATTCACCTCCCATGAGTTTAATAGGTTTTGTGAAGTTCATGGAATAAAAAGACAGTTATCTACTCTAAGAACTCCTCAGCAGAATGGAGTTGTTGAAAGGAAGAATAGAATAATTCAAGAAGTTGCTAGATCAATGATTATTGAAGTTGGTCTACCACAAGTTTACTAGAGAGAATCTATTCACACTATTTTTTATGTGTTTAATCGAGTTCAAGCAAGATCCAACAATACTAAAACACTCTATAAGCTATGGTGTGGAATAATTCCTACTGTTAAGTAGTTCAAGGTATTTGGAAGAAAATGTTATAATAGACAAGATGAACAAAATTTAGGGAAGTTTGATGCTAAAAGTGATGAAGGTATTTTTCTTGGATATTCTACTAGAAGCAAAGCTTACAGATGTTTCAATAAAAGACTAAGGAAGATTTTAGAAAGCACAAATGTCAAGGTTGATGAAGAAATGAAGAATTCAATTGAAGTTGATGGATATGTATTTGATGAACTCGATTGCATAAGGATTGAAGAATTTGTGGAAGAACATGAAAAGGATGAAAAAGAGAAGAAAATGAAGAAGAAGAAGAAGCTCTGGTGGTGTACCCAAAGACACCTAAATATGTGCAGAAAAATCATTTAGATAGTCAAATCATTGGAGACAAGATAAAAAGAGTATTGACAAGAAGCAAAGTTGTTGCTGGTGAGATAAATTTGTGTTTACTTTCTGATATTGAACCAAAGACCATAAGTGAAGCATGTAAAGATGAGAATTGGATGGAAGCTATGAAAGAAGAACTTATGCAGATTGAGAAGAATAAAACTTGGGAATTGGTCCTTAGACTGATAGATAAAAACATAATTGGATCGTCAAAGTTGGTATTCAAAAACCAGTTGAATGAGAATGGAGAAGTAGTCAGAAATAAAGCAAGGCTTGTGTGTAAGGGAGATACTCACAAGTAGAAGGCATATATTTTTAGGAGACTTTTTCTCCGATGGAAAGAATGGAATCTATTGGGATGTTCAGAGTGTTTGTTGCTCATAAATATTTCAAGGTCTATCATATGGATGTTAAGTCTCCATTTTTGAATGGTGAGCTAGAAGAAGAGGTCTACATAGAAATACCAAAAGGATTTCAATTGTCAGATCAACTGAATATGGTTTGCAGATTGAAGAAAATTTATATGGATTGAAGCAAGCTCCTAGAGCCTAGTATGCAAGGTTAGACAGGTATTTGATTCAACAAGGTTTCAACAAAGGTACAGCAGATAGTAATTTGAAATTTGAAAATGACAAGATCTTGATAGTAGTTGTATATGTTGATGACATTATCTTTGGAGGAAATAAAACTATGTGCAAAATTTTTGTGAAATAAATGCAAAAAGAATTTGATATGTCCATGTTTGGTGAGATGAATTTCCTTCTTGGGCTACAAATCAATCAAACAGAGAAAGGTATTTTTATTTCACAATCAAAGTATGTAAGAGAGATTTTGAAGAAGTTTGGGATGGATGGTTCCAAACTAGTATGCACTCCTATGGTGACTAGTTGCAAATTAAATAAATATGATGATTCACCTAAGGCTAATCAGAGCAAATATAGATCTATGATTGGTGGACTGTTGTATTTGACTACTACTACTCCAGATATTATGCATGTAGTCTGTCTTATGGATAGATTTCAAGAAGATCCTAAAAAAACACATGTTGTTGATGTTAAGAGAATATTCAGATATTTGAATTGCACTCCAAATTATGGCTTATGGTATCCTAGGGATACTAACCTTACACTAAGTGCTTATACATATGCAGATTTGGCTGGTTGTGTAGATGATAGAAAAAGTACAAGTGGTGGTGCATTCTTTCTTAGTTGTAGATCGATGGTTTGGCTGAGTAAAAAGCAAGAATATGTTTCTTTTTCCACTACTAAAGTTGAGTATATTGTTGTTGCATCTTGTTGTACACAAGTTTTATGGATGAAACAAACATTGAAAGATATAAAAGTAATGTATGATGATCCTATTTCTATCTTTTGTGATAATACAAGTGCAATTAACATTTCATAGAATTCAGTGATGCACTCGAAGACAAAGTATATATCTATCATGTATCACTTCTTGAGAGAGAAGGTTGTGAAGAATGAATTAAAACTTGAGTATGTACCTACGAAGGATCAGATTGTTGATATGTTTATGAAGGATCTTCCTAAAGATACTTTTGAGTATCTCCGAGAGAAGTTAGGGCTCATTTCCCCTCCTTTTTTGAACTAGATGCGTATGGAGATGCATCAATTCAGTGGGTCTATGGATCTACCTTTCTTTTGGACTAATGTTTTGGTGGGTACCTCTCAAGGAGAGTAGGTAGTTTCATGTGTTGTCATTGAAAGAGTATTTTATTTTTAGTGTCAAAGGGGAAATCAATGTAAAATATCCTTTGCCTTTTCCATTGATGTCAAAGGGGTAGATGAGGAAGATGTGAAAAAATTTATCTACTAAGGGGGAGAAATAGAAAGTAAAATCATGAAAAGTGTGTTCAGAGCTATTGTGTTTTCTTTTATGGTTTTTCACATCATGTGTTTCCATCAATGACAAAGGGGGAGATTGCTACAAGAATGAAGGTGTTGTCATTTATGTCAACTAGTTAGTTGGTTATCAACTAGTTGTTGTTTTCATTGATGTCATGGATGCAAGTTATTGGTTGTATATGTCGAGGATATTGAGAAAATTGTAATGAAGAAAGGTTGCAGATGTTCAGTGTTTGCTCCAAGTTTTTCTCTGAGATTTGCTCCTATGTTCATGTGGTTCAGATATGTTGATTATGGTTGTTGAAAGCTGCTATATCCAGATTTTTGGTTTTTGGATCATTGTACAATGAGAGTTATGTTCACCAGTTGTGAACTATGTTTTTCAAGGTATCTAGCTGAGGTCCGGGAGAAATGTAGTTGCTTCAAATTTCTTCTTGATTGTATCTTATTCCTTTTGGTTCTAGAGTTAAGCTATTATAATCATATTGAAGATAATTTTTTTGTCTGGAAAGATTGGATCATGTTAAGGGTTGTGTGTGCTTAATTGTTCTACGTGTTTTACACTAGTTTGGTTGACCTTGTGTTAAACACTACTTTCAAAGTTCATGAACCATGTTGGGACTTATTTGGGTCCTCTTCAAGCATGTTTTTGGGTCGCCCTCATTCTAATTCCACCCTAGAATGTTTTGGTGTTGACCTAATTTGAATGTAAATGATGTATGGTTGACTTTGGATATGTTTCAAAGTTGAATATGGTATAAATATAGGATGAGATATTGTTGAAAGGTATGCAAAGAAATATAAAGCAAGATAGATGTGAAATAGATGTGAAACAGAGTGTATGTGATGTGAGTTTGGTAGATCAGTGTGAAATCTAATTGTTGAGTTTTCGGATGCAGTGAGCTGAAGGTGTACTCTATCATTCATGCATGTTTGCAAGTGGTTGAGTGATTCATGGTGGAAATCTCTGTTGCATTGAGGTTTTCTTCTCTCTATAACATATCTCTTCTATATTCTTTGTATTTGTGTGGTAATGAGCCCTCCGAGTGGTTAACCCTTGTTGGAAAGTGAGTCATGATATGGAAAGTGAGTCATGTTTTGGTAGTGAGCCTACTATGTCAATGAGCCTTTGTAATCATTTTTGATATTATTTATATTGTGAGCTAATCCTCACCATGGTTTTTCCCTTAATGGGTTTTCCACGTAAATTTGGTGTTACTGTGTATGTGTGATGCTTTTCATTTTCTACCTTTGCACTTAATGTTTAATCATTTTAGCAGAGTAAAGGATTTGTGATTGATCTAATTTCTGGTGGAAGTTTTAAAGGTTAAAATTTGTCACAACTGATTCACCCCCCCTCTCAATTGTCTTGTTCAACAAACTATGCATTAGTTTCCAAATCTAAATTTCATTTAAAAAAAGAATGCCAACCATTAATCAAGGATGGAAATTCAAATAGCTTAGCAACTAAAGTAACTCCCACACAAACAGATCCAATGTTCCATTAAATAAGACTGCATTATGTTGTACCTTAATACCTTATTTTCATAAAGATCTGGCACTCCTTTGAATATCAATTTGAGCCTTTGAGAGCCCTAATTCTCTATCATTCTCATGGAATCATAAAATCCAAGTTATGGAGTTGTGAATTTATCGAAGAAGTCTCTAAAAAATAAGCCAATCAAATCTCAATTTAGTTAGAGGAGTGCATGAACTAGGGATCATATTTACAAGAAATTATGGCATTTAAGGGTAGCAACAAGGCAAGCAATTAGGTATTTTATTTTTCACTGTAAGTGTAATTTTTCTCATTTATTTTTTTCCCAAATCACCCTATTTATTCTATCACAATTAGGTTTCATGCCAAAGTTCAAATGAATTAGGATTTTATCTTGTTTATTTCCAAAATCTTGCATTATGTTCTCTAGTTATTGTCAAGGTGGGTTTTTCTAGTATACTTGTCTTTATATTCCTACACTATTGCAATAGAGGCCCCAAATTATTTGAAGTTTTTCCATTTTTCAAAAACCCTAGTGTCACATTATGCAAAATATATAATGGGATAAATATAATTGCCTCATAGATTACCACTAAAGAAATTTTTGGAGCTTCAAAGAAGTACAACAAAAAAATTTGAGAAGGGCTCTACCATTATTAAGAATTCTATAGATACAAATGAAGGCATTGGAGATGGAGTGACCACAATTACAAGGAGAGACCTTTAAAAGGAAAATGCACTCACTCCTAGGGGAGTATGAAAACCAAACTACTTAAAGTTCAAACCCTTCCCCTGGATTTGAGTTCAATGTTGAGGATAACACTCTAGAATAGGGAAGAATAATGGTTAAAGAAAGTGGTTGTTTATTATTGTTAGGATGTAATATCTTTGATGTAATAATACAAGAACTATTAGAAGAAGAAATGATGAGTTCTTTAATAGCCAAGAAGAGGATTGCAAGTTTATTTAAGGATCAGTTTTTTATTATCAAAATGAAGCCTTAACTATTTGGGCAATTATCTCTACAAAGAAAATATTATATGCAGAATGTTTGTACTCAAATATGTTGGAAAAACTAATTTTCAAGTGGGTAGGGAAGGTCTATACCTTGGATGCCACTTCATTAGTAGTGCAAACAACTCAATTCAACAAGGCCATTGCTAGAAGGTTATGCAGATTACATAAGGAAACCAGTGGTGGCAAGGGAATGAAGTGTCCTTATTGAAGATATCATTCATATTTTGGAAAGGTGGAGAGGCCATCTTAAAACTCACCTAGTTCACGTTGATAAATTCCCCTCATTGAGATGTGGTCATGTTATAACATGAGAGGAAGGACTCAAGAAAATATTTAAAAGAAAATTTCCTCCCCTCATCATACTTGCATTCCACAACAAGGGGTTGTTATCTTTGATAAAACATCTCGGTTTCCCTTTAGAGTGTCTCCAACATCAAATATGTTTCCACCTTTTAATTTTTGTATACATTTAGAAGTATTTGCAAACTATATTTTTTAGATTGTAACTCTAAATGCTAAGTGTCAATCATCCAAGTGAGACAAAACTTTTCATTCACTTACATAGAAATTACTTACTTTGAAATTAGGATAAGAAACTTTTTTTTTTTGCAATAAATCCATTCATATTCTCTAGACAAGTAGTAGCTAAAGTTGTTTTCTAAACATTCATTGTAAATGAACATATATGTTTACTTCAATTAAATCAATATAATACATGTTTTCATCATCCTCATGCAAATTATCTCCATTGTTCAATTGATTATTTCCGGAATTTTCCTTTAGATTTTAGGCACACATTTTTTTTCTTATTTTGTGATTTAATTAGTCTATAATCAAGTTGTAATGGCACAAATTTTCACCCTAGGAAAATTTCCTATTTATTTACCCTTACTTTAGAATTATAAGTCTAATGATGCATAAACCTGTCATCATCTTCCTAATCTTCCACATGTCCCTATCCTTTTGCATCGGTGGAGGAATGTTTTTTGGGGACACACACGTGCCACATGGACATATGCATGTTGCATTGTTGTCCTGATATATTCTTTCCTCTAGAATCTGCAGAAGTGTTACATTTCCTAGTTGGTCACAAATGTAATGTTCTCTACTGGGTCTTGACTAGTGAAAAATGACTCTTTGCTTTCATTTTATCCATTCAAACTCATTCTTTCATGCTCTTACATTCTCTAACTCACTCTCATGTTGCTTCTTTGATTCTCAAGCTCAATCTCTCTCACTCTTGATCATTATTTCTTCTTCATTGCTATATCTTGTTGCTACCAGCTTTCTAATTGGTCTCTACAACATCTTTTTGCTTCAACACCATTGTCGTTTCAAGTTTATGAAACTCTATCTCCTTGATGTGGTGGTATCATCTTTCTCCTTACTCTATCAACCTTGAGTGCTTATAGCAAGGAAGGTAACATTATGTATTTTCATTTTGCATCTATTGTCTTGTAGAGTAGCATTTAGGTTGTCATTGCTCTCTACTTTATTGTGTCATTTACATTCTCTCCTTTATCATGTTTTCTCTATATCATTCCATATTTGGTTGTCTGTGGAGGTGGGAACACCAAAACGGGGTCTAACTAAGACAGATCTCAAAACACAACCCAACACTTTTCCTATTTTTATGTGTGTAAGTGTAGGTTCATCCACTCAAAACTAGCTAGATAAATAGACTGTTCATGAAAGGTATCTTTTCCTACTCTTTCCTTATCATTTTCATCATTATAATAATTATTTCCAATATTCTTCTTGTTTTTACTGCTTATTTCCACATTTTCACATTAAACTGTCAAATTGTAAAACTCTATTATTTGGGTTGTAAGTGGAACTTGTGTTTTTTACTTTCATTCAACTTGATGTCTGTACAGAATGCCAATGCATCCCTGAGACTCCAACATAGCATGTTGATGTTTGGTTCTTATGTTATTT
The DNA here is from genome assembly GCA_007258455.2 of Sequoia sempervirens. Classification (NCBI taxonomy): domain Eukaryota; kingdom Viridiplantae; phylum Streptophyta; class Pinopsida; order Cupressales; family Cupressaceae; genus Sequoia; species Sequoia sempervirens. The sequence goes on along the minus strand of VDFB02358134.1, from coordinate 155,518,520 downwards.
TCCTCAAATAGAGAGTTGTTTGAGTCACAGTCTGAGACCCTTGTAGTCTACTCACCTAATTTTTGAAATACCTGTTATTAGCAGAAGGGAAATAGAGTCCTATTTTCCCTTCCTTTTCAGCCCATCTTTCATTTCTTAATTCATTAGTCAACCTAAGGTAGTTTAGGGAATTTCATTACTTGAGGCTATCCCATGACCTAGAGCCTTAGGGGTGACAAATCCCCCTACTCTACATTTTTGGTGAACCCGATGTGAAAGTATTGTTTTCATTTCTTCACGTCAGATATCTTTCTCTTGTATCTTGGGTGCATTATGGACTCACATGTCATGAAGCTTTATGAGCTTTATGAGCTTTATGACAATTTATAACCTCTAAGCATGTTGTTAGAAGGAGCTTATGACATATAGAGATGGATTCGAAGATCACTATCGGTCCTACCTTTGAGGAAATAGTTTCAGGAATGTCTACTAGTTTCTCCAACACCTTTGGAGAAGTTGCTACACATGTTCCTACCCCTCTTCCCCATTCACTTCGTCTATGGAGGAAGATGATGCTCTTGAGGTTTGTACAGAGCAACTTCTTTCCCTAGACAGAAGACTCAGGGAGTTTGAGAAGCATCTAGGGAAAGAAAGGACTATGGCTAAAGCCACTAAGGTTGTTAACAACTTAACAGCTATGTTGGAAAAGTACTAGATGGGTCTATAATCTCTTCAAGACCTTTCAAAAATTGTGGACACTCATATCCCAGCCTACAATCCTAATCGAGGCATCACCCAAGACCTTGGCTCCGAGAGTGTTGAGAGACATATATAAGTCTTGATGCCTAAGGTGTCGATATGTATGGCCTAGACTGGCCCTCCTATTGACACCACCTCTAGTCCTCGGTTAACCCCCACCATTCAAGTAAACAAGGTACCCTTGGGTTTTAGCTCTTCCAGTGCTAATGTTCCAATTGGTAATCTTGGAGCTCATGTTGGTCCCAATGGTGGGGTCTCTTCTGGTATGGGGGTTGGTGGCTCTGGTGGTTCTAGTGGAGGTTTCACTGGTCATGTTTCATCCTTTGACCCTATCCCAAATGCTTTATTATAGAATATGGGTCAGATTCAAAACCAATTAGCGAACATATCCATTTCTACCTTTCAACCTATTTCCCAACCTTTATTTTTTCTTAGTCCTCTATCAATTGATATTCTAAACACTCCTATCCATCAAAGGATGGAGATTCTAAAATTTGAAAATTATGGTGTCCATGGAGATCCTCATATGCACATCTCGGCATTTAATGCTATGTGCACTAATTTCTTCCATCATGATGCTTTAATGGTTAAGATTGTTCTAAGATACCTTAAGGACACTGCCCTTGAGTGGTATTGTTCCTTATCGGATAACTCTATCTTTTCATTTGATTAGTTGGTAAACCAGTTCTTGAGGAAATTCCAAGCTAACATCAGACCGAATATGACCTTTTCATATCTTGTCCAATGCAAGCAAGGGGACCATGAAAAGGTAACTAGTTTTATCGCCCACTATCAAGCACTATTTTCACAAATTTCTTATCCTTAACCAAACTCAAATATTCAAAAGGTCTTCATGGGGAACTTACAGAAGGAGTGACAAGAGAGGTTCACCTATGTGTTGCATTATGTGAATACCAATAGATGGTGCATAATTTAGGGGTTCATCCTCACACTCTTGTCTCAATATCCAGTTTGTAGTGTCAGTTTTTGGAAAGAATAAAGCTATTGCAAATGTGGTCTATACATCTAAAGACAAGGGCCTAGGGCACAATAGGAATTTTACAAAACTATCTGATTCTTATATAGTTATTTTGAAAAATTTGTTAAAAGATAAAGTCCCGGCATTTCCAAAACCTTGACCTTTGACCAAGTCATATCTTGAGTGGTATGACGAGCAGCAATTTTTTCAATTCCATTGAGTGCACGAACATGACACCGAGCGATGTATGTGCCTACATCACAAGATCCAGGACTGCATCAACAACAGGACTATCTGTCTAGATAGGAAGAAACAAAATTCTAATAATTTTGCGGCCAAGGCTAACAATCAGTTGCAAATTTACACTAATCTGTTTCCCTCTCATTCAATGAATTTAGTAACACAATTTTCTACATCTTTTGTGTTAGTTCTATCTGAGTACATGAACATGGTCTTGTTCACGCATATTCCTCCTCCTAAAAATGTGAGTGCAATGCTTGATATAAATTTCACCTCACATGATGTGCCTCTAAATAAGGAGCCTTCCCTACTATACATTCCTACCTGGATTAATGGAAATATTGTAACTGGCATCTTAGTTGATTCGATGAGTTAGGTTAATGTGATAGCAAAGGAGACTCTATTTATAAACAAATTACATAAGGAGAGATATGAAGAGTCACATACCACTCTCTGTAGCCACGATGGACTCTCTATTGCCCCTCTAGGTGCTATTTCTTTATCAGTCTTGGTAGGACCCAAGGTTATTGATGCCTCATTCATTATCATTCTAGATTCTGACCTTTTCAAAGTTAGGAATTTTGTGGCTAGCCTCTATGAACGGAATCACCTCTGTAGTTCATAAATGTTTAAAGTTCCCCATGAAGGCATTATACATGTGGTACATGACACTAGCTATAAACTGCTAGTGTCGCGTGGGGACTTCTCACTGGATCACTTATGGCCTACCCCGATTGGACATCTCCCTCCTAGGGGAGATTTGTTATATAAGGATTATGTTAAATATAAGACTAGGGGCTCAGTTTCAAAGGTTAGTTATCCAGTGTCTCCTTATGTTATCTCTGTGGAAACCTCCACGGTAGCACAACAACAAGTTTCCTCTTTTTCCCCACCCAAGGGAAAGGGGAAGCCTGCTCATGCTCTAGATCCTTCTCCATCTATGTTTGTAGCTCCATCTACTTTTGGTTCTCATCCTGTTGTGGAATCTTTGGCTCCTGCTCCTATGCCTCACATTGGAAGTGTGATGGTGCTCGCATGGCAGAAAGTGAAGTGTCAAGTTTTTGAGCTTCTTGTGTTATCCACAATACCACGACCCATTGTCTATGGCAAGGGGAAGTCTTGCCATGGATTTTTTCATGTGTCTCAGCCTCTATGGCCTCCTACTGTTCTTCCATATTCCCTAGGGAGAGAATGGGAAGAGTCCCACCATCGAGGCACCATTGTCTACTTCTACTCATGTGGTTGTTTATGCTCCTATGCTTCCTCCTCATGCTCATACCTAGGAGACCATCCTTCCACTAGAAACGGTTGTGAAGGATACTCCTCTGGCTAAGCAATAGCCTCCAGTCTCTTCTTAGGCCACCTTGCAATGCTCACAGTTGACGTAACTGACTTGCACATGAGTGCAAGAGTAGGCGAAAGGCTCTAGTCATGGAGCACGCCACCTTGTAGAAGATGAAGGGGGGTCCATTAGTTCTTATCTCTGCATCTTCTATTGTTGTTCTACTTTCTCCTATTTTTTCTACCTTTGTTCTCATTGCCTTTGTCTTACTTTCGGATCCTCTAGTAGGTCCCAATGATGCTCACCCAAAAAGGGTGCAAGTTTTCATCGCTTCCTCCATGGAGCCCCCTCTTTTGATGTCCCTCCCAGACATCCCTCCTTTTTCTCAACCCATAGACATGTCGAACACAATGGTGGTGTCTTCTATAGCTTTCTTTTCTTCCTCCTTCACTTCTACTTCTTTTGTGGGGATTCTACATCCTCCACTAAAGCACAAGTTGGAGGATGACCTCGATGTGAATGGAGGTTGAAAGAAGGGTTTGCCTTCTTCAGAAGTTGGTTCTTTTTTGGCCTGCATTATCCTCATGACGAAGACATCCCTTACATCCCTAGAGTTTTTCATTGCCCCTCTTGATGAGGTCAGCAATGACTCTCGGGTGTCTCATTCTTCTCCTACCTAGTTGACACATGGCACTTTTAGTAAAGTGCATGTTCAATTCGGTGGATGATATCTCAGCTCTGTCTTTGATCTTTGTAATATCGATGACTTTTCTTTCACAAGAGCTCGGTGAAGAAGACCTTGAGGGGCCTTCTTCCTTGGCCCTTGTTGCAAGCGATTCAGAGGGTAATTCCCTTGCTATCTCACCCTTGTAGGCCCATCCACCCTCCCCTTACAATGATCTAGATTGGGAGCAAGATGACTTGTTGATCGATGAGGACTAGTTTAGTGCCTCTTATTTATCTGTAGTGTAGATTTGTTTGTGTGTTTATTTTCCCCTGTACTTTTCTTTTTGTACTTTTGATCCTTCTTGGAGGACCCTCACTACCCTTGTAGGTGCTTAGATACAGGCACAAAAAAAAATTCATACACTTCTACTATTTGTATCATCATTCTTCTATGTGTCATCAAATTGTTTTTCAATATTGGGGATTATGCAAAGCATTGAGGGTATTTAGGCCTTCTTCCATGTTGACCCAATTTTTATCTTTACTTTTTCTTCATGTGCTCTTCTTCATTTTTTGAGAACTTTGGGGATTGATAATCATTCATTCGTACACCATATTATATCTATTTGTATCTATGAACAGATTTGACCCCAAATTCTCAAATCCCCCTATCTCTTGATTTCTTCATCTTCATTTGCTTCTTGATGTTGTGGTTCTGATGTGTTGTCCCTATCATGTGTGACAACATACCACGAATACATCCTATTATGTATCTCATGCCACAACATCTCCGCCTCTCCTTTCTCTCCTTAGGATGTCATGTGCTCTTTTGCATAGAACACACCCTCCTAAGGGGGGATAGGTACATGTTATATTTTTCTTTAAAATGAATTCCTTGATGAAATAATCCCTTATTGAAATCTCTCATTTTTCAAAATGTTGTATTCTCTCAAGATTCTTGGATGAGACTTTCTTTAGAAAAAGATTTTGTATGTGAAAGAGTGAAAATTTTCCTTTGAAAAAGGAGCACTTTTTAAAATGAAAGAGTCTACAAAATTTCCTTCGAAAAAGGAGCGTTCTTTCCACCGAATTCCTTGAAAAAAGATATTTCAAAAGGATTCCTTGATGATAGAATAACTTGTGGAAAATATGGTGTCTTTCAATTGGATTTTTATATTGAATGGGCCCCTTGGTGTCTTGAAGGGTTCCCTACTGAAGGAACTCCCTTTGAAATATTTCTTCTCAAAAGATCTCTTTGCTGTCTTGTGATGTGTGTCTTTTACCTGATATTTGATGTTGTGTGTCTTGGTGTCACACATCTTATATCTTAGCGTCTAACTTGGGGACAGCCTGACTAGACCTATCTTTTTTGTGAATGTCTTGTAATGTAGTTTGTAGTAGTTGCAGACTTATCTATTTGATCAATGTGTGTCTTGTGTCTATCTGATCAGACTTTGTCTTATCGTTTTGGCTTGTGTCTTCTTGTGTCTTATGAATGTGTCCTATGATTATATTTTTCACCTAACATGTTTGTGGTGAGATTGCAGCTAGCTTTGCAGGACCAAGAACCTATGGAGCCTCCCTCTTTCATGTCCTAGTATGTTGGATCAAAGATCTACTTCCTCAATGTTATTGGTATATTCTCTTCAACCTCTTTCTACTTTAGCTCACATACGCATTGGAACATATGCTTGCTAAAGTGGAGGCAAAGTGTAATGGCACAAATTTGCACCCTAGGCAATTTTCCCATTTATTTACCCTTTTTAGAATTACAAGTATGATGATGTATAAACTCATTGTCGTCTTCTTGATCTTCCCACATGTCCCTATTTTTTTTGTATTGGTGGACAAATATTTGTTGGGGACGCGTGCACACCGCACGAACATGTGTGTCATGCTATCGTCTTGACATATTCCTACCTCTGGAATCCATAGAAGCATTACGTTTCTTGGTTGGTCATGAATGTAATGTTCTTTTCGAGGTCTTGATCAATGAAAAATGACTCTTTTCCTCCATTTATCCATTCAAACTCATTCTTTCATGCTCTTACATTCTCTAACTCACTCTCATGTTGCTTCTTTGATTCTCAAGCTCAATCTCTCTCACTTCTTCATCATTCTTGCTTCTCCATTGCTCTATATTGTTGCTACCAGCTTTCTACTTGGTCTCTACAACATCTTGCTTCAACACCATTTCCATTGTAGGTTTATGAAGCTCTATCTCCTCGGTGTGGTGGTATCATCTTTCTCCTTCCTCTATTGGCCTTGAGTGCTTATAACAGGGAAGGATACATTGTGTCTTTTCATTTTGCATCTATCATCTTGTAGAATAACATTCAGGTTGTCATTACTCTCTACTTTATTGTGTCATTTGTATTCTCTCCTTTATTTCTTTTTCTCTATATTGTTGCATATTTGGTTGCCTATGGAGGTGGCAACATCGAAATAGGGGTCTGACTAAGGTAGACCTCCAAACATAGCCTAACACTTTTCTTGTTTATGTGTGTGTAGGTGCAGGTTCGTCTGCTCAAAGCTAGTTGGAGAACTAGACTGTGCATGAAAGGTATCTTTTCCTACTCTTTCCTTATCATTTTCATCATTAGAATAATTCTTTCCAATATTCTTCTTGTTGTATTGCTTATTTTTGCATTTTTACATTAAATTGTCAAACTATAAAACTCTATTATTCAGGTTTTAAGTAGACCTTGAGTTTTTTTTACTGTCATTCAACTCACTGCCCATACAAGATGCCAGTGTGTCCCTGAGACTCCGGTGTGGCATATTGAAGTCTGATTCCAACATTTTCATCCTCAAATAGAGAGCTATTTGAGTCGCAGTTTGAGACCTTTGCAGTCCACTCACCTAATTTCCAAAACAACTGTCATTAGCAAAAGGGAAACACAGTCATGTTTTCCCTTCCTTTTCAGCTCGTCTTTCCTTTCTTAATTTATTAGTCATCTTTAGGTAGTTTAGGGAAGTTCGTTCCTTGAGGCTCTCCCATGACCTAGAGCCTTGGGGGTGATGAATCCCCCTACTCTACACAAATATTGATGGTAAATCTTATTAAATGTAATGTGGGATAATTGATTTGAATAAGGGATAAATAAGTATTATTTACATATTTGTGAATTAAAATACAATTAAGAGCTTGAATATTGTAAGGAAAAGCCTAGTACATCAAGCTTATTTTAAAATGTAGGTTATATGTGTCATTTCTTTGATAAGTTTTCTTTCTATTTATATTGCATATGATAAAGGCATTTATCTATAATTTTCTCTAATCATTCACTTCATAATTAAAAATTATCTTGAATCGATAACTTATCTTGTTATCAGTCCATAATTTGCTTGAAAGTATAGGGAAAATGATTGACTTGACTTTATTTTGAGTATTTATACTCATATATCTATGGACATTTTAACTTCTACATATTTCAAGATCTCTTTAACATTTTGTTTTGATCCAACACATTGAGAGCTAATGTTAGAAAAATTAGGCCTAGCTTTGTCTTTTTAAGACCTAGTTCATTTCTAGGCATTTTAGAAGAATTTTAAAGAACACCTTTTCATCTTTGAAATATTCTAAATAAAACCTTAATCTTAGCTAACAAATTATTCTAAAATAGTTTGATTAACTATTACATGTTAGAACAACATTTTTAACTATCATTATATTCATCCAAAGATCTTATATAAATACCCTCCCAAGCCTTAAAGAGCTTAAAGTGTAGGAAAGAGGGTCTTCTCTCATTGTTGGGACTATTCATTCAATAAATTATAATCATTGGAGTATATCATACCTATAAAACTAATCCCCAAAGGTAATAAGTAGATTTTTCAAATAGCATCTTAGGAATTTCTTAGAGAATTAAATAGATTTTAAAAATCCCTAACAACACCTAGAAATCATTTTGATAATGGAAATTCAAGATAAATCTATATTATAATTAGAGCATCATTACTACATTACCTACTTGCATCAACATCTAAGGCATTCTTTGTATGACTACCTCTTGTCTTTGATATTTTCCAAAAGTTGCTAAATTAATATCCTAGGTATTTGACCAAAGGAGGATCACACTTTTCCTAGAAAACTCCCCAAAGGTGTTCTTATACATTTCTAGTTGACTAAGATAGATCACAAACATTGAGGTGAATCGAAAAGCATATTTCAAAGTTTAGTAGAGATCAAATATGTGCACCAAATTTCTACTTCATTGGCATGAGTTAGATTTGTTGCATAGATTTATTTTGGACTCACAAAAATGGTCTAGAATGAAAAATAGTCCATTTTTAGATTATGAATCATTAACCCAGATGCTCCTATTTTCATGTGTATTAAAAAATCAACTATAGATACCTTGCACTACATTTTCTATTGATTGGATTCCAACTAATTATTATTTATTTATTTATTTTTCATATTTATTTTGGTGAATAAATTAGTTAAACATACCAGCTCAAAAAACCTAAGCTAATTATGTGATTTTACTTTTTAATTAGTTTACCCTAGTGTTTATACACACACACACACACAAAAATGATCAATTTTAATTTTTAAGTGGTAAATAATTTTTTAATCTAATACATGTTAGAAAGTACATAAATAGATAGGTGATCTTCTTCTTTATTCAATGAATAAATGTGAAAACAAACATCAGATGTAGATCTAAACAAAAGTGAGAAGAATAAATAAAACAAATTTGCAAATCCTAGATCTAGTCCTTACTCTCTCCTCTCCCCTTCCTCCTTTCAATGTGTAATGGGAGCTCACACATGAGGCTCCCTCTTATACTTAACCCTAGTATTTTTAGGTTTCCCATAGGTTATCCTAGATCCTAGGGTGGACATTGAGCTCATCCATTGGATGAGATCTAATCCTACATTCAAATGAAACATTAGTCCTTTGTTAAGTGCTTTTAAATAAGTAATTATCTTTGAGTGACTTAAATCATGTGAGGGAGTGTCCTCCCTAGGATCATAATTTAAAGTAGTGATCACTTGTCCATTTTATAAATTGTACTTCATTTCTTGAGAACCCTTAGTACTAGTGATCTAGCCTAACCCTCTTATAACCCTAGGTGAATTATCTAACCTAGGTGGTTTGACTTGAGAACCCTCCCACATGAAAGTTGAATTTTGTTGCATAAACATGGGTGCCTCTTGTACCCCTCCTCTTAATAACCTCATCCAAATTTTACTCCATTCATATATACAACATGTAGTTGCACTATCTCTCCACTTTTTCTTTTCTTTTCACATTTTGTTGCATGTTAGTGGTATCAAGTGTCACTCACCCTTGGCAACAACATTGATACTTATTAGCTATCTCACACATTAAAAAAACATTATGTGTATTTTGGTTTTTTGTGTGGGCATTATAGTGACAACTTTGACTAGCTTACAAGCAACGAGGAAATTGTTAGGATAGGTGACATTAAAATTATTATCCTAAGTTGATAATTGTGTGTCTCCACATTCTTGGAAAGTGTTCTAGAGGACATGAGGGACAAAATATTTATTATTTATTTTCCTATGACAATTTTTAATTGCATTCAAAGAGGTGGACCCTCTACGATGATGGTTATAGTGTATCTCGAAAGAATATTCCTCTTGGGCATCCAAATTTGTGAGTGGGGACCATTTTGGTGTGCATGTCCTCACATTATTTGCATGTTCTTGCATGGTTCAACACCCAATTTTGCATCTTGGTGCATGCTCTTGCATGAAGCCATCAAAGTTGTCAGAGAAATATCGAGCACTCGGGATTGACCAATTCTAATTGGCTGAGGGTTAGGTGCCCATGTGAAGGCTATGTGATTATTCAATATTTTATTTCATGTTTATGGGTTGTCCACTAAGGGGGCCGTAGGTTTTTCCAAGTGGTTTTTCTTGTTTTTTTGGGATACCATTTGTGGTATTCTCTCCCACAAACTTCTATATATTGGAGCCATGAGATGGTGGTTTGTAAGAGTTCGTTTGTAGGTTGTCATAGTGATGAATTGTTGTCAAACTACAGAGATAAGTGTTGTATTACTTCATCTCATTTGAAGATTAATAAAAACATTGGATCCCTTTAGGTGTTTTCTCACAAGGGCTTCTCCATGTATATCTTGTGTCATTTGTGTTTGACAACTTGTGGTATTGCTGATTTTTCTTTCATTGTTGCAATTGTTAATCACATAATATCTTATGGTAATCTTGGATACAAAAATTTCAGATTTGCAACCACTTAAGTTCATATTGCTACAAGTTTCACATTGAATTTCCAACATTTAGTATCAGAGCTAATAGTTTTGTTAAGAGAGGGATTCCTTTCTTTTGAGTGATGAAAGTTTTTTGGTTGTAGTGGAAGCTTGTGTATTGTGGGTTTTGTAAATTTGTGAAGAAGATTGAAAATCATGGCTTCTACCTCTCGTCTAGATATTGAGAAGTTCAATGGCATTGGTTACGAGATGTGGAAGTGAAAATGGAGGATCTCCTTGAAGAGTGAGATCAGTGGTTGGTGGTTTCAAGTGAAAAGAAACCAAAATCAACGTATGATGAAGATTGGAAGAAAATGGATAAGAAGGCATGATGAACTATTCAGTTGTGTCTTGCAAATTTTTTCCTCCTAAATTTTTTAGAAGAATCTACTACATTCAAGTTGTGGAGGAGGATAGGTGAAATCCACCAAACTAAAACTCTAACTAATAAGTTGTATCTTAAAAGACATTTGTATTCTTTGAAAATGAAGGATGGTGATTCTATTGTAAAACATTTAAATCCCTTTAATATGGTTATAAGTTAGCTTGAATTTGTAGATGTTAAGATAGAATAGGAAGATGAATATATTTTTTGCTTTGTTCTTTACCCGAATCTTGGGAAAATCTAATTGTTGCCATAAGTGGTGGTGGTACAGAACCAAAGATGGATAGTCTCATTTCTATACTTCTTTTAGAAGAGATGAGAATAAATTCCATGAATATGGGCTCCCAAGATACTTTGCATGTGCGAGGAAGTTCCAAAGAAAAAGGATGCCCTAAAGGGGACAAAAAAGAGAGGCAAGTCAAAAGGACATTCTAAAACCCCCAAGAAGAGCAAAGTGAAATTTTGGAATTGTGGTAAGAGAGGACATGTGAAGAATGAGTGTAGAAACAAGAAAAAGAGTTTAGATATTTCCACAAAAAATTCCTCAAAAGATGGTGATTCTGATACTTTTTTTAATTTTTGTTAACACCATTAGTGATGATGCTTGGATTATTGATTTAGGTTGTTCCTACCATATGACTCCTCACAAGGAATGGTTCACTTCATATTCAACTTATGATGGGGGAGAAGTTTTCCTTAATGATAATAGCATGAAAAAGATTGTTGGTAAGGAAAAGGTAAAGTTGTGTTTTAGTGATGGAAGGGTTAAAACCCTTGATCATATTTTTCATATTCCAGGACTTGCGAGAAATTCACTTTTAGTATTCAAGTTGAATGATTCTGGAATACATGTGACAGTTGACAAGTTTGGTTCCAGGTTGGTAAGAGGGAGTTTGGTGATTGCTAAGGGATCTTGGATTGGGACTTTGTTTAGGTTTAATGCCTCCACTTTTTTATAACTTTTCCAATGCAACTGGCATTGAAAATACACATATGTTGTGGCACCATAGATTGGGTCACATAAGTGAAAAGGGTCTTAAGACTATTTTGAATAAAAATTTGGTTTACAGTATTTCTAATTATTTTGTTGGAAAAAGTGATTTTTTTGCGCATTGTGTGTTTGGTAAACAAAATAGATCATCGTTCCTAATGGGACTAGTAAAGCTAAGAGATTATTAGAGATCATTCATTTGGATGTGTTTGGACCAATGGATGTTGACTCTTTTTAAAAATTTCATTATTATGTTACTTTCATTAATGATGTGTCAAGATACACCTGGATTTATTTTATGCATGCAAAATCTAAGGTTTTCACTAATTTTAAAGAATTTAAAGACTTACTTGAGAAGCAAATGGATTATAAGATAAGGGTTTTGAGATCTAACAATGGGGTAAATATTGTTCTAGGTAATTTGATGAGTTCTGTAAGCATGCAAGTATTTTTAGGAAAAAGAATACTCCTTATATACCTTAAAAAAATGGGGTAGTAGAAAGAATGAACTAAACCTTGATGGAAAGAGCTAGGAGCATGTTGAGCGGTGCTAAGATTGATAGATGCTTTTGGACAGAAGTTGTAAGTATTGCATGTTATTTGGCTAATAGATCTCCTTGTTCAACTCATGTTGATAAAACTCCTTATGAGGTGTGGATAGGTAGAAAGCCTTTTATTTCATATTTAAGGTTCCTTGGTTGTGAGGCTTTTGTTCATGTGCCTCAAGAAAAGCGTACTAAGTTGGATCTAAAAGCACAAAAATGCATCTTTTTTAAGTTACAATGAGACTGTAAAAGGTTATAAGCTTTGGAATCCACTAACTTGTAAAATGGTTTTCTCTATATATGTGATTTTCAAGGAGTTTAGAGCTTACTCAGGTGAAGAACAACCAAAGGAGAAAGATAAGACAAAAAAAGTTCACTTTGAGACAAAGATAGAAAAGTAGGAAGATGCACATGCAGAAGAACAACTGGATAGATTAGAGGATGGAGAAGAAGAAGAGGGTTTATAGAATTCATATGATGTGCAAGATGAGCATGTAGAAGAAGAAGAGCACCAAGAACCCCTTACTCCTACCTTGAGAAGATCCACAAGACAACGAAATCTAGATGACAGGTATAGCCCATCCAATTTTTGTTGTGTATTTGCTTTGTTGAGTATTGACGATGAACCTAGATCACACAGGGAAGCTCTTTCTTTAGAAGAAAGTGAGTCTTGGATGCAGGCCATGAAGGAGGAGATGATGGTTTTAGATAGTTGTGATACCTGGGATCTTGTGATTTTTCCCAAAGGAAGGAATCCCATTGGTTGCAAGTGGGTATTTAAAAATAAATTTGGTGAAGATGGCCAGTTAGAGGGATACAAGGCCAGATTGGTGGTCAAGGGATAATACAAAGAGAGGGAGTTGATTTCGGTGAAAATTTCTCTCCTATTGCTAAGTTAACTTCTATTATATTCCTATTACCTATTGTTTTTGCTTATGATTTTTAAATAGAGCAAATGGATGTTAAAATTGCTTTCTTATATGGGGATCTTGAGGAGGAAAGTTATATGTGATAGCCTGGTGGTTTTGTTGTGAAAGGAAAAGAACACTTGGTTTGCAAGTTAAAGAAATCTTTATATGGTTTGAAATAGTCACCCAGAATGTGGTACCATAAGTTTGATGCCTTTGCATTAAAGTTTGGTTTTGTTAGGAGTGAGGAGGATCATTGTATTTATATTAAGGTTATTCATGATTAGATGCTAATCATTGTCTTGTATGTTGATGACATATTGTTTATGGGTAACAACAAGGTGATGATTAAGGAGCTTAAGACTCATCTTTCCAACATATTTGATATGAAGGATTTGGGGGCTACAAAATATATCCTTGGGATGGAGATAAGTAGAGATTGGGCTCACATAAAACTTTGGTTAAGTCAAGGTAAGTATGTTGATATCATTTTGTAGAGGTTTAATATGCATGACTGTAAACCAGTTAATATTTCATTTTTGGTTGGTACTAAATTGAGTTTAGACATGTGTCCTAATTCTGATGATGATTTTGAAGAGATGTATAACGTTCCTTATGCTAGTGTCATTGGTAGTTTGATGTATATAATGGTTTGCAATAGACCAAATATAGCCCAAGCAGTGGGAGTTTTGAGCAAGTTTATGTCTAACCCTAGTAGAGAGCATTGGAACTTTATTAAGAGGGTTTTTAGATATTTGTGTGGCACTTCAGATTACTATTTGGTTTATCATGGTACTAATGGTGTGGATAAGTCATTGGACATACAGGGTTTTGTTGATGTAGATTGGGCAGGTGACTTGGATAGTCAAAGGTCCACTAGTGGTTATGTTTTTACATTGTTTGGAGGTGTAGTGAGTTGGATGAGTAAGAAGCAGCCTACAGTTGTATTGTCCACCACTGAAGCAGAGTATGTGGCTACTACACATGCCTCTAAGGAGGCAGTTTGGTTATAAAGACTCATTAATGGTATTGGTTTTAATTGCAAGACAATGAGAATTGGATGTGACATTTAGAGTGCCATATGTATAGCCAAAAATCCTATGTATCATGCTCGTACTAAGCATGTTGATGTGTAGAATCACTTTGTGTGAGAAATGGTTGAGAATGGTAAGGTTTTGATTGAGAAGGTTGATACTTTGGATAATGTTGCAGATTCTCTCACGAAGCTAATGACCACGGATAAGTTCTCTTGGTGCAGAAAGGCCATGGGCCTTGATCACTGTACTTAATTATATTTTATTTTGTATCTCATGGATGTAATTGCAATGTATAATGTCAAGTGGGAGAATTTTAGGATAGGTGACATTATAATTATTATCCTAAGTTGATAATTGTGTGTCCACATTCTTTGGAAAGTGTTCTAGAGGACGAGGGAAAAAATATTTATTATTTATTTTCCTATGAAAATTTGCAATTGCATTCAAAGAGGTGGACCCTCTATGGTGACGGTTACAAGGCATCCCAAAAGAATATTCCTCTTGGACATCCAACTTTGTGAGTGAGAACCAATTTGGTGTGCATGTCCTCACATGTTATTTGCATGCTTTGCATGTTCTTGCATGGTTGGGCACCCAAGTTTGCATGTTGGTGCATGCTCTTGCATGAAGCCGTCGAAGCTGCCAAAGAGTTATGGAGCACTCAGGATTGAACAATTTTGATTGGATGAGAGTTAGGCACACATGTGAAGGTCGTGTGATTATTCAATATTTTATGAAATGTTTATGGGTTGTCCACTAAGGGGGGCATGGGTTTTTCCAAGTGGTTTTTCTTGTTGTTTTGGGATACCATTTGTGGTATTCTCTCCCACAAACTTCTATATATTAGAGCCTTGAGATGGTAGGTTGTAAGAGTTTGTTTGCAGGTTGTCAGAGTGATAAAGTGATGTTGGAATACAAAGAGAAGTTTTGTATTGTTGCATCTCATTTGAAGATTAATACAAACATTGGATCTCTTTGTGTGTGGAGTTTTTTCCGGCAAGGGTTTCTCTGTGTATATCTTATGTCACTTGTGTTTGGCAACTTGTGGTATTGTTTATTTTTCTTTCATTATTGCAATTGTTAATCGCATAATTTCTGATTGTAATCTTGGATACATAAATTTTAGATTTGCAACCATTTAATTAAGTTCATATTGTTGTAAGTTTCACCTTGAATTTCCAACAAAAATGTTAGCACGATCAAGAAGAGGGTTGTGTGTAAGGAGTGTTGACCAACACAATTTTACAAACAAGACCATGCCTAACAAGATTACACTTTTGTGGTATCGACCTTGATGACAGAAGACCAAAACACAGAAAATATAACTTTATTCTAGTAGTATGGATCATCCCCCTAACCTTCTATAGTTGTTAACATCTACATTAAAATTGAAATAGATGCAAGATCTCTTCTCTCTTCTCTTATTTTACAAATTTACTTTTCATGTTTCATCTCAACCTTAACCATATATTTCTTAGTGTAATGAAAATTTGAAATGGATGTTTAGAATAGGCTTTTATTGCATCACATTCATAATGCAAAACTTAGCATGAAAATAAGGAAAAGAAACAAGATCGTTAGTATTCAATTGCCTTCAAGGAATATTGTGGAAGACCTAGAGTCAATAAGGAAGGAAGGAGTCAACATTTTCTAGGATATTTTGGATCTTGACATGATTGTTGATGATGGAGAAAAGGAAGCAATTTTGAGGAACATTCCTTGCTTAATCAATGAAAGGAAAACCAATCTCTTATGCCCCTCTTCTCATTAGAGGAAATCTAGGATGTCAATTTTCATTGGGGGCTCAAATGAGCCCTAACAACTTTCAAGTTGAGTTCTTTCAAAAAAATTGAGAGGTTGTTGATGTTTGGAAAGATACTAAGGAATGTAGAAGAAGAAATTCAATTTTTAAGGCCTAAAACTTGACATATGTTGCTCTAATTCCTAAGGTCAGGTCCCCAAAATATTTTGATGAATTCAAACCAATAGTTTATACAATACTATCTATAAAATTGTCTCCAAGGCTATGGTTGTCCACCTCAAAAGGTGTTTGGATGTAGTTTTTTCTAATAACCAAAGCAGTTTTTTGAAGGGAAAATAGATTTGATAAAGTTGAAGACGAAAGACGGAATGATCATAAAACTAGATATAAACAAGGTAGATGATAGGGTTTCATGGGACTTCATGGTTAAAGTTATGAGAAAGCTTTGTTTTTGTGAAGATTGGTGCACGTTGATCTATAATTGCATCTCATTGGTCTCTTATTCCTTTCTAATCAACGACTCTCTCACAAACAAAATCTAACGCAAAAGGGGATTAAGGCAAGGTGATCCACTCTCTCCCTTTTTGTTCCCCATTGTTGCTAAAATGCTTGGTAGATCTCTAAGCGTTGGGTTGGAAAAGGGAAATTTAAAAGGTCTTAAAGTTTCCTTTGGGGTTGGGAATGTTTCTCATTTGCAATTTGTAGATGACACTCTTTTATTTAGTGAAGTTGTCACCAAAGAAGCCTATCTAATCAAGAAGATTTTGGTTCAATATTATAAGGCTACAGGTCAGAAGGTGAACACAAACAAATCAAGAAAATTCTTGTTGAAGGAAAGATGCCAAGAGAGATTAGAGATCTGAAGGATTCTTGGTTTTGAGATAGAGAATTTTCCTAGCAAACATTTAAGGATGTCTTGGGTGGACAAAAGAACTTATGAGTTAGAGTGAGAAAATGTAATAGATAGGATTCATAGAAGACTAGCTTCATCAAAAGGAAGATGGTTAACTTTGGTTAATAAAATCGCCTTGATTAAAGCTTCTTTGGCTTCTATTCTAGTATGTACTATGTTTTCCATATTCTCTACAAGGTAGCCAAATGCTTAGGACACATGCAAAGAAACTTTTCATGGTTTGGTAGTGAAAAATATCATAAATATAATCTGGTCAAATGAGAGGATGTCTACAACTTGAAGAAGTTGGGTGGCTTAGGGATAAAAAAATGCAAAAAGATGAATAAGGTGTTAGGCTCCAAATTATGTTGAAGGATTTCTGAGGAGAAAGATAGGTTGTGGAGTAAGATTCTTAAAGCTAAATACCTTCTCGATGGGATTGATGATTTGTTTTTGCATGTTGATTTGCTCCCCCTAGGCTCTAGCATTTGGAACTTTATTGCATCTTGTAGCAAGATAATTTCCCTAGAAATCAAATGGAGTTTAGGAAGAGGGAAGTGTAGACACCTAAAATTGTCTAAATACATCACACATTCATATTTTTCTAATTTCCATCATTTAACTCATTATCTCCTAATTCTTCAATTTAATTAAATAATTTCCAATTATTTGATTAAATTCATTATTTTCTTCTATTAATTGGATAATTGATATTATTAGATTAATTCATCAAATTTCCCTCTTTTCATATTAATTAAATAATTTTAAATTATTTAATTAAATTCAATTTTTATCTCCCCATTTTGATTAAATAATCTTGGATTATTTAATTAAATATTAATTTTCCCTCTCACACATGATTAAATAAATCCTAATTTCCTCTCACCTCACAATTAAATAATTTTCTTAATTATTTAATTACTAATTTTCCTCCAACTTGCATATGGCATATTCCATTTTCAAAAAGGGAATATTCATTTTTTTAAATTTCTTCCCTCCAAAATATCTCAAACTAATTTTCTTGAATTAAAGGGATATTTTGAGTTAACTAAATCTCTCATTAATCCTTCGCCTTTAATCTTCTTGATCTAATCTAAACCGTTGAATTTCATCTTCAATCTCCACCATTGATCAAATATCTTGGAAGTCTATAAAAGAAGCCTTCACCTTCATAAAAATCATTCACAATTCTCATAAGGAATTCATGACCTTTTTTTAGAGAACTTTTAAGTATTTGAGCATTTGAGCATCCTAATTGTGAGTCAAGATCATCAATCAAGCTTTTGCAACATGGGTTATGCACAATTTGAGCAATCCACATCCTAAATTGGCATAATTCCATAATGGCATTATAGGCTTGCATTGTTTGTATCTTTTGAATTGAATCGTTAATTTGGTTTTGTTATCTTTCAAGAATTGCATTCTAGTTTGATTGACTATGGGTGTAATTGGTCTTTCTTTCATGGGTTTTTAGTGCTTGTTTACTCCAATTGCTTTAATTGTACTTTCTAACCATTACCCAATATTCCCCTACAACAGGGAGAAAATATTTTTTTGGAGAGACAATTGGATTAATGAAAAAGCTTTAATGGAGAATTGAAGACTTAGGCCATTAGTCACATTTTGAGGAAATTATAGGAGTGAAGGTCAAAGAGTATTGGATAGAGGATACCTCTTACAAGAAGTGGCACCATCTTCATCCTCTTACACTCGAGTTGAAGAACACCTACAACGACCTCCAAGTGAAGCTTGAAAATTGGCCTATTCGAACTGAGTATAGGAAGTATAAAATGGTGTGGGGGGTCATGGCAGTGGTCAATTTTTTTGTTAGATATACCTTTCTCAAATTCTTCAACTGCGAGAGCTCATCCTCTATTAGCATTGATAAGAAAATTTGGATTCCCAATGGGCTCCCAAAGGGAAAAAATGTCTTTCTATGAATTCCTTCTAGGAGGCGAGCTCTTACGTGGGCCAAGCTTCAGTTGTTTCGTAAACAGCGCCCCTCCATGTGCGTAATGTGCAAGTCCAACACAGAATCTAATGATCATTTATTCCTTCACTATAACTTTTCTAATTTGCTATGGAATTGGTTCTTTGGGAGATGGGAGATGGGAGATGTCGTGGAGTACACCCCCACATATTTTGAATCTTTTGGCTTGTTGGGGAATGAAAGTTAAGAGCTCGGGTTTGGAGTTCATTTGGGACTATTTTCATCTGCTTCTAGTTTGGAATATATGGCTTGAAAGGAACAAAAGAATTTTTCATGGTGAAGTTAGATCGGTGGAACGTGTCTGGGACAAAATTGAATCAACTACCAATGAATTGGGCAAAGTCTTCAATACCAAGTTTGGTGCCATTCAATACGAAGAAGTTGTGATGGCTACAAAATGGCCTAGATTTCATTGGTTAGATGGGTCTATGAACTAGTATGCATCCTTACACCATCCTTGTTTATGGGTTTGCTTCAAGGGTGATTGGATTAAGTTGAATTTTGATGGGGCTGCCAAAAAGAACTCGGGTAAGGCTAGGGGTAGAAGTGTCTTCCAAGACAGTAACGGTCAACCTTTAGGCATCTTCGCCTGTGATTATGGAATAGACTTAAATAGCATTGTGGAAGTTAGGGATGAGGGATGATGTTGGCTAAAGAAGAAGGTTGGAGAAAATTATGGATCGACGGGGATTCAAAGCTCGTTATCAGATCAATGAAGGGTGGAAGAATCAAGAATTAGAGGCTTGAGGCAATTTTGGCAGAAGCGAAAATTAGAGCTCAGTGGTTTGAGGAAATCAGATTCGCAGGAAATAAGACAGCGGATTAGGATTAGGTAGCTATTAGCTGTTGATCTACAAAGCAAAACAGGCAACTCAACAATGAGGATTTGCAAAAGACTCCTCCCGATAATGGGATAGAATGGTAGCCTAACAGATTGTTGTCAGAAGGAGATAATGAGTAATTAAAAATGTGGGTGGTTCATTATATTGAGTGATATATTTGGCAAGTGTTGTCCTATGGAGGTGTGTTTTGTGAAGGCTTTTCTCAATGGCTTCTGCAGTCGATGTTGTTAAGGGAGGACAAGTGTGCGAGGTAAAGGCAAATAGGTGGAGGTGGTTCTGAAATTAGTCTAGGGTTTGACTAAGGTAGATGACTAAATGTGCCACAAGCATCATTTTTTCTCTAGATAGCAATTTTTTAGTTGAAGAATAGCTATAGATTTGTAACTTTTGTTGGTAATATTGACCATTCCTTTTTATTTTTTAAGCCCTTTTTTCCCTTCACCAAGAGGCGTAAAATTATACACGCAAGGCAATTGCATTTGGACCAACAATTAGAAATTGCCCCTGCATTGTCATAGCACAATAAGACAAATTTAAGAGATCACGATTCTTCAATTTTTTAGTACCTTGAATTGCTTAAACAAAGTTGGAAGATAACAGAAAAAAATGCATTGCCTCTCCAAACACTTTCAATGCTTTGTTCAATTAACTACGAGATAGGATCATTTAATTCACAGCATGAAAATATATGACATAATGGGAAGTTCTCCATAAGAGACTGCCATTGAATTGTTTATATTCCCTCCATAAAACAACATTTGAAAGAAGATAGTACCTTCTTACTTTGTTAATGTTTCTGTTTCTTTAATATGAACAGAGGTAATGTGCTGGTATTTTATAAACCAAAATATTATGCTAGAACAATAAGATTTGTGAAATCTAAACTATAGATAATCTTAGTTCTAAGCCTTGATTAGAAGTTTTAATTGCAAATATAGAGACGTAAAATTTATTTTTGGACCAACCTAAAATCAAAATAAAAACAAAAGCAATGAATGACTCATCGATCATGTAAACTGAATGTTTGCCAAAGTAGCCTTTAGTTTTAGTTTATATCAAAAAATACTTTTTTAACTCAATCAGTCAATGGTACTGTGATGATGTTTTTATTCATCAGAGATAAAACACCTCCTGGAAATTTTAAGTTAATTATGACAAGAGCCAAATAATCGGTTAGATGATCATGTCCAATAATGATTATCTATTCAATTCACTATTGATGTATTCCTTGCACCATGAGGGTTATTAGTAAATATTTAGTTGAACAAGGAGCGTATGGCAGTGAGTTCTGGCTGTATTGTCTGAAACTGATTGCATGGAAACAGGAAATAGTTTGCGATAACAATTGAGAAGAAAGTGTTTAATAGAGATGGTACATTTCAAAATTCTTTTATAATGCACTGCTCATCTACAAAGGATAGTTCCTTTTCCAAGTGAATAACTCAAGCGTGTTGGGAAAAGGCTTTTGTTGCCGCTATTGTTAAAGCTATGAAACTCATTTTATTGCATCCCACATACATGTTGAATTGCATATTGAGTAAAGACAAGAGGCGGACAAGGAATGCGATAAAATAGCTGATAAAATATTTAATACATGTAAAGTTATGACAAATTTGTGGTAACTGCTCAGTTTCCAAATTTCTGTCATCATTTTATATAATGAAGTTTTATTTCAGGACTGCGTCTGTGCCCTTCTGCATTACATGGTAGTAATATCAAACATCTGCCGTCCAAGAGATCACCACAACGCCCCTTGAACTTAGTGATGTGAGGTGACTGCAAGGGGGATTTTTCAAAGAAGCTGAATCGGCCCTTACTTTTGCCAACATTTCAATGGGCAAAGTAAACTTGAAAAGTTGTTTCTTGCCTGCATAAACAAGAAAATAAATGTTTAACGCTTTAGGAAGTTGGACATGTTTTAGATATGGCCTATTTATGATCCTTCTGCTCCTTTGCACAAATGCTGCTGCTTGTACTCCCTTTCCCCTGAAAGTTGCAATATCTTGTGATTTTTCTTTCCAGGTCAGAGATCCTATCAGGTGTAAGAATTTGGTTGGTAACAGTACCTACCCTTTTAACATTTCCGGATTGTGTTCTCACTGGCATAAGATTTCTAGCAGCTGGTCTTTGCACAGCTTCCTTCGCATTCAATTATCTACAATTCAAAGTAATTAAATTACTCAAACCGATTATTGGTTTTGCTTATTGTTATCATCGTTGATTTACAAAATTATCCATATGATAAATGGGCTCCTACTTATATTATAGCATCATATACTTCTTGGTTGCTAATATGAACATTATGACTACTCTTAGTATTGCAATAAATTTGTACGTCATATTAATATAATGAGTATTTTCCCAATGGGGATTTTCCGATTTGGAAAAGGAGATACATTTAAACCTTTGAATGCTGATCAAGCATTGTCATGCCCGTGAAATTGCAACACTAAAGTTTAAAGAGTGGAAATGCAAATAAATAAATATAAATATTAACTTAAATTATAATCATTATAAATAATACTATAAATATCATAGTTGCCAGGAGACTGGTACTGGTACTGGTACTGGTACGGGAGATTGGTACCGGTACTGGTACGGCTTTTTTTTTAAAATAGGAGATTGGTACCGGTACTCGTACATGGAGATGCCATCTTTTTTTAATATGAATAAAAATTAATAAATTAATAATTTATAGAAAATATCATAACATTATAATTTTTTTCACGTTATAATTTTTTAATGCTTTTAAATTTCATGAAAGACGCCAAAATTTCCGTCAAGAGACATCAAGAGACTTGGGAGATGGCACATCAAGTTTCCATGCTGCTAGAGGCATTTCCAGGGACGTCTCCGGTATGTACTAGTCTCTGAGAGTGTCTCAGGGGCAGGAGACACGTCTCCCGGCAACTATGATATAAATATAAACTAGTAAACAATAGCAATTATGAAAGGCAGCGATTAGTAAACAACAGCCATAATGTGAAGGCAGCGCTTCAGAATTTATCGAGTTATTTACAAAGGCTGCATTCATACTTAATAGGCAGCGATGATGATCTTGAGAGGACCGATTAATGGTAAGCAGGCAGCAGTAAAGATTAATAAGGCAGCGATCAAGTTAATAGAAGACAGGTTTGTTAATAAAGGGACATGTCTTTTTTGAAGGTTGTCTCCATTCAAAACAATGTCTCTCTTCAAAGAGACATAAAGATATAAATGGAGGGGGTGTGGGAAGAATGGAGAAACAGAAAGGGAATAATATTCAGAAATATATCTGCAATTGGGGGATGAATTAGAAATAAATATCTGCACTGGGGATAGAACAGCAGATTGGGAATTAAGAAATCAGGAATCAGGGTATCGAATCACATCTGCATTCAAGGAAGCTACAACATACAGCAGATTGGAAGCAACAGAATGGAATAGAAATGAATTAGAAATCTGAATAAAATCAGCAGATTTATTCAGGAAAAATGTGTGAGCAGATAGGGATAAGGAATGGAATATCATGTGGGAATTGGAGCAGATATCAAGAAGAAATATATGGGAGTAAGAACACGGTTCAATGAGATAGATAGGAAGACAAATGATTAATCAATAATAAGGGAAGTAAGTTTAACATATATAAATATTTAAGTCCATAACAATTAGAAATACATATATATATATATATATACACGATTATGCAATAATGATGCTTGCAGCAATTATTAACTTTATTAGTAATTATTCATTGATTTAATCTAATTATTTCTCTTTAAGCGATGTCTTCTGAATATTAAAAACAGATCTAACAGCAAGGTGATTGGAGCAGATCAAACATAATTATCTGCACTCAGCAGACAAGGGCAGAAGTCAGCATTGGTTAATATATTTGCATCTTAGAATATGGCAGTCTTATATTTAGCAAGTATTGTGATATATTGTGAATGATGATGTCAATATATAATCTCTATGAATTTGGATTTATTGAGTGTTTGCAATTCTCATCAATGCAACCATGAGGGGAATGGGGGAAATTCTAGTAGGGTGAGCAGATACTAGATTTCTTTCAAGTACGCCACTCCAAGCTGGCCACTTGGGGCCAAGGGGGAACCATGAGGGGAATGGGGAAATTCCAGTAGGGTGAGCAGATACTAGATTTCTTTCTAAGTATGCCACTCCAAGCTGGCCACTTGGGGCCAAGGGGGTGTGTATCTACCCTTGGGCTTGGGAAGGGGAATCTATGGGCCTCCTATTGTAGCTTCTCCCCAATCTCTACATGGATTGGTTGTTGATCATAAGAGGGATGGATAAGGCAGCAAGGGTAGAGAATGCAGATACAAGTTTGTCCACCAAGTATGCCACCCCATGTTGGATGACTGTGTCTGCCACTTGAGGGCCAAGCGGGACGGTATATCCGCTCTTGGGCTTGGTGTTGATAGCTTCAGGCGGACTTATCATGGTCCTCATCCAAGTCCCATTATGATCCAACTTCCAATGTGCATTATGGATATTGTGTGGTTTATATTATTTGAAATAGTTATGCATTTACATGGTTTAAATAGATAAGACATTTATTATATATGTTTGATCATACAAATTATATTCCAATATTATCTAACATGATTGCAAGATTGAATGATTGCAAGACCTAAACCAAGATTTATATTGCTTAAAGCATTTAATCGGTAAGTTATAACCCTAACTACATTAAATTTGTGATTCTAGTGCAAGATTTAGGGCAATCCCAAAAGGGGACATTACAATTGGTATCAAAGCCTTAATCCTGCCAACCTGTGGAACAAACCTACTTTAACCACCATTCAACCCTTTATTTAAGTAAATCAAAAAAATAAAATCAAGTGGACCAACAGTGCATTTCTATATGTGTGTGCCTTTCACATGTATGCTTGTGTCTTACATGTATTCATGTGTATACTTTGTGACTTAAGTGTATTCATGAGTATAGTTTGTGACTTACGTGTACTCATGTATACTTTGTGACTTACGTGTATTCATGTGTATACTTTGTGACTTCATGTATTCATACTTTGTGACTTACATGTATTCATGCAACTTACGTGTATGACTTGTGACTTTGAGTATTCATACTTCGTGACTTACATGTATTCATGCGACTTATGTGTATTCATGTGTAGACTTTGCGACTTACGTGTATTCATGTGTATACTTTGTGACTTACGTGTATTCGTGTGTGTACTTCATGACTTATGTGTATTTATGGGTATGTTTCGTGTCTTACGTGTATTTATACTCTGTGTATTGCATATATCTATGTGTTTGATTCATCCCGGATGTGTCTTCAACAAGATTACTCCATGTGTGTTTATGATTACTGTATGCTTAAAATGTTAAAAAAGTTGTCTGTCAAAATGCTTCTTGGGTTGAGAAGCACTAACGGATTAACTTATCTAAAATTGAGTTATTATTAGTCCAAATGCAAAAATGAAGAGTTGTAACTATCAAAGTGAAAAGGTGTGACTCCCTCGGGCTCAAACTAGTGATAATAAAGGGAGAGCATGTCATTTGAGAAAGACATCCATAACATCATTGAAGAATTCAATTGAGAATAGAACCTTAAGCGATTTTGCAAATGAACTAATTTAGTTTCTCATGAATAGTGATGATGTGAGAAAGGTTGTGACTCCTAATATGAAAGGGTGTGACTCTTCAAATGAAAGGTTGTGACTCTTCAAAAGTGAAAAGTTGTGACCCTTCAAAGGTGAAAGACTATGACTCCTTTATAACAAAGGGCGGTGACTCCTTCAAGAAATAGATGTAAAGGATGATTTAATTCACTGACATTTAATAAGCAACCACCACACACCTACCCATCAAAAATCAAGCGATCTAGAAATCAAGCAATCAAAATATCTCCCAAGGAAGGAACAATCAATCATAGCAACTCATATACCCTATTATAATAGAGAACATGTGTGTTAAAGGTATAAATATGCCTGTATACCCTATTCCAAAATTGGAATCCTGGTAACAATTAAAGGTGCTCTTGATGATGAGCATCCTTCACAAATTCGGTGCAAATAGCAGGTGGGAAAAGCAGAGTCAAGATCATGGAAGGCAGACTTTTGAAGTACTTTTTCACAGAAATAGATTTAGGATTTCTGGTTCTTATCCTAACAATATTCCAATCTGAAGGAAGGCATTTGTGCAGGTCTCTCCCCCAGATAAAAATGAAGCTTCCTCCATTAAAATCAAGGTTGATCTTTTAGACACGGAAATAGACATGAATTCAGATCTATTAACTTCAGTTGGAATCATTGGTAAGCTAGTAAAACTTTGGCCATCCCATGATAGTTTAGAAGAATGGATTTCTACCAATCAGGTTGTGAACTGTAGGGTGAAATTTCCCAAAGGTTTTTGTGGTTTCCTGCTCTTCCAAAGAATCAAGGAACAAAATTTTAAAGCAAGACTCATGGACTATGGACGGAGCAATTTTTTTTCTATTTTGATCCACTCTCATGCAATATCTCCCAAAAACCCATGTGGATTAGGCTCTACAGTCTTCGTACAGAGTATTGGGACATCTCTGTCTTGGAAAAAATTGGTAACAAACTTGGAGAGTTTATCAGTGTGAATGAGAATGTGAAGGAAGGAAAATCCAGGTTGTTCGCAAAATTTTGCATGAAACAGGATTTATCCAAATCCCTTCTGAAAACTGTTGTTCAGGAAACTGCAGCAGTAGACTGGATTCAAAATATCAAAATGGAAGGTCCAAGCCCTAAGTGTTTCCTCTGTCACAAACTGGGCCATAGGAAAGCTTTGTGCCCTAGCTTCAAAAAGTCAGATTGGAGAAATTTGACCTTCCTCACCTGCTGAAAACACAGTGGTCTCTTACCCTGTGTTGCAGGCAGCGGCACAACTAGATCAGGAACCTTTTTGCAATGAAAAGGACAAGACCAGTAGTGGCGATGAGGAAGCAGTCAGAGATAATGCGAGTGCTCCTTCACTTCATTAACTGGCTTTGGAAAATGAAATTGCAATACCTCTGGCTTGCAGCTCTCCTATCTTGGTGAAGATTTGAAAGGGGAAAAGAGAATGAAAAAAATGGACAACATTGTTACTAATGAGATCTTGCAGATTTCTCAAACTGAATCCTCACAAAATAAAGGCCAATTGCGGAATCAAAGACAAAAGAGACAGAAAATCAGGAACTGAGAAGACTAAGGAAGATATTCTTGCTGGAACACAGACTGTTCTTAGCAGTTATTCAGCTCTGAAGGCAAGGAGGGGGAATCCCCTCAGAAGAAATGATTGTCCTTTCATGGAAAGTTAGGGGCTTTAACATCCCTAACAAGTGACACTTAGTCAAGCATCAGTTAAAAATAGCAAAGGCCGTTAGAATTCTTCTTCAAGAATTGAAATTAGATAATACAGAAGTTCCTCTTATTTTTGAGAAAATGGTAAAGATGGCAAGGCAGTTCTAAAATGCTGATAGTGCCTCTGGCAGTCTAGGTATTCTTGGTAATCCTGCTTCTGTAGAATCACAATTGTGGGGTGTGGGCAAAATTGGCAACGGAGCATAGCAGTAAGATTTTCTTCGAATCTGGTCTTTCATCTTTTTAATATTTATGGAAACAGTGAAACAATTAAGTGTGGTTTTAAGTTCCTTCTCATTTGAGTTATTTATTGCAGGAGGGAATTTTAATGCCATCCTATCTCAAAATGATAAGTTTAGAGGGATTTCAAACATGTTAATGATATAGCAGCTTCGGGTTCATCCTTCCAGCCACGAGTGAAGACATAAATCAATATAGCCTATTGGCTATTTATTTATATGTGCTATGAAATGTGAATTGGCGCTTCTCTTGGCAACAATATAATTTTCTATAAGGGCCGACCTTCCTTGTAATTAATATATTTTATTTGTAATTATATTTCTCTCCTTGGCCGACCTTGTGCATGAAGAGGTGCAACCTCTCTCTCATTGCATATATATACAAGGTCATTTTCTATTCTTTCAATCATCAAGCAAGTTCAATTCATTTCCTTCATTATCAAGTGCGAATTCATCAAGAGCAGAATTGCGAATTTCTTCAAGGGCTGATTTAGTAATTCAAGGAAGTGCAGATCATCATCTGTTATTGTATCTGGTGTAGGTGCTGAATATTGGCCTTGTGATTGGCCCCATTGTAAAGAGATTTGTTGCCATTATTTATATATAAGAGAAGATCTTTGTTGCTGGGTTTTTCTCCCTCAAGAGGAGGGTTTTCCCAGGGTATCTGCAGTTGTGTCTGATTTGAATTTATTTCTGTGCATATAATCTGATCATAAAATTTACATGGTATCAGAGCCAGGTTTGAGAGGATTGTGATCAGATTATTGCTAATCAGCATACCCTATTTGTTCACTTAGTCAAGATGGTGAATGGTTTGAAGATCAAGGATAGACTCGAGGGTGCATCTAACTTCACATCATGAAGGTTTAGGATCATGCTTACCTTGCGTGAAAATGACTTGGGTGAGTTCATAGAGTCCAACGTTCCTGAACCTGAGGAGGAAGAAGCGAAGTTACAATAGGTGAAGAAAGATATTAAAGCAATGAAGATATTGGTTGATTCCGTCAAGGATCATATTGTGCCGATCGTCTCTAAGTTGAAGACGGCGAGAGACATGTTCAAAACATTGGAAGAGATGTACGAAATCAACAATACTAGCCGAGCGCTTGCACTAAAGCAACAACTTCATCATGTGAAGATGGCAAAAGGTGAATCAGTGATTGCATACTTTATGAGGATTGCAGATTTGAGAGATCAGCTCTCGACAATAGGGCATATGGTTGATGACAAAGACCTAACTATGCTTGCTCTCAATGGTCTACCTTTGTCTTGGGAATCTTACATTCAGGGAATCAGTGCAAGATCGAAATTGCCTAAGTTTGATCACCTAAGATCTGATTGCATTCAAGAAGAATCAAGGTTGGTGGCAAGAGGCGTTGGTCAAAGTTCAAAGAATGAAGACATTCATGTTCTCGCCTCCCATGCATCAAAGAAGAAAGGAAAAGATGGAAGGAAAGGATTCTTCAAGAGGAATCGGGACAAGGGAAATGATGATGCACCTCCATTTAAGAAGAAGAGGGACATGTCCAAGATTCAATGTGTAACGACCTATTCCTCGCGTAAATTAAAACTTTCCAATTCTCACTTTAAACATGTAAAGGTAACAAGTAACAAGATAATACAATAAATATTTTCCTTTCTTTATTGATAAAAACGTACAAGTTACAATATGTTACCACATGAATTTCATTTCCATTGCAAATATAAATCAGAGTTCAAAAGTAATAAAGTTACATACATAGCTCGTAAGCTTTTTGCACAAATAGAAGTAAGAAGGTCCAGGAGTCCGTCCTTTCAAATCTTGGTACATCGGCCCTTGCTGTGGAGGAGAAACATCACTCGGGCGCTTTTCCGCCAACCACGGACTTATAATGCGGTCCCCCGCACACCTATCGTTAGATAGATGGCCCTCCCTTCGAAGAAGAGATTGGTAGGGTATCCTTTAACGATTACCAACTGAGCATAGTGTTGTGTCCTACACAACTAGTACCTTGCTATTTCACAATCTCGAACTAGTACTCGGATCACAATGAACTGACAGTGTAGTCTCAACTATCTCACATCTAGGTGGATGTCGTACCTTTCACTACTTTGGCCAAAGTATTCTCATTCAGTACTTCGAATGAAGGTCATCTATCATAAACACTACTCAGGGCCGATTTGACTTGAGGCTTCCTTACTCTACGCATAGGTTTTATCCTTCAATGGGTAAATCCGTCACCCCAGATATCCTACAAACATACGAACCTACCAGAAATGAAAACAGTCTACAAGTGTCTTGTATCAAACCTCCTACTTAGGAAATCTTTATCCTAGGAGTACTTAGCTCGTCTCAATTATCCTAATAACTCAAGCTAAAAGACTTTACTTGATTCTGCCTTCATTCCTATCCTAGTAGATAATACTTATTCTACGTATTCTCCATATACAGAGATCATACACAACATGCAATAACCATTCAAAATGCAAATAAATCCTTCCCTTTTATCTTTTCCCATTATTTCTTTTTAATGTAAGATAAATAATCTAATCCCTTAAGCTCTTTACTCATATAATCCCTTTTTCTCAATTCCCCTAATCATTGAATCCCTTTACACATATTCTTCTTTAATGAATTGCTTTAAATATTCATCAAAACAGTTCTTCCTACTAAAGCTAATTGAAAGCAACAATCACAAGACCAAAAAGGAAACATCACTTCAATAAAAGTTATAAACTAGGAAGATTCATGCCTGATTTTAAAGCTTCTCCTTTCAAAATTGCTCTTCTAGACTCTCCTTCAAATAAGCTTCCAGAATTTCAGATAAAAATGGCTTGTTTATGTAAGTATTTCACTCTATAATGAACTCCTATATCTCTTCTCTCAAACGTGTTTCCACCACTCAATTCCTACTCAGCTATAATTCACAAATACCTCACTTTGAACTCAAAATGATTTAATTCACTGCAACTGGTAAATGCTGGTAAAAATTCACTGTATTTATCAAACCAGCAATACAGAAAATTCAAGGAATGCAACGAAATGGATATGGGATAAAATACTAAACTCAGATTGCTCAAAGTGCGTGTTTACAATGAATGGAAGGGCGTGTATATATAGGCCCGAATTGCAACAGTTTTCCACTTAAGAAGGCATGTCGAATGACAACTAAGTGCTCATAATTAGTCAAAATGATACTTGGCGGATTCTTAAACCCTAAGTCATCAAAATTGTAGGTGATTCGACCTCCTTAGAGCCAGCAAGAGAAGAATAAATCAACTCACATGGCGGATTTGACAACTCAAGGCGTTTTCAGTTTTTTAGGTTATTTTGTTGCAATAAATCAGGAAGTTCGTTCCAGACGAAAAGGTCAAGACTCATATGATCCCACGTCGCCATTTCGTGGCCTCAAGATCAGCATTCGCGTCATCCTCAAAGACCAGTTCTCTACTTGTGCATTTCAAACGCGTTTTCATTATGCGCGCGATTTTCTTCAGGCAGTTTTCATGAGTTTTTTAAAATAAAACGTTTTTTCCTCCTTTTCAAATGTTCATTAAAAATAAATTCGACTTCTCTTGATTTAAAAATTTCAAACAAATGAACTCAATTTCTATGTTGAGATTTATTTTTCTCTATAGCCAAAATCGAAATATTTCACCATTTAAATCCTTAATGTTTCTATTCTATTGAATATTTTATGTGTTATTTAAATTTATATAATTCATATTTCAATATCATACATATATATATTTTATCATATAAGTATTTCAATTAAGTGTAATATTTTTAAATATATAAATATATATAGTTTCCGACATTACATCGTGATATTTATATATATTTACATATATGTAAATATTACCTTAATATTAATACATATATTTTAAATATATAAATATATAATATATTTACATAGGTATTTATGTATTTATGTCAATATCCATAAATATTATCACATCCTTAATATATACATTTATACATAAATACATATGTAATTTTGCTAGGCAATAATATTAAATATTATTTTCACCACAGACATCTGGCGGAATGTGTACATATATCCACCTGTGTATACGTATGTATGCGTATATACATGTCGACACGTGTATGAGCATATCCGTCTGCTTAACGTACACATGTATTGATATGTATGTACATATAAATACGTGTTCACAATGTATAGATGTATGTGCATTCCCAATCAATCTTTAACACATAACTTTCACATTATTCACACATTGGTCATGATATAGCAAGTCTGACGTTAATCATATCTCCTAAAGCATAAAGAAGTGAACTTTAGTCTCCTAATGTCAATAAACAAGCCTATGAACGACTTACCCTTATCTCGACAAACAGACTTGGCTTACTCAATTCTCAAAAGTTAGAATAAACATTATCCATAACTTATATGCTACATTTAATTAAATCATTAGAAGTAACAATCAAATGAAACCATCATTCAAATAGGACGCATTCATTTAATAACACGCTCAATCATGTTTTATTCATCATAAAGATTCAAACATTACAATCAATTGCCCTATGCAATAGTAGCTATAAAATCGGGATGTAACACAATGTTTCAAGTGTGACAAGTTTGGGCACTTCACCAAGTATTGTCCAACTAGACCTAAGCAACAGGTCACCGTTGCGGATGTTGATGATGCCTCTCCACAAAAGGATTCAAGTGAATATTTGTTCTATTCGGCATTATCAAGCAGTGTACCTTCCGACACCAACACTTGGATAATCGACAGTGGTGCTTCATGACACATCACCGGCTTTAAGGAGCACTTATCAAGTTTGGTGGAAAAGGAGTCTTCTGAACAAGTCATCATTGGAGATGATGCTAGCTACTCCGTGAAAGGAATTGGGACCTCTACACTTCATTTGGATTCCGGCATATCACTTCAATTGGGTAATGTTCTTTATGTTCCTGGAATCAAGCGCAATCTTATTTCTATATCAGCTTTGGAAGATAAAGGATATCAAGTTGCCTTCTCCAAAGGCAAAGTTCTAGTGTGGATGGAGAACTCTAGCTTCAAGGATGCTCAAGTAATTGGAGTTAGACATGAAAACCTTTACAAGGTCTGCACACGTTCTTTACAAGCTTTGGTTCATGACTCTTCAAGTCTTTGCGATCTTTGGCATCGGAGATTGGCTCACTTACACTTCCGAGCCTTACCTATCATGGAGAAGATGGTGACGAGCCTTCCTAAGTTCAACCAGGAACACGAAGATACTTGCAAGGGTTGCGCATTGGGTAAGAATATAAAAGCCCCTTTTCATAGTAGAGAAAATAGATCTAAGTGTATTTTAGACCTTATTCATTCTGATTTATGTGGACCTATGTTTGTTCCTTCTTCGAGTGGTTTCTTGTATTATGTTCTTTTCATTGATGATCACTCTAGGAAGACTTGGATTTATTTTTTGAAATCTAAAGAGTCTGAAGAAGTGTTGGATAGGTTTAAAGAGTTTAAAGCCTTGGTAGAAAATCTTTTTGGTTAAAAATTAAGGTCCTCAGATCTGACGATGGTGGAGAATACACCTCTGGTAGTTTTCGGAATTTTTGTATTGATGCAGGGATTAAGAGGGAGTTCTGTGTTTCCTATAATCCTCAACAAAACGGTGTTGCAGAAAGAAAGAACAGAACAATCGTGGAAGCAAAGGCCATGATCCATGATCAAGATTTGCAAACCTTCCTATGGGCGAAGCTTCCGGACAGCCGTGTATGTTCGAAGAAGTCCTCATAAGATCTTGGAGAATATGACTCGAAGCCCTTTACAGAAAGAAGCCTAAGTCAGTCACTTGAGGATCTTTGGATGTCCTGTCTATATTCATGTTCCCAAGGAAAAGAGAACCAAGTTGGAGCCTTTTGGCAAGAAGGGAATATTTGTGGGCTACAGTGAGACATCAAAAGCCTACAGAATTTACATTCCAGGTCAGAAGATGATAGAGATCAATAGGGATGTCACATTCGAGGAAGATGTTGCATTCAGAAGATCCAGGGGGATTCATATGGAGATTGATAATGAAGAGTCTCCTCAGGATATGGAAGTTGACCATACTCCTGAGATTCAGAGGGAGACTTCAGAACCAAAAGAAGATATTGATCCTGTTGAACCCTTGGAACCTACTGATGGGCCTACTGACATTGTTATTGGGAGAAAAAGACCTCTATGGGCCAGGCGTACTATGCAAGAGGCTGAAAGCTTTGCAGCTCCTAGAGGCACATTCAGAGAAAACAAAAGGCCACATAAGTTCTCCAATTATGTTGCCTTGATGAGTCAGATTATAGAATCCGAGCCTACCTGTGTTGAGGAAGCATCTAGTCATCAAGTTTGGAGAGATGCTATGATAGAGGAGTATCAATCAATTCTTAAAAATGATGTTTGGGCTATTGTCCCTAGACCCGAGGGCAAGTTTGTGGTATCTTCTAAATGGCTATTTAAGATTAAGCATGCTGCAAATGGAAGCATTGAGAAGTACAAAGCAAGATTTGTGGCTCGTGGGTTCTCTCAGAAAGAGGGAGTTGATTATGAAGAAACATTTGCTCCTGTTGCTCGCTATACTTCTGTCAAAACCATCATTGCTATTGCCGCATCTAGAGGATGGAAGATTCACCAAATGGACGTGAAGACAGCCTTTCTCAATGGAGTGATTGAGGAAGAGGTTTATATAGAGCAACCTGATGGATTTGAGGTTCATGGGAAAGAGTCACATGTTTGCAAATTGAAGAAGGCCTTGTATGGTCTTAAGCAGGCTCCTCGTGCATGGTACGAAAGGATTGATCGGTACCTGTCAAGTTTGGGCTTCTTGAAGAATGATGCTGATTCAAATCTCTACTTCAAGGTAATCAATGGTGATGCATTAATTTTGGTTTTATATGTTGACGATCTGATCTTATGGAGAAGATCACCTAATTCTTGAGTGTAAGAAGGAGTTGACTTCGAATTTGAGATGAAGGACCTTGGGCTCATGCATTACTTCCTTGGATTAGAAGTCTGGCAGAAACCAAATGAGATGATTCTAAGTCAAGGAAAGTACACCATTGATATACTTAAGAGATTTGGTATGATGGATTGCAAATCCATGTCCACACCTATGGAGACCAACTTACATAAGTTGAAGGAGGCTGCAGCTAATTCAGACTTGGTGGATCCTACCTTGTACAGACATCTAATTGGATCTTTGATGTATTTAGTTAACACTAGACCTGACATTTGCTATGCAGTGAGTGCCCTTAGCCAGTTTATGTGTGATCCGAGACAGATACATCTTGTTGCAGCTAAACATATCCTAGATACTTGCGTGGCACAGTTGGATATGGGTTGAGGTATTCTTCGATGCACTTGGAGTTACATGGTTTTACCGATTCGATTGGGGTTGTGTCACAGATCGGAAGAGCACCTCCGGCTGTTGCTTGGGTTCCGCTATGATTTCTTGGTGTAGTAGGAAACAGTCATCTGTAGCATTGAGTACAACAGAGGCAGAGTATATTGCAGCTTGTTTGGCAACTCGGAAGCAGTGTGGCTTCGTAAGCTCCTTGCAGGATTCTTTGGACAATCAATGGAGCCTACTATCATTCATTGTGATAATCAGAGTTGTGTGAAGCTTTTGTCAATCCTGTGTTTCATGACAGAACCAAGCACGTTGAGATCAAGTACCACTACATGAGAGATATGGTACTGCGGAAGGCTGTACAGTTGAGGTACATCAACTGATGAGCAGACGGCAGATATTCTCACCAAGCCTCTCGCCAAGGATAAAGTTTGTGTACTTTCGAGATAAGCTTGGTATGGTGGAGAATCCAGCCTTGGAGTAAGAGTCTCGATCGGAGCCTTGTTAATGCATTTTCCTCCTCGAGGCGGAGGAATTTGAGGTGAAAGCCCTTGTTTCCACCCTCTGAGTCATGGTGGATGTCATGTGTGAGACTCCATGACATATGTTGTACTTGTGTTTCACCGAGAGAGTCATGGTGAAAGTCACGTTGAGGTGACAACATCACGCAAGTGATGAACACTTGTACTTACCATAGTATGGTTGTACCCATTATGGTTGATATCGTGTTGAGGCGATATCTAATATCACGTTGAGGTGATATTCTTCTTTTTACATCTAGTTGTAGCCAATGTGATGGGCATCATGTTGAGATGATTTGTCTTGAGCAGCTGGAAGTTCTCTCCCTAGCTGAGAGGGAGTGTTAATGATATAGCAGCTTCGGGTTCATCCTTCCAGCCACGAGTGAAGACATAAATCAATATAGCCTATCGGCTATTTATTTATATGTGCTATGAAATGTGAATTGGCGTTTCTCTTGGCAACAATATAATTTTCTATAAGGGCCGACCTTCCTTGTAATTAATATATTTTATTTGTAATTATATTTCTCTCCTTGGCCGACCTTGTGCATGAAGAGGTGCGACCTCTCTCTCATTGCATATATATACAAGGTCATTTTCTATTCTTTCAATCATCAAGCAAGTTCGATTCATTTCCTTCATTATCAAGTGCGAATTCATCAAGAGCAGAATTGTGAATTTCTTCAAGGGCTGATTTAGTAATTCAAGGAAGTGCAGATCATCATCTGTTATTGTATCTGGTGTAGGTGCTGAATATTGGCCTTGTGATTGGCCCCATTGTAAAGAGATTTGTTGCCATTATTTATATATAAGAGAAGATCTTTGTTGCTGGGTTTTTCTCCCTCAAGAGGAGGGTTTTCCCAAGGTATCTGCTATGTTATTGTGTCTGATTTGAATTTATTTCTGTGCATATAATCTGATCATAAAATTTACAGAAAATAACACAATCTCAAGTTGATTTTTTGAACTTTGTCAATAATTGGAATCTGAAAGACGATTCCAAAAAAAAAAAAGTATTTCCACCTTGAATAATATAAGATTGGGCATCAGTTACATAGCAGAGAGATTGGATCATTTTCTTTTATCTAATTCATGGGTGTGAAGCAGATGGAACACAGAATGCAATATTTGTCCAGTTTTGGGAATGGATCATTTTTCTATCAAGACTCAACATTTGGGGGGACTCTCCCCCATTGAGAGCCACTTCAAATTCAAAAACCTGTGATTCCAGTATCCTCCTTTCGAGTACTGCATGAAAATTTGGTGGCAAACATCTCTTCCCCTCAATGGGTATAAAATGTTGAAATTTGAATAAAATTTGTTCTATTTGAAAAACTACCTCAAAGGCATTTTGCGCAAAAGTTAAGATTGGAATCAGAGATTGTTGAGATGAATGAAACAATTCTTTCTTATGGTCTGGATCAAACATCTTTCTTTAAAGAAAATGCCCTAATAGCAGAATTGAATGAAATCCTCCAATGGGAAGAGACTTTTTGGAGGCAGAAATCAAGGAAAATTTGGCTGAAAGATGGAGATAGGAACACCAAATTTTTCTATCACTCCACCAAACATAAAAGACAAACAAATCACATTTCTTCAATTTCTACCAGGGATAGTACAAACCTCATAGATCCTGTCAAAATCAAAGAGGAAGTTGTTCATTTTTATGAAGATTTCCTTGGTTGCAAAGAGACATCTCCTTGGTTGCAAAGAGACCTCAGCTTTGAACAGTCAAAACGCTCTTATAATCATCATCCTGCCCTTAGTGAGGCTTGAACAAAAATATTGTAATGTCCCCGTTTTTAGCACTTCACTTTTCAGTGATTGATAGCCTATTCCCAGTGTGCTGTCGGCAAGTCAGTGGCATAATTAGGGTTTCCAGCTGTTGGATGGGTTCTCTTGAAAATTCAGGGTTCTGCTTGTTGGAGTTTGGATGTTTGGATTCTGGATTCCTTCTGGGTTTTCAGAGAGCTTCGCAGAGGTATGACTTGCAACTGCTTCAGGCAACTTTTCCAAACTTACTATTTTTAGTAAGTTATGACGGCTACATCTCTGAGTTTGGGATTTTGGATTGCGGACTCTTTCTGGGTTTTCAGAAAGCTTCGCAATGGTGTCGCCTGCATTACATTCTGAGCAACCTCCTGAATTTACTATTTTTAGTAAATTCTATTTTTAGCAGTGGTCCGATCAACATCAACTCAGCAGGCTCCCTCTTCAGTCAGTTCAGTTGGTTTGATCAATTTTGGCCTTGGGGTACATTATGGAGAGATAAGTTCATTTATTTAAATAATGTCATATTAATGTTATATTTTAATGATATGACCCCTTGGCCTAGTGAAACAATTTTATGTTGTTTTAAAAAAGGGGATTCTGATGGGTGGCGCCTCATTTGGGGATGGTTTTTAATATTCCAAAGGTTGAAGAATAGAAGTGGAAAAAGGGGATGCCAACCTTATGAAAGTCAGATTTTAATTGTTTTAAATCAATCTAGGGAAAAGTACGCCATCTTGAAGGAAGGCTTGGTTAAGTCAGAAAACCTAAAAGTATCTTGTGGTGGGGCGCATTTCTTAGGGTTTTCAAGAGATCTTCTCAAAGGTCTATATAAGGAGGCTACTTCTATTCTTTGGGTCTCTTTTGTCTACAGGAATGTTATGCTGCCGGATTGGCCTTGGGATTGCTTCGAGGAATGAAAGCCTCCTAGCTTGGCATTGCTTCTCGCTTGAAAGATAGCGACTAGTGGTGAGATAGTGTAGTTTGTGAGATTTGCATTGGTTTTTGTGCATTGTAATCATTGTGTGGTTTGTAGATCAGCTTTATTGCATATTAGTGAGATTTTTGGAGTTGCATTTCATTCAGCAGATTGTCATTTTTATTCATATA
Source organism: Sequoia sempervirens (assembly GCA_007258455.2). Lineage (NCBI taxonomy): Eukaryota > Viridiplantae > Streptophyta > Pinopsida > Cupressales > Cupressaceae > Sequoia > Sequoia sempervirens. Next base: position 155,480,714 of record VDFB02358134.1, on the reverse strand, counting down.
TCATAAAATACAAAAAAGATCATTCTGGGTACTGTCTTATTCTCTCTATCTGTAAGGGGCGACCCATTTCCCAAAGTTATAGATTTTTATTTGAAGGCTGTGATTTTTAAAGGCAAATCGCCCTTTTGCTGGGCCGTACCATTTGTGATTGCCTTGGGAATCGTGCATAAATTAAATAGAAGCTTTCGGGTCTGTTTTGAGTTCCTAGATTGGGCGCCTTCATCATTAAGGTCATTTGCTTTTCATTTCACGTCAATTGGATGAGTTATGAGAGAGAAGTGTCCATTTTAGTGTGCTCTCATATTGCTGGTTTTACATTTAAAGTTGCAGATCTGATTAGGTCAGAATCATAAATCTGGTTTTTGAGAGAAGAAATCAGTTTGGGAATTTCCATTAAGCAAGGATTATTATCTATCTAACTGATCGTTGAATTGTTCTAACTCTATGCTCTTGGCAGGCGACTTCTCTATCATATTGTAAGCTGACAGTAGTACTGGCAGCAGTTCTTCATCTTGCTTAATTATCTGATTTGTAATGCTCATCTTTACATTCTGTAATTGCTTTGTAATATCTTACATCTCCGCCCTATGGTAGCTCCTTTCCCACTCCGGGTTAGAAAGCACATTCTGGGTGTCGAGTTACTTTCAGCATTCTAGCTTATTTCTCTTCAAAGCATTGTAATTTCTGTTATCTCCGCCATATGGTCGCCTCATTTCCATATTGGATTGAGTAGCACATACTTGGTGTTGAGTGTGCTTTCAGTATATTAGATTGTAGGGATCCTCTAACCACATGCTCGTTGTTCGCCGGCGCATTCTTGGTTAGAGTTCTTGCATAAGCATGTTGATTAAAACCCTCTGACCATATGCTCGCCATCATCGGCGCCATTCTTGGTTAGAGTTCCTTTCAGCTCAGTTTTTGCATTTCAAATCCTCTGACCAATGCTCACACCTTGCCCACATCGGGATCCTGGTGTACATTCTAGTTAGAGTTGTTTCAGTATCGTTTTGGTTTGGAGCTAACCCTAACGACTGTGTAATGCCCTGCTGATTGTAATTGAAAATTTGAAAAAAATTGGCTCGGAATATTTCAAATATGGCTCCTTTCATTGAAGAGGAAATCAAATTGGCTTTATTCCAAATGAAGCTTGATAAAGCTCTTGGTCCTGATGGATTTCCAGTGGGATTTTTTCTAAAATGTTGTAACTTTCTGAAGAATGACCGATTGGCCAACAGACTTATGTTGGAGCACAGCATGCTTCCCCAAAAGCAGGCACTTTTGCATGGACTGCCATTCACAAGAAGATCCTCATGGAGGTACAAAGTTCAAACTAATGAAAGTAGGCATTGCAAGCCCTTCCAGGTGTGTGTAGTGTTCAAAGCAAGGAATTAGTTGATCATTTACTCATTCACTGCACCTTCACCCAAGCTTGTTGGAGTTGGCTATGTTCTAGATTGAATAGGTCAAGGGCTCTGCCAGACACTGTTCTAAAACTTTTTCTAAGCTGGCCGATTCTGAATAAGAAATCTCTATTTCCTTGCATATAGAATTCAAATCCTTTGATAATTTGCATATTTGGAAAGAACAATATTGCAGGATATTCAAAGAATCTTCATTAGATCTCGAAAACTTCCTTTCTAGATTAGACATTGCTATCTTTGAAATTGTCATGAACAAAGTCATGGACCAATCAATGAAAACCAAGTTCTTCTCTTAATGGGACAAGGAGATTCTAAGTAAATAGACTTTGCTAAGCTTTAGCCCCATTCAAGGAAAAGAAGATAAATCCCAAACGACAAATAGTGGAACTTAATCAAATGGGTTCCTCTTATAGCTAATTCCTACAAATTAAATTTTGATTGAGCTTCAAGAAGGAATCTGATTCCTCTGGTGTGGGATGTGGCATCCTAGATCACCCAGTCCAAATGTTGAAAGCCACCTCAAAGAAGTTAGTATCGGGGACAACTAATGAATCTTTGGCCAATGCCTTGGTTATGGGCCTTCAATTTGCATCTCATGTAGGGATCAAGGAATTACATAATGAAGGTGACACTGTGGTCCTAATTCAAGCTATTCATAATAAAGGTGCTCAAAGGTGGAAATTAAACATCTCGAAAGAGGCTTGGCAAATACTGGACTCTTTTGATTTCTATTCTTATAAACATTGTTATCATGAGCCTATCAAAGTAGCTGACCATTTAGTGATTGTGGGCATAGAGAATTAACATCCCTAAAAGTGGGAGTCAGATGAACAAAAGGTCAGGACTACAATCAAATTGTGATGTAATGGATTGACTCATTGCAGTTTTTGAGGTGATAATGATAAGATCACAATCTATCTTAACAAGAGGTTGTTGTTTTTAGTGGTGGCCAAATGATAGGATAACCTCATTCGTACTTTTTAATCAATTCAGCCTTAGAGGATTTATTCCTTGCCTTTCACAGTGTTGTTACTTTGACCTGTACTCTTTTGGGAAATACTTCAGCAGCAAAATTGGAGCACTGCCTACAATTCCTAGTGAACAAGTGGGAATTTGCTCATCTTGGAAGGGTGGATGATCAACATCTCAAAACGGTTTTTGTCAAGTTCAATAAAAAGTGCCATAAAATAAGTATTGGGAGCTGAGTACTTGGACAATGCTACATCAAGCAAAACAAACAGCAACATTCCTTTGAGGTTTGTATCCGATCTTCTAGAAACAATCAATGATTAAAGATTGGTGAAATTGCTAGCTGAATTTTGTGTACATTTTTTAAATGGTATGAAGATGCCATTTGAATTTGTTATGATGGAAAATGAAGGTTGAGTACCCATAGCTTCTCTGAAAGAGTTGGTATCCCACCTCGTTCTGTGGTAAGCACAATCCAAAAATGGAGTTTACAAAGGTGATATAGGGACCACAGAGACCATCCTCAAAAGCCTGAAAGCTTCTTTTCTGGCTCCCATTGCTCGAGAAATCAATACCAGGAAGACTTGTCTCAGCCAAGCCATCAAGTACTTAATACGCAATGCTGGTTTGTTGGGACATTGGAATGATGCTAAGGCAGGTCCGAGCACAAGGAACTAAGGATCTTAATTTTTTCTTCCATCTTTTATCTTCTTTGGTTGCAATTCAGGATTTTTAGCAAAAGTAACGTTTAGGCAGTTGAAAAATGTTAAACTTTCTCCCTTGCTGGCCCAGACTTTATCTGGTTTTTGTTTGCCACAAGGGTAATCTTTTGTAATGTTGTTGACAATGGTTTCAAAGGGTGTGGACCCCAAGTCCACTTTTACATATCAAATGAAAAAAAGATGGAATCCCAGTAACCGTACCAACACCTGTGTCTCCTTAGGTTGATTGTGACTTGAAAACCCAGCAGAAAGGGTTCAACTCTGCATGTGATTCAATATACCACAGGTCTCCAGAGAGTTACAAGTGAACGTACAGATCCTCCCACCATGTTGCCTCTAATACTCAATTATATAGTTAGAAAAGTAAAACCTGAACAACTTAGGAATCCTCGTTATTTTATTTGTTAATTGTAAACCAAAAAATGTCCATCCTCTCACTTGTCATCTCTCCAATCTAAGAATACACATCAGTTGTCATTAACAAAACAAGAAATCATAATATGATTATAATTTATAACAGATCATTTAGATCTTCTGATACCTTAATTACATTCAACTATGACAATGCTATTTGGTAAGGCTAACTTGTTACTTAACCATGTGAAAAATGAATTTGCATATTACAATTCTCAAAGGATTTAAATGATTTTTTCTGGAACTTAAGCATTTCCTAAATGTTCCTCGTTCTCCATTCACTTATATTTTTGTGATGACCAAACAGATACCAAAGACATGAAAAGACTCAAATTGTTTAATTGAGAACATGGTAACCATGTTTAGAAAAGAAATGAAAGACGAGATGTCCAAGAAAACATTAAATAGTTTCGAGTGAAAAAAAAGGAGGAAAGCACAACAGAGAATTCTTTCCAAGCAAATATTGTGTTGTGTGTAGAACTTTCTTCCTATAGAATAAAGAATTATCAATTCAGGGTCAATTAAGGCTAGACAGAGAGTGGGTCAATGTTGGCCCACTGTTTCCAAGAAAATGAATTTTGACATTTCTGGCTGAAAATAGTGAGATAGCACAATCTATTTTCCACCTCTTGCTACTATTATTGAGATATTTGATATGACAAGTTAACCAGCATTCTCTCCAACTAATAAAACAAAATCTATGCTAAAGCTTGGAGAATTTGTTGCATGATATTATATGCCTTTGTAAATTCCACTTGTATGATCACCATCATAGTTGCCAGGTTCAAAAAATTATATTTATTTGGGAGGTCAAAATAATTTGGAAATCCAGAAGTTTCAGAATAATCTGGTAAAAATTCTGTAGCAATTAAAAAATTCAGACCAAATTGGACAAATCTGCGCGGTTCAGAAAATCAGATGGAACCAGATTAGTAGGTAACTATGATCACTGTTATTCATAATTTGCACATAGAAATTAGTCAGGAAAACTAAGAACAAGAAAGAGCATGATTGATTCTTAGTTCTTCATCTCCGAAAAGTTTGCAGATTTCCTTGAATTTTAAGGTATGCCAAACTATAATGAGAAGATATGTTATGATGCAGTTAAATACCTGTTTTAACTGACAAGCAGCTGATAATTTTTCTTTTGTGCTTTAAATCAGTCTGCTTAGATATACATCGAGTGCCTCCTTGCTTTTTAACATTTAAAGTGGATGCAACGATGGTACAGGAGCTATACAAGCAGTTTTATCCAGATATCCATATCGTAAACATGATAAGAGACTCTAGAAATAGCATCTTGATCTTCATTGTCGTTTGAAATAACTGCACCATTTTCTCTGCGATGTCGATGGTTATAATCCAGTTGTACTGTACATCGAAATGTTTAGCCACAATGAACCATGATATGTTAAGACCGCACTTATGATTCAACGACAAATGATACATATCCCTTTAAAAAATGACACCAAAACATAACCCAGACAGCCTTACAGAAATTTCAACCTAGAGAGCTTTGAAAGAATCCAGATTAGTTTTTAAAAACTCCAATCTCTAAACGGATTTACCAAATTGCAACCCCGTTTATTATTTCATAAAAGATATTTTATATGGAAAAACTTCAATCCCATATCAACTTTTTCTATACAGCCAAACTTAAAATCAATTCCAGCCCTCTGTATACAAATATTCTTCCTCCGACTTTCGTTTATACCCTCACTAACCCAATTTCCACCAGCGGTATTCTAACCAAGCATACCCTCCTTTCCAGATGTCTGACTTGGGTTAGTTAAAGTTATTATCTGAGAAATACACCCCTACTTACAAAGCATTCTCTACAAATTCCTGCCCAATTAAACAATCAGCTCATCAACTCATGGCACGAAGCATTGTAGAGAACCAAGACTTTTATGTACTTTTCCATTAGCAGATTGTTGGCTCTTGAATTCTTCTCTCTGTTGATTAATTTACTTGAGAGAGTGTAGTGCATGTTAGTTGTTACCGCTGTGCATCAGACCTCTGTTTGAAATTAAACTGGAAAATTCATTGTGTGTTTAATTGTGCCTTTCTTCCAAAGACCTTGAATCAAAGCATAAAAAATTTCCGCATCTGGAACCAGAGCTCTGCTCACCATTTCTTCCAGTGTTTTGACTCCTACCTGCAACTCCCCATCCTCACAAAGCCCTGTGATGAGTGCTTTAAAAATGTCGGCATGGGGTGTGAACCCTTTCTTGACCATTTTCTTATATAACTGAAATCCTTGTTCGATATTTTTTCTCCTGCAATAACCATCGATCAGAGCATAGAAAGTAGAAGAATTTGCCTCAAATTTCTTTGCTGCCATTTCTTTCAAAAAGTGATTTGCTTTCCTCATCTTACCCCCTTTGCAGAGAGAACGAATTACAGCATTATACGTGAGAACATTCAGCTGGACACCCTTTTGTATCATTTCCTCGTGAAGGCGAAAAGCCATCTCAATATCATTCTGATCACCGTAAGCAGTGATCAGTATATTATAAGTGACAGTATTTGGAGACAAGCCCATCCTCTGCATCTCATTAAACAGCTTGTTTGCGTCGTGCACCTTCTCTTCTTTGCAGAGTCCATGAATAAGTGAATTGTAAGTAACAATATCAGGCACCAAACCTTTGACTGGCATCTCCCTCATAAGCTTCAAAGCAGCAGTTACAAGCCCAATCTTGCAATACCCATCAATCATAGCATTGAACGAAACTACATTAGGACTGCAACCCAGCTCTTCCATTCTCCAAAAAACATCACCAGCCTTTTGCAACTTACCAGTCTTACAGAAACCATGAATTACCATATTCAAGGTGTACACATTAGGGCTGATCCCACTGAGAAGCATCTCTTCATAAAAATGACAGACTATATCATGTCTATTCCTCTTGAGGAGGGAGCTACAATATGCATTACAGGACTCAGTAGTAGGCAATATCCCATAGCTCTTCATCCAACAAAAGACATCTTTTGCATTTCTGAGCTTGTTAGAATGGGCATAAGTCATGAAAAGGGCATCAAATACCCTGGGAGTAGAATCACAGAGCCTGTATGTATTCACCAAGGTTTGGAAGATTTCAGGACCAGGATTCCCTACCTTGGGAGCAATGACCCTTTTCATGAGAGCCTCGGCAGCTTTGAACTTGTTGGCCCTAGTAAGAATGTGAAACATCAAGCAGTGTGTTTCAATGCTGTGGGTGAAGCCACTCTGCTGCCCAGCCCAGTTGAAGAATTGCCTGGCAAGTACATGGTCTCTGTGGGTTTTCAGCAAAACATGGCTTACTCTGAACGGGGTGAGCGTAGCGGCAATTTGAGTGAGCAAATCCCAGTGGGCATGAATGAGGTTGCTGTAGGCCACATTGATGAAGTCCATGTCCGGGCCCTTGGCCTCTGCAATGCTGCATTTGGGCAATGGCAATGGGAAGAGGGCTCTCCTCCTCCTCAGTTTCGGACCCCAAGCATCTCGCATGTGGGTGGGAGTAGTGGTTGTAATCTTCGAAGAAAATACTAAAACACATTTCAATTTCAATGGCAAACCTATTTTTATCACTGAATCCATGGATCAAAACCAGAAAGTCGTCCGATACCTAACAAAAACATAGGTGTCGGGAAACTTTAGTTTCAAATGTCTTTACCTGTGATTGAAGAAAATAGAATTGAGATTGAGGTGAAATCTACTCCAGCGGCCGGACGGCCTGTCTAGGCTATATAATTTATTTTCTTTTTAATAAAGCATAGATATCTTAAATTTGTTAAGAAATATTTAGTGTAATCGTGAAATTTATATATATTTATGTTATTTTTATTTAAGAGAAGAGTATTTATCTATGATAAATGGTATAATCATGTATAAAATTGAATTCTTTTTCTAATTTTCATTTATCTTTATTACACACATTCTAAGACATATATATGAATCTTTTTTCATATTTATACATTTTCGCATGCATATCACATGTATTGCATCTATTATGATTAGATATTTATTATGTACATCAATTTTGTTGCTATAATATCTTGAGTCATTTCTACAAGTGTAAGATCAATCTTGTGTTTGCATATATAACTTCCAAATTTTTCAAAATTAAAATTTGACTAGCTCTCACCTATTTCAATAGTCATTGTGAGTTGTATTAAAAATAGAGATAAAAAGAAGCAAAACAAAGAAGGCTTCTATATTCAATATTCATCAACATATTACAAATATATATATATATATATATAGAATCAACCAACTTCCTATAAAATAGCTAATACATTTGACAACTAACTGAAATGATTGACACCAAACTGTGTCTATTGATAGCAAACTAAATCTAGTGACACCAAACTGGGACTCTTGACAACTACACATCATTTTGTTATTGACTTATTCATTGATGGTGGAGCATTAATGCCAACAAGTTGACCACACACACAAATGTGTCATTAATTGATATGTATATGTATTTAAAGGCTAATTGCATTCATTGTACCATCTACAAGCATTATTAGATCCCATGTCCACAAATCTAACCCCCGAATTTTCAAAAATCAAATTTGAATTTGGCTAGCTCGTGGCCATTTCACTAGTCTCTATGAGCTAACCAAACACTTGTTAATGCAATCAATTGATATGTATATGTATTTAAAAGCATCCAATTGCATTCATTTTACCATCCACAAGCATTATTCACATTCAAGGAGCACCTTACACAACAATAAATTCAATCTTTTCTAGGGGTTGACTTAGGAGAATGTGTACTTTAGTGATCTAGCAACCCACTAAAGGTATTTAAAATACCACCAATCCAAATCCCAAAGAAAATAACCATGAACCAAGAAAATTAAGAAGCAAAAGTGTACATCTAAAAAGACAAGATTGTGTATTAGAGGATAGATCCACTTATGTAGAAGTGATTTACAAGCACAAATTTGACTCAAATAAAGACAGATATTACATAGAATATGAAGTGATACATAGAAAGAGAGGTCATATTTCCTATTTCAAGATAGTTTTGAGATTACAAAACTATAGCAAAGTTATTCATCTCCAAGCTTATAGTTAAGTGTCATTAAACTTCTTCACATTTACTACCTTAAATTAGCATTTAATTCAAAATTATACATGCTTGTAACTATCAATTATTAATCTAAGTTCATTATGTTTATGTGTATGCATCTTATTGGATGTTGTGTTCTCTTTTTCGAACTAAGAAAATAATTTAATAATTTAACTTAAGTTGTCTAAAAAGTAACTTTAATTTGATACAATGCAACTTATATTTTATTAAATTATAAAGCATCTCAAAGTGATATTATAAAGAATTTTTTAAAAGAGGGTGTAAATTGTTGTCAAAATGTGACTAGGGCAAGGGACAGATTGAAATAGTAAAACTATAAGAAAAAATAAATTCTAGAGATTTCTTGAGGAAACTAAAAATAGTAAACAAGTGAAATGAAAAAAAGGAGCATGGCTTGAGGAAAATCATTCATTGGTTGTTGTCAAAAACCTTTTTCTTAATGATTGAGCACTTGGTGTTCATCTCTTGGCCAAAGGACAAAAACCTTCTTGGTATCAAAATTAGAAAACAAAAATCCTTTTAGTTTCCTAATTGGATTTGGGGGACAAAAATTCTCAAGTCTATTAAAGAGAATTCTATCAAGTTTGCATTGGGGGAAAATATCATTTCAAGAGCATATTAAAGATTTATAGATTTATGTCAAAAAGCGAAGTTTTTCCAAATTTCTAGTTGATTTGCAGTTTTTTAGCTTCTATCATTTTGAGCTCATTGAGTATTTTTCTAACTTCCAATTTGATACAAAAGATCATTATTTCTGAAAGATTTATTTATTATTCCAAAATATTTTTTATGTTTGAAATCAAGCATTAATGAGTAATATATTTTATGTTATATTATAATATCGGTCATACTCAAAGAAAATTTAATCCCTATAATGCTTTTAGTGTGTGCTATTATATATTAATTTGGGTTATGACTAGGAAAGTAATGTTCAATTTTAAATTGTAGTCCATAATAATCACTGCATTATATTCATGTTTTCCTTCCATACATTTTTTGAAGGCATTGTATGGTCAAAGATAGGAGAGATTAAATAATAAAAATGTGCAAGTCATTCTATGGTCCCACCATGTATCATTCAAGCAGAGCCTACAAGGAAAAATGAATATTCATTACAAACTGTAGCTAAATAGCTGGTGACTAAGGGGACAAGCCTTAATAAACTTTGAGGTATTTGTTTTAAGGTTTGGTTCTAGGTGCAACAAATTAAGGGGACTACTATACAATTTTGAGGTATGACTAGTTATTGTACCAAATTAGTAGAAGAAATTGTAGCATTTTTCCTATTGGAAGTTTGTTGAATCCAATGGGGATAAGAACTAACATGCAACTCACTCATCTACATTTCAAATCATAGCCTATGGTAAGTCAAACATCATTGTATAATATATGGTAATCTTCATTTCCATGCAACCAATAAATATTAGAAGTGCAAACCTTAAGTAGATCCCATCAATTATTATTTTAAGTGACTATGTTATTGTTTATAATTTATAGAGAAATAAGGTTTATAAATAAAATAAAATATGTTGTTATTAATCTATTTCAATACCTTATAATCTAACCATATGGAAATAGTAATTGGTTAATTAATTTTTAATATCTTGTAAGTCTATTCACTGTTATTTATTATATTTAATAAGTTAAAATTTCATACATGGGTATTGACTATTATAATTTAGTATTGGTTTCACATTATAGAGAAGTACATTATTGATTCCACTTTGCATAAGTTGAAATTATAGAGAAGTACATTTCAACTAGTATTGAATAGCCCTCTACATTTCAAGGTCATCGCCACTAATCAAGTATTTATAGAACTAGATATGCCACAATAGTATTTTTATCTAGAAGGGTTTTGTGCTATCATACTTTGATGTTTCCTCAACTAGTGAGTTATTATCTTGCATTGTATAAATCTATATAGTTCATTGTCAAATTGGATATTGATTTTTTTCATATAAATTTTTGGGTTATAGAACTTGAAGGCATTGTCATTAGTAAGTGAAAAAAATTGATCAATGGTAGTATCTTGACCATCATATTCTTTCACTTTGCCCACATCAAGATCTGGGTGATCAGAAAGTGTAAGGTTTTATGCATTCTATCAAACATTTATAAAAATTTAAAAAATAAATTATAGGACATTATAGTGGTATTAGATATGGTGATCTTGTCAACATCTTCAGAAAGATAACCATTTTTGTAAATTTTACCACTTATTCAATAGTAACAATTTTTTTAGAAATTATCAGAGGCTTGATTCTATTAGCATGTGAATCATGGTGTCAAAAGTGGGAATGAGGCTTTGTAGTGTAGGAAAGAAACTTGAGCATTTGACTTAGTTAACGGATGATCTACTTAGTAGTTTGGAGGAAGTGGAAATTTATTTATCCACGGTGGACCAATCATGTTTTAAGACTTTGAAATGGGTATTGAATCTATCAATGGATTATTTGGTTAATCCCAAGCTTATGAGGCACCTATATAAAGATGTGAGACTTGTAGTTATCATTTGTATTAGTGAAATTACAAGAATAATAACTCTTAAAGTTCCATACAACAACACCATATATGAGATATTCTAGTTGATCATGGAATTTTTTTAAGGGTTAGATGAAATCAAAAGTCCTTGTTCGCTAAGAGGGTAATGAGTTTAGAAACTGTTGCAAAAGTTAGATCATGTGTTGTGATGCTAGATATTGAATGTTTCAATATTTCAATGTTTCAATGCTAGAACTTGTTCTTAAAATGTTTCAATATTTATTTGCTATTGATAATAAGAATCATGCACAAAGAATTGTAACCTCAATGCAAATGATTAGGCATTAAATGTTGAAAGAGTGAAAATATTCCTCAACCATTATTATCAATTTTATGGCTATTGTGAGAAAGGATGAGCGGCAAGTCTCACCAACTACACATGCACTGGCTAAAAATGTGGTTAATCAATATGAAGAAAATTTGAAGCCATACTTAATAATAGAAATAATAGTTGAGCATGAAAAGGGCTCTCTTATGGCAAGAAAGAAAGATGTTTACATAGATGGTATTAGAAGATAGAAACATTATTTTTCATGCAAATAAATTTGGGAGCCAAGCCATAGATGTCTAAGAAAAAGACAAGTGCAAGTGTTGTCAAATAAAGAAATAGAAGAGCTAGCATCAAAAATACCAAAAACAATTATCGAACTTGAGCTAAAGAAGGAAGAACACTTAGAACAACAAGAAAGTAAGATGGAGAAGACCTTGGAGAAATCCACCATGCAGGTAGAAAGTATAGAATCTAACAAGAAGTACATCTTCATGAAGTTAAAGAGAAAACAACACTTAGTGAATGTACAAGCGAGGAAGATTTCCTTGTTAAGGATGTAACTATCAAGGATAATTTTTAAGATAGTTATCAAAATGAAAGTGAGAATAATCTTTTGAGTCATTAAAATGTTGGTGTTGATCTATTAGAAATATCAACAAAGGATGATAAACACTTGGATCAATCCAATGATGTTAGTTCAAAATATGAGTGTGATGTGAAGGATGATGATTTGAAGAAGGTAGTTGATGTAGGGACTTTCAAAGGTCATAACTTTTGACTTGGATGTCCGTTTGGGCTTGAATTTTATGAGTAGCTTTGTTATGAGGATTTTTTTGGATTTCCAACAAAGCTTAGCTCGGTTGGTGGCCATTTCGACACCTTTTCGGGACCAAAATCTTTCACCTAGGCCCTCAAAATTAGTTTTTTGTGTTTTTTCAAGTTTTTAGAAAGTTATTTTCTCTAATAACTTGGAAACATGTTTCCAATTTCAAATGTAAGCTGACAATTCATGACACCTTAGTTTTAGGAAGCTTTTAGGAAAAATCTGGGCTCAAAGGGATATGTATGCAAAATTACCAAAAATGGCAAAATTTGACAATTGTCGAAAACTGCCTAAAAGGATAATTTTGGGGCTTTTTGTTTTTTTCTAGTTTTTAGATATAAATGTGTTTTCTTTCATTGTAGCAACATAGTTGTATAATAGAAGAATTTAATTTCCAATCAATTTTTGAATTTCTAGTTCTCATTAATCAAATAATGGTTCAATTTTGTTGAATGTGTTCTTGGTTGCATCAATAGTTGATGACCAAACCCATGATGCTTGGGAATTAGTAGTATAGTCTCCCATGGGAGAAAGTTAAAATTTGATGATTTGAAACCTTCCTTAGGTGGTCAACTTTAGTAGAGCATATGATTCTACAACTACTCTTGTCTATGAAGCAACAGTTAATGAGACATCTATAGCATCATAATTATATCAAATTAGGTATGCAAGTCAATTTCACAACGGGAAAGATGTCTCAATAAGTGAAGATCATGTTGCATCTAGAATCTATTTTCTTTCCATCTATGAAAATACGTCCAATACATTTTTATGTGGAGATGTTGGAGTTTGCAACCAAGAACAAGCCAAGAGATGTTATTTTGTTGATATTGAGCAGAGACCTCACGAGCTACATGAATGGAAGTGAAAACTATTGGTAACAAAAGAGAACGAGGAGCTAGATAGCATAAAAAGGCTCATTGAAGAGCTAACTCTAAATTTGAAGAAGGCACAAATTGAGGAAAAGAAGAAAAACATAGCATATAAAGTTTAAATATTGCTAGGACTATTCATATAGTCACTCTTGTAGATTTGCAAGTATTGAAGATTACATTGAAAAAAATAAAATCAAAATATCTACATTTGATTAAAAATAGAGATATGGTCATCAAAATTGTAGAGGAGGTCATAATTAGATCTTATGAAATAAAGGAAAAGGTTGATGAACTCGCTTTGAAGCTTGATTCAATTCATTTTTTTGGTTCTCAAATCAGCATATCATTAAACCCTAAGGTTTGCCACATCTTATGCTTAGATTCAATGAAATATTTGTCCAACGAATGAGATATTAGTCTTACACTCTTCTCCCTTGCTCTTCAGGCTCTATAAAACCTAGGGGGGTCACCCTTAATGACATTAAACATGAATATCACATAAAGTTGCTTTACAATGCCTAGTAGATAATAAACTTCATGCAAATGAACAAGGGTTTATGTGTTTGCAAGCATAAATGGCTTTGTCCTTCTTGTCTTTAAAACCCTATTATGAAGCATGAAAATAATTATAAATAAATATTACAAAAAATGACTTTTGATTATTTGAATTTCGAATATGCTTTTGAGACTAAGAAGAAGCACAGAACTAGACCAATGTTTGTCATTGGCTACAAGGTTATATATAATGCATTTCATCACAACAATCAAACATATTTTGATGATCATTTGAACCATTGTCAACTTATGACAATATGACCTACAATAGCCTACAATGACATCATTCTTAATAATCCACTTGAAAATATAGCATCCTCATCATTTTTAGACAAGCATTTACACTACTCCTTGAGTAGTAATCAAACCATGAAAATAATTCAACACAAAACATATGTGAAGAACTCAATAGCCTTTGTTTATATTACTCAAAAAATGTTACATTCCAACACTAGAGATAACATCACAATAGTATAATTTTCATATATTGATAAATCAAAATACAGAGGTTGCACTCATGAAATGACTTGCAGATATGGACCTTCACCTATAACCTTTGCACATTCTCCTTCTTTTCAGAACCTCATAACCCCTACAAATAAAACATTAACTACATTTTAAAGAAGATGAGAAAACTCAAGTTGCCCCCATAAAAATGACACTTGGCAGCATATATGTTCCTTAATCTTGCAACTAATTAGCATCTAGAATATGTCATTTTACACACTATCTTTTCCCCTCATTTGCAACTGAAATTTGTTATTATCTTTTTGTTTGCAATCTCGTGCATTTTTTTATCTGCAAGTAAAAGTTTACTTTTGCATTGTACCTCTGTAGGTGAAAAATTTTACTCGCAAGCATTTGCCCAGCTTAATGGTGGTTAAAACATGCTTTTAACTAAGACTTTTAACCCCCGCAACATTTATTTTCACCCCTGCAATCAATTGGCAGTTTGGAATAGTTAGCTTGTAGCCATTCCTCTACCTGCAACCAATTCATTCTTACACATACCCACCTCATTTCCCTATACAAACCACACATTTAACTTTGAAAACTACCCATTTCATGTTGGCAAATTGTACTTCATGTTCCTGGGCATGAGACATATCTAAGGGCCATTTTTCTCCATGCTTATCACTCTTAATAGTTGTTATGGCATTCAAAACAAATTGCAAGTCATTTTTGCTATGTAGGGGCATTTTAAATATTATTAGCAATTAAGAAATGCTCAAAACTCTCTTAAAATGCAGTTTGGGTATTGGAATTGCCTCAAGCAAGAGTTTAATGGCCATCTTCAACTTGCAAATAGTCTCTAAATGTTGCCTTAAACTTATGCCCGTGAATTTAAAGCAATTTTAGCACTGGTCTGAATCCATTCTGCCATTAAAATGCTTAAACCACCATTCACACTCACTGCCTAGCATTGACAAGGCTTTCTTGGTCGTGGGAATAGCAACCAGTGTCATTCAGAAGGTATAAACAACGTATCTTAGCTTTAAAGCAGCTGAAAAACCCACTCAAAGCAATTGCATGTGAATAGAAGATAATTACAACACTGAATGAAGATATTGCAGGCCTCAAATAATGGAGATTTTCCCATAAAGTGGCACTAGAAAATGTGAAAAGGAACAGCAAGCAAAAACATTGAATACACATTCACCTTTCTCCCTTCGACGCCTCACTCCAATGTCCCAATCAGTAATGAGCAAACCATTCAAGGAACTCCCACAAACCTGGAGACGTCTATGCAGCCAACAGAATACACGTTTGACTGTATTTATTAATTAATTGAAAATAAAAAATGAATGCACTTTTTATTTTCAATTAATTAATAAATGCAGTCAAATGTACATCTTATTGGCTGTATAGGCAATACGCACAAACCTTATGTCTCCCACAGCCTTGAATTTCTCTTTTTCTCATGACCTTGCGAGCATGCGAGAATATGACACATGTCTCCACCTTACTATTTACTTAGTTCAATTTTTTAGAGACAAATTTAATAAAATTTCCTTTAAAAAAACCATTTCACGGGAGGGTCTTGGCAAGGAGATTAATTAATATTTAAAAACCTTTATTCTTCCCTCCTTTGACATTTAAAAACATTTAAAAATGTTTTAAATACTTACACATTTGAAAATAAGAAGTTGGCAGTTGAATTTCTTCGTAGACCAAATGACAGTATCAACACCATGGACACATACGACCTCTAGGATTTGCGAAATCTTGTGGAAGGCCATAATCAATTATGTAGATCCTTGTAATGTCACTAAAAATTGCACAACAAACAAAATTTTAGGGGATCTTTTATAAACTAGGCCTTCTGGTAGGCTATTTAATCAAATTTTTAGTCTAGCTTTGAAACTTCTCTTATGACCATGAAAACAAAGCTACAAGCTATTGATGGCAAATGAGCAACTAGGTTGTCACTAAAACAGGGATAATCAAACTTTTTAACAAGACCTTACGAACCTACTGAAAATTGTCGACATATTAAAATCACCATCAAGACTCATCTAGGAGCCATAAAAATTGGCATGCATGATCTCCATGAAATATAAAAACTTTGTGCTGAATAGATTTTCATGATGAGCCACAAATTTCAAAATTTGAAGACCAGAAGAATTTAGGCAATCTTCTTACCATAGGGCTTAGAAATGGGATTTTGTTGTCAATTTAGGGATAATTATGCATTGGAAATTCATCAAATTTATAGGTGCCAACACATTCGACATAGTGGGAGCTTTACGGTGAAATCAATTTACACAAAAGACAATTTCCAAGGAAGCTAGAAGTTGCATATAGAGATTTGGGTACAAATGAGAAAGTTTTGCAAGGAATTGTGGATCAAAAATTAAAGCAACTTGAGGAAGACACAACTAGGTAGGAATAAAATGATGGCTTTAGAATAAAACTATATAGAATTGGGTTAGCATGAAGAATTGTCTAAATAGGAAAATGAGAATAATTTTCAATCTTTTATGGATTTTATTAGTTGCAAATAACCCACTTTTTGAGATAGATGCAAAGATATCTCCTAGTTCAATTTCTTCAACTTGTGATAACATCAAAGTGGTGTAGGAGAATCCAATTATATCACGAGAAGGATCAAGGATTAGGAATTACAAATTCTAAAGATTGATTTGGGATCCTAGTATTTGTAAAATGGTTTAGTTAGGATGATTTTATGGGCTGAATCAACATTTATTGAGGATAAGCAATCTTTGGGAAGGATGGACTATCATGTCCCCTTTTTCAAACTAAGGAAATATATTAATAATTTAAGTTGCCCAAAAAGTAACTTTAGTTTTATATAATCCATCTTATATTTTATTATTAAATTACAAAATATGTTACACCCCAATTGTGTAATTACTATTTACTATTACTATGTAGGGTAAATAGGAAATGTAATGAGAATTTGAGAGATGAATAAATTGTTCTTGTACTTTGTTATCAATGTGTTATATGTGAATGTTATCTCACTTGATGTTATCTCATGGGAAAGTATTGCATATATGTGAATGGATGGTTATTGAATTGATATTCTAACTTTGGAGATGTTTTACATATATTGCATATGTTATGAACAATTGGCTGTCGTGCACATGTGTTAGTGGTTGCAGGTATATGTTCAATTCCTCCAGATGAAGGCGAAGTATCACTCAAAAGAAGATCTTGATCAGGTAACCAGTAACAAAACTATCTGAGCATATACACACACCATAGTAGAATAATTGAGTTGAGTCAGTTGTGGGAAGATGGTAAGTCATCCTTAGTTGATGTGTTTGCATAAGTAAAAGTCTGGATTACAACTAAAATGCACTATTGGGTGATGTTTATCTATTTGATCTTACACTATTATGGTTATGTTGATAAGAAGAACGTACATGGAGCATGTGTATATGTATGCACATGTATATCAATGGGATCTAACAACATGAATATGCACATGTATAGATGTACCACACGTAAATGTTTATCAATACAATGGTAATTATGTGAGACTATATGTGAATAGAATGTGAACATATATATGTATAGTATATACATATATTCATATGTATATATGTATCGATACACACATACATTAGCGAGTGGACATGCCCATATGAATGTATCGATATAGATATACATACATATACGTGTACATAGAGGCATATACTTATACACACACACACACACACACACATATATATATATATATGTATACAATCGATATATTGTGTTTATTATGTGAATACTATCTTGCTTATACTTATTTGTATATCGAATGTATACTTGCTTGGTAGTGAAAGTATATATATATATATATATATATATATATGAGTATACATATACATATATACACATATATATTGGTATTAATATATATATATGTATATGTAGTATTATATATATATATATATATATAATATATATTTAATATATAAACCATTGCTTGAGAATTGACTATCATTTACCATGATAAAGGTTGATTATTAGAGGCTGATTATAAGTGGCTTCTGACTGTTTTGAGAAGCTGAATTTTACTCTTGCTGCCATGCTTTAATATGGAACACGCATACTCCATTACAGCTTGTTGCATTATGTCGATGCAAGGCATAGACTTAGTCGACGCCTATGGAAAGATCATCGTTGACTTAGTAAAACTTAAAGTATCGTGTCTTTGAGCATGAACCAACATTTGTTAAGCCATAAGTTACTAGTTAATGACTTTGTCAAAGTGAATAAATATATGAATCGACTCACACCTAGACTAAGTTGATGGAAGCATAGTGTTGCAAATCAGTTATTGATTGTTTCTAGTTGAATGGAAACCGTGCCAACTTTGAGAATAGTGTGGAAGATTTGATGCCATCTTTGATTCCTCATACCTGTAGATGTCTTTTGTGAGAGATAATTCGAATTATGCATGTGAATATTTGAATAAATCTCCATTTGCTATTGATCAAGCAAGGTTGATTTGTTGATTTTTTTGTTGAGTGTGAGCTTCCATATTTGCCACCTTTTTGTTGAGATATAAATGTTGTTGTGCATGCTTGTTTCTTTCAGTACTCATGCCTAAATTTTTATTTTTTTTGGTGACCCAGGGTATCCCCACGACCTCTGCCCAGCGCCCCAACCTTACATTGGTTTAGATTGAGGGCGAGCAGAGGGGGAGACTAATCCCTGGAGCCGCGGTGCAATCAGCACCCACCCCCAGGTGTCCGCAGCCGAATAATTTCACGGGCCAGCGAGAGTCGGACCCAAGACCTCGGGGAGCAAACCCAAGACTCAAGCCAACTCCGCTAACCCGTGGGGCACTCATGCCTAAATTATTGGCTGAGTAGTTACCAATTAGTTGTATAAATAGTGGTTCTTGATCATTGTTGAGGACACATTCTTGCAAGTATTTTACTCTACATTATTTTTAGCTTTTACTTTGTTTTATTTGTGTGAGAGAGAGAGTTTAGTTAAATTGGAAGTGAGACGATTTGAGTGAAGTAATCTATCAACTTGAGTGTTAAAGGTTCATTGTGAAGCTATTGTCAAGCTTGTTGTTGTTTGGAGAAGCTGCATTGTTGTCATTTGATTGGATAAGTGATAACAGGCATGAGGATATTCTTCCTATTATTTTTATTTATGAATGAATTTTTCTCCATGAATGCTTGAATTGTCTTTTACAAGTAATTGAATTTAGGAAATCTAGAATGTCTTTGAAAAGGAAATAGAAGCTTCTATGTTGTTTTTATGATGTGCTTGTATGTACTTCATAATAGGAGGTTGGTGTTTATCATAGGTATTATATACTAGATATGATTAAACTAGAGTGGCATATGAGTTACTCTTAGCTAGGTTATTGATTTAACTAGAGTAGTTTGAGTTTACTCCTAGGATTGATTATCCAGTATGGGAAGGAACTAGTGTACTTACTTGTTAAGTAGGTTTATTCCAAGCATGTTAAAATAGTGATAGGTTATCTCTGGGATGATATATTATCCATTGAAGGAAATACCTATGCGTAGTTTAAGATGGCCTTAAGTCAAATCAGCCATGAGTAGTGTATGTGAATATAGATGACCTTCATTCTGATTACCATTTGAGAACAATTTGGCCAAAGTAGTGTGACTGCCTCTGGCTCCACTGTTAGTTCACCGTGATCCAGTATTACATGCTAGTTCCAGATTGTGGGATTACAAGTTCTAGTTATGTAGGACACAATACTATGCTCAGTTTGTTGTGGTTATTTGGTTACTCTACCAATCCCTTCATTGAAGGGAAGGGACATCTATCGAATGATAGATGTGTAGGAGACTGCATTAAGAGTCCATGGTTGGCGGAAAAGCGCTTGAGTGATGCTTCTCCTCCACTGCAGGCAACAAAAGAACCAAGTGTATTAGAGTATAATTTTCAGAATAATTTCAAATATCATAATAAATTAACCCCAATCAACAATAGAGAACAATGAAAGCAAGAAGCATAAAAATATTGAAATAATATCACCTGGTCTTCATGCCTCCATTGAATGAACTCCATTGGCCTTCTCCATCTTATTGTGAATTGTATGATTTCCCTCATATTGAAGTGCAACTATAGCCTATGCCTAAGACAAGCAAGACATTGAAGTATTATATGCTCAAGTACTCAAAGCTCTCAAGCATGTTATGTGTGAATGAATCAAAATGACTAGAGAGAGACCCTTTTTAAAGAATGCTATATTGACAATGGATGGCCGGGATTAGAAGTTGTTAAAGCCCTAAGATCAAAGGCTAGAATTCAATGTGATGAGGAGCATTAGGGTTAGGGAAACATTAGGTCAAAGTTAGGGCAAGATTTGAAATGAAAGGTTGAGATTTAATTGGGGACAATTAAATCAAAGGCAGAGAATAAATGAGATAATGAAGAGATTTGGAGAATCAAACCATTAATAGAAATTATGGAGGGAAGTTGACTTTTGAATAAATGAGATAATTACTTGGTGGGATGAAAATTGGATTAAATAATTAATTTTATTTAATTGAAGGATAAATGGTTTAATGTTATTAAATAATTAATGGTAATTATTTAATTGTAGGTGAAAATGAAAAACAAGTAATTAAATAATTTAGAAATTTATTTTTTTAATAAAAAGGGGTAAAAACTTTATCGAAAATCAGAAAAGAACATTACAGCCAAAACAAAGGGAGCAAGCCCCAGAAATCAAAAGAAGCAGCAAAGCAAGTACAAAAACAAAATCAACTATCTTCCAGTATCTGTCTATCCTCTTCAAGAAATCTATCCAAATCCTGTCATAACTCAAGAGAAACCTGCATCCAATCCTCAATCTTCCAGCCAGTATCATACTCAGAAGCCCATTTAGCCAAGCAGTCAGCAACCTAATTCCACTCCCTCGGGATATGAACAAAAGAAACCGCCTCCATCCTGGAGCTAACCTGAAGAATACGCTGAACAACTGAAGCCAACTGCCAATAAATATCGGAAATATTTCTTTCATTCAACAGATTAATCAAAATCTATGAATCAGCTTCACAAATAACCTTTTGTCATCCCAAAGCAAGAGCCCGCTCCACAGCATAAAGAATCGCCAAGCCCTCCATGAGATTAACAGTCTTCTCCCCTTCATGAATAGAGAAAATGAATATCACTGAACCCTTAGAATCCCTGCCGACCCCACCAATCCCAGCAGGCCCAGGATTACCTCTAGAAGAGCCATCAAAATCAATCTTCAAGACTCCAGCCGGAGGAGATAGCCACCTACCCATCTGTTGCACTCTCTTGGTCCCATGCCTACTTCTCCTGGAACCACCAGAAGAAGAATGTATCCCCTAAAGACCCAATCTATCCACCAACTCAACATCCCCTTACCCTAGGGGGAAAAACACTTCACTCTTAACCACAACTGACTCCTGTATCATACCTAATATATGCATCCACACCTATTGACCCACCAATTTAACACCGCGGAATATCCTATGATTTCACTCCAACTAGTTCTACTAAAGAAGAAAAGTAGGTCCAACATACCAAACCTCCTGCAAAAAGGAGGCCAATGAGGGGGGTCTTCCCATACTATCCCAAAATTCCACCAACGAGGAAGCATGAACACAAGGTTGCTTCCAAACCTCCCACCACCAATGCCAAAGTTGCACAACAAAGGGACATCAAAACAACAAGTGTGAGGAATCCTCTTCCTCTTTCCCACAAAGAACACAGACCGAAGGCCCCTGGAAACCATGCTTACGAATGTTATCCCAGGTCAAGCATCTATTCCTCGCTAAAGTCCAAACAAAGCAATTACACTTAGGCCATGATAACTTACTCCACACCCTCTTCCACCACTGAACCTCCACCCTAACCAACTTTTGAGCCAATAACGCCTGATATCCACAAGCAACAGAGTAAATCCCCTTAGGATTGTGAGCCCAAGCAATAATATCCTCTTCAAGTAGAGAGCTACAACTCCTGTACTGCAAAGAATTGTGTTAAGCTCAGCCTTGCCATCCTCCTCGCCCAATTCGGCCACTGAGTGGGATCCTTCCAACAAGCCCTCTCCAACTGACAATAAAAAGAGAAGGTCTTAAAGTCACTCACCCTAGACCAACCGGCCACAAGAAATATTTGACTCAAAGGAAGCAGGTGAGGAAATTGAGAGATAAGTGGAGGGAAACCATCCCAAGAGTCTGACCAAAAAAGAGCTTTCAAACCCCGTCGGTAGATCCAAAATAATCCTTCCTTAATGAGTTGTGCACCCTTCTGAAGAGTACTCCAAATCACCAAACCTTTCCCCTCAAGAGGGTACCTAAGGAGATCATGCCGAGGGACGCCAGGGAAATACTTATGAGATAATATCCTAGCCCACAACTGATCCTGCTCCACACACCATCTCCAGAAAAGTTTAGCAGCCACAGCCACTCCGAACAAAGTAGATTGACAAAGACCTAAACCTCCATATTGCTTTGGACTACACACATCTTCCCACTTGACCAAGCTCCACTTGGAGGATGATAAGCTTCCAGGCCATAAGAACTATCTTTCAAGAGAATCCAACTCCTTAAGAAACCCCATCGGAGCCACCTGAAGCATACATCTGTAAGTAGGGAGTTCTTGCACAACTGACTTAAGAAGCTGAACCCGCCCAACAAAAGACAACCATCTATGTGTCCAATGATTGAATTTCACCTGAAACTTATCAATGATATTCTGCCAAGAACCCTTGGGAAGACAACCAACATAAATTGGAATGCCAAAATACGTAAAAGGGAGAACCCCTATCTGAAACCTCAAAATATTAGCAATTCTTCTTTGAATGGTGGCAGGCGTATTGAAGAAGAAGATGGAAGATTTATCCTCATTAATCAATTGCCCTGATGCCACAAGGTAAACATCCAACAACTGTCTCAAAAAAGTAGCTTCCCTGATAGTAGCCATCCCCATCAAGGTCGTATCATCAACAAACTGTAAATGAGACTGTGGAGGTAAATCTCCACCCCAATGCCAACCCTGAATGATGCCTAACCCAACATTTCTTTTCAACAAACGTCCAAGACCTTCAGCAAGAAGAAGAAATAGGTACGGGGAAAGAGGGTCCCCTTGGTGAAGCCCCCATTAGATCCAATCCTCACAAAATCCAAAAGCAACAAGGATCTTCTGAAGGAAGGACCATCTAACCCTATCATAGGCCTTAGCCATATCCAACTTAATGAACATTGCCTTCTCATGGGAACTGGCCATGGAGTGGGTGGTCTCAGTAGCAATAACAACCCCATCCAAAATTTGTTGACCTGCAACAAACCCACTTTGTTCTTCTGAAATCAAGACTTTAAGCCACTTCTTCAATCTCTCAGCCATTAACTTTGAAATAATTTTATATGCCACATTGCAAAGGGAGATGGGCCTAAACTGAGTTAACCTATTCGCCCCTTCACACTTGGGAATGAGAGCAATGAAAGTGGAATTAAGAGCACACAACATCTGCTTATTCCTCTGGGACTCCTAAACAACCACCAAAAGATCCAACTTTATGATGTCCCAGAACACTTGAAAGAACTCTATTTGGAAACCATCAGGGCTAGAAGCTTTTCCTTTCTTAATTTGAAACACAATCTCCTCCAGCTCCTCTAGAGAAATCTCCCTCATTAGATACTCATTCGCCTCCCTGGAAACCAACTGAGGGATACAAGAAAGAACCTATTCCTCCTCAACTGAACCCCCTTGTGAATCCTCTTTGAAAAGAGAAGCAAAATACTATGATGCCTTAGTCACGATTTCCTAAAATGAGACAACACGATCCCCCCTGTCATTAACCAACACAGAGATGGAGTTACCATGCCTCCTGCCCTTCACAGAATTAAAGAAAAATGCAGTGTTTTTGTCCCCTTCCTGTAGCCATTCAACCTGAGCCTTCTGCTTCCAATAAACCTCTTCACGTAACTCGCATTCCTCCACCACCTTCAAAGTCCTAGCCTCTTCTTTCAAAAGATCCTCTGAAACCCCATTATCCCGAATCAATCTTGTAACATTATTTAGCTCTTCTAGGGCAACAACCTTATCATGAAAAATATTACCAAAACACTGACGATTCCACCTTTTAAGATGATACTTGACAAACTGAAGAATCTTGGTGAAAGTATACATTGCAGTACCAAAAGCAGGTCTACCTATCCTCCACCACACATCCACTTGGTCATAAAGAATAGAGTCTCGTAACCGCATAAGCTGGAATTTGAAGGAAGGAGATTGAGGTGCCCAAGCAGAGATGATACTAGGCTTGATAGGCCAATGGTTTGAACCCCTCCAATCCAAAATTTTAAAGGAGGTTGACCACAAGCCACCAACCCAATAACAGGAAACCAAGAACCGATCCAGCCTCTCAGCGACATAGTCCTCACCAATCCTCCTATTATTCCAAGTAAAATGACCATTACTGGGCTAAACA
This sequence comes from Sequoia sempervirens, assembly GCA_007258455.2. Classification (NCBI taxonomy): domain Eukaryota; kingdom Viridiplantae; phylum Streptophyta; class Pinopsida; order Cupressales; family Cupressaceae; genus Sequoia; species Sequoia sempervirens. The sequence continues at coordinate 155,456,118 of VDFB02358134.1, read as the reverse complement.
TCAATAAGATTTAGATCAGAAATGTTGTCCCTGAGAAGCAGCGCAAAAGGCTCCAATCGAGCAATTCCACCCCTTTTCTCAGACAACTCCACTATAGCGTTGAAATCCCCAGCCAGAATCCACGGGTGGAAAGGAGCCAGGCTACGAACATATCAAAGGTGGGACCAAAGAAGTTGCTTACCCTAGTATTCAATAGGTGCATACACATTGGAGAGGAGAATACATTATCCTGTCACAAAGCATGAGGCCACCAATGAAATAGCAGACCTAGAAGACATCCACCAGAGAGGGAAAATCCTTTGTGGGTTCCATAAGCAAGCCACCCCCTCGGACGCACCATGAGCTCCAACACACTAACACTCGCCATACTTCCACAACTTAGGTACCATATTCAACATACTCTCCAAAGAAAGCTTAGTTTCCTGAAGAAAAAGAACATTCGGAGATTGGTTCCTAACCAAATCACGAACAACTTTTTGTCGAGGGCCACTGTTCAAGCCCCTTACATTCCAAGATAAAACAATCATTTTTGGGTACACAAGAAGTGTGAATCCAGGGTCTTAACTGCCCCTGACTCCACCAGAGTTTCCCCAGTTGATTTAATCTTTTCCAAATCGTTTTTCCTACCCAACTTGGGATTCTTCTCACCAACCCTTTCTTTGGATCCTTTTGTTGAATACCCATGCGAGAAGAGGACATGGAGCTCTTTCCAACTTCCACACCAATCTTTATAGGCAAAGGAGAACCCTCTCCCCCATTCATCAAAGTCCCAATCATAGGATCTAGCCCAACCGAAACAATCAACTGTTGATCTGTGTCCATCTGCCCAACACCCATATCCTGCACAACCTGTATAGCCTCCGAAGGAGGCTCATCCTTTCCTAAACCCAAAATTTCCTGATCCAAGTTCATCAAACCCTAATTCACTTCCTGTTGACTGAGATCATCTAGCACCTCAAACCTGTTAAAAGAAACATCATCCTACCTCTCCCCCAGAGTCCTCTTCTGCCCCTGGTTTCTATTGTGAGCTTTGACAGGAATATATCCATCCTCCCCAGTACCATCACCCGGAATAGGCCCCTTCCCCTTATCAACCCCAGGTGGATTGCAAGGAGTTTGGCCAGATTGAGTCCCCATCGATTGAGCCCTAGGACACTTGCGCTGCAAGTGTCCATACTCATGACAAAATCGACACCGAAAAGGTAGAGTTTCATAGTTTAACTGTTGCACCCATGTATATGATCTTGCACTCACTTCCACAAAATCTGGCAATGGCATGCTTAAATCAATTTCCACACAGATACGGGCAAAAGTCATTACCTTTTTAAACTGTGTCTGCTGAGAAGACCCAACTGGTTTACCAAGCATTAAAGCCACTAAATGAAGGACATCCTCTCGCCAACATTCAACTGGAAACCACGACAGCTAAACCCACACTGGAATCCTATTCGGGAGCACTTCAGTCGGATTGAAGCTTGCATGCCACAACTTCATAAACAAGCCCACTTGGTTGTAGAAATAGGGACCCCCCTCGAAAATCTTGTTCTGATCTGCCATGCAATCAAATGAAACCATAAAGTAATTACTCGGCAAGAGCCTAATCTCCATCTGTCCTTCCGGCAACTAGGTCCTCTGAGCCCAAGATTCCAAAAATTGCAATGAGACTCTTAAACCCATAAACTTGCACTAAAAGGAGTGTTTCGAATAATATTCAATATCATCCGCTAGCATCTCCATTGGGATAACCAATTTCAGTCTCTCCTTACATCTTTCCAAGAATCCATTAATCTTCGTAATCTTAGATCCTCCAGACGACCCAAAACCATTCAAATCTTAATTTAGCGCAAACAAATTATTATTGAAAACCTTCGTACCTTGTGACAGAGGTTTCGATCCAAAGGCTGATCTGAAATCCATCATGGGGTTAGCCCCAGATGATTCTCCTCGAGACATGAACCCAGAGCAAGACCCTAAGCGGACATGCAGGCCCCCGGATCAAGGGAATAGGAAAACGTCCACACGAGGATTAACACAATACCCCTCCAGCTCCACCCATAGCCCACCACAACTCAAAAGTTTCAGCTACAAATAGAAAATCCCTACCCCCAATCAAGGCAATGCACAACCCAAGGAGAATGACAACTTCACTCTCCAACCACCCACACCACATGCAACTAACTCAGCTCCACGTGGGCCTTGCAGACTAACAAAGCCTCCCCCAATAGCAGCTCACTGAGGAACACCTCGTCACCACCTCACACAGAGCAAATGCAGGTCCAAACCTGTCGGCGTAATCCAAACACCCACCACCGCACACCTAGGAGATCCAGCAGCGAAGGAAGGTAAACACAACACAATCAACACCCTGAACGCAGAAAGATCCCCCGTCTTCGCACCAGCAAGTAAACACAAATAGAAACCTAGGGCACAAACGCCCTAGCTCGACCAACAAAGCTCAAAAATGCCATTTTCCCTGATCTGTCTGACCACCCTAACCATAATAAAATCTAGAAATTTATTTAATTATTGGAGGGAATAAGGATTAATTAGTGACGTATTTAAATAAATAAATGTAATTTATTTATTTAAATAATCATAGAGGAATAATTAATACTTTAATTATGTGAGGGAGAAGCATGGTCATCATAGAAAAATATGGTTTGTGGGTCTTGTTGTGCCCTCAGCACACGCCCCATTCAGAGCAGGACCCTCTTTTTCTTTTGTCTTGCCAAGTCATTTTGGTCATCGCCTCATTTTGCGTGCCCCCCTGTTTTGGTGTCCTGGGTGGTCAACATACCTCCAAAGTCTCATCTTAAGTTGACCATGTTTCACCCCTTCAATTTTGCTAACTCCTGGTGCCTTGTGGAGTCTCCTTGGCAGTTTGCCTCTGCCAGCGGCCTCAGAGCTTTCCGGGCCCACCCCGCCAAGTTTCCCTGGCTGGGTTTCCCCCTTGACTTCGCCATTCCTAACGACGGAAGGCTTTCGCCTCCCCGGGCCCCAAGACCTGGCTCCCTATTCTCCGTCCGGTGAAAATTACAAAATTTCTTAGCTGCTTTCGCCCCCTCCGGGCCCGACCCTCTGGACTTCTGCTCCTGGAATTCCGTGCGGACTTCGTCATTCCCAATGGAAAATCACTAAAGGAACTCTGCCCTCCGAGCCCCAAGTTCCCCTTCGCCGCCAGTGGTTTCCGAACTAAATTTCCAAAATAGTGAACCTGCGATGGAACTCCGTCCTCTGGGCCCTGAGATCCCCTCGGCCTTCAATACACAAAATGAATCTTAAATGGTGGCTGCCTCGCGTCTTTCCAACCCCCGGACCCCAGACCTCCCACCACCGTCTGCGAATTCAAATCCACCAACCAAACAGTCGACCGTACCTGCATTAAATGGGGGCATTAAATACATTTTGGGGTATAAATATCTTTCCCAACTTGTCATTTTCATTTGTCAGGTTTTCCAGAGAGATCAAAGAGCTTGCCAGAGGAGTCTAGTGCATCCGTCGACTGCTGTCCTCGTGTCTGTGACCATCACTTGTTGATCCTTAGTGGATTTCGTGCCTCCTCTCATCGGATTCTCGAGGTAGGTTTTCTGTTTGCCTTCCCGAGAAGTTTTTATGCTTTTAATGCCTAAAATGATGAACAACATGGGTTAAAAACATTTTTAATTGATAAAACACGACGAAACTCACAAAACCCATGTCCTAGAACCTTCAAAAAAGTCCAAAAATGCCATCAAAGTCGATCTGGAACCTTCATCTGCCGCGGTCATTCTTCATACAGAGAATTCGAGCCCTCCGGGTCCGGACCCTTCCACCACCGTTAAAACTCATGAAATTAAACATCCTTTTCAAAACAGCCACAACACCTCTCGGGCCCGGCTCCTCGGGCTTCCGCCGGCGGTTTGCTGTCAGGCATCACAAACTTAAACTTCAAAATTTCGGCCTTTGTTTTGGTCTCCCGGGCCCGCGCCCTAGACTTTCGCATCCGGGATATCGCCAAGCTCCCGCCGTTCTCGAACGCCGGAAGGGCCTCGTTCGCCCTAACCTCGGGTTCCACCTTGCAATTCGTCGTCTAGCGATAGTCTCAAATCAGCCGCCCGTCGTGAACCTGAGTCCTGATTCACGGACTTCCATGTCTGGAACTCCGCGGGGTTTTCGTCGTTCCCGAACGGTGGAGTCAACCCGTCCGCCTGAGCTCCGGAGCCTGCCCTCCCACTTGCCGCGAAAACTTAATATGAAAATCTAACGCCCAACTTAAGTGTTAGGCCGGTCTGCCGGGCCGCTCCCTTTGAACTTTCGTTTGACGATTGTTGTTCTGAACAGCGAAAGCATGACGGCTTCCCGGCTCCTCAGGCTTGAACACTTTAAAATTGCAAAATTACCTACCACCCTTGGACCCACCGAGTCCCAAACCCCAGAATTCCGTCTCTGGGATTCCCTTTGTTCCTGGACGTTTCAAACGGCCAACCCCGGACGACCTTCCAGCCCTGTACCTCCGGATGCTCTCAAATCGATCCAAACGACCTCAAATTTGAAATCTGATCTCAATCCACATGCTCGAATTCAGCCCTTTTCGATATGGGCCTTTTGAACCATCAAAATTCGGTCAGGAGAAATCTCTCAGATCACATTACCCCGTTTGCCCTTTCAAAACAGCATTCCTGCCGGGAAGCCTGGGCCTCCGGGCCCAAATTTCTCGAAAGCCCTCAATTGAAGGACTAATGACATCTGGAAGTAGAAGTATGATTTTATGAATGATAAAATGTCCAAATTTGATTTCGTCCACGAGATTTTAACTAACATCGAAGCTTTCATGATCAGTTGCACTGACTAGGCCTTTGCTTGTAGGATATATGGAATCAGGTGTAGGGCCCTCGGGGGTAGCTACGGAAAAGGACAAAGGAAAGAATTCGGGCAAGACTCCTCGTGGAAAAGAGGACAAGGACCAAATGAAGTACTAGTTCTAGGGTGAGCCTTTGCACTCGAAGGTTGTCACATACTGGAAAGAAATCACCAACACCAATATTGACCATGTCGATATTGATGAATTCAAGCAAAGGGTCAGAGTCAACCCGACAACTAAGAATTTCAGGCTGATCAGGAAAAGTGGAATTGCAAAAGCTACAGGCTTCCCTCCATCCCTCGTGGCCCCTGAGTTGGTCATGGCTTGTCGGCAGGCCTATCAACTCAATACAAGGACCATCATTGACAGAGATGGTAACATTCTTGTTGACATGTCAGCTGAGGGAATTACAAGGACCTTCCACATTCCCACCTTCGTCGAGATGGAGATGCCTACCATAGAGGAATGCAAAGCGGCATGAGATGATAACCCAATGAGCTGCAAGAAGTTGATAAACCAGCACTGGCTCAAAGAGAAATGAGGCAGCGCTGCGAAGGTTCCTCAAGAACTCTTCCGCAGTGATTTCCATGAATATTACCATGACTTAGTCACTATGTTGAGAAGGGTGATGGGTCTCCCTATTGCTGCCTTCTTTCAAGAGTGGATGGTATACTTCGTTGAATAGATCCTCCGCAGGAATGAGGACGTCACAACAAAATCTCCAAATTCTACATGACCTCCTACCTGGTCTACTCCTTGGCGGACCAAAGGTAGTACAATGGGTTGTTCGTGGCACTCGATGAGGAGCAGGGCCGAAAATTGAAGGTCTATGACAAGTACCCCCAGCTCCAGTTCTGAAATTTCAAGGAGTATTGCCGGGTAAATGACGCCTTCATTGGCCATATCATCAGGGTGATTGCAAGAGATTTCGAGAGAAGGGTCTCTCATAGTGCTCGGGCATTCCTAAAGCAATACGCCTTCCTTTTCATTCAGTACCCAAATTTTACGTACATTCGCGCCCAGGGCTTCACGGAAAGGCCAAATAAGCTGCCTCGATACCCCATCGACCAGATCATCCTATTAAAGCTTTCCCGACAACTCCAACACATACAGTCAATCTTTAGCAGCAAACACTTGGCAAGGGTCTCCTATCCCTTAACTTTCAGCCAAGGAATGCATAAATTACAAACTTCCCAGTGCACTGGGAATTTTGAGAAAGAATTCAACGATTATCATTTTCACTTACACACTGCTCGCCCACGAATGGACCCATATGGGCATATAAGGAAAGCACTAGGACCAAGGTTCGCTCATCTGCACCACATTAAGGACTTTTGGGGAGATTGTCAGGACGACAAGGAAGTGTGTGCAAGGCACTACATGCAGATGATTGCATACTTCATAAGAAGGGTGCAACCATTTCCCATACTCGATCAGGTTGAAGAGGATGAAAGCACCGTAATGGACCCCAGATACCTTGCAGTTGCCAACTTGCCGATACCAACAATAGACTGGAATGAGCAGGAGGTCGATGACCTCGATATTATAACGAAGCTGAGCTTGGCCCGTACCAAAGAATGGGTTGATGGACAAGTGGCCTGATTGAAATGGCAAGGGGTTGTCCTGACATATGAAGGGTGCAAAAGTGAGCCAAGTGCCACGGAGGAGACCGCTGCCACTACTTCAACGGGTGGGACATCCAAGTCTCCTCCAATCACTAGGTCTAAGAAGAGGAAAGAAACAAAAATGAAGCAGTCTCCGGACCCCAAAGTGTATGCAAGGAAAGATACAGGAGGCTCACCTTCTAAAAGACTCAAGCAAACAGGAGGCACCACGAAGCGGCCCGTAATCCAAGAGGAAGAAGCAAAAGGTACAGATCAGTTAAAACCTCTTTTGGCTCTCCCTGTTTTGACTGCCCCATCATCTGTCTCTCTAGCAATGGTCGCCACATCCCCGCTGGTAGTGGAAATCTCTGTCTATCTTTCCCCTTCACCTCTGGCCGAGCCTGTAATAGTAATTGATTCTTCCTCTGTCGTAACTACTCCTCCTTCCTCCGCTGCAATGTCACCTACCACATCATTCCCATTAGCTACAGTAGCGGCACCGATACCCGCTTCTGCCTTGCCTGAGGCCTTCTCGAAACATATGCAAAATCTCCCTTCCAAGCTCTCCTAGATCCTTATGGACCCCACTCTTCAAGAAGCTCTGGCACAGGTCCTCGCTACTGCTAAACCTTCGTAGCCTCTGGGAGGACCACAGGCTATGGAGGCCACTATGTTGATTTCTGAGGAGTGGGAGAGGCGAGAGCAGGAGGCCTCAAAGCCATTTGAAGAGGAAGTCGATGAATACCACGAACACCTAGAGTATGAACACCGGAAAATCAACAGGGTGGCCTACGAAAAGGAAGGAACAGGCTCTTCAGAGAGCAGAGATGAGGAGGAAGATGCCAATGGTAGGGTCATTGTGCAAACCTTTGATGACGATCTTGAAGAAGAGATGGCCGGACAGCTGAAGGGCACTGAAGAAGAGGCAGAAAGGTCACCTCTTGGAGAAGAAGGACAACAACAAGAGGACAATCCAGGAGAAGATAAGCCTAAGGGTGAGGCTCAAATTGTCAAGAGCCTCGAAATTGAGCAGCCCAAGGAGCACGTGCACGAGGTTGAGCAAACTGGAGAAAAGAAGGGGGAGGAAATAGAGAAAGAAGAAATTCCCCAGCAACAATTACCTACCGAGCCTCCCATCAAGCGCCTTGTGTTTGTGCAGGACTCCGATGAAGAAGAAGGAGATGCTACTAAAATGGAAGAAAGGGCCCCTGGAGATAAGAAAATAGAGGTCTTGGCCGAGGAGGACGAGGGTGATCGTGAATCACCTAAGAAAAAGTCTGCTATGCCTAAATGGTTGGAAAGACAACTTAAAAAGAAAACTCCCACACCAAAGGACCCGAGAGTGAGGCTAGAGGCTATCTTAGCCCGAGCGCAGATCACAACTAGAAAAGAGAAGAAGCCTAAGATCAGATCCAAGGTAACAATGGATGCTTCTGGGTCTCGAGCTGTGCAAATAGAAACACCTGTGATGGGAAAAGCTGGTGTAAGCTACAACATCTCCACTATTGATTTAGGAATTGCTACTAGAGAGAAAAAAGTGGGGCATCTTGAGGAGTCAGTGGCCACGATGGTGCACCTGATAAAAAAAGGCAAGGTTTTGAAGGATGAGCTTAAGGCACAAGTGGCCGCCTTGACGGATTACATCCAACAATGATCCTCAGTAGATGACCTGCCTACCACATTCGCGACTCCACCCCAACTGCTGTCCAAAGAACAAATTGACAAGTTGGAGAGAAGAAAGAACTTGGGCAAGACTACAGAGAGCTGGTTCTGACAGGTCTTGTACGTCGGGAACATGGGTATTAGCCGGGTTGTTCGAAAAACCAACAAGTTCTTGGACCTACAACAGTATCTCGAGAGCACGAGGAAGCTCTGCATTGACTTCCCTTCCACGTACGACTCCACCTATCCAAAGATTGAAGCCATCCTCCAATTACCAAAAGCCACATGAGAAAAGGGGCTTGCATTCAAAAGGGACGATCACTGGTTGATGGATGTGTGGAGGCAGGATTTTGACAACAAGAAGGAAAGGTTGGAGCAAATAATGAGTAAGGTGGATCCAGACATCGAATGGATCAAGGAAACTAGGGCGAAATGCGCTTGATATCTCAAGCTGATGACAAAATATGACATGCCCGCAGTGCAGATGGATCCAGAGAAAATAAAACCTTACTTTCAGAAGAAGATGGAGGATGGGATGTCCGGTGAAATAACAGTGGAGTTCATGAGTTTTGTTGCCCGTGCCTTCGACCAATCAGAGTTGTTTAGAGATCAGGGCGTAAAGTATGATGAGGACTAGAAGAAGCTTGAAGATAATGCAAAAGAATGGAGCTACGAAATGTTGCGGTACGAGATCATTGAGATAGACAAGCTCCAGACGGTTATTCTAAAATTCATGGAATATACAGCTTCAAAGAAGCAAGAGGACAACCCTGTAATCAATGCGGAGCTCCCAAAAGAGTAGCTACAGTAAAAGAACAATCAACAAAAGACAAAAATGCTACTGTGCTGTCACTAAAGGACAAAATAGGGAAGGAGAAAAGAATGTAATTTTAAATTGTAATATATTGGGGGTGGGTGAAACCCTATTTTGTAATGAATCTTGGCCACACAATGAGAATTAATCTTGGCCATTCATTTAACTTTTTGGGCACTATAAATAGGGGTCTCCTCTCATTTGCAAAGGGAGCTGAGTTGTTGTAAAGACATGCTGCTGAAATTTTAATGGAAATACATTGACTTGGTGCATTTTTCTAATTTCTTCACATGTTTCATGGTTCAACCTCCATTATTAGATGCTCTACTTAGATTTATGTTGATGTTCTAGTTAGTTGTATCCTTGCTTTGTTAGATTTTAGAAATGTTGTTCTGTGGTTGTGAAAATTCCTGCTGTGTAGATGCCTTCTTAGTCCATACTTTTGTTGTTTACTGCTGGTAGATAGTTGTGTAAAGTTAGTCTGGGATTAAATTAAAAGCCGCTCCACACTTTTATCTTTGTTCATGCATGCATATGATGAATGAAAGGTGAAATATTTGCAGACCTTAGAAGATAGCACAAATTTCATGAGACTGTGAGATTTCTATTTAAGTGAAATCTTGTTTTAAGGAAGTTGTCCATTGCAGGAACTCCATGATTACTGTTCACAGTTAGTTGCAGGTCTAGGAACCCTCCATCTTCCCTGCTCTTTTCCCTTCTTTTTTTAGAAAGATCCTATACCAAGGTTCATTGCACATTGTAAAGCCAAACTTGAAGAAACATTAAAATTTTGGACCGCTGTCCGAACCTACAACAAAGTGAAACTTGACCTCCACTTCAGAAGCTTCAGATTTGAAGATCTACCTCGCATCCAACTACGTAATTCCGCCTCGTGATTACCAGAAAAATCACATCAAAATCAACTGAGGAGTTCCATGCAAGTCATGACCTGACACCCGAGAGACCTTGGGGAGATTTTTAGCAACTTGTCGTTGGAGATTTCCTTTCAAGAGAGGTAGTGCACCTGTGTACTGTCTGTGTTGAGAAAGTGTACAAAACACCCATCAACAGGTCTAGGCCATTTTTATGTGTCTACATTTTTCCCCTCTTTGACATAATGTAGTTTATTGCATTGTGTTAAAGAACAAGTCAAAAATATGCCCCAGTGTGAAAGTATGGAGAGGAAGAATGACGAGGATGTAGTGGTATGCCCCCTCGAGAGGACATGCGGGTTCAAAGAACATGAGTGTGCTCTTGAAATGGATGAGGAGACTAGAGGATGAATTAATAGAAGAAATGTTAGCGTGAAGACATGGATGTTATGATGAAAAAGGAATACTTCAATATTTTGCCAAATAACATAATAAGTGTTGCATAATCATCATTGGACAGTAAAATGTGACAAATGGACAACAAACACAATGATATGACATAGAAAAAGGCGTGCAAGGTCATCCACTGGAGAAAAGCAGACAGTCATAGACAAGGAATGTCCTAACTCATACTAAGGGCTAAGTTTCCCCAGTCTTTTTGTCAAGACACACCAAAGACAACAATCAAGGAAAAAACAGGTGAGACGTCATCACACCTCTAAATCCTTCATGGGACATCCTTGAGGTAGCTAGTAACATGACCAAGAGACAAAACAATAAAAAGATAAGACAAAATAGACCAACAAAATCAACAACCATTCAATGTGTTTGCCAATGTTTGTTTGATGAAGGTTGATTTCTTAACGGTTTGACAGTTTGATGATTTGATAGTCTAATAGTTTTGACAGTTTGACGATGCCTGTCATCAGGAAGGACACATCTGAAAAGGCCAATGACTATGTGACGGAGCATGTCGTTAGGAAAGACACATCTTAAAAAGGAAAATGACGTTTTGGCGGGGTTCAACTCCAAGAAGGATGCATCTTGAAGGGGACCATAAAGTGACCAAGTTGACACTGTTGTGGCAATTTAACTAATTTTTGATGACTGATTGGACTATGTTGTTTGTTGGTCCATGATTCGAATGTTGACGTTCTAATGATTGTCTTATGTCCGAGTTTGACTATGTCTGACTTATTTGACTAACATGATGAACCCTAAAGGACTTACCTAGGTGGCCTCGGGGCTTATTGACAGATGGCCTTGCTTACGTCGTGCACTCAAAGAACTCGTAGTTCGACATGACTGTTGAATTTTTTTTTATTTGACTAAGGACTATGTCATGTTTTGGACTTATTTGACAAACCCCAAGGGACAAACCTAATGCCTCGAGGGCACATCGACAGATGGCCTTGCCTACATCTAGTCATAGATGCAACATAGTTCGACAAGGACAAAGAATGACCTGACTGAATCTGACTCCATTTTTGGGATTTTGAAAGTTATTTGGATGTTTTTGTGTTTTTTGCATGTTTTATTTTTTTGGATTTTTGAAGTTTTATGATTTTTTTGTCTTTTGTTGAATATTTATTTTTTTTGTATTTTTGGGAATTTTTGAACCTCCAGTGACCAATGTAGAATCCAATGAAACCAGGTGTTAGGAAATGTGCCCCCAGCCAGTTCCAGGACTAACCATCAAGGATGGGGGATAGGACAGGGGTTTATTAAGGATGAAAGATGCAGGAGAAAGGACGCAAGATGTCAACCATGTGAAAGTTATGATAAAGATGACCAGGCCTTATGATGGATGTCAAATGGGAGATGATAGAAGGTAAAGGTATTATTATGGATTAGTGTGGAAGACCAGGTAGAGTGATAGTAGATGATAGAGTAGAGACTAACTACACATGGCGCCTATTTGCCAGGTTTTCATGATTGTGCTTATCCAAAGCGTCACCGAAGTGGTTTTCACTATTGGATGGATTATTTCTCTTTACTATTTTTTTGATTTTTTTTTGTTGTCACCAAGACGCCTGTTTGTTAGGTTTTCATCAAGGTAACAATTTTTTTGTATTTTTGATTTTTTTTGTATTTTTATGGTTTTAGCATGGCTCTCTGAAGCTATGTATAGAAATTGCGCAAGTGCAAGCTATTGATAGGCTCGAACAAAGGTTCCCCTTCACGTGTGGACAACTGATAAGCGCCAGAACCAAAAGATGTTGTTATGACATATGGACCCAACCAATTGGGCTCAAATTTTCTAGGTTTCTCACATTCTGCTTGATTTTTCAGATTCTCCATCAACACTAAGTCATCGATGTCGAAGTGTGTAATCAAAACCCTTTTTTTGTAACTACATCAAAGGCAGTTTTGATATGCATGTAGATGAGTCAAGGCCCTTTGTCTGTGTTCGTCAAGCAATTCTAACTCATGCACTCAGGATATATGATATTCCTCATCGTCAATAAGCCCTTTTATGGAGACCCATAGGGAGGGGACTTCAACCTCAATAGGGAGGATAGCCTCTGAACCAAAGAATAGGGAAAACGGAGAGGGGCTAGTGGATGTGTGGATGCTCGTGCGATATGCCCACAGGGAAGGGTTAAGCTGAATGTGCTAGTCACGACCAACGTCATTGACAATCTTTTTAAGAATTTTGATTACATGGTCTTATTGGATGTCTCAACTTGGTTGTTGCCTTTTGGGTAATATGGTGTAGAAAAGTGGTGCTAAATGTGGAATTTCTCACATAACTCATGAATATCCTAATTTTTGAAAGGACGACCGTTATCAGTGATGATGGTTTGAGGGACACCATACCGGTATATGATGTAATTGAGGATGAATTTGGAGATTTATTTACCGGTAATGTATGTCATAGGGATGGCTTCAACCCATTTCATGAAGTACTTGGTGGCAGTGATGATGAATTTATGGCCATTTGATGAGGTGGGATGAATTCTACCTATGAGGTCAAGTCCCCATTGAGCAAAGGGCCATGGTGAAGTGATAGGTTGCAACTCTTGTGCAGGTGCATGAATGAGGTTGTTGTGTATTTGAAATTGTTGACATTTCTGTACAAAGTGAAGGCTATCATGCTCCATTGTAGGCCAGTAGTATCCCAGTCGCATGATCTTTTTAGCTAAGGTCAGACCACTAGAATGGGCTCTACATATACCTTCGTGTACTTCGCGTAAGGTAGTTTGTGCTTCGTTAGTGTCAAGACATCTAAGTAAGGTGTTGTAAAGCTACGTCTATATAAGGTATCACTGATGATTGCGTAGTGAGCAAATTTGTGGATGAAGGACTTGCGTTGATTGTTGGAGAGGTCGGGTGGTAGGGTCTGGGAATGTAAGTAGTCATAGATATCCTAGTACCAGGTGGAATTAGGGCCAACAAGCTCACATACCATTTTGGACTTAGGGACATCAAAGGCAGGGGCCAACAACTGTTCCACTAAGAACTCATACTATGACATATTGTTAGGAATATCCAAAAGAGATCCAATAGTGGCCATGGCATCTGTTGCTTTATTTTGAACATGTGGTACTTGGAAAAAGGAGATGTTTGCAAAGTACTGCTTGAAACTATCAACCATTCATTTGTATGGGGTCAATTTCTCGTCCTTAGTATCATAGTCATCGTTGACCTATCGAATAACCAATTGTGAATCACTGAAGACTTGTAGACTCTTGAATTTCCATTTGATTTCCATACACAATCCTGTCAACAAGGCTTCACACTTTGTAATGTTATTTGTGCATGGGAAGGCTATCCTAACAGATTTAGGGATTGTATCACCTTGAGGGGTAACAAATAATATACTTGCACCTAATCCATGATTAGTATGCTAGCCATCAAGATATAGTTTCCATGTTACTCCCATGTCCAATGTGAATATTGACTCATAAGGAAAATCCGAAACCAAAGGGTGATTGGCTTGTGTGGGTGCGTCTGCTAGTTGGTCAACGATGACTTGTCCTTTTATTTCCTTACATTCCATGTACTGGATGTCGTATTTGTTGAGTATCATTAGCCAATTGTCCTATTAATGCCGCCCTATTGAGTAGATATTTTAGGAGATCTATTTTTGCTACAAGCTTAGTCTGATGCTTTAACATGCAGTGTCTCATCTTTTGAGTGGTGAAAACCACTGCAAGACAAGCATGTTCAATTGGACTGTAATTAAGCTCGTATCCCACCAAAGTGCAGCTAATATAATAGATTGCATGTTCCTTTTCCTCATGGTCATTTTGAGCCAGCAATGTCCCCAACGTAGCTGTAGTGGCTGAAATATATAGAATTAGGGGTTTTCCATTTATAAGTGGCATTAGGACGGGAGGTGTCAAGAGATACTCTTTGATCTGTTGAAAAGCTGCCTCACACTTGTCTATCCAAATGAAAGGGACTCCCTTGCATAAAAAATACTGAAAAGGTTGACATTTATCTACAAGCTATGTGATGAAGTGCCTAATAGACTGGAGTTAGCCTTGTAGCATTCAAAGTTGACTGATTCCTTTAGGTGGAGGCATGTCTAATATTGCTTTGACTTTTTCCAGGTCTACTTCAATGCCTCGACAGGAAACAATGTATCCCAAAATATTTCCTAATGTCATACCGAAGACATGTTTCTTGGGATTTAGGTGGACCTTATATTCTTCTAGCTGTTTGAAAATATTTTCCAGGACTCTTAAGTGATCACCACGAGTCAAGGATTTTTCCAAAAGATCATCAACATAGTCTTCCATCAATGTGTGCATGAGATCATGAAATATGGTGGTCATAACTCTTTGATAGGTTGCCCCTGCATTTTTTAGACCAAAGGGCATGATATTCCAACAGTATGTGCCCCATGGACAGGTAAATACGGTCTTGTGTTGGTCTTCAAGAGTGATATGAATCTGATTATACCCCGAGAATCCATCCATGAGGGACAATAGCTCGTAGCTGGCTGTGAGGTCTACTATGATGTCTACATTCGGGAGTGGGAAGTCGTCTTTCAGACATGCTTTGTTCAAGTCCCAGAAATCTATGCAAATACGGATTTTTTTCGTTCGGTTTGGTCACTAGTACAAGGTTTGAGATCCAGTCTACATAATCAATAGGTCTTATGAAACTGACATCCAATAATTTCTTAAGTTCAACTTTGACTAGCATAGCTATTTGAGGGTGTATTTTTCTAACCTTTTTTTTTACTGGCTTTGTGTTTGGATGCAACGATAGATGATGCAGGACCAACTTGGGGTCCAACCCTGGCATATTAGCATAAGACCATGCAAAATTGATTTGGTGTTTTGTGAAAAATGCTTGAAATTCCTATGTTAGGATTATCTGCAGTATCGATGTTGACTTCTATTACGTCTTCGATCAACATCGGGGATCTCTCTTGATTGATAGGGAGAAATTCCAACCCTCCATCCTCGGGTGCCTCAGAGAGGTTTTCGCCCTCGGATAGGTCCTTTCTTTTTACTTTTGCTTGGTTAGAAGGTGCATTGCAATTTTCACCTAAAGACCGCTCATTTTTTTATTTTATTTTTGTCATTTTTTCAACTAGAGGGTGGGATAGTCTCACCGAAATATGTTGTAGCATCAAGATCTATAGTGAAGCCAACCTTATGGTCCCCATGTGGTATGCCCTATCATAGTCCCATAAATTCAGCAATGGCCTCATCATTTTCAAATATGTCCAAGGTAGGTGGATCTTGTTGTTCCCAATCAATCAATTGTGGGTAAATGAGGGATATGCCATCATCGATGTTAGTGAAGGATGGGGAAGCAATTGATAGGGTAAAGATAGAGATATTATTGGGGTCCCAAAAGGATTCTATCCATGCTCTTCCGTCTGTGGTCTTTGGTGGGTCAATTTCATAAAAGGAGTCAACGTAAATATTGATATCCATGAGGTTAGTAAAGGATGTACGGGGTATGTCAAACTCTTGAAGGACATGATCAAGCTCATAGTCACTTGTGATGCAAGCATCCCACTCATATTCATTAGAGTCAGTGTCACCATAATAGATGTCGGTAGGATCCTTATATGTCTCAATGTCTTCTGAAGCACTCACATCCTTATTTGAAAGTACCCTAGTACTTGGAGCGGGAATCTTAATTGGTATGAACCCTAACCCTGAGTTTTTTGGCCACTTAAGAGGCATCAAGGGTTCTCGCATTCTATTTTTATGTATACCAAGTCCACTAATTCCATCATAACCCTTTTGTTTCATGAGCTCAAAACCTTTTCTATATTGTTCTATTGGTAGCGGTGGCAGATCTTCTTCGTCTTTGTAAATCCATGCTGAAATGTCCTCAATGTCTTTTGTGTTTAACTCTCCCCAGCTTGTGAAGGTGGTGGTGGGAGGAACTTTAATGACAACTTTGGGTTCCATCTTGAAGCAAGGTCTACCATAAGACTTGGGAGACTTAGGTAGCTTTGTGATGCAATAGGAAGTGTTCATTTTATACTCACCACAACCTTTGTATTGGATCTTTATTTTGAGGTCGACGGATGGGGTTTTGGATGTGGATGATTTAGTGAGGGTGGAGGGATCGACATAACTAGATGAAGTGGATGCAGAAGCTTCTCAATTGATAGGTACCTGGCGTTCAAGAACTCCCCTTATATTAGTGCAATATTGGAAGGGATCAGGATTGCCAATAATCGTGACTTTGGTGCCATTATATGGAAATTTCAAGAATTGATGATAGGTGGAAGGCACAACTTTCATGGTGTGAATCCAGAGTCTACCGAGGAAAAGGTTATATGGAAGTTCAAGATCCAAGACCTAGAATGTAGTGTCCATAACTATAGGTCCAACTTTGATAGGGAGTTTGATAAGACCCTTGGAAGAGCGTTCTTCGTCATCATAGGCCTTGATTACAATGCTTTTGGTCATGTATACACATGATTTAGAATAGCCCAATTTCTTAACCAATTTTAAGGTGCAAATATTTGGTCCAACTTTTCCATCTACTAGGACTCATCTAACCTTGTGTTGATGGATAAATACTTCAAGGTACAATGGGTCATTATGGTTAGACTTTTGTGTAGAGTAGTCTTTTTTAGAAAAGGAGACATTGAGTGAAGTGGCCAAGTATCCAACCATGGTTTCAAATCATTTGATGTCCAGGTCAGTAGGAACAAAGGTTTCCTTCAAAGCCTTATCAAGGATAGCTTTGTGTTTAGGTGATAGGCGTAACAACTTGAGGATAGAAATGTGTGCGGGTGTCTTGCCTAATTGGTCAACAAGATTATATTGGTCTTTAGATTGCGACTACTTTGAAGAAGGATCGGATAAAGTAGTTCCTTAGCCCTGTGAGTAGTGACGACGTATTCATGAACCTTTGTAATGGTGATTGTGTTGACATAGTCATCAACGACACATAGGTGATCAATTATCTTTGAGTAATCAAAGGTAGTCTTGGAATAATTGTCCTGATTGTTTGTCTGTCGACCTGAGGTAGACGGATTTCCTGAACCATGATCTTGAAGTGGATTCTTGAAGATTGTATGGTCTTGATTGGGAGTTTTTTGTTGTCCTTCAACCTCTATGGTACTATTTTCAATTAGGTGTCAAATCATGTTCTTCAATTCACGACATGATGAGGTCTTGTGCCCTTTGATGCAGTGGTAGTCACAAAAGGAATTGTCATCCCACCAAGATGGTTTGAACTGTCCTGGGTTGTATGGTTTGGGCTCTTGGAGTTGTATGACATTTGATTGTACTTGCTTTTTCAGGAAAAATTCAATTGGATCCGGTAAAGGAGTGTATTGTCTTCCTGGGTATTGCCTTGGTTGTCTTGGAGGTCCTCATTCTTGATTATTTTGTACCGAATTAGCTGTGTTTTTATTCATGTTGGGTGCTTTAAGAGTCAATCTATGTCCTATTTTGTTCACAACTTTCATGTCTACGACTCCATCATTTGTTACATTCTTATTGCAAGACCAAAACTTGATTTTGTCATTAGAGGTCTATTGGTTGTGGGTGTTTTTGTTGCCATATGTAAGTTCACCTTGGGCGATTAGGACCTTTTCTAGTGTCATGCCTTTCTCAACTAAGTCTACAAATGTGACACAACAATATACTTGTAGAGGGTGTTTCAACTTTGAATTGAGGTTTTCTACAAACATGTCCACCTTTTTTTTTTCAGGAATCTCAACAGGACATCGACTCACCATACTACACCATCTTTGGAAGAGAGTAGTGAAAGGTTCTCCTTCATCTTGTGTCAAGTGGCATAAGGTAGCAATCATGACATCATTTTAATGTTATAAGCATAATTTTCTATGAATTTATTAGCAAGGTTGTCCCATGAATTTATAGATCCTTTAGGAATTAGTGCAAATCATTCAAGTGCAGGCCCAATAAGACTTCTAGGGAAGAGTCTCAAAAGGTAGGAATGATCGTATGCGACATCCACACAAGCAGTGGTAAATTCTTGTATGTGCTTGATAGGATTGATCTTTCCCTTATATTTAGTGAAGGTAGGGATGATATACCCTGGAGGAAAAGGAGGCATGTATATGATAGTGTCATATGGGTAAGGATTTAAATCATGTGATGAGTACGTCTTCTTTTTTTACACTTGCATCCCTTCCACTTACTTTTGTAGGGAATCCAACTAGGCAATCAATGCGTCTATTACAGGATTGTTGGCAACATTGTAATGAGGCCCCATATTTTTGTTGTGTGGTCCCATGTTTTGTTGAGATGACATGTTTTGGTTTGGAATGTTGTGCGTATGTGGTGGATTTTGATTGTGTCCATATTTATGAATGTGTGATGTGTAAGTTGGGATGTGAGAAGTGATTGAGCTATGTTGCATTTGTTAGCTATGTTGTCTGTGTAGTTGGTTTCCAAAAAGGACTCCTTGTGTGTAGCCATATGATATGTTAAGAGGTTGTCTCATTTGTGATCCTTGTCCTTGTTGAAAAGGATTATAACCATGTGACGTGTTTGTATTTTGACTATGTGGGGTGTTCGTGTTTTGTCCTTGCAAGGTGTTTGTATTGACCTAAGGACCTTGTGATATGGTGTTTGTGTTTGATTGCGGTCCTTGTGACATGGTGTTTGTGTTTGATTGAGGTCCTTGGATGAGAACCCTTCTTGCCTTAGGTCTACCAAGGATGTTAGATGTGGATGCCCCTATGGCCTGAGATGATGACCCAAAGGGAGAAATGTCGAGCCAAAGGGTTGTGTTGTGAATAATGGTTGCAATGTGGTTTGTGTCATGGGCTATGACATAGATTGTGTCACAAATATGGATGAAGTGTTGGTAGTTGTAGTATTTGGGCTTATTGTTCCAATGGGTATGGAAATTGTAAGTTGTGGTGTAAATTGTCCTTGGCTTGTTTGTGTCTTGTCCTTGGGTGACATTGTTGTGCATAAGGTATTGACATCAAATCCTTGAGGTAGTTTAACTCCTTCATGTAATAGTTTGGCTAAATATCGTTGAGGGTCCAACATGACAATTTCATCCACAAGAGAGGCAACATCAGGATTTTGTGTGGTGGCCTCTACTTCTTCTATGAACACATTTCCATCTTTGTCTCTAACAAGGAATTGTTCAAAAGGATTTTGTGTCTTTGGTTGTTTATAGGATGTAGTCCCCAAGTTGACATGGTCATGACTTTCAAGGTTGGTATTGTCGTAAGGATCATTAGTTTGCAAAGAAAGAACTTGAGAACTTTCCTCCGAGGTGGGGGAAACTTTTCTTGCGGGAGAAGCCTCGACCTTCCCCTCGCGAGGGGACATTTTCTTCCTTTCAAATTCCTTGATGATGAAGTGATTTTGCGAATTTTTTTTATCTTACTTTCAAATAGTGCATCCCTTGAATGGACCCCTCTTCTTTTGAAGGGTTCCTGATGGACCCCTTTGAAAGTATTTCAGTTTGATTGATTATCTGTGTGACTGTTTGCTTGTTTTCCTACATGGCTGCTTTTTGTTTTCTGGCATGTTTTATCTATAGATTAACGTGTTGCTTTGTAGGTGTGCATGTGAAGCCGCTTTCCAGTCCGACTCTGCATAGTCCCCCTACACTGGGCTTCCTTCATGAGAGAGTACTTGGGGGAATGCCATCTTGTAGGTTTGCGGACCTGTAAGGTGCTTACATCTTGTGGGATTTTTCCATCGTTGGTCTGCAGGCCTTCAGTATATTTTATGCAACTTCATAGTTTTGCGGGGCTATGGAGTCCTTTTGTTCAAAACTCCTTAGGAGAGAGTAGTTGTGGAGTCCTTTGCCTGCCCTACGCTTTCAAGTTCTCTAGATTGCAGTATGCTTCCTCGATGGTTTGGGTATAGATATCTAACTCTTCAATCTAATTTACCGAACACTCATTGATACTCATGCTCGCTAAGTGGGGGAAAACTGTATAGAGCAAATTTGCACCCCTTATGCAAATTCCCCTCTTGCATACCCTCACCTTAGAAAATCAATCCTGAAGGAAGAATTCCATATCACCCACCTACCTTCCACCCACTTGGTGTTTTTCCTGTGTCGGTGAGGGAATATTTTTTGGGGACACGAGTGCGACACACAGAAATCTGTGTGACACGCTGTCGTCCCTAACAGATTCTCGTGTTTGAAGTTGGTAGAGACATTACACTCCTCATTGGGTATGAATTGTAACGTCCCTCTATCAACCAACCAACTTGAAATGACTTATTCCTTCTCATCCCACCTTCAAAAGCATTCACTTCACACATCACTTCACTTCTTCACATTCTCAAGCATTTTTCACTTAATCTTTTCACGTTTCCAATAATCTACACTAGTCCATTTGAGCATTGCAGCAGCTAGAAATTCCATCAGATTCACTTTTGTACATGCTACTCTACCATAAAAGTTGTGAGCTTGGAGTCTTGCAAGACCTCCCTTCATCACTCCTGCGGCTGCATAGTGACTTTTCCAAGTTCATTGCTTGCATTCTCCCTTCATTGGCCTTGAGAGCCTTTGGGTGGAGGTGGTACTGCTTCACATTCCTCCTTTGTGATTTGATAGAGTAGCTTGTATCTTTTGTAGTGTTCAGTGCATTCATTTCTCTCCTTTATCGTACTTTCTACTTTTTTGCTTTCTTGGCTATCCATGGAGGTGGAAACACCAAAATGGGGGTCTAACTGAGGTAGGACCCTATACAGCCCCAACAATTTTCCCCTTCTTGTTTGTTTGCAGGTGAACGTGTGTGTGGAGCTTGCTAGCGAAATGGTGTTTTAGTGAGATAATGTTTGTCACCCTAGCTTTCATTCACTTGCTTTACCATCTCTTGTATCTTTTGTAGTGTTCAGTGCATTCATTTCTCTCCTTTATCATACTTTCTACTTTGTTGCTTTCTTGGCTATCCATGGAGGTGGAAACACCAAAATGGGGGTCTAACTGAGGTAGGACCCTATACAGCCCCAACAATTTTCCCCTTCTTGTTTGTTTGCAGGTGAACGTGTGTGTGGAGCTCGCTGGTGAAATGGTGTTTTAGTGAGATAATGTTTGTCACCCTAGCTTTCATTCACTTGCTTTACCATCTCCACATCTACTTTTTGTACCTTATCATTTTGTTCTTTTTATTAAAATCAACTAGCTAGGATTTTAGTAGGTTTTTGGTAGTTTTCTTACTGTACTTTGCATTTTCTGGTTGTACGAATGCCAACATGCCAGAGAGACACTAGCACGCTGCACTGTCGTCCCAGAACCACACTATCATCCTCAAATAGAGAGTTGTTTGAGGTGCAGTTTAGACTCTAGAAACTGGCTCGTCTAGCCCCAAATATAATTCTTTGTCTATAGAGTGACAAGAGTACTTCATCATGCTCTTCATTCTTGATCCTCACCCCAAAACACCCTTTAGAGTTGGGTAAGTTAGGGCAGCCCTCCACTCTCGGTTCTTCATGACCTAGAGCCATGACGTGGTTGGTCCCCCTCCCTTACACCAAGTTATGCTGGTGTGGGAGGTGTGGGGAGAGATAGTTCTAGGGATGTCCTCTTCTTCTTCTCCAAGTTTCATGGCATCCAGACTAATAACCTCATGGAGGCTTTGGCTATTCTTGTTTCCCTGGAAAAGGCTTGCAATCTTGGTTGGCACAAAATCATCTGTGAATCAAATTCACAGGTTGTGATTAATTTGTTAAATAAGTAGAGTATTGATGGAGTGAATTGGCAATTGTCTTCAACTGTGCGAAAGATTCATCAACTTTGTAGTTCATTTGAGATGGTTTCCTTTGTTCGTATTCCTAGAGAATGGAAAAATGTGGTGGATTGTCTATCTAAATGGGCTTTAGAGTTTAGGAATGGTTGGAAGGTGGATGAGTGGGACCAACTTCCCAGTGACTGTACCCACAAGCTGAGAACTTTGATTCATGAGGAAATGTGTGGTCCTTGAACATGATCCGATTTTTGGGTGGCTTGTTGTTCTTGGTTATGTGGATGGAATGACCTTTGTGGCTCTAGCCTTTTCTATTCCTGCTGTGTTCTTGGACTTTCTTTGATTGAATAAATTTTTACCCTTTTAAAAAAAAAAATTTGATAGCATTGTTGATGTGGGAGTGAGATATCCTAAGAATATTTATGTACAATTGAACAAGGCTTATAGAAAGATGAGGAAACAATCCTTTGAATGCTTTTTGGATGAATACTAAGCTATTAAGCAAGATTTGATTGGATTTATTACGCTTTGTTCCTATTTTTGGATGGATAGGAGCTTTATATTTTAGATTAGCCACTTGGATGTGATTTTTGAGTGCTTAGATGAATTGATTTTGGGTAGTCTTGTTCTCTTACTACTAGATGGGATTATTGTCTCAATATTAACCCCAATAAAAATAAAAAAACCAATTCTAGTGACAAGGATAAAGGAAGTATTGGATGGACCGATTGAGGGATTGTAGATAGTGGATGTAATGGATGTAGGGTTAATGATATATGGTTTGAAGTATTAAGGATGAGATGGATTGATAAAAAAATTCAAGATGTAATCTCCAAGGAATGTTTCATGTAGGAATAATATGCCCCTACTCTAGATAAACCACTCATGACATTGCACTATGATGCTTATTGACTTGAGGTAGTATTTAGTGCAAGGGATGAGATGTGTCAAGAAGTTTCCAAAGAATGTTTCTGTTACCCGATTTTCACCTGTGGGCTCAATTAGGCAGGGCAATCTATGTTTCAGGTGTTCATGAAGGCTAGATGGAGGAACATTTGCATCAAGGTTACATATTTTCTAACTTGTTTTCTTCTTGTGCAACTGCAGGGGAAAATTATGTTTTAAATTCGACACGTGGATTTAATGTGGCTCCCATAAGGGTTGAGCCCAGCAGGTTTTCAGTTTTCATTGGGAAGGTCTTCATCTGATGCATTTGAGAACTAATGGAGGCATTTTTTTTCAGGGTTAAATCATACATCTGATGCTATTTCACAAGAAAGTCTGTTGGAAAGTATGCCTTAGTTGGATCTGGCATAAAACTCCTCAAAGAAGAAGTCGCTGAGACCAACTGAATGTCTTGCCGACTAGCAGTGTGTTATATTCATTTGAAATCCTCAGGTCACTGAGACATTTTGGTTGCCATGAAGTTTTCTATGTCTCGCCGACTGGTGGATGTCTCGCCGAGGGGTTTTCCTTTGCTATGATGTCTCCCCAACTTGTTGAGGTCTCGCTAAAAGAGGGTGCTCTCGCCGATAGAGGGTGCTCTCACTGTAATGTCTCACTGACGGGGTGAGGTCTTGCCAAAACGAAATGGTCTTGGTGTAATTTTTTGCGCTTGGTGTGACCTCTGGACGACAAATGAATCTCTTGCCGATTGGAGGAAGTCCCGCTAAAGAAGTTGAGCTCAGGGAGATGTCTTGCCGATCGCTGGTGGTCCCGCCAAAAGGAGGTGGCATCAGTATGATGTCTCGCCGACAGGGTGGACTCTTTCCGAAATGGTTTGAGCTTGGGGGAAGGAAGTATCACTCGCTATGACCTCCTTCCGACCACAGGAAGTCTCGCCAAAGAGGTTTGTGCCCTCGGTGTAACGTCTTTCTGATCGAAGGTTGTCTCGCCAAAAGGCTTTGAGCTCGGGGAGAATGGAATGAGTTCGGTGTGATGTCTCGCCGACAGGGTGAGGTCTCACTGAAAGATGAAGGGCTCGTTGTAATGTCTTGACGAATGCGGATGTCTCGCCGACGGAAGAGCACAAAGGTATAACTCTTGGGGGATTGCTATAAGGTCTTGCTGACAAGCAATGGTCTTGCCGATAGTGATGGGTCTACTGTGGACTTCAGCGAGACCTCTTGCCAAAGGCGGTAGTCTAGCCGAACGATTTTCAATCGCTATGATGTCTCGTCGACTTGTTGTGGTCTTGCCGAAAGGGTATATGGATATCGGTAAGACTCCTAGCCGAGGGGTTTTCGTTTGATGTGATGTCTTGCCGACTCGTGATCTCTTGCCGATGTATTTTGGGATATCGATGTAACTTTTACAACTCGATATGAATTCTTTCTGACAGTTGTACATTATGTTGATTGTTGCTATGAAGTATAATCGCATCGGGGAGACACGACTAGTGTCTCATCGACATGCAATTCTGCTTGAAGAACTTTTGACCGCCTGAAGATCCTACATGGTGTCTATTCAACCAATCAGAAGAGGCTGAAGGCGAACCATTGGAAGTTTGACTGTGACTATTCTTGTGAGGAAGATCAATAGAGCATAAACGACATCAATCTACTCTGAGATCAAAGGTGATCAATTGGCTTGGTGAACAATGGTGTGGGGATCTAAAATGAAAATCAGATGTTGTCTCTCAAGGGGGTCAACTTGCAGAAGGATCTAAAATGATAGAAAAGTCGAAGGGGAAGGAGCTGCGAGTCTCAGTAACAACTGTGATGTCTACTAGAAAAAGTGGATTGACATTAATGATAGTGCTTCAGAACATTGAAAGCAGCTCTTCAAAGAAGTCTCGAGATCGAACACGGGGGCCAGAAGTTAATGCAATGGTTGCAAAAGATCTAAAGGGTCATCCCTGGAGTGATCCTTCACCGACATGGACACGGGGGGGCACATTGAATGCATCATTAAATTTAGTCCAAAAGATCTGAGGGCCAACGTGTTCGGGAACTGACTCATTTTTGTAAACCCTAGGGTAGGGGCCGACACTTTTTAGTTTTTGTATATATGGCTTTTTTGCCTCTTTGTAAGGAGTTTGGGATTGGCATTTTTTTGCACTTAGTGACTTTTGGATCCTTTGGTAGAGTTTTGCAAAGTTTTGTAACTTATTTAGACATGGAATACAATACAGACCTTGGGCATCACTGAATGGAGTATTTTGTCTTCTTGTTACTGCAATATTGTGTATTTTCACATGATTGATTAAGTTATTGTGAGATAGTATTTGTTTCCCTTAATTCTGTCTCATGGCTTTAGTACCTTTTTGCAGAGAAGTGTGATGTTTGTAGGTTATAATCTGTGTCAAAATTGCAAGTTGCTTTTAGCTGTGAAGTCTTTTCCTCCTAGAAGCTCAAGCAATAAGGCCTTTTTATAAAAGACTTGTGCAAAGCACATAGAAACAAGTTGTGCAAGTTGTTTTTCAGTCATTGTGTACAAGTGTATGAGACCTACGTTTTCCAAGTCTAAGTAATATTCTGGTGTATCACCATAGGGTTTAGTTTTCATTTTCATGCACTCCTTCTCCCTTTTCCTTACAAAGATTAGTAGTTAGGTGATAACACAAAGGAAGACGACCTTCTTCGGAGGTTCTTTTCCATTTTTAGGTGACCCACAACCTAGAAAAGTTCCCATGTTTCTTTGAAGTATCAAGTTATACAACTTGATAAGGGTGCAATTTCAGTAGATAATAGTTTCAATATTTTTCCCTTGTTCTTGTCAAGGTAAAAAATGGGAAGGGAGGAAGGATATGTGCAATTAAATGGGTATGAGAATATGATGGATGGGTATGAGGGATGGCATAAATGGATGGATAGGGAATTTGAATGATGGATAGTGTAGGTGGATGAGAAAACTTTCCCTCAAGTGTAGGTACATAGCTAATTTACACATGACTTATGTGAACATGTTTTAGTCATGATACTTTCCCAAGGTACCATAGGAATTGTTCTCACCATTGGATGAAAATTTACTATATACTCTTTTAATTAAAAAAAATATTCTTCCATTTTTAACTTTTTTTTAATTTTTAATTTTTAATTTTGGGTTTCCTATATATATATATATATATTTGGTTTTTTTAGTTTTACTGCACAAAAGGCTTAAGATGTATGTTTTTTGTTGGATCTTCTAGCTCTCAACCATTGTTTTGCATGGTGGATCAATAATATCATGCTATAAGAACTAATTCACATGGACCATGCTACCATAATGTGATTTATATATTTTGTTTGAACTTCATTTATAAATTATCTTCTCCCAAATGCAAATGCCTTAACCATTCTATCATCATATCTCCTATGGTAGAGGATGCTACCAAGGAAAATGGAACAAGAGGTGACCTAGATGAAGGATGTGTGGTGGTAATGTGAAGTAACGTATTAAAGAGGTACAATTGTAGATATATGTTAGGTAATGGATTTGGTTGTGTAAAAGGGGTGGATGGAAGGATGAAGTTGTGAAAGAATTGGTAAATTTTAAGGGAGCAAGGGAAATTAAGACCAAAAATTTCACATACCATGTCACATTCTACAAGTGTATTAGTTTTGGATGGGATGGTGGATTTTGGATTTTTAGTGTGTGGAATTCAATATTTTTGAAGACTCTTAAAATTTTAGATTTCATATTTTGGGATTTATGGATCTAGATGGGTATTGGACTTTTGGATTTTATATTTTAAAATTTAGGGATCCACATGGATTTTGTGTAAGGAAGCTAAGGTAGTGGAACAACTTCCTACACTAATCTTGAGAGGATAATAATGCAAAACTTTATAGATCTTCACAAAAATTACAAAAACTTAAATATAAATATCATGCATACCATAACATAGTGATTTACGTGGGGAAAACCCTTTCAAGAGAAAATCCCCACACTCCAAAAACTGCCCAATATATTATTAGAAATCACATAGATTACAATATACTTGTATAGCAAGCTTTCTCATAGGAGTATCACAAACAAGAGATCTAGAGGCAACATGACCGCTATCAGACTCTCATAATATATCACAATGCACAGCTGTAATACAACACCCTGATAAATAAGGCTTCTTCTAGGGAAAGTCAAGCTAAAAAAATATCGACCGTCAAATTTGAAACCTAATGATGAATGGTCCCGATTTAGAATAATCAAATATAAATAAAATTTAGAATTCGGGGGTGCTACCCTCGAGCCCCCTGCTAGGGTTTGCAACCCTCAGACCCCCTGATGGGGGGATGATCCCCCTAGACCCCTAATGGAGGGGAACCCCCCCATGCCCCCCGTTGCTAACGTATCAACAATACCTTATGTATCAACAATACCTTATGTAATTGTCAAGTTGAGACACATTTTCCCAACATTTCAAACCTTTGGATTTCAATTTTTTGGATTTAGGGATCCACATGGATTTAAAAATTTTGGGATTAGGATTGGGATATTAGAATATGAAATTATGATTTTGGGATTGTATTTTGTATGGGGATGTAGATTTTTAGATTTGAAGATGTAATTGGGATTTAGAGATATGGGTTTGGATGCTTTTCTTTGATTCATTGCTTCTCTTTGACTTGAGATCTATATATATATATATATATTTATTTATTTTATTAGTGCTCTCATGTGACCCTTAAGTGGTTTTGATTTGATATTGCGTGCTGATGCTCTATATTATGGTGATCCTTAATTTTTTGTGGAGTTTTGGCTTCATATGTTGATGCATCCAAACTAATTTTAAATCTTTATTTTTTATCCCTTGGTGGATATCATCTTGGAATCTAATAAATTTCATCATTGCTTCATCATTTTAGAATAATTCAAATTCTGTGTGATTTCATTGTTCTTGATTGGTGAATTTAGGTGATGAAAGATTAGTTTGGGTGATAGGGATAATGGTATCAATATAAAAGGGTTGGTGGAAACAATATCTTCATAGGAGATACAAGAGGAATATATTTGGATGTTGGAAGAATTTTTATAATTATCTCTAAAATCCTTAGTCTTTTATTAAGAGATTTATAGATGATGCCTTAAAATCCTTGAATTGCATTATGGGTTTTAGGATTCCTTTATCATGAACTTGGATAATCCCTTTCCTTAATATATTATGATTTGGAATATTTGATTTACAATATGATGTTTCACTTTGAAAAAAAGATACAAATATATCTTTAGATACCTAAGAATCATTAGAATTTTCAATATGTTCCTTTGCAAGAAGTCCAAATTGGAAAAAAGTGGTTGGTCCAAGCTGATAGAGTGTTTCCACTTTATTTTCATTCAAAATTGTGGTACATTGATTGATTAATTCTTATACAATCAATCATGACTTGCTTATCTTCATCCTTGATGTGATCAACATTATTTACAAAATGATTACCAATATACTCATTATGATTGTGTTTTCATATATATGCGTTTGAGGGGGTCAAATGTCTCATCATGGGAAGATGAGGTACTTGTATGATGGATATGATTAGTTTTGGTTTCTTTTTCTTGGAAATTTTTGATAAGATGGATGGAATTGGATTTGATTCTTTGATCTTGGTTTGGTTGAGAGAAAGTTTAACCATGCTATGGGAAAAGTTCTTAATTCTTTCTTAGACTAGATGAATGAACTTTTTCTTGGATTTAGTACCCCCTATATCTATTAGGTCTTTGATATACTTCCCTAATAGTGTGCTTTGGCTAGTGAGATTCCTTTGGGATCTATGATGATTATGAATTTTTTATTTTATGTAATTATGGATCTCATGAGTTTTTTTAACTTCCCATGTGGGTTGAACTCATGGAGATGGAATTGCTAGGAGGTGTTCTTGAATATTCTTAATAGTATTTTTATTGATAACATTATCGCATGATGACACTTGATGTTGGGTGGAGATGACATTATGAGGATCTTGGATAACCTTAATATACTTTGAGTGGATGACTATATTTTTTAGAACACACTTGCACTTGCTAAAGGATGATGAAATTTGAGAGGGGGTGTTGCAAGACTCCTCATTTTTGTTCTTTCTCTATTGATAGTGATCCTTCGCTAATAGTCCTTGGATAAATTCCTTTCATATGTTTATTCGATAAGGTACTATTGGGTGATTGATAGGATTTTTGATTAAATCATTGATTGGTTTGTGAAGGTTTATATGATGAATGAATTTTGTATGAGGATAAGGCTTTGTTTTTATTTTTAAGGGTTTGAAATTTAG
The DNA here is from genome assembly GCA_007258455.2 of Sequoia sempervirens. Classification (NCBI taxonomy): domain Eukaryota; kingdom Viridiplantae; phylum Streptophyta; class Pinopsida; order Cupressales; family Cupressaceae; genus Sequoia; species Sequoia sempervirens. The sequence continues at coordinate 155,427,009 of VDFB02358134.1, read as the reverse complement.
ATACAAATTAGATTTGAGGGTCTTGTCCTAGGCTGAAGTTTCCCTTATCAAGGCTACTAGAAGGATAACAAATGTATATTAGATTTTGGCCTAGGGGATAGCTATCACTAACACATTCTTTCTTTAAATTATTTTGGTCCATAGGGTTGTTCATATCTTGTTGCTCAAACCTTGGGGAAAACTTTCTCATAATGATTGCATCTAAGGTTTGGTATGGATATTGACTTGAGTATGGCTATATTAAGCTCTAAGAAAATTATAGTTTTCATTGTTACATTTTCTAAATTGTACAGTGTTATCATCATCATTCTCAAAGAGATTTATATCTTGGTTAATGAACTTTTCATACCATGGGTCCATGATGCTTGTTTTTCTTAGGATATATATTACTTATTTAGATTGAGTGTTACAATGGTTTTGCATAAGGGGAAGACAAAGTAGATGTAAAAACAACTTAGATTATTCAAGTGGGTGTATATATAATTGTGAGCCCACCAGTATGCCTTATCTAGGTGTGGAATGTAGGGAATATGAAGATGCACTAATTAGTTAGTCAAGATCACTCAAAGGTGCAAGAGGAGATCATATGCAACCTAAAAACTCATTTATATGGGCATGGAGTATCTTCATAGGGCTAAATACTTTCTAGTGTATCACAACCACATGCATCTGAAGTCATATAACTTGACTTGCACAAGGTTCATTAAAGGGAATATGTTATATACCCAAAGGTATGTGAGGTCCAAGTCCATGAATGGGAGTTCATCTACAAGCATGTAAAATAAGAATAAGCCAATTATACTTTAACTTAAATCCTTAAAAAAAGGGGCAATAAGGCTATGCTAAACACAATGACACTCCTTTGAGGTATAACTTTCACTCTACCCTCTTTGTATACCCTATAGGAACATGTGGCTCAAGATGTCACCTATGGTGATGAAATCCTTAGAAGGATCACTAAAACTAATATAAAAAGTCTCTTTTGGTCTAAAGACCACTTTAAGGCATGATGAGAGAGCATACACAAGTACCTCTTATGAGACACAAATGTGAAAGGATGTTTTTGACCCTCATGTTTTTTTTTGGTGTAAGAGGAGATCATACACACCCTTAGCCATGAACACACGGAAATATAAACTAAAGAAGACATGCCAAACAAAGTTAATTTACCTTATTAAAAATTAGAATGTGAAAATATTTTTGAAGTTTGATCATTGACAAGTGAACCTACACACAAGTGTTAGTAGTTTGAAAAAATAAGTCTTTGATAAATGATTTTTTTGCATAAAAAGGTTAGTAACAAAACAAAATCTATAAAAGATAATAAGATAACACTTTCAAATAGAAAAAAACATATCACCAATAAATTATTTGCAATTCTCTATTTTATTTTAAAAATAATCATCAAATTTTGATTTCATATGTGAAAGTTATGATTGTCATAAGAAAACATGCAAAAATAGGATTCAAATTAAAAGTACTAAAATTTAAGGAAAATTTTGAAAAAATTACCTGATCCACAATGAAGAGGATGGAAAGAGATTTTCAACAGGTATGCACATTAATATGGAGGACCAAGAGGTAGCCAAAACCACTTTTTGGTCCATTTTTCCTAAACACAAGTGGGTTATAACACACTTTCATTACAACATGCCCATTTTGCATATAACAAGATTGTGTTATAATGCACTCTTGTTATAACACACTCATGTTATTGTTTGGTATAGACCCCTCCTATACCAAGCCATAATGTAAAAACATTAAATATTTTCCAAAATATGGGCATGTTATAATGTACTCACGTCTTAACTTGTTTTGGAAACTGCCAACCCTGAGGGTTGGATTTTCCTTTAGCATCCAACCCAAAGGGTTGGAATTGCATTTCAATGCCTGAAGATATGCTTTTTATAAAATATAAAAAATAACTAAATGTCGAGCATGATCTCCATTAGGTTTGCACATTTTTTGATGTTGATCTAAAAAATTGCCACAATAATGTCAAACCCTCTCTTACCTTTCTAACCATGTATTTTTTTCTTCAAATATGTTAACGTTTTGATATTCAAGTTATTTTTCTATTTTTTTTTTCAAAAACCTATGTATACTATCTTTGGTGTCATTTTGAGGGGAGTGAGCCATTTTTTTCTCTATTTGGTGGTAATTTCAAAACCCATTGATGAAGGGGGCATGGGGGCCCCACTCTCCCACCTTTGCCAATGGTAGGGCATAGGGTATAGGGTACCTTGCGTACCTTTGTGTCCCTTATATTTTTTATTTTGTTTTAAATATTTATTTTTTAAATTAAAAATTTAAGAAAAAGTTAATAAAACAAAAAATAAAAAAGTACTTCTTGTACAACAAGCATACACAAGGGCTATATGGTCTTTTTGGGTAATATTTTTTCTCAATTTCTATTGAGCCTAAAATCAACAATTTTTTTATATATTTAGAGTTGTTCACATCTGCTAGATCCAACAACAAGGTCTATTTTCGTACAAAGTTCCCCAAAATCTACCATGCAAAACTTGTAAAAATAAGCTATAAAAAATCTACAAAAATAAAACTAGACAAGGGACAAGGTCCACCAAACATGCTAGAATGTATACCCTAAATTTGGAATGAACAATATGAAACTAAATAAAATATAAGATCCTTATTCTAAACCCAATAATACTATAGATAAATCAAACAAAGAATACAAATACAAAGAAAAATCAATGAATTATTAAAAAATGCAAAGCTCAAATGTGTTGGATATGATCTTGGATGCTCAATGTGAAAATGTTGGTTTCTCTTCAAATCAACATGTACCTATGGATTGATCATTCATTCATAATTTGATGAGGGATGGTGGTTTATTTTTAGACGCATTAGATGAGGATGTGAATGGTGATAATTTGATTTTGAATGGATTGTTGATATTGAGTGAGATGAGAGGAGAATCTATATTGACTAAGAATAGTCAAGAAGAGTTACGATGGCTCCTTAATGAATTCTAAAATGGGTGAAGAAAATTATTCTTCTTTATTTATTTAGCTAATTATTTTTGCTTGGGTTAAAAATAGAAGAGAATATGAAGGATTTATGATGGAATATTAGTGGGTAATTAGATTTTTAATTATTTGTGAGGAATAAATGGATAATAATTAGTTTAATTAACTAAATAACATAAATTATTCGATTAATTAGTGGTGGTAAATGAAAATTGGAATTATAATAAAATTAGGAAATGGTATTAGGATGCAACATGGTATTAAGATGTAATATAAGAAGGTGGTGAGAAATAAGTATTTACAATCAACATCAAAATAACCTAATAAATTAGCTTTCTTGATGCAAAAATAATAAAAATCATAATTAAATGTACCTTTAATATACCACAATATCCTCTTCACCATTTTCTAGTGATCTATGCAATGATCTTGCATAAATCCAGGTACAATACCTATTGCATAGGTAATATTAGGTCTAGATATAGTTAGATAGGTTAAACTACCTACTATCTATATAAAATGTTGAAATATTACATCATTAGATAGTTTCTAGTTAGACTAAATAATATAATTAATTAACATATAGATGTTAATTTACAAATAAATAAATGTTAGTTAATAGTTAGTAATTAAATAGGTTAGTTGGGAGTTATTCTTGTAAGGGAATTTGGGGTGGTTATTCATGAGAAATGTAAGGCTATTAATGCCAATGTATTGCAATGTAAAAATTATTCCAAATAAATCATCAATATATTATTGTCTTTTATATTCTACTGTGCAATTTTTTAATCCGGTTTTATTTTGTTTTCCCTACCATTTCAACATAAAATATGACTATTCTTTTCATGCAATAGCTTGAGGTATAATTTAATTCCTACCTCAAAAGGTATAGTGGCTAGTTTATAATCTATTATGTTAAATTTCTAGATTAAATAATGCACATGTCTTTCTTGGGATATCACAATAGAATATTGGTCCTAGAATATGGTCATTCCCAATGAATTTTGGAAAAGAACCAAATCTACCATCTCAAATGATTATTTTATTATTTTTGTACTTTCAAATTAGAGATTTAAGACTAATAACGAACAAGTCACATATATATAACACAAGTATAATAATTTTACCATTTTCAATTTTAATGAAATTATTTTTAAGATAACAATTAGAGAATCCATGGTATTAAAAATTATATTGATCTCATCATACTAATCTCTAGGATTTTTTTCTAACAAAGATTTCATGAGTTTACATATGTCTCCTTATTAGGTTGTTCAGATCCTTTAGGTTGAGACATACCAAATTTCTCTTGAAGTTCATCATTTAGGAATGAAATTTTCACATATGTCTAGTGGATCTCCTAGCCATTTTGGTTTGCTAAGGTATGAAACATCCTTATGGTGCTCATTTTACCATAGGGACAAAGGTTTCATCATAATTAAAACCATGTTAATAAGTAGAACCTCTATTTACCAATTTTGTCTTATATTTGTCAATTTCACTATGGGATTTTTATATTTTATCTAACTTTATATAAGCAATTATCATCAACAACATTTATTTTTCAAGGAGGTATAAGATCTAACATTTTTTCCCTAATTAGAGCCTTGTATTTTGATTTCATTACCTCATTTCATTAATGATCTTAGTTGGCTTCTTCAAATGTATGAATTTCACTTTCATAAAAGATCATCAAAGCATGATAAGTATGACAAATCCTAGTCATCTTAGGTGAGGAGGGTTAAGTTTTTAATGTATTTGTTTCTTTTAGAATGATAATTATCGATGTATTCCTCCCCTTCAATATATCAAGTTAAATTTGATTATCTTCTTTATAGACATAAGATTCTTCATAAGTTTTAACAAGTTAGATGGAGGATACAAGGTTTTAAGAATATGAAAAATCATGATTAACATAAAATCCATTTTTTAATGAACATAGAACCTTGATCCTTATAAATTCCTTCATATCCTATGGAGATATATTTGAAAGAAATTGGATCAAGCATATTTTTTTAGATATGAATATTGAAGTTGAAATTCCAAATATTTTCAAGTGGGAAACACTATGATTCCTTTCTCCCATGTTTTTCAAGGGTGTCAATAAGTTTAATACATTTAAAGCATCCTATTTAAAATTTAAATGACTATATTAATTGATTTAGCCGACAATAATTTTGGAACATTGGTGGAGTACATCATGAATCTAATTGTTTCTATGAACCTTATATATTCCTTCATATCCTATGGAGATACATTTGAAAGCATTTGGATCAAGCATATATTTTTTAGATATGAATATTGAAGTTGAAATTCCAAATATTTTCAAGTGGGAGACACTATGATTCCTTTCTCCCATGTTTTCCAAGGGTGTCAACAAGTTTAATACATTTTAAGGTATCCTATTTAAAATTTAAATGACTATATTCATTGATTTATCCCACAATAATTTTAGAACATTGGTGGAGTACATCATGAATTTAATTGTTTCTATGATGGTTCTATGTTTCCTTTTTGATGCTCATTTTTTTGTGGATAATAGGGAATGGTAAGATCCCTTTGAATTTTACACAAGGCACAAAATCCCTCAAAATCTCTATTTATGTACTCCATTCTATTATCTATTATCAATCTTTTAGTTTAAGGTTAGATTTATTTTCTTCTATGGTTTTAAATTCCCTAAATTTAGATATAAATTTATTTTTTTCCAATTTAATAATACTAGACCATTACAAGCCAATAGTGGCATGGTGTGGTGGTTAAGTTGTTGTGTTGTTATTCTTTCCATCAAGGTTCAAACCCCATTGGGGTGTAATTGTTGAGAATTTATAGTGGGGATGAGGTCCCCCGTTTGTGACCTTATCAGTTCATAGCTCTGGGTCAAAAGTGTTTACCCCTCTTAATAAAAAAATGATAATACTAGACCATTACAATATAATAATTAAATAATTTTAGTGCATACAATGTTCCACTAAGAGATGGGATGTGTAAAGGTCCCATTAGGTCATCATTGACCAATTTTAAGGGTTATAAGAACTATAAACATGGTTATTTTTGGAGGACTTAACATATGTTGTTTACCTAATAAATACCCTTCACAAGAATCTACATTACTTTTTATTTTGAGTAAATCAATCAAAAGGTCATGAAGAACCATATCAATTTCACTTTTGATAATTATATGCCCTAGTATTTTATGCCAAAGCTAAGTATTATCTTTGGTTTGAATAGAAATACAAGATTCTTTTGGGAAACTACTAAAAATATAAAGCATATTATTTTGAATGTTAAGAGAAATTATAAAATAATTATGGTCTTTGATAAACCAAATATCTTTAAGAAGAATGTTTTTGAAGTTCTCCTATGTGAGTTGAGAACAAGAAAGAATATTTTTCTTAACTTTGGAACAAATAAAATATTTCATATTGAATTATTAGAGATTTTAGCTTTACCCTACCCTTGTGCTTCTACAATTGAGTTATCTCATAGATAATTGTTTTATTAAATAGTATTTGAAATAAATTAAGATATCATACATGTACAGATCATATGTCTTGATATGCCACTATCTACAAGCCATTCATTATCAGTAGAAGTGAAAAGGGCAATACAAAAAGTAATAGTTTGGTTTTAATTTGTACTCTAATTCTAATTTTGATTGGACTATTTTCATCTTTTGTTGTTCTTAGGATTCTTGGTATTATAGGACCTCTTCTTGTCCTTTGAATAACACTTTTGGTGGCCAAAATTACCATATTTATCACAATTTTTGAAAAATCTATAGTTTTTAGAACTAAATTTTGGTTCTCATTTGTCTTAGGGTGGTTGATTTGTTCTCTTTGGAATCAAAGTTTGACATTACTTGTTCTTCTTGAGTAGGAAGTGCAAGAAGAATAAAAAAAAGAAAGTCTAGTTCATCTTGATGCTTAGAGTTTTTTTTTTAGACTGCAGGAATCGGTTGGGTATCTGTCCCCTATAAACTGCAGTGTGCTTGGTAAAAAAATTTCATGTGACCTGTGGCATTGGCGCGACATGCCCTCTAGTACCACGGGGACAGTGGGGAGACTAGACCTCGTGACCTCTTGCCTACAACATGATGCTTTAGCCAATCAAGCTAGGCCCACCGCCCCAAAAAGTTTAATATTAAGGTTTGGGCCTTGGTTATTGGCACTACAAGCAAGAAGCCCCACCAATTCACCAAGGACCCTCCCCTTAATGGGAGGGTAAACAAAAAACTCCATTGTTGATGTGGTAGAGAGCGACCCCGCGAGGTTTGAACTTTGGTTGTTGGCTCTACAGGCAAGAAGCCCCACCATTTCACCAAAGGGTCGCCCGCGATGCTTAGAGTTTAAGATAGAATTAATTAATTTATTTTTAGTTTGGCTAAAAAATTAATTATTTGATCATCTCCCTTCATGGGAGTAGTAAATAATTTGAGTATTAACTATATAAATTTTATGAGTTTTGAACCCTCATACATGATCTCAAAGGTTTTCCATACTTTATTAGAAAAGTCTTGATTACAATGTGTGGAAGAAATTTGTCTCCTACTATTCTCAAAATAATTCAAATGGACTCTTTATTTTTCTAATAGAAAGCACTTAGCTAATCTGTATCAAATATCTTATAGTAGGCATCTTTCTATCCCATTTAGAATGGACCATATGTTTTTGGCTATGAATTCAACTTTAAACTTAATTTTATAGATACTATAGTTGATCCCATTTAACATGTGAGATTTATCAATAGTAATTTTTTTGTAGGATCCCAATAGAAATTCAATCAACATTTACATTATAAACTAACTCTGAAGTAACGCCCATCGTGCAAACCCCAAAGGACAACACAATGCACACAATTTTTTTTTAAATAATACAAAATACACATATTATGAACCATTAAACATAATTACATTACACATTAACATCATAAACATCGAGTCCTTTGGGGCACGTGAGGTCACATCGCATAAACAAACTCATAACGAAAGATTACAGATAAAGCTAAATAACTTAATAAATCTTACATCCATCATAAACATTACAATATCCATTTTCAAAAGATAACATACATATATCCATAAGCATAAGTGTAAATAAATCACATGATACAAACCACAATAAATCTCATAAATCAAGAATGGTTACAAGGGTACATTTACAATACATCATCTTTTGATACATTACATGTCCACAATATATGAAATACAATAAAACCTCCCATAGATGTGGGATGAATACATAATACAAAGAATGTCTGAAATACAAGATGAATATCTGGTACAAGCTCCATCAGAAAGATACTGTGAAGAACGAACGTTGATGGGGAACCCAATGGGTGTGGAGCATGTTCCACCCGACCATGTGGGTTTTAGAAAAAAACCCACCCCCCGTGCTCAGAGGTGACAAGGAAGTAACCACGACCAATAATGCCACACGACTAACTCCAATAAGAATATCATAGCACAATAACTCCAATAGCGACAACAAAAGATTACATAGATCATAAACAACGACAACCAAGATTCAATCACAATAAACTCAAAGCCATATAACACATCATAAATAAGTCAAGGGCAACAACCATAACCTCTTGCAAAGTAAATCCAAAACAACAAACATAACACACTTCCAGAGGCAACCAAGAAAGCAAAGCACAAGGGCAACTAGTGGAGAGTGTCATCGCATAGCCTACATGGGTTATCCTGGCCCTTCCTCCAACATGAGGCACCAACCCCCATCTATGGTTATCCTGGCCCTTCCTCCTACTTGAGGTGTCAACCCCATAGGGTGACTCATGTGGAGCCGTTAACCTCTCCTAAGGACGAGGTGACGACTTTTCCAACCACAGTCTTCTCGGTCTACCATTAGTCTATGATAGCCCTAATCGATAGATGAGGTATCCAAGATTATCTTATTATGTTATTACTACCCATCCTCTAAGTTCGATTATTAGGTTTTCACTTGTTAATCTAACTCTTACGTGGGTTATCTTGAGCCCTTCCTCCTATTTGAGGCACTGGCCCCCACGAAGAGCCACTCTCCCTGGAGACCCCAAAACATAATCAAAAGCAAGGGTTGTACCATAAAGAACAAAGCATTAAGTCTCAATAGATGACATGTGAGGCATTACCCATCTCGCTAAAAGCACACAAAAGTGTCTCAACAAAATCTCGTACAACCCTTCCAGAATAAGAATACCAATAATTGGCTATATCAAGAGCACATAAAATGAGGATAGTCGACCAATAATAAAATCAAGCCTCTGGAAGCCTAAGGTTTACAACATCCATAAACGGGTTCTCAAATACAACTGGGTTCCCACATCGAAAAGCCAAAACAATAATATAATGGTAAAAAAAAAAATCACAAGATCTCATTACTCAAGAAACCATTTTAATTTCTGCACATTATTTTTGTAACTCCAAAATAAACAACTAGTTTAATTGCATTTATAATCTCCATTTTCCTCGATACAATTTTGAAATAAGAGTTCAATAATAATTTTGACATAAATATTTAATTTGCTTCTATTAAATTAACCATCACAACTAAATTTCATAGTTTCAGAGTCATACAAAAATCAATATATCATAACATTTACATTTTATATATATATATAATATATGTATATTTAATTCTCTATTTTTAAAAATTTTATAAGTAATCAGTAGAGAAATTCCAGAATGATACATATCAAATACATGTAACTTTTTATATATATATATATATATAGAAAAATATAAATTCAAAAAAAACATATAAGAAAAATTGCATAAAAAAATAGTTTATTAAACCGCCATATATTAATAGGGGAACACGCCCAGTCCTAAGGACTGTGCACAACAGTCCCAAGGACTGCTGCGCACAACAGTCCTAAGGACTGCTGCACACAACAGTCCCAAGGACTGCTGTGCACAACAGTCCCAAGGATTGCGCACAACAATCCTTTGGACTACTGCGCACAATAGTCCTTTGGACTGTTGTGGCAACCCTTGACTACTGCGTGCACCACCATTAAGGGAGGTTGGGACGGGGTACGGCTAAGGCCGACCCTCCCCAGCACCAACCATAATTGGGCCGTATGAAACTTTAAAAAAAAATCGGCCCAAACAAAAATTTGAGATGACATTAATATATATTTAGATGTATATATATATATATTCATATATATATGTATATACTATTTGTGTGTGTGTATATATATATATTCTAGAACATGATTCAGAAGCAAACAATTAATATATTCACATGTATATATATAAATTATATATATATATATATATATATATACCCAAAGGCATATATATATGTATATATATATTGAGTATATATTCAAAAACCCATTTATCACAGAGGGGAAATAATTTTCCAAAAGCAAAATTATAAATACACTAGTCATTTTAAGAGACCCAATTAAATTTCTTCCACTTGTTGCTACCCAGAAGATTTCTAAAACCCCATAAGCATTCTTTTCTTTTTCATAATAACATTATATATTTATTATTATTATTATTATTATTATTATTTTTAAAAACAGATTTAGAGAAATCAAAAGAAGAGAATGGAACCTGGAGTCTTACATTTGCTGAAGAATTGATGAAGCTTTCCTTGATTCCAATAGCCTTTTCGAAGAGCTCCCCTTTCTTCCTTTAGAACTTCTCCACCAGATTTCCTTGATAAATTCTCTAATATAAAATTTTAATCCAGAAACAACCTCTCTTCCAGAACAATGACAATACATAAATTCTACATAGAAAACTAGAGAGGATCCAATTTCCAGAACTCCTATATTTTTTTGAAGCTTCTGTCAATTGTCCCGTGAATGAAAATCTCAAAATTTTGCTATTAAATAAAAAGATATCTTCTTTTTCGAAAACTCCAAAAATAAAAATTAAAAGAAGTTTTCTAATTCATCATCAGCTTTTCAGCCAAAATCACAACATTCATTGGTCATTTTCTTCTTTTCTTTCTTTTCTTGATTTTTTTCTATTTAACAACACTTTTTGTTTTAATTTTGATTTTGCAAGTTTTACTTGCAATTCACACAATTTAATTAATTTAATTAATTTATTTCATTAATTATCTTCAACATGCTATTTTTATTAAATTATCAAAATACCAATTTTAAATAATTTAATTTACACCTTTCCATTTATTTATCTTTAATAAATTACATGGCTTATAATTTAAAAAATTTCATATTTTAATATAACTATTCCAATGCTATTATTACCTTTATTAAAATCATTTAATTATTTAAATGACATCATACTACACACCAACGTAAAATAAATATCAAAAGTACACTCACACAAAACCACAATAATAAAACGCAAAAATGACAAAGGTCAAAGATGCACAATACCACAAAACATAAAATAGGTTGGCAAACTTGGGACGGGGTGACTTCCTTGTCATCTCTGTTTCAACATCATGCCTGTTGGGTTAATTTGATGGTCGCCCTATCCTACTAAAGTAGGTGGAATCGAGACTGTGTTCCTGCAATTCCTGCATACAAACAATGGTTGTGTACAAGATGTATATATATGTATATATATAATCAAAAACATCATATCGTGAGAAGGAATTGCAGCGTAGTAGGGCACTCACAAACGAGTGGTGCTACACTGTCCCCTCACCAAAACTATACTAACAATTACAACATTAAATATAAAATAACATCGCTAAACTAAATTGATCACATCATATCATCATAAAAAGATTACTAATCCACTGCATCACAATATACTACTGAAATCAAATTAAACATCACCAAACCAAATGTAACCATAATGTCATATCATAATATCCATGTCATCAAATAAAGTAGCATAGTCATCAAGCAGTCTAAACTATCCAATCCACCAATCCAAACAATAATAGTAACTATCAAAGTCTCAAAGTATAAAACAAAACCATAGAAAAATAACAAGTCCAACAACAACATGAGGGGTATTACATCCTCCCCCCCATGAATTCGGCTTACTCCTGAAAGCCAGTAAACAGGTAAGGATAGGATTCCCTGATACGGGAGGCATCCTCCCATGTTGCTAAAGTCTCATCATTGGGATCCCACTGGACCCACACCTGCTCAATATCCCTGCCTTTGAGGGCGAGTCTCCTGTGCTGCAGCATGGCCATGGGCTCGAGAGCTAGCTGCCCATCCTCGACCTGTAGAGAATTCCAATCAAGTGAGTGAGTAACATCAAGATAATATGGTCTAAGGACTGAAACATGAAAAACATCGTGAATCCGCGATAGACTGGGTGGCAAGGCTAGGCGGTAGGCAACAAGACCAATTATTTCTAACACCTCAAACAGCCCTACAAAGCGGGGCACAAGCTTAGAACCCTTTCCATAACGAATATGGCTCTTCTGTGGATGAACTCGAAGAAACATTCAATCTTCAACTGCAAGCTGTTGATCAACCCTATGTGCATCAACATACTTCTTATGCCTGTCTTGAGCTGCTAAAAGATGCTCTCGGATGCGAGCTACCTGTTGCTCCATATCTCGAAGCATTTCAAGTCCAAGAAGAACCCTGTCCTCTAATCGATCACAGCTCAAAGGGGTACGACAAGGACGACCGTATAAAGCCTGAAATGGAGCCATACCGATCAAACTATGATAACCATTGTTATAGGAAAACTCGACCAAGTGCAGATAATCTTCCCAACGTGATTGTTAGTCCATGACATACATGCGAAGCATATCCTCAACCACCTGATTGACTCTCTTAGTCTGACCATCAGTCTCAGGATGGTAGGCAGAACTAAAATTCAATTGAGTCCCTGAGGACCGCTACAAAGATGTCCATAACATGGATGTGAATACCGGATCTCTGTCATAAATGATTCTTTGCGGTATCCCATGCAATCGAACAATGTCTTCCATGAACACCCTGGCCACCACAAAAGCAGTATAGGAAGATCGGATAGGGGAGAAATGGGCTACCTTGGTTAGCCTATCAACAGTGACCATGATAGCGTCATGCTGCCTGGAAGACATAGGCAAGCCGACAATGAAATCCATAGAGATAATGTCCCACTTCCATTCTAGAACAAGATGAGGCTGCAACAACCCTGCTGGATGATGATGCTCAGCTTTAATCCTCTGACATTCAAGACATCTAGCCACAAAATTAGCGATATCACACTTCAATCCTGCCCAAAAATATAGTGAGTGTAGATCAACATACATTTTCTTAACTCCAGGATGCGCCGAATAAGGAGCCCAATGGGATTCAGTCAAGATTAGGGTGTGAAGACCCTCTGTAGGAGGTACATACATTCAGCCTGTATAGTGCAAAACACCATCAAAATCCAATGAGTATCCAACAAATTTTCCTTCCAGAGTTCTACCCGACTCGATTTCAGACTTCACCTCTTGATACCAATTGTCTGAGGCAAGAGCGGTGAGGACCTTACTCCTCAAATCAACCTCAAGAGCCACTGCAGAAATCTCATGTCTATGTTGGCTCAAAGCATCTGCCACCACATCCTGGATACACTTCACTTCAAAATCATATTCGCACAAGAATTCCATCCACCTCCTCTGTCTTGCATTCAGGTTCGACTGCGTGACGATGTATTGCAGACTACGATGATCTGTATGCAACTCAAACTGATGCCCTAAAAGGAAGTGCCTCCATCTTACCAAAGCATGAACAACTGCGGCCAAATCTAGGTCATGTGTGGGGTAGTTTAGTTCATGATCCTTAAGTTTCCATGATTCATATGCAATCACTCGCCCTTCTTGCATCAAAACAACCCCTAAGCCTTCCAAAGAAGCATCCATACAAACAACAAAGTCTCCTATCGGATCTGGTACTGCTAAGATTGGTGCACTAGTCAGCTTTTCCTTAAGATTTTGGAATGCTAACTGACATTGATCAGACCAAAGAAATTTCTTTCCCTTCCTCTGGAGAGAGGTGATAGGATGTGCCATCCTTGAAAAGCCTTGGACGAACAGCTGATAATAGCCTACTAGTCCCATGAAACTGTGAATTTCTGAGACATTTGTGGGTGCGGGCCAATCCATAATGGCTTGAATCTTTGCAGGATCAACTGAAATTCCCTCGCTTGAAATCACATGGCCCAAATATTGAACTTTAGTCTTATAGAAGTCACACTTCGCCAAGTTGGAAAATAGTTGATTGTCCCTTAAGCATTGCAACAACTATTTTAGATGTTCGTCATGTTCTTCCATAGACCTGGAATAAATCAAAATGTCGTCGAGAAAAACAAGGACAAATCTATCCAAGTACATTCAGAACACTCCATTCATTAAACTCATGAAGACTGAAGGTGCATTTGTTAACTCGAATGACATCATAGTGAACTCGTAATGACCGTATCGAGTGCAAAATGTTGTTTTATGAATATCTGCATCCGCAATCCGCAATTGATGATATCCCAATTTCAGGTCAATTTTAGAAAATACCTTCACCCCTTTTATCTAATCGAAAAGATCGTCAATTCAGGGCAAGGGATATCGGTTCTTCACCGTTACTTTGTTCAACTGCCTAATACATAAGTGGAGAGAACCATCCTTCTTCTTTACGAATATCACAGGTGCTCCCCAAGGGGAAACACTTGGGTGGATAAACCCCTTAGCCAACAACTCCTCCAATTGCAGACGAAGTTCTTGAAATTCCTGCGTTGTCATCTGATATGGAGCTTGAGATATCGGCTCAACTCCAGGTACCAGATCAATCTTGAAATCTATATCCCGCTTTGGCGGCATACCAGGTATTTCACCTAGAAAAACATCTGAAAACTCCTTAAGGAGAGGGTAATCATCCAATGACACCCCTCAACTATCCTCTGACTCCAAATCACTCATTGATACTGCAAAAAGATGACAACCCTGTCAGAAGTACCTTTTAAGTTGCATGGTAGAGATCATTCGCAATGAAATGGGCTTTTGAATACCCATGATCTCCACCTCCTTTCCAGAATCATCAATGCACCGCATTGCTTTACGACAACAGTTTATCATAGCACGGTGTGCACTCAACCAATCCATGCAAAAGATGACATCATATGAGCCAAGTGGTAGGATTCAGAGGTCCACTTTAGTTGTCAATGCCCCTATATTCAGACTACAACCCTGCACAAGCTTCTCTACAACAAGCTTTGACCCTAAGGCCAATTCAACCTGCCACTTTATGCCTTGACTAGTTGTCACAAGTCTACATCGCTCAACTATTGAAGGAGATATAAAAGAATTAGATGCACCAGAATCAAAGAGTATAGAAATGCTAGTGTTATGCAACACACTTGATGTCTCAACGACGGTGCTCTGGTGGTCTTCCTGTCAATTATCCACTGTCGCAAAGACACGATGAGCTCTCCCTACGTCACCCACTATCAGCTCTGACCCAACTGGTCTCTGATTAAATCCTGAGGTGCTCTTTTGTGGACATAATCTAGCGATATGCCCTTGCTGCCCACATGAGTAGCACCCTGTACCTTTGCCAAATCCTCTGCCCCCCAATGGAGCATTTTCCTGCTGAAAGATTCCTCGACTCAGCGCTGACTAAAAACTAGGTGCAGGCTGCTCAAAACGCTCCTGACGAGCTCGGTTCTGGTTTCAATCCCTACGAAACTGAGAATTGCCACCCTACTGAGAATGAGAGTTTTTATGCTTCGATTGCAACTATTGCTGCTGATGTTGCTGACCCCCTTTAGAGGGTGCATACCTATTCCTAGAAGATCCTGTAGCCTGTGTCTGACCTCCATGAGTGCTAAAACCAGGTGTAGGCGCATTGCCAATCTGCACTCCAATGTGACCACCCAAGGCCATGGCCAAATTCTCTTCTACCAAATGAACCTTTTCAACCATAATTTCCATTGTCTTCGATTCAAAGACTCGCATGCCACCACTAATTCAGGAATTTAAGGATCAAACAAAATGTTGCACTAACATCCCTTCATCATGGCTAATCCCTGCATACTGCTTCAATTCATAGAATCGCCGCTCATATTGTTCAACGAACATCAACATTTTCTTAAGGTCATGAAACTCATTTGCCCTGCGTTGCCTCTAATGATCTGAAAGGAAGCGAGCCCTTAACCTGTCCAGAAATAACTCCCATGTGACCATGTTGATATCCATATGTAACTTTTTCTCTTCCAACCGCCACCAAGTGGATGCGAAACCTCACAGATGCATGACTGCGCATCGAGCTTTGGTATTGCCACCATAGGGGTACATCGCGAAGCATCGATCCAAATCAATTAACCATGTTTCCACTTCCAAACCTCCTCCAGAACCATCAAATGTAGGCGGGTGTGCTCTCATCAAATCTCTCATATGACCAACTATCACTACATCCTGATATGTCGTTATTTCCCTCTGCCTCGGTGACCTTTCCCTTTCTCTCTCGACCCGCTGCTCCTCCTCTTTCCTGGGTCCCAACCGATCAAGAATCTCTCCCAGAATGTGCTGCAACTATCCATCTAAATCAGGCTATTCCGGGTTCTGACCACCACCTGATGGATTGCTTTGAGGACTCTTTCATTCCTTGTGCTTTGAACCGTGGGAATTAGGAGCTGATGGACTTTTCCGGTTTGCTCTACGACTAGCACCACAGCCTCTTCCTCGGCCACATCCTCTACCTCGAGGCATATTTCTGCACAACAAGATAAAGGTACAAGTGAGCTCAATATTCAAACACAAAGGTTTCCTAATGGACATAACTACCCAGAGACCCCAGCGTTTGCAAACCTAGCTCTGATACCAAGTTGTAATGCCCGTCGTGCAAACCCCAAAGGACAACACAATGCACACATTTTTTTTTTAAATAATAAAAAATACACATTATAAACCATTAAACATACTTACATTACACATTAACATCATAAACATCGAGTCCTTTGGGGCACGCGAGGTCACATTGCATAAACAAACTCATAACGAAATATTACAGATAAAGCTAAATAACTTAATAAATCTTACATCCATCATAAACATCACAATATCCATTTTCAAAAGATAACATACATATATCCATAAGCATAAGTGTAAATACATCACATGATACAAACCACAATAAATCTCATAAATCAAGAATGGTTACAAGGGTACATTTACAATACATCATCTTTTGATACATTACATGTCCACAATATATGAAATATAATAAAACCTCCCATACATGTGGGATGAATACATAATACAAAGAATGTCTGAAATACAAGATGAATATTTGGTACAAGCTCCATCAAAAAGATACTGTGAAGAACGAACATTGATGGGGAACCTAACGGGTGTGGAGCACGTTCCACCCGACCATGTGGGTTTTAGAAAAAAACCCACCCCTCGTGCTCAGAGGTGACAAGGAAGTAACCACGACCAATAATGCCACAAGACTAACTCCAATAAGAATATCATAGCACAATAACTCCAATAGTGACAACAAAAGATTACATAGATCATAAACAACGACAACCAAGATTCAATCACAATAAACTCAAAGCCATATAACACATCATAAATAAGTCAAGGGAAACAACCATAACCTCTTGCAAAGTAAATCCAAAACAACAATCATAACACACTTCCAGAGGCAACCAAGAAAGCAAAGCACAAGGGCAACTAGTGGAGAGTGTCATCGCATAGCCTACATGGGTTATCTTGGCCCTTCCTCCAACATGAGGCGTCGACCCCATCTATGGTTATCCTGGCCCTTCCTCCTACTTGAGGTGCCAACCCCATAGGGTGACTCATGCGGAGCCGTTAACCTCTTCTGAGGATGAGGTAATGACTTTGCTAATCACGGCCTTCTCGGTCTACCATTAGTCTGTAATATCCCTAATGGATAGATGAGGTATCCAAGATTATCTTATTATGTTATTACTACCCATCCTCTAAGTTCGATTATTAGGTTTTCACTTGTTAATCTAACTCTTACGTGGTTTATCCTGAGCCCTTCCTCCTATTTGAGGCACCGACCCCCACGAAGAGCCACTCTCCCTGGAGACCCCAAAAAATAATCAAAAGCAAGGGTTGTACCATAAAGAAATAAGCATTAAGTCTCAACAGATGACATGCGAAGCATTACCCATCTTGCTAAAAGCACACAAAAGTGTCTCAACAAAATCTCGTACAACCCTTCCAGAATAAGAATACCAATAATTGGCTATATCAAGAGCACATAAAACGAGGATAGTCGACCAATAATAAAATCAAGCCTCTGGAAGCCTAATGTTTACAACATCCATAATCAGGTTCTCAAATACAACTGGGTTCCCACATCAAAAAGCCAAAACAATAATATAATGGTAAAAAACAAAATCACAAGATCTCATTACTCAAGAAACCATTTTAATTTCTGCACATTGTTTTCGCAACTCCAAAATAAACAACTGGTTTAATTTCATTTATAATCTCCATTTTCCTCGATACAATTTTGAAATAAGAGTTCAATAATAATTTTGACATAAATATTTAATTTTCTTCTATTAAATTAACCATCACAACTAAATTTCATAGTTTCAGAGTCATACAAAAATCAATATATCATAACATTTACATTTTATATATATACATATAAAATATATGTATATTTAATTCTCTATTTTTTTTAAATTTATAAGTAATCAGTAGAGAAATTCCAGAATGATACATATCAAATACATGTAACTTTATATATATATATATATATAAATATAAATTCAAAAAAAACATATAAGAAAAATTGCATAAAAAAAAATAGTTTATTAAACCGCCATATATTAAGAGGGGTACGTGCGGAGTCCTAAGGACTGCGCACAACAATCCCAAGGAGCACAACAGTCCTAAGGACTGTGCACAACAGTCCTTTGGAATGTTGTAGAAGCCCTTGACTGCTGTGTGTGCCACCATTAAGTGAGGCTAGGACGGGGTATGGCTAAGGCCGACCCTCCCCAACACCAACCATAATTCAGCCGTACGAAACTTTAAAAAAAATCGGCCCAAACAAAAATTCGAGAGGACATTAACATATATTCAGATGTATATATATATGTATATACTATTTGTGTATATATATTCCAGAACATGATTCAGAAGCAAACAATTAATATATTCAAATGTATATATATATTGAGTATATATTCAAAAACCCATTTATCACAGAGGGGAAATAATTTTCCAAAAGCAAAATTATAAATACATTGGTCATTTTAAGAGACCCAATTAAATTTCTTCCACTTGTTGCTACCCAGAAGATTTCTAAAACCCCATAAGCATTCTTTTCTTTTTCATAATAACATTATATATTTATTATTATTATTATTATTTTTTAAAACAGATTCAGAGAAATCAAAAGAAGAGAATGGAACCTGGAGTCCTATGTTTGCTGAAGAATTGATGAAGCTTTCCTTGATTCCAACAGCCTTTTCAAAGAGCTCCCCTTTCTTCCTTTAGAACTTCTCCACCAGATTTCCTTGATAAATTCTCTAATCTAAAATTTTAATCCAGAAACAGCCTCTCTTCCAGAACAATGACAATACATAAATTCTACAGAGAAAACCAGAGAGGATCCAATTTCCAGAACTCCTATATTTTTTTGAAGCTTCTATCAATTGTCTCATGAATGAAAATCTCACAAGTTTGCTATTAAATAAAAATATATCTTCTTCTTTTTCAAAAACTCCGAAAATCAAAATTAAAAGAAGTTTTCTAATTCATCATTAGCTTTTCAGCCAAAATCACAACATTCATTGGTCCTTTTCTTCTTTTCTTTCTTTTCTTGATTTTTTTTTATTTAACAACACTTTTTGTTTTAATTTTGATTTTGCAAGTTTTACTTGCAATTCACACAATTTAATTAATTTAATTTATTTATTTCATTAATTATCCTCAACATGCTATTTTTATTAAATTATCAAAATACCAATTTTAAATAATTTAATTTACACTTTTCCATTTATTTATCTTTAATAAATTACATGGCTTATAATTTAAAACTTTTCATATTTTAATATAATTATTCCAATGCTATTATTACCTTTATTAAAATCATTTAATTATTTAAATGACATCATACTACACACCAACGTAAAATAAGTATCAAAAGTACACTCACACAAAACCACAATAATAAAATGCAAAAAATGACAAAGGTCAAAGACGCACAATACCACAAAACTTAAAACAGGTTGGCAAACTTGGGACGAGGTGACTTCCTTGTCATCTCTGTTTCAACATCATGCCCGTTGGGTTAATTTGATGCTTGCCCTGTCCTACCGAAGTAGGTGGAATCGAGACTCTGTTCCTGCAATTCTTGCATACAAATAATGGTTGTGTACAACATGTATATATATAATAAAAAACATCATATCGTGAGAAGGAATTGCAGCGTAGCAGGGCACTCGCAAATGAGTGGTGCTACACTGTCCCCTCACCAAAACTATACTAACAATTACAACATTAAATATAAAATAACATCGCTAAACTAAACTGATCACATCATATCATCATAAAAAGATTACTAATCCACTACATCACAATATACTACTAAAATCAAATTAAACATCACCAAACCAAATGTAACCATAATGTCATATCATAATATCCATGCCATCAAATAAAGTAGCATAGTCATCAAGCAGTCTAAACTATCCAATCCACCAATCCAAACAATAACAATAACTATCAAAGTCTCAAAGTATCAAGCAAAACCATAGAAAAATAACAAGTCCAATAACAACATGAGGGGTATTACATCTGATAATTTTGTTTTGGAATTTAAAAAAAAATAAATCATATAATAAGTTACAAAATAACTATATATGATTAAATCATTTTTCTTCTGTTAAAAATAATTGACCCCTCAACATTTTCGCTTATAATTGAATTATTTCTTATATAGAAAGATTATAATAATGTATAATCTATTTATATTTAACATATACTATATTTTATTTTAAAAAATGTATCTATATTATATTATATAATAAATAACAAAGATGTTATATATGTATATTAATATAATATAATTTTTATTTTTTTTTAAAAAGAGGGTAAAAACTTTATTGAATCAGAGCAACATTACAAAGTCAAAAGAAACAAACCCACAAGGGGCCCAACAAAAACAAGAATTAATTCACACCCAAGAAGCACCTCATACCCTCAACAACCCACTCCTCAAGAACAGAGGCCATGTCATTAGGAAGATTGCCCCAATCATCCACATACCAAGAATCAGTCCTCTCCGTCGCCCATCTAGCCAGCCCATCAACCACCCTATTCCACTCCCACGGAATATGGCAGAACACAATGGACTCCAAAGTAGAGCACATAGAAATAATCTGATTGACAACCACAACTAGCTGCCAATTCACATCCTCCAAATGTCGCTTATTCAACATGTCAATAACCACCTGAGAATTAGACTCACAAACAATCCGCTACCACCCAAGGCCAACCGCATGCTCAATTGCCATAAGAATAGCACTAGCCTCCATAAGATTATTAGTTTGCAAACCATGATACATAGAAAATAAAAAAAACAACCACTCCCAGGCTATCTCTACCAATACCACCAACTCCAGCATGCCCAGGATTACCCCTAGATGACCCATCCGTATTTATTTTTAGCTCCCTCAGAGTAGGCGGACACCAAAAGCCATCACAAGCAACCCTCTCACGCCCACGCCTACAATACACTTTTCTCAAATTACTCATATCCCCTATAACAAGACCTAGGTCATTAACTACACCCAAGTCCCCAGGATCAACCGACACAGACAAGTCACACTTTGCAGTCAAAGTCTCCTGCAGAGCCCCAAGGATTCACCTCCAAAGTTGGCCCATGATCAATTTTTTATCCAAGAAAATCTGTCTGTTCCGCTCCAACCAAATTTTTCAAACAATCAAACTAGGGCCAATGCTCCAAGCAATTTTAAGAAAAGAGGTTGTGGCAAGAGATGATCCTTGTCTCCTCCAAAAATCATCCAAAGAAGAGACATGGCAACACGGTAAGCTCTAGAGATTCCACCAGTGATGCTAGATAGTCTTAACAAAAGAACACTAAAAAAAGAGATGCGAGAAGCATTCTTCATGCTGACCACACATAACACACATCGAGGGGCCCTAGAACCCCCATTTCCAAAGATTTTCCCAAGTAAGACACTTACCTTGGACCACGAGCCAAGAGAAAAAAATACACTTAGGCCAAGCAAATTTATTCCAAACATGCTTCCACCAAGAAACCTCATAGCTCCCAAAGACCTGTTTATCTAAAGCCTGATAACTAGAGGCAACCAAAAATTTTCCTTTCAAATCAGGACCCCAAGCTAGCACATCTCTCCCATGAAGAGAATTGCAGGCATGATCCGATAGAATCTTAGCAAGCTCTTGACGATCCTCCATCACACCACCAGGAGGCCATTCCAAAGGGTCCTTCCACTTGGACATAGTAATCTGATCCAATGATTGTTGAGATTTGAAGTCAGCCACATGACACCAACCCGCCTCCTCAAAAATCTTGCACAAGTCTTGAAGGTGGGGATGAGAAGACATAATGGGGGGGTGTCCATCCCAGGAATCATGCTAGAAAAGAGCATCCTGACCCCCATTACAAATCCAAAAAAGTCCCTGTTTAACCAGCTTAGCAACCCGTTTGAGGGTACTCTAGATCATAGAACCTTTCCCCTCCATACTGAATCTTGCAACCTCCAGACTCTCCACCGCACCCAAATATTTGAAGGTAAGAATTTTAGCCCACCACATATGTTGTTGTGAACACCAAGGCCTGCCCATTCAAATCAGTCCGTCATAGACCAAGTCCCCCCTCCTGCTTTTGCCTACAAACAACATCCCACTTCACCAAGCTCCGTTTTCTATGAAGAAAGTTTCCAGAACACAAAAACTGACGAGAGAATCTCTCGAAATATTTAATAAAACTTGATGGAGCAGAAAGAAAAAAGCACCTATAAAGAGGGAGAGCCTGGACCACCGAATTTAGAAGAGTCACTCTACCTGCTGAAGAAAGCCACCTGCAAGTCAAATGACTGACCAATCTTTGAAACTTATCAAGAGTCTCTTGCCAAAACCTTTTAGGGAGAAAATGAATGGCAAGAGGGATTCCAAGATAGGAAAAAGGAAGTGAACCGATTTGGAAACGAAGAATACCTGCTATTCTCCTTTGGATAGCCTTAGGAGTATGGAAGAAGTAGATGAAAGACTTCCCCTCATTAATGCGCTGCCCAGAGGCTGCCAAGTAGCTGTCCAAAACACTGCGCCAGTTGAGAGCCTCCTCAACCTCCGCCCTACCCATCAAGGCAATATCATCTACAAACTGAAGATGAGACTGAGGGGGAATATCATTTCCCCAAATCCAACCCTGAATCAAGCTGCTAGCTACCTGAACATGAATGAGCCTCCCCAACCCTTCCGCAAGTAGGTTGAATAAGTAGGGAGACAAAGGATCTCCTTGTCTGAGGCCTCTAGAAGCACCAAACAACTCTGTGGGATCACCATTGATAAGCACCGAAAAGGAGGAAGATGTAACACAACTCTTGACCCAATCAATCCAACCACCAACAAAACCAAAATCTCCAAGAATCTTAAACATAAAGTTCCATTTAACTCTATCATATGCTTTAGCCATGTCCAACTTGATAAACATAGATTTTTCTTTTGAGGATTCCATAGAATGGATGGTCTCAACAACAATAACAACACCATCCATGATCTGTCTGCCAGCAAAAAAGCCCCATTGCTCCTCAGAGATTAACCCACCAAGCCAAGGTTTCATGCTTTCAACAATCAACTTAGTAATAATCTTATAAACAACATTACATAACGAAATAGGTCTAAAAAGATCCAAAGAAGTAGCCCCCTCCTTCTTTGGAATGAGAGCTAAAAAATTTGCATTCAAAGACTTCAACATTTGTTTATTCATGAGGGATTCCTGAACAACCTCTAAGAGGTCCAACTTAACTACCTCCCAGAACTCCTAAAAGAATTCAACTGGGAATCCATCAGGCCCAGGGGCTTTACCTTTCTTCATCTGGAACACAACATTCTCAAGCTCTGACAAGGTAATAGGAGAAAGTAACTATTCATTCATTTCATTAGACACCAGCTTTGGAATACACTCCATAATCCTTGCTTCATCCTCCTCCGCTGGAGGTGAATCCTCATAAAATAATGTAGAGAAATACCGAATGCATTCAACAAAAATAGAAGTGGAAGAGGACAAAATTTCCCCATCGGACAACAAGAGAGAAGAAATAACATTACCTTGCCTCCGATCTTTAACTGAGTTGTGAAAAAATGAAGTATTCCTACCACCAGCTTGAAGCCATTCAATACGGGATTTCTGTTTCCAAAAAATTTCTTCTCTTAACTCCCATTCCTCTACCTCTTTTGTTGCAACAACCTCTAACAAACTCCACTCTTCCGTGAGGCCTTGATCACGAATCTGCCTAGTGATTAAGTCCAGGTTATCCCGAGCCTTCTGTTTTTCATGAAACAAATTACCAAAATGTAGCCTATTCCATTTTTTCAACCTGTATTTAACATACTGAAGCCTCTTTGAGAAAGAGTACATAGCATTGCCATAAGCTAGCTTCCCAAGATCCCACCAGCTAGGAAGCATATCATGAAGAGATTCATCCTTGGGCCACATGAGTTGGAACTTAAAAGTCTGTCTAGCACATCGTTGAGGCACTTCAACCACAAGCTTAATTGGCCAATGGTTAGAACCTCGACCATCCAATATTTCAGAACTAATCATCCACCTATCCCCCATCCAAAAATTGGACACCAAAACTCTATCTAGTCTTTCCAAAATAGCAGCATCTCCAGTTCTCCTATTATTCCAAGTAAAGACTCCATTAGCTGGCTTAATATCAACTAACCTCAAAAGAGCCATATTATCCTGCAAGAGCCTTGAGGAAGGTTCCAAACGAGCACTACCTCCTCTCTTCTCTTCTAAAGAAATGACAACATTAAAATCCCCAACCAAGATCCAAGGTAGGTAAGGATCCAAAGACCTCACATATCTAACATGATCCCACAATTGAGCTTTACCTTGGAAATCAATTAGAGCATATATATTAGAAAAAAGAGCTTTCTCCCCTGACTCCAGATGAGAAGCAACACAAGAAATCAAGCCCCTACAGGAGATCCACCAAATTGGACCAACTTTCTAAGGATCCCAAAGACAGGCCACTCCACCAGAGTTACCAAAAGCCCCCACACATTGGCATTGACCATGACCCCAAATCTTAGAAGCCACACATAACATACTATCCACTGCTAACTTAGTTTCCTACAATAAAACCACATTAGGAGAATGAATTCGAACCAGATCCCGAATAGCCTTTTGTCAAGGGATGATATTCATACCCCTCACATTCCAAGAAAGAACTATCATTGTTGAGGTTTTGAGAAGTGAGCATCAATAGTTTTCACTGAACCAGCCTCAACCAATGTCTCTCCAACTAGCTTCACCTTTTCTTGGTCCCTCTTGCAACCAACCTTAACGGGTTTCTCAGGAATCCCCTTCTTAAAAGATTTTTGCTGCACACCCAGGATAGAGGAAGAAGACTTATTCTTACCTAAATCAGGGCTACCCCGTACCTCTGAGCTAACCTTATCAGCACTAGAGGAGCCACTAGAATCTACAATCACCCCAACCCCCACACTCTAAGCTGGAGTTGAAGGAGATAGACCAGACACCATCTGAGGATCCTGATCACCAAGATGATCCAATCCGGGGATCACCGAAGGCTATACCTCAAACAAATTTTTAGTACCAAAACCAACCTCTGCCTGCATGTCAGCTGGAAACCCTTCCTCCTAAACTAACTCATCCAAAGCCTCAAATTTGTTGAAAGTTTCCCCTTCCTACCTATCCTTAAAAGTTCTCTTTTGACCCCGTCCACGATTGCGAGATTTAACTGGAACAAAACCATCTTTTTCCGCTGCCACTCCCTGCATGGGAGCCTTACCCTTTTCCACCCTCAAATTAGATTGGGTACCCACATTACTTGCACCCCCTGCACCAAAAGCCTGAGGACACCTCCACTGTAGATGCCCGTATTCATGACATAACTGACACCAGAAAGGGAACATTTCATAATCCAATGGCTAAGTCCAGGAATTAGAGCCAACTGCCAAATCAATAGAATCAGGCAGAGGCTAACTCAGATCAATCTCAACACAAACCCTTGCATAAGAAAAGATCCTCTTATCCAAAGTATGTTGAGAAGGACCAATAGGCTTGCCCAGCAGTAAAGTAATCGATTGTAATATATCAGTTCTCCAACATTCAAGCAACAATTGAGGAAGGCGAACCCAAACTGGGACCCTAGAAGGAAACTCTTTCTCCGAATTAAAGCCTGCATGCCATGGTTTTATGAAAAGACCTACTTGGTTATAAAAATAAGGCCCCCCTTCGAATGCCCTATTTCGATCTGAAATGCACGAGAAATCTACCAGAAAGAAATTATTTGTAGCCAACAGAACATCAAAGTCACCCTCCAGAGACCATGTCTTATGGATCCAAGTGTCTAGGAAAGAAAGAGAAACCCTCATCCCCATAAACTTACAAATCAAAACATGCTTACTGTAGTAATCCAAATCATCAGCTACCACCTTCGACTGTATCACCAACACAGGACATACTTGAGCCCTTTCTAGGCATCCATTTATCTTCTGCAATTTAAAGGCACTAGATCTTGTCAAACCCTCTCCAGATGAAGCCTCATCACCAACCTTCGTCATAGCAGCATCCCCCCTCACCTCACCAATAGGTGCATTCATTTCCATTGAAACCCCACACCAAAAAAACACCTGCCAAGAATCCCCCAAACCAAAACCAGCCTAACTTATAGCCTCCACAAGATTACATGCAAAAGAAAATAACAACAATAAACCCCACCCTACACTAGTAAACAACAAGAGCTCCACCCAGCCAGCAAAAATGAAACAGAGTTCAAAGAAGCACCCACAAGAGAAAGAGATCACTGTCTTTGGACAACCCCAACATCCGCACCAAGCTCCAACAACTAACACCAAAGAAAAAACGTTTCAAATACTAGCGCTCAGAAGAAAGGAAACTCATGACAAGCCACCCCTAGCACCTACCCGCACCACACAAACACCCCTCCCATGAACACAACTGCCAAAAGCACAAAACATAACAAGCTAGGGCGCAGGTTCCCTAGCTCGCTTGCAGCTTGCTCCCATGAATGCCATCACCATCCTTCATTAATGATCATTTAAAATGTTTCTCAAGAGCTATTAGATACAATTCCAAGTATACCATATCCACTCAATCTAATATAAATATTATTCATTATACATAATAACAATTTACATTATAGGATATAATGCTATGCTAAAATGGTTTTAAAAAATATATAACGTTCTTATCAAAAATGATTTGGGTGGGCTATGCTTGTGGCTAAAACGAATAGTGAAGGGCTTGATAGGTGTCCCTTTTTGAGGAGTAATCAGGAGCAACCAGTTATCCTATCTTATTTTAGTAGGCTAAAGTCAAGGAGCATAGAATATTTTTAAATTAATTATCAATATTATTTGACCAAGCTTACTTTATAGGTAATTTTAATTAATTAATTTAATGAGTTTCATAAAGTGACTTTGTGTGTTATTTAATGAAATTAATAAGTCACTTTATTTTCCTAGGTTTAATTAAAATGGAAAAAGAGTGGGAATTTGAAAGGTCCTTTGGGTGATGGATACAAAAGTGATTTTTGAAGACCATTATCATTATGCTTGAATATTTTTGTATTGTGTGGATTTTGGAAGGCTTCTTGGAGCTCAAAACCCTAGGATGAAAACCTATGGGTAACTAGATTCGATGGTGCAACGATTCTACCCTAACTAGTTTGTTGGAGAGATTGCTCAAATTTCTCACAGTGATTCTATATTTGGAAATAAAAAAATGTGTGAAGTCTCTTAAAAAAAAAAATTCAATATTTATACTGAGTTGCAAAAATATGGTGAAAAATAAAATAATATTTTACTAGCTACTAGTTCTAGTCGTGCCACATCAAATAGTTGCGATGGAATATTTATTTTAGCATCAACAATTACAAGAAGGAAGTTGATTTGATTCTAAAGAGGCTCAAATAGCCTTACTTGCATATTGTAGGGTCAATTTCTTAAGTTTCAAGCTTTCAAATGTCCTATCACTAACTCTTTTTGTGGGCCAACCATATCCTCCAATATTGTACCTCATATGACTGACATGAAAGAGTGATGTGGGATGGCTGGAAGGTCAAATTAGGTCAAATATAAGTATCAACATTTTCTTTGTGTTTAGCGACTATTATTGACAGTCATACTTCTTCCTCAAGAGCTATTGTATGATTAGAGGAGACTATCACAACATGAAGGGAGGTATCTGTACTAATTGGTGAGGGCGTTGGAGTTGGTATTACATTGATTGAGGTTTTCAGGTCAGATTTTTAGTTGCAACAATTTACAAATATTTCAGTTCAATTGGTTGTGAAACTTTTATTTTAGATGTTATGCAATAACTTATAATGAAATAGACAGTATTGTCTTGTGTAATATATTCCAATATAAAACTGGTATCATCTTGGTTATCCATTATATGTAATACAAGCCATGTTACTTCAATAGTTTATTGTGAAAAATCCCCATTTCAAATTGAACACGAGTTAAATCAGTAGTCTTACAAATTATTTGACGAAATGCCTATACACACAAATTGGTGAAAGTGGAAAATTAGCTCGGTATATTTCAATGGTATTAGAGTTGGAAATCTTGCTATCCGGTGGGTTTTGATGCCATTTTTTAATAGCAATTTTTTTAATTATCAGATTTGATGTTTTCAACTAAATGCATGCATATTAATGAATCTGAAAGACATGAAATACATTAATTATTGGAGAACTAGAGGTGTTGTTAATTCTCATTCAAAAGAGGAAACACATGGGGGATATACATGACAGGTAGGAACAATAGGACCCCAATATTTTGGCTATGCTAAGTGATTTGGCTAGGGGACAACAACAATTGGCCCAAACATTAACCCAAATGATGCAAACCATGAATGCAAATAACATAAATAATTAGGGTGAACATAAGCATAATGGAAATAACAATGGTAACAATGGACATAATGGCAACTAGGGTGAAGGTAGCAACACTAATGTACTTGTACACACACCCATGATGACAAGTAGAGACATTCCTAGACCTTTAATGCCTGGATTTTTGGATGATCATCCTAGAGAACAAGAAGGACAACAAGGAGGTGGTGAAGGATGGGGTGATTATTTATAGGAATATCAATCCTTGGGTGAGAAATTCCATGCTTCTATGGCCTTGAAAAAATTTTGTGGCATCAAATATAGAAATAGACCTAGATGGGAAAGGGGCCAAGGAAATAACAAAGGTTTACAGTGCAAGGTGGGTAAGTTAGCCATTCCTAGCTATGATGGGTCAAGTAAGTGTACTGAATGAGCATGGGTTCAGAAGTTGGATACATATTTTTAGTTAAACCCCATTGACTAAAAGGGAAGTAATCAAATATGCACCCCTTCATCTAGACATAGAGGCTCATGAGTGGTGGTAGCATGGGCTAGTGACTTTCGAACATGAAAACATAACTTCCTATGCAAATTTCACTTTTAGATTGATAGATCAGTTTTATAGGAAAAAAAAATACCTTTCAAGGAGTTAGAATAACTAAGAAAAAATGGTTCAATTGATGCATATATTTTAGAGTTTTAGAAGTTGTTTGTTATGGTCATAGATGTTTCAGAACAAATATTGATAGTGTTGTTTATTGACGGATTAACAGAACCACTTTAGGGTTGGATTAAAGCATTTGATTCTAACACCTTACATGATGCTATCAAGAGGTCTAGGAATATGGAGAGCGCAACCCCAAAGAAAAAATTTCAGCCTAAACCCTTCCTGTACAAGAAATAATTTAAGAAACCCTTCCAAAAGGAAGAGCCTAGAAATCCTTGCATGGATGATGAGGTATTAAATGAATTACATAGGAAGAAACTATCTTTTAGTTGTAAGGAACCTTGGGAGCCTGGCCATAAGTGCACTACATATAGGTAGTTTCTAATGATGAAGTGGAAGAGAAAGGGGAATGAGCCCAGGGAAGTGAAAAAAGTGATTCAAATAGTGAGCATGTGGAGGAGGGGAAGCACCCACCTAAGGGAGTTAAAGGTGGGACTATAGCTACCCGCG
The DNA here is from genome assembly GCA_007258455.2 of Sequoia sempervirens. NCBI lineage: Eukaryota > Viridiplantae > Streptophyta > Pinopsida > Cupressales > Cupressaceae > Sequoia > Sequoia sempervirens. The sequence goes on along the minus strand of VDFB02358134.1, from coordinate 155,396,810 downwards.
ACTTCAATGATTCAACATTGGTGGCAAAGAGAGGAATCCAAATAGAGGATTTTGAGGGATTTAATGTTATGATGGAAAATGGTTTTAATATGGTTTGTACCCAACGAGTCCCACATTGAATATCATGTTAGAGAATTACACTATCACAGATGATTTCTCGATTGTGGATCTAGGAGACACTAATGTTATTTTTGGTATCCAGTGGTTTCACTCCTTAGGGAATTATTCTTAGAACTACAAGACTATGGAGTTAAAATTTAGAATGGATGGTAAGAAGGTTATTTTGAGGGGTATGTCTAATGGTGTTCTTAGGATCATGTCACTAAAAAGGAATGGAAAGTATTTTCAGGCATGGGCAACACAGTGTTTAATCTCATCTAAGGCCCCTACTAATGATAGCAATCCATACCATGTAGGAATTTGGTCATTGTTGGATAAGCATAATTTGGTATTTGGTGTGATTCCTCCAAGGAGATCTCTAGATAGAGGGTTTGAGAATGTCATTGAGTTGGAGGAGGGCTCCAAGATTATCATCACTACTACTTATAGGCACCCTAAGAAGTTTAAGGAGATAGAGAAGGCCATTAGGGAGTTGCTATATAGAGGCACACCATACCCAATTCAAGTCCCTTTGCCTCTTCGGTTGTCTTGGTGAAGAAGGACATGACCATGAGGATGTGTATTGATTATCGTGCCCTCAATAAAAGACTATTTAAATCATCCAATATAAAATAGGCATCATCTTATTTTGGGAAGGGAGGACTATAATGTCCCTTTCTGAGGAGTAATTAGGAGCAACAAATTAGCCTATCTTATTCTTGTAGGATAATGTCAAGGAACATAGAATATTTTTAAATTAATTATTAATATTATCCAACCAATCTTGCATTATGGGTAATTTTAATTAATTAATTTAATGATTTTCATAAAATGACTTTGTGGGTTATTTAATGAAATTAATAAGTCACTTTATTTTCCTAGGTTTAATTAAAATATAAAAAGTGTGGGAATTGAAAGGTCCTTTGGGTGATGGATACAAAAGTGCTTTTTAAAGCTCATTATCATTATGCTTGAATATTTTTCTATTGTGTGGATTTTGGAAGGCTTCTTGGAGCTCGAAATCCTAGGACAAAAACCCTATGGATAACTGGATTTGGTGGTGCAATGATTCTACCCTAACCAATTTTTTAGATGGAAATAACAAAATTTATGAAGTCTCTTACAAATATTTTTGGAGATTTGGACTAAATTGTAGAAATATGGTCAAAAATAAAATAATATTTACTAGTTTCCAGTCCAGCCATAACACTTTAAATATTTGTGAAGAAATATTTCTTTTAGCTTCAATGACAAATAATGAAGTCGATTTGATTTTGAAGAGGTTCAAATATCCTTACTTGCATATCATTGGGCCAAATATCCTATCATAACTCTTTTGTGGGCCAATCATATCCTCCAATATTAATTGCTACTACTATCTTGGGTTTTGTACCTCATATGATTGATATGGAAGAGTGACGTGAGATGGCTAGAAGGTAAAATCAAGACAAATATAATCATTAACCTTTTCATTGTGTTTAGTGACTGTTATTGGCTGTCGTACTTCTTCCTCATGAGTTTTCATATGATTAGAGGAGACTATTTGATGAGGGAATTGGAGTTGGTATTACATTGACTAAGGTTTCCAAGTCAGATTTTTAGTCACAACAATTTACAAATATTTTAGTTCAATTGGTTGTGAAACTTCTGAGTTTAAATGTTATGCAATAACTTATCGTGACATAGATAAGGGAAAGGGTCCCATACTGGGTAGGGGTCTGATGGTGGGTATAGAATTAGGTCTAAGTGGGCCCCATAGTGGGTAGGCTTAATATCCAATTAATTTTCACTTGATATACAATTGCAAAACACTTTTATCCTTAAAGTACACAAACTGACAAATCATGTGATGCCACATCAACGCACCAATAATACATGACTTAGTGAACCACTATCGGTCTCACATTTTTTTGGGCTTTTTTGGATACCTTGACAAAAAGCATGCTGATGTGGCATCATATTTGATGATGTGGCCTTGAAACCAATTTTTATAAGCGGGGGACTTGCCAAATAAGTTGTTAGTACAAATTTGGGAGTGATTTGAAATTTTCACATAGGACTTTGAGAAGCGCGATTGGGGTGGTCCACTATAGGCCCCTCTCCCTTAGTATTGTCTTGTTGTGTAATATATTCCAATATAAAATGGGTATCATCTTGGTTATCCATTATATGTAATGCAAGACACGTTACTTCAATGGTTTATTGTGAAAATCCCCCATTACAAACTGAATATGAGTTAAGTCAATAGTCCAGAAAATTGTTTGATGAAATGCTTGTACACATAAATTGGTGAAAGTGGAAAATTTATGCATAAAAAATTAGCTTGATATATTTCAAATGTGAGGTGGTAAATACACAATGAAATCCACAATAAAGCCTCAAACACTATTTTGTGTAGGCTACATTTTATGTTTACATGCTTGATGAGATTTTGAATTGAGCTTGTTGTGGTTTCAAATGATGCCTATCATGATTAATACATGCTTTTCTTTAGATAAGGGTCTCCAAGTTTTGGCTTCTTCAATATATTTGTCCCTTTTTAGTAGGTCCATAGTGGTGAAAACCATTAGGGTTTGTATTTCCTTTATAAAATGTATTATTTTTTTTAAAAATAGAGCTTGTGCCTATTTGGGTTGAGCCATATTGTTTGCAAGCCACAACAATATAAATTGTGGCCTCCATGAGTTGTACTTATTGCATTTCTTGGAGCTTAATTTAGATCAAGTATTTTCTCTACATATTTGTATATATTTTTGTAAAGGTTCATTTTTAGATCTTCTAAAATATTGTAAATTATTTGTAAATACATTTTGTAGGAGAAGTCAAATTATCAAGTGAAAAAATAAGAGAATTGAACTATACAATTTTTATAAACCTTAGTAAATTACTTGTTACTGTTTTAATGATTTTTAGCAAAAAGTCTCCTTCAGTAACTTGATTTTCTTGCAATTTTTTTTTTGTTTTCTATAAGATCTACACACCTTATACTTTGGCTCTAATAACATGTTAGAAAATCTAAGAGAGTTGTCTTAGCTATGAAAACCATTAATTATATGTATTTGAATAATATTGCAAAAAATATAAAATAAACTAGAAGTAAACAAGAAGATTACACAAATGTAAGATTATGTGGGGAAAATCTTTAAATAAAAACCCACAAAAACAACATTCATTTCATTGAGAAAAAATATTTTTTTATTTATTAATATACTCCAAAACTTGGCTCTCTCTCTCTCTCTCTCTTCAAATATAGCTATCGACTTCTTTTTGCAAATCTTTACCAAATACAAAAGCATAAATCCACTGATACATTTTTCTCACAGTTTGTGGATTTCTTTAAATATAAGATGGATGCAACCATTCAATTTAATTTGGAGTTTGTATCTTTACATGAAGATATTTATTTAATAATTAATATAATAATATTTTATATCTAATTATTAATTAATTAATCCATCCAAATTTATAATTCCATAATATATAATGCTAAACTTTATATTTAGTAGATATTGGTTAATATTATTGGAACCAATTTAAATAAGTGTGCCCCCAAGTAATATTATACTCTAACACATCCCCTCTTGTGATGTAGGAGCATCCAGAGTCATCAACAATCTTGCATCAACCAAAAATATTTCCTTGCTTTGTTTTGTATTTTCAATAAGGGCCAATGTGTGGGGAATTAATTATTTTAATTTCCAAATATTATAATTTTCCCCTATGGTAATTTGTAGTTGTAATTTTGGAGGTGAATTTACTTTGATAAATGTTTTTCCTGAAGGAATATTCTAGCCTAGGTGTCCCTTTCAAGGTGGGGACCACTCATCAATCTATGTCCTTGCATGTTGATATGTATGATTTGCATGCTCTTGCATGTTGGGGTGCCCAAGTTGGCATGTTGGTGCACACTCTTTCATGGAGTCGTTGGAGTCGTCAAAGAATAATGCACACCGAATTGACCAAATTTGATTGGCCATGGTTTAGGTGCCCATGTGAAGGCCATGTGAGCATTGAGTAATTTTTATTATTTTATTATTTATTCTCCAAATGGGGCATGGGTTTTCCAAGGAGGTGTTTTGCTAGTGGGTTTTCTTATTCATAATCTATATATTCAAGCCTTGTCATTTGGGAAGATGGCATTGGGAGTTTTTGCAGGTTGAGATGGGGAGATGTTGCCAAATTGAAGAGAGGATTTGAAGACTCCATTGTTGCAGATTTCTATTTGCATAGAAGCCCATGTTTAAGGGAGCTAGTGAGCTCCACATTTTGGAAGATAGTGAGCTAGTGAAGTCCATGTGAAGGGAGCTTGAGAGCTTCAATAGAAGAAGGGTTGAAAGAGATCAAGAAGATATTTTTGTTGTAGGTTTGAAGGTGTTTGGACAACAAAAAACAGACTTGAAGGTTGCAGGTTTAGTGAAGTAGTGATTTCCATTGAAGATTGCAAGTTGACGGAGTTAGAACCTTGTGAAAGAAGTTGGATTGAAGGAGACCACTTTTGTATTGATATTTGCTGTTGTAAATAAGATTTATGTCAATTTTTTAATGGTTTTCATTAGCCCACATGGCTGCAAAATAATGTAATTTCAAAAATGCTTTGTTGTTATGTAATTGAAGGAGAATTTGAATGAGAAGCTAAGACATTTCTTGTAGATTTTTGTGTTATTTCAAGTATTTTTTGAGTTGCATAGTTTGTTTTTGTGACTTTGTGATTGAGGGATTGGAACCCATTACATCATCTTGTACACTAAGTCACATGCTATTAACACTGTAATGTACTAACCCTTCCATAAAGTTAAAAATTCTTATTTTACACCAAATGAGTAAATAAACAAGTAACAAAAGTATTGCAATAATTTTTTTCTTTTCTTTTATCGATAATTTTCAATCAAGATACAAAAAATATTTCAACATGTATTCATTTTCTTTTGATATAAACATCAGAGTATGAACACATACAAATACATACATAGCTCATAGAGCTTTTGAACAAATAGTAGTAAGAAGGTCCAACTTCTTTCCTTTCAAATCTTGATTCTTATGTCATCTGCTGTGAAGGAGAAGCACCACTCAGGTGATTTTCCGCCAACCACAGACTCTTAATGCGGTCCCCCGTACATCTATCATACGACATATGGCCCTTCCCTTCAACAAAGAGATTGGTAGAGTAACTGATAACGGCAACCAACCGAGGATAGTGTTGTGTCCTATATAACTAGAACTTGTAATCCCACAATCCCAAACTAGCATGTAATAATGGATCATGATGAACTGACAGTGTAGTCTCAGTAGTCACACAACTATGTGGAGTCTCAGACATTGCACTACTTTTGCCAAAGTGTTCTCATTTAGTACTTCAAATGAAGTCATCTATCACATACACTACTCAGGGCCGATTTGACTTAAGGCTATCTTACACTACACATAGGTATTGTCCTTCAATGGATAATCTGTCACCCTAGACTAACCTACAACATACTAATCTACTTGTAATGAATCTATTTAACAAGTAAGTACACAAGCTCCCTCCCATATTGGATTAACTATCCTAGGAGTAACACAAGCTTTCCTAGTTAAACTAATAACTTAGCTGGGTGTACCTCAAGTTACTTACATTCCATCAAGCCTAGAAAATAATAACTAATATAAGCATCCTTCTCCTGTTATGGAGATCTTATAATCACAGTATAAAAACAACTAGAAGGCTTCAATTTCCTTTTTCATAATATAATCATAATTACTTCTATTGCACAAATAGAAAAGACATTTCATGCAGTATCGATAACACAAGAATTCCTGGTAAATAATAGTAAGAAGAAAACCCCATGCCTATTATTGCTTATCCCAAATAATGATGGCAGTGCAACCTTCTCCAACAATAATTCTGCTTAATTCAGCTTCCCAAAAAAATTCTCTCTCTCTCTCTCTCTCTTGTTGATGGCACACTTCTCTCAAATAATAAGACAACTCTTCCTCACAGAACTTCACTCTTTTCTTACTTATGACACAGATGAAAATGACTAGTAAAAACTCAGATATGATAAACAACAAGGATGTATAATCTCTTGGTTAAATGCGTCCTTCTCAAGTGTATGGAGAACAGTAGATAATGTTCACACATGATATTGAGAAAGATTATGAATGAGTGAAAATAATGATCACTTGAATGAATGAGTAAGAATGTGTTACAAGTGAGATGGTGCGACTATTTATAGGGCAGCCAACATTATGGAATTCCTATAGTTAAGGCATGAAGAATGACACCAATTTCATGCAACATGATTTAGCATAAAGGTGGCAATAGATGAAGCTCAAACTCAGCATTAACCATTAACAAATCAACTTTCATTTTGACAGCATTCAAAAGAATATTTCAACCTACACATGGAGAATTCAAATATTTCTCCCAAAATGACATCTACAGGAAAGTGAAGATAGAGGTGGCACCAAACCTTCTAAGTTGGCATGATTTCCTTATGAAGAGAAAAAGTCAATGATAAATCAACAACACATAATATGAATCGACTGGTTTATGGTTTAAGTTGATTGAACCTTATAAATGCGTTGGACTAAGTCCACGTCTTTTCCATTTTCCATATTGACCAATTCAAAGCCAACATATATTAAACGTATTGCTATGTCTCACTCATACGTATCTTGGAAGTGGATTCGTAGTTCTCTACAGAGTGTCATGTATGATCCAAAGTCGACTTCCACAATAATGTCCAATATTTATATATTTTAGCCATAGACTTATAACGTCAAAAGAAGTCTTCAATAAATTGACTTCTTATTAAATAAGAATAAGTTAAACTCCAAATGTATAAAATCAATATGTAAAGTATATATTATTATATATAATACTATATATATCATATACATATATATATTTAAATACCTCCGTATATATATATATAACTAAATATATATATAATATTTTAATATAATTTACATATAAATATATATATATATATATCGTAAGTCATTCAGCATACATCCAATATATATATATACATATATATATACATATATATATATATACATATATATACATATATATATATACATATATGTATATATATATGTATGTATATATATGTATATATATATATACATTGTTGGCGTAACAACTAGCACCTTTGGAGTAAGAGTTGGTATGGACAACTATGCACACTACGCAATGAGTGCTCTTCAAATTAGGAGGGGAAGCTCCCTCGTTGTGCTTGACAAAAGTACTTGCAAATGGAAATAAACTAAACTATATCCTGCCTTTTTGTTTCAGTAGAGGTACAAGGCTTTCTCGAAAACTATATACGTTGCAGCTGGGAATTTTCTGGTTTTGCAGATTCACTAACTACAACTAAACTTAATTACTTAAATTCTATCCAGTTTCCTCAAGAAAACAGAGCATGAGGAAACAGAGCAAGGTTTGACTATCAGACGATAAACGAGTATAGATTCTCTACTTGAAGGCAAGGTGGCACATCTATCAGCTCAATCTAAACAAGTTTATTGATAACAACATCACACGATAAACTAATACGGATTCTCAACTTGAAGGCAAGGTGGCACGACTATCAACTCAATCCGAATAAGTTTATTATTCACAACAACATACGATAAACTAGTGCAGATTCTCTACTTGAAGGCAAGGTGGGCACAACTATCATCTCAATCTGAACAAGCTTATTAAACACAAAATAGATTTGATCTAACTATGGAAAGAATTCACCATTACAATTGCATGAAACCCTATGTGGCATAACAATTCATTATAATAGCAAAGACGCATGAAAAAATACCAAAAGAGAAATATTGAAGGCAAGGTAGGCGCAACATATATTTCTCTCTCGTGCAAAAGTTATTTACAAATGAGCAAAAGCTCTTATTTATATACATCAAGGTGTAGGGAACCCTAAAATCACCTTGATTCAACTACAGTCTTGCAATGCATGCAAGATTTATTATTAAACCCTAATAAAGTAAACTATACAGTTAACTGGGAAGCTACCATCAATTAACCGATACATCTAACCTAAATGGACAATGTGCAAGCATGCACGTCCCTATTTAAAGAAAAGTTAACAGGACACTACCCTTAGTTAACTGGAAACCCTAACCCTAACTCCTGTGATGATAATTCCAAGGACGAGATAAGCATGTGTTAAGTCAACAAGTAAACTCAAGACTGAAAGTCAAGTTAACTGCCGCTCATGACTCAACCCTTGAAATTAACTGTAGGTTCCAACTGGCAGATCACTCCATGTCATCTCGGTCTAACACTTCGACCAAGAACTCATCAATCTCTCTGTCATCTAGCACTTTGATACTACCCAAAACAACAGTCTGTTTCTTCAGTTCTTTGTCGCCTTCTTTGACAGTATGCACGCCATCTTTACAATCTTCAGTCGCCTTTTTGAGACTAGCTGAAATAACTAAAATATTCTCTAACTTAGGCGCCATAGGCTCTCCTTCAAGGCTATCACGAATCAGCTTCTTGAACTCAGCCTGTACTTTGTTTAACTCAACATACGTGCCATCTTCAAGAAGATAATGACACGAAATCTGGACAACAAAACCACTGACAAGTGCAAGCACTCCAACTACATCATCTTTCAGCGAAAATAACTTGGTAGAGATCTTCTCACATATCTCCATTTTGAGAAGGTGTTGCTCTCTCCAAGTGAAAACTTTCTCTTGATCCTCATCAATCTCCAAGGCATCGTATGCAACCAACAACTGAGATACAAGAACACGATCCTTGGCTAAACTCTTTGCAACTGAAACCTCAAGCAACTGAATACCCTGACGGAGTTTATGTGCATCACTCCTCAACTGATACAAATCTGTAAGAAGATGTTGACCTGTAGCAACTAAACTTTCAATCCAGCTATCCAAAAGTCTGCCATGACTAACTAACTGATCCAGTTTTCGTTGTTCTATAGGTGTATTCTGAGGAAGAACAGGCGCTCTATTTGAATTTCCATGAACAAGATCAAAGATATACTGACGAAGTTGACTATTTTCAGCCTTAAGCAAAGCTTTATCTTCTCCATCCTTCGTGATTCATTCTTCAAGATTATTGGTGACGATCTTAAGAAGAGTCATGTCTGTCTCTCGAGTGGTCTTGCCAAGATTTGCCTTAGTAAAAGTAAAGTCACCAACTTCGACTTCATCTAGGCTCTTACCCTCTGGAGGAATAACAACTTCTATAATGATCTCTGATTCTGGAGTCTTCTCAATATGCACCTGTTTCTTGATCTTCTTGTTCGACCTTCTCTGATAAGGTTCACCGAACTCAGATAAATCAAGGTTGTATGAAGGTTCTTGCCTCTGTCTTCCCAAAGACCTCTCAAGCCAACAAGACTGAACAATATCCTCAATCCGAGGAGAGACTGTCCCTGATGTATCAACCTGTGGTGGTTCAGTTGTCTCCGATCCTACTTGAATTGGTGTCTCAGGCTCAGAATCTATGTCAATAGGTTGCACTTGAGGCGAACTAGGAGGTTCAACGCGAAGTTCAACTTGAATGACTGTCTCTACTGGAGTCTCAGGTACATTCTCAACTTGCTTCTGCTTCCTCTTACCAGTAGCTCTCTTCCCCGTATTTCCACTGAGTTTAAATCCTTCAGGAGGTATCACAATAGCTTTGACCCGAGGTCTTGACCTAGAAGTAGAAGGCAACGAAGAGAAATCCTTTGGCGGCTCTGTCACAGGAACTGACTTTCACTTCCGTTTACTCTCCAAGAACAATTTGCTAGTCTTGATAACCGATCTAGAAACCTCCTCGATAGAAGTATTCTCCTTAGCATACCAATCAGCTGAGCGAAGTGGCTTCCAAGCAACTTGATCTCTGACATATGAATTGAGAAGAACTTCTCCATCATCATCTAATAGACCATCAACATCTTCTGATAGGTAATCAGAGAGCTGACCGATAGTGAGTCTACAATAGTGACGACGACGAACCTCAAATTTATCTTCACAATTAGCCCAAAAATCCTCAAGTGCTGGCTTATGTGCAATCCCTCGCTCTAATCTGTCTGCATAATGACCAAGAGGATCATAGGAACACCTCTCAGTATGAGTCTTGAGTTTGAACCTTTCTATCTCGGTTGACATAAGCTTGGCATCTGTTGCCACATTGCATGTGAAAATTCCCAATGTAAATGGAAAATTAGCCGCAGTCTTATGATGATTGCGAAGAAAGAAATGAATATGTTGCATCTGTCTGAGAAACCCCATGAAGATGATCTTGTATGACGGATACTTTGGCAACATCAGGGGCTCTCCAACATATCCATAAGCCCAGATGTATGTGAAAGTAGGGAACTGGATAAACCAATCTGCCCAAGTTTCCATCACTGATTTTGCCTCGATAGAAATACGAATGTGCATTTCGTTGTCAAGATCTCTAATTGTCCTTATAGAAAAGTGATCATTCACTACTCGGAAATCTTGCTCGGATTGAGAGAACTCCAACTGAGGATAATACTCATGAACACGTTGAACACCGAGAGTGCCATTAGTTTTCAGATGCTTGTAGCTGCCTTGGAATGCAACTAAGTAGACCAAGTATGATATCATATGAAACTCATGATACTTGAGAAAATTAGTAATCTATTGATGTAAGCAATCACTAATCAACATAGCCCAAACAAAATGCTCCGTGCCATCAAGAATTCTGGTAATAAGGTAAAACATCCATGAACGGAAAGTGCTAGCATCATGTTGACCTGCAACTTGATTGAGCAAAGTTATCAAAACAACAACTTTGTCCTTGAATTCACCACGACCAACCTTTTTAGGCATGTTAGTCTTCTGAACTTTTAGCCATTTTTGAGCCACCTTTCTCTGCGAACGTTGTTGATCACCATCCCATATCTTCTCACAGGCCTCAATAATCACAGTAAAGTTATCTGAACGAGGAGGAATAGCAAAACATTTCTCTATATCCTTTGGTTTGAGACTGCAAACAACCCTCCCGTCAGCTGATCTGATTTGTCGTGAAGATGAGTCATAATGCTTGATACAAGCAAGAACGAACTCAAGATCGAAAGTGGTAACAGGAATAGATGCCGCTGCCAGCAATCCAGAACGCTCAAGATTTCTCAACGAATTGTTGCTAACACCCTCCAGACTGCTCAGATTAACCATTGGATAAACATGATTTAGGTCTGTATCTGAAGTTTTGACAAAATTATGCATAAGAGCCGATTTGGCTTTATAATCAATGAGATTGAACTGCATTTTGAAAATGAAGACTTTTGACTGTAAAGTCGAATGTATTTGAACACTTTCTGGAAAACTGAAAATCTCTGGGCAAGGCTAAAAATAGCCTATGACGAAAGAAATTTTTGAAAATTTTCTGAAACATGGGTTTTGTGCAGAATCCAATTCTAAGACAACTCAGATAGCTTGTTTCTCGAAAAGATGTGTTTTAGACCCACATGCAAATAAATTCTTAGAAAAAAGCACAGAGCTTCAGAATGAAGACTACGGGGCGATTTTCTCGAAAAAATCTAAGACATGGGTTTTGCTACAAATACTAAAGTATGCGAACCCAGATGATCAGATTCTGAATATACACTGAATTTCTTTGACATGCGAAGAAAGTACCTAAGATGAGAAATAGAAGAAATAAGATAGAAGATAGAAAGTTTTGTTTGCTCTGCTTCTGTAGAATTCGCCAATCTCTTCTTTGGAATTTGATGAAACCTACATGCAAAGTGAAAATAAAGTCTTGAATCTTCTTCCTCTGAATAATCTGAATCCATTGCTATGAAGAATGCTGAATTCTGACACCTGTAGCACCAATAGCTTGCTGGTCGCTCAAGAAAAATGAATATTTCGAAGCTTGAGATGAAGAAATAATGGACGCCAATGCTTGAATAAATAGACTTTCATCTTTGAAATTCGCACAAAGCACTAAAACCTTGAAAAGTGCGCTTGGCTTGTGATTGGACCTCATCTTAGTTAACTGAAATTAAAATAAGCTAAATAAAGCGCCATGCATTAGGGTTTTCCCTTTTCAATCTTCAGTTGACAAAACCATGCGATTTTGACTTTAGTTGACAATCTTTATTGAATGCGCCACCCTTCACTTACTTTAAATTCACAATTTAGAACTAAAACGTCCCTTTTAAGACTTCAGTTGACATTCAAGAAGTGAATTCGCCAACTTCACACTCAAGCTTCAATTCTAAAAATGGCGTCCCTTTTCAGAACTTCAGTTGACAATGAATGCATTCGCCATACTTCACAAAATTGATGATTCATGCTTCAACTAAATATGGCGTCCCTTTTCAGAAATGAAATTAAAACTCCAGTTGACAAAAATGAGGCACCTACTTCACAAAGTCTTCACAACTTCAACTAAATTCGCCATGCATGTGAACTCAAGTTGATTTTCAAGTACAAACTTCAGTTAACTCAACATGCAATCAGGTTAACTCAACATGCAAAGTTGTTAACTGGACATGCAAACTGAAAGATCACTTGACATACCAATATATGAACTGGAGATGACAACCCAGAAAACGTTCAGTCTAACTATAGTCAGAACTCCAGTTAGGGCGCACCAGTCAACTTCTTTCAAAAATTCAACTTTGACCTCTTAAGGCAAATTCTAGACTTAGCCGATTTCCATGAAAATTTAGACTTAAACCTCTACCGGGACCTCTGTTCATCCTCTGACAATGGCTGACTGACTCCACCAATTGGCTGGCTGACAGGTGCATCGCAGAGCTGGACAAAAACTGATCAAAAGGTACCTTGAGACTGCAGGCCATAAAACTAACATCTAAAGGCTCAAAAATCCAAGCGCCCTTTTCAAAAGCTGCGCTTTTTCTCAGACTTAGTCAAATTTTGACATCTCGATCTCGTACGAAGGGAAAAACAAAATCCTTCATAACTTCTGTTTTACCAATTTTCAGGACTGGATCATAGGTTCATTGCGGAGCTGATTTCATTCTGCACGATAGCTGCAAAGGCACATTTCTCCAGAAAACTTCATTTGAGGGGAGAAATACAAGGGTTCCTTTTTGAAAAGTTGCTCTTTCACTCCCCAGACTTAGCCATTTCTAGAACTGACCAAAATAACACTAGAACTCCGACTACAAGCTGCTGAGACATCTTCTGAACCGACGAAGAAAGGCAACGGAAAGCTGAACGTAACACAGAAAAATTAAACATCTGAGATCATCAAAAAGAAGGCATTAAAGGCTTGAAAAGCTCAGGCGCCTTTCTGAAAAAGTGCTCTTTTGCTCATTTCCTTGATATTCTGACTAAGATTTGACCCTACGTTTGACCTCTGGTTCAGGCACTTCAGCAACTCAGATTCACCCACTGACGGATGCGTCGCGAAGCTCGAACAAATGTGAGATAAACATCTTGGGTGGCATTTAGCCAAAAACCTTCATTTAACACCTCAAAAAGATGGGCGCCTTTTTGAAAAGCTGCTCTTTTTTCCAGTGTTAGCCAATTCTCAATTTCCTCTCGTTTTGCACTATATCTTCTGTAACTTGCACGAAACAGGTCTGTTTGACAAGCCTAATAGCTCGTTGCGAAGCTGACGTGATGCCGGACAAATGTCTACTGGAGGTGACTAACCCTAAAAACAGGATCTGAGCCCCTAAAAGATAGGGCACCCTTTTGAAAATGTGCTCCCCTCTCCAGAGAGAAAATTTTGATAATTTTCCTTTAGATTTTCACTTTTCTTGAATTTCTTCAGTAACCGACTAACATAACACCGACACCAACTCCATATTTAAAAACCCCAAAAATGACCTTCTAACATCACTTTAACAAGATTAAAACTCAATTAAGCAAAATGCCTTAGTGAAGCAAAAAATTTGGTTTTGGGTACAACATACATATATATATATATATAAACGTACAGGAAAAATAATTATAATAAACACATTATATAGGATGTATGCATATATATATGTATAAATGTATATGCCTCTATGTACACGTATATGTAGGTATACCATATCAATGCATCCGTATGAGCATGTCCATTTGCTAACGTACGCTTGTATCAATATTTATATACATATGGATACATGTATATACTATACATATATATATGTTCACATCCGATTCACTTACATCCATTTATGTTACCATCATATCAATGAGTGTGCAGGTGTGATATATCTATACATATGCACATACGTGTCGTTAGATTCCATTGACATGCATGTGCATACATATAAATATACTTCCACCTACATCCCACTTATCCATATGATTGTAATAGCACAAGAAAGATCTCAAAACCCAAACAGGTAAACATCACCCACAAATGCATGCAGAAGTAGCAAGACTCTTAATGTAAACATACAAGCTATGGACGACTTACCTATAATCCCACAAACTAATTCAGTTCAATCAATCTAATGTGTTGTATGTATTCTCAATTATATTTACTTTTACCACTTACCCAACCAAGATCTTCTCCTGAGTGATACTTCCCCTCTGCCTGGAGGAATGGAACACATACCTGCATCCACTAACACACACTCACGACAGTGAAATGTTCATAACATATGCAATATACATAAACATCTCCAAAGTTAGAATAATTAAAATTCAATAACCTTTCATTCACATAAATGCAATATTTCACCATGGATAACATCAACTGAAGTAACATCAAATGAGACAATCATCAAATGTGAAAACATTCATATTGATAACAAGGTACAAGCATATTTTATTCATTTCCAAAATCCACATTACATCCATTTTTTACCCTATGCAGTAATAGTAAATAGTAACTATACAATTGGGGTGTAAAATACTCCCCCCCTTAAGAATCATCATCCCCGATGACCTAAGGTATTATTCAAAGCATAACAATCTAACATTACATTATTCAACATTCTCAAAATCATCAAGAATGTCAAGAAATTTCTGCTAAATTTCCGCATAGTCCTCCCAAGTAGTCGAGTCTTCTGTGCACTGGTCCCACTGGACTTTGCATTGCAAGAACTCTCTGTTACGCAAGCGAAGATTACATGTTCCTAGCACCTTGATGGGCTCGAGAGTTACTACTCCAGGGTCCCTTACTTGTAAAGCAGTCCAATCAATTACATGATTGTCTCCTAGTATATACTTTTTAAGGCAGGACACATGGAAGACATTATGCATCTTGGCAAGAGCTGGTGGCAAAGCGATTCGATAGGCTACTGGGTTCACTTCCTCTAGAACCTCAAAAGGTCCAACATATTGTAGGGCTAACTTAGAAGAATTTCCAAATTTAATGAAGCTCTTGTGAGGTTTCACTCTCAACAATACTTTGTCACCTAAGGAAAAATTAAGAGGTACTCTCTTAGCATCTGCGTAACTTTTTTGTCGATTGTTAGCTTCTGCTAACCTTTGCTTAATAATATTAAGTTGCTCATCCATTTCAACCAACATTTCCAGTCCAAGACTTACTCGATCCTCAAGTTTATCGCAACTTATAGGAGTTTGACACTTTCGACCATACAAAGCTTCAAAAAGAGCCATCTTAATTACATAATGATATGAGTTATTGTAAGAAAATTCAACTAAGGGTAAATAATATTCCCACTTGTATTTTTGATCCATGCAATACATCTTAAGTAGGTCTTCCAATACTTGGTTTACCCTTTCTGTTTTCCCATCCATTTCTGGATGATATGCTGAGCTAATATTTAACTGAGTCCCTAGTGCAAAAAAACAAGGTTTTCCAAAACCTAGAAGTGATTCGTGAATCCCTATCTGAAATAATCTTTTCAAGAATCCCATGCAATCTAAACACTTCCTGCACAAATTTTCTTGCTATGACAGGCGCTCCATCAATTAGGTTCCCTAGTATTAAATGTGCTACTTTTGTAAGATTATCAACTACCACCAGTATGGCATTATGCTTATTCCTTGACATAGGCAGTCCTTGCACAAAGTGCATACTTATAACTTTCCATTTCCTTTCTAGTATGTCATGTGGGTATAACAAGCCCGTAGGATGATGATGCTCAACTTTCACCCTTTAACACTCAAGACACCTAGTCACAAAACTGGCGGCATCTCCTTTCATTCCCTTCCAGAAGTATAATGGTTTTACATCAGCCATCATTTTCGTCACTCTTGGATGTCTGGACTATGGTGCTTCATGTATTTCCTTCCATACCATATTTATCAATCCCTTTACATCTAGTACATACATTCTTCCCTTGTATCTAAGTAATCCATTGGTTTCAAATTGAAAACCTTCATACCTAGAATCTTGAGGATTATCCATGAGTGCTTGCTTAACTTGCAAGTAATACTCATCTTCTTTACACTTTTGGAGAACTTGCCCTTTGAAATCAGTTTGAATTGCTACTATGGAAGCAATGTGACATTTTCAACTTAATGCGTTGGCAACCAAATTCTCTTTCCCATTAATATAACTGATATTAAAATCATAGTCATCTATTAACTCTAACCATCTTCTTTGTCTAGCATTTAGACTAGGTTGATTAAAAAGGTACTTTAATCCATTATGGTCAGTTTTCAACTCAAAGGGTTTTCCTAGCAAATAGTGCCTCCACATTTGCAATGCATGAACTACAACTACCAATTCTAAATCATGCGATGTATAATTCATTTCGTATGGTTTCATCTTTCTATATTCATACACAATCACTTTCCCATCTTGCATTAGTACACCTAACCCTTCTCCGCATGCATATGTGATAACTATGAAGCTACCTTTAGGATTTGGTACTTTTAAGATTAGGGCGGTGGTTAGTTTCTCTTTGAGTAGGTCAAAAGCTTCTTGACACTTCTCATTCCATTCAAATCTTTTTCCTTTCTTTTGTAAAGAAGTGATTGGAAAATAAATCTTAGAAAAGTTTGCGACAAACTTCCTGTAATATCCTACCAAGCCCATGAAACCTCTTACCTCCGACACATTTTTGGGTATAGGCCACTCAATTACTGCCTTGATCTTTGTTGGATCCACTACAATTCCTTCTACTAAAATCACATGATCCAAATAATGTACCATCTTTTGGAAGAAAGTACACTTGGAAAGTTTACCATACAACCTATGCTCTCTCAATTATTGTAGGACCATTTCTAAATGCTTGCAATGTTCTTCCTCGTTTCTAGATTAAATCAAGATGTCATCTAGAAATCTAGTACAAATTTTTCAAGGTAATACCTAAACACACTATTCATTAGGTTCATGAATGTTTCCGGTGCATTTGTTAAACCAAAAGGTAAAATAGTGAACTCATAGTGTCCATATCGAGTTCTGAATGTAGTTTTAAAGATATCTTCATCTTTAACCCTCAATTGGTGATATCCAGATCTCAAAGCAATTTTAGAGAATACAACAACACCTCTCATTTGATCAAAAATATCTTCAATGCGTGGCAACAGATACTTGTTCTTAAGCGTAGCTTTGTTAAGAATACGATAGTTGATGCACAAACACAATGTTCCATCCTTCTTCTTAACAAAGATAACTGGCGCTCCCCAAGGTGAAACACTTGGTCTTATCATTCCTTTTGACAACAATTCATCCAATTGTGTCTTAAGTTCCATAAGTTCAGTGGTTTTCATCCTATAGGGTACCTTAGAAATAGGTTTTGATCCAGGAACTATATCAATAGAGAAATCAAATACTCTTTTCGGAGGTAATCCTGGTAACTCTTCTGGAAACACATCCAAAAATTCCCTTAAAATTGGGTACTTCTCAATATCTGATTTTCCAGTTTAATCTATTTCTCCATCTTCTAATTCTTGCAAACTCTGGTACTCAAAATTATCACCATCCTTCCCAAGTTCAATCTTTACGGTAAAGAGTTTACACCCTTTCTTTTTAGCTCTTATAAGTTGCATTGTCGTAATTTGTCGAATCCTTACCTCTCTAGGTATTCCTTGGAATTTAGCTTGATTTCCAAAATCATCTAGGCATTCTATAGTCTTAGCATGGAAATCTACTATAGCCCTATGCTTCCACAACCAATTCATTCCTAGGATAACATCATATGATCCTAGATGTGCGACATAAAGGTTAACTTCAGTAGTAAAGCTAGGTAGTTCTATCCTAGCCTCGAATAGACATTGATCCACCTTTGCTCTTGTTTGGTTTGCATACTCTACATTCCAAGACATTGCCATGTGTCCCGCCTTCCTAGATAAATGTTTAGCTATTCTAGGTGAAATGAAATTTTTAGTTGGACCAGTATCAATAAGAACATAAATAGGTAAGCCAAACAAAATACCTGGTATTTCGACTGGTGTTACTTGGTAATCTACCTGTTGATCGTCCACAACTGCATGTATCCTTTGTTGAAACATGGCCTGATGGATGGGTAATGAATTACCATATGGTTGCAAACCAGAATTTTTATTAGGACATTCACTTGCATAGTGATTCCCTCTGCATATAAAACATCCTGAAATTGGTCCTCTTTTCCCTATGGTTTCTCTAGTCTTGTTGGCACTTTCATTAGCCTTTCTAGTAATACCCATGCTAGAATTATTTCTCTTCCAATCTCTCCTAAAATATTTTCCATTATTTCAAAATATTTTCCCTTTTTTCCTTGCAACATTTTGCACAGATTCCTCCTTCTTAGGAGCTATCTTTTTAGGAACTTCCACATCCTTCTTTTGCTCTTTTCTTTCCTGTCAAGTGGAATCAGCCTTAAGCTTTTGTTCTTGCTTAATTTATTTTTCATATACAAGATCCATTGTTGTTGGACCATGCATGTCCACTTCTCCTCCAATCCAATTGTTGAGTCCCAAAATAAATTTCCTAATGTGGAAATGCTCATCCTTATGGTATATGGGGACATAGTGTAGAAGTCGGGTGAACTTCTCCTAGTATTCATTGACCGTCATGCTACCTTGCCTCAACTCTTAGAAATATGAGAGTTTCTAGTCATAGTAAAGCTATGGTAACCATCTTTTGTGGAAATTCTCCGCAAATTCTCCCCAAGTTAATTTCCATGAGTTTATGCTAAGTTCCAACTTCTTGTTTATCCACTAGTTAGAGGCTTCTCCCGCTAACTGATATGCACCCCATGCGGCTTTAGTAACCTCATCATAGTTTCGTATTTCAAAATACTTTTCCATTTGTACAAGCCATACTTCAGCCTCATTTCCTCCAACACTACTGTCAAACTTAGGTGGAATTATCTTCTTCATGTCCCTTGACAGTTCGGAAGACACAATCTTCTTATTTCTTTCAATAGATGGTGTAGGTGACTTTTCCTTATCATGATTATGGCTTTCACCATGCCCATGGGAAGAATTTTCTCCCTCTTGATCATTATCAGGTACTTTCTTTTCTACCCTTTCCTTATTTCTTTCTTGTTCAAGATTAGTCAACCTTGCCAAGATTTGGTCAAGCCTAGCCTCTACTCCAGTGGTTCCTTGTCCATCCTCCTGACTTGAACCGGGATTAGCTTGTGACCTCATATATGTCTTCACCATGCTTATGTGATTGGTTTTTACCTGAATGTTTTATCCATGTTAGCCTAATTATGTTATCAATTGTCTCATGGAAAACATAAAAGTAAACATTCACATGTACACAAGAATTCCATAAGAGATTAAACATATGCTTCTTTTGATAAACATATGATTTTATTCATTTCATGAGTATTTTAATATCCTTTCGATTACATGGAGTGACTATTCAGATAGTCAAGTGGAGAGTATCCTTCAAGTTCACTCTCGAACACATAACTTAAATGAGTATAACCTACAGACTGAGAAAATTGTTGTTCCCTATCATTTTGTTCATTCTCATCTGTTCGTACATATCCCAAAAAAGATAATAACCCTCAGATTTATCATACGATACATAGTTATGAGAAGTAATTCAATATGGTGTTCATCATCAATGTAGTCTACAATTTTCATGGACATTTGTTCATGAGACCATTTCTCGTCCGACGGTGTCCTTGGTACATATCCCTCAGACTCTTTACTTGAAGAAATTGATATTACTTCAGCCAATGGTCGAACCTTAGGATCCCTAAAGATGAATGCAAGACTAACACTTTCTTCTGAAGGCATGTCCCTGGAAAGTGGTAATGACTCTGAATTTTTTGGTGAGATGGTTGCTAGGTAATTGTACATAGCCTCCATCTTCATCTTCCTCTTAACATCATTGATTTGAGAAAGTGCGCGACTAGAAGTTTCTGTGTCACTCAACCAGATAGCATTATCGTAGTTGGTTCCTTCTATGGTTCTAACGATGGATTCTTTTTCCTTCTTGGCCTTGAGGTAGAGCTCATTTCTGATTACTGACTTTCGAGCCATTAATCTGAGACACACTATCTATTGAAAATGAAGGTGAAATTGTCGCTTAAAACTTGTAAACCTATGTGATTGTAGATTTAATTAAGTGTTCTTTGTTAACAATTATTTGTGTATGATTAATCTATTTAGATCAATTCTAACAATTGTAGAAAGAGACAAAAGATTGAAGAATGATACAAGAAGATAGAAGTGATACAACATATACGTGGAGAAACCCTTTTGGGAAAAAACTCCACCAGAATCAGTAGTGCTTGTATTATTCAACCTTAGAACAAGATTACAATAATATTGTATCAATCCTTGATTGATATGCTTCCTTGCCTTCAACAATCCTTCTTCACAACCTGCACAAAACTCTCATACACTTTCTATAGCACAAGCTATCCATGCATTCCATGTGACCAAGCATGAATCCACACTTCCCATGCCATGCTTCAAACCCTCACACATGCACAAGCTCAACTTGCTAACCTGCTATAAACTCTGATGCAATTGCTGCAATAAATAGACAATTAATGAGCATGTAAACTCATAAGAGTTATCAAATACAAGAGCTTGAAGCTCCTCTCAAAAATCCATGCCTAGATTGTGCAAGTAGAGTCCCACAATGTAACATGAAGTCAAAACCAAAGTCTCCTCAATTTAGGCTCCCCAAACTGAACACTTAACTGATCGTTGGTCAAGAAAATGTCTTGCAAGCATCACCTCAAAGTTGGCACCCAAGAATGGGCCCACTTAACTGAGCCTTGTAAATATCTTCTCATGCAAAAGGTGTTAACTCAAAGATGCCAACTTGGGTGCCCAAGGTGGGTCCAAGTCAATCTTAGTTAACTGAAACATATCTCTCCACCAAATCATGCAAATATTATGCATGATTGATCATACCCACTTAACTGAAAGTATCCACCTGTTATCTGTCATGCAACTGAAGTCAACCGAAGTCAACTAGCATTCAACTCAAACTAACTACATACAACTGAAGATAACTGAACCATAACTGAACTAAACTCCACTCATGTAAATATCAATCCCTAACTTGTAGGATCTAAACATGCATTACTAAAGTGTTATCAATCCTCCAAATAGTTAACTTAAGCAAGGTGGGTTCCACCTTCCATGTGGGCACCCCATGTGCTCCTATTTTGTAGAGCTCTTCTTGGACGTCCCCACATGTTCCTATCATTTAGGAATAATTACAAATGTCAATTTACATGTTCATTTCATTCGAATTTAATCTCTTTCTAATCCTAGTGTTGGGGAACACTTTCCAAGGACTTAGGAGATGCATGATATATGTTTAGGATTGCAATTAAATGGCATCCTATTCCCAACATTATCCCACTTGACATTATACATTGCAATTATTCTAAACAAGGAATCATTATTATAAATCAAGTACATGACTCAAGGCCAATGGCCTTCCTGCACCAAGAGAACTTATCTGCAACATTGATCAAAGTGTCAAATTTCTCAATCAATACCTTTCCCAAGTCTCTATAACCAAACTATCATAGGTAGAACTTCATGCTATCAACATAACAACCCAAATCTGCAAACAAGTCCCTGTATATCCACCATCCTACAAAATAAGACTTCAAGGTAATAACACACATAGACATGCGATAAAAAATCTTTGAAGTAACTCACTGTAGTAAAGTGTAACTAGTCCAAGAGAGGTACCCCTCTTATACATAACACATATACCTTCTGGAACTGCCACTGCACAGGTAATGTCAAATATAAAAACAAGATCACAATATTAACAAGTCCTCCTATAGCACTTCACATAGAGGATGTGGCTAACTCCTCTATCATAGTGTCAAAGAAGCATACAATGATATGAAAAATACATCTTTCATAACATAAGAACCTTCAAGAAGAAGACAATATTCCCACAAAGAGAGAACCTGCAAATCAAACCATGTTCTTATACCACACTAACATGTGCCAAACTATGTAAAGTAAGATCTCCTTCAACACACCCAAATTGAAAGGATATCAACATCTAACCATTCAACTTATAATGAAACATGGTAGAACTTAGATGTAAACCTCTCACAGAAAGTAGATCAAACTTAGCCAAACATTCCCACAACAAAAGGGAATATTCCCAAAGCCACTAAATATCTCCCGTACCTCTCCTACCCAAATCCTCAAAACTAACTCAAGTTCAAGATTGCAAGTAGAACAATGGAAATACATAAAATCATGCATCTACTTCTCAACAATCCCTTAGAACTCAATTTTCAAGACTAATGCATAAGAGAAGAAAAGATACATATAAATAATGCATCTAATAATCAAGTGGGAAACACCTCTTAGATCATTTACCTAATAGTAGACCAAGAGTGGGATACAAGATTGTCCTGTGCATACAACACCAAGCAATATAGGCTTTCAATAAAGACAACCTTCTCATCAGGTCTATGATGGACTCACATCCATTTCCAGGTGTAGGCTCCTCGGTCTTTACTATTGAATTTTTTTTATAACAAGTAACCATTCCAACACATATCTCTTAACATAAGAAATATCCAGGCTAACCCAAGTCTCTCTAGTATCCATGAGCACCCACCAATCAATCCATGCCAACTTCAAATGAAACTTGCATAATCATGAAGCTCCAAGCAAATGATTAATACTCAAAACCAAAAAGAACTACATCCTCTCCAAAGGAAGAAAAATAACACCTTTACCAAAGACTCTAAGGGTCCTCCATGAAATAAGATGTTAAAACCTCTTCAAATCATATGAAGATAACCATATCCTACCAAAGCTCCCACTAAACTGTGATACCGAGCTATACATGGCAATAAGATAAACATCAAACCATCATTGTCAAAAACTCCCACTGAAACATGTAACCAAGCTATCCTTGACATCGTGATAACCATCTCCTAAATGAAGATCATCCATGGCCTCAACACAATCAAAGAAATTGCTGTTAACGACATAGCTCCCAAAAGGTCAAGAAAACCACAATCTCTAAACCAAGAAGATAAAACGCACTTCTTTTACAAATATATAATAACACAATAGTAAAAGCTCCCACTACAACCAAAAAACCTTCAAAATTTTAAGAGAAAGGTATCCCAAACTCTACCCAACCGTTAGCTCTAATACCAAATGTTGAAAATGACGGTGAAATTGTAGCTTAAAACTTGTAAACCTATGTGACTGTAGATTTAATTAAGTGTTCTTTGTTAACAATTATTTGTGTATGATTAATATGTTTAAATCAATTTTACCAATTGTAGAAAGAGACAAAAGATTGTAGAAGAATGAGACAAGAAGATAGAAGTGACACATCATATATGTGGAGAAATCCTTTAGGGAAAAAACTCCACCAGAATCAATAGTGTTTGTATTATATAACCTTAGAACAAGATTACAATAATACTGTATCAATCCTTGATTGATATGCTTCCTTTCCTTCAACAATCCTTCTTCACAACCTGCACAAAACTCTCATACACTTTATACAACACAAGCTATCCATGCATTCCATGTGACCAAGCATGAATCCACACATCCCATGCCATGCTTCAAACTCTCGCACATGCACAAGCTCAACCTACTAACCTGCTATAAACTCTGATGCAATTGTTGCAATAAATAGACAATTAATGAGCATGCAAACTCATAAGAGTTATCAAATAAAAGAGCTTGAAGCTCCTTTCAAAAATCCACGCCTAGATTGTGTAAGTAGAATTCCACACTGTAACATGAAGTCAAAACCAAAGTCTCCTCAATTTAGGCGCCCCAAACTGAACACTTAACTGATTGTTGGTCAAGAAAATGTCTTGCAAGCATCACCTCAAATTTGGCACCCAAGAATGGGCCCACTTAACTGAGCCTTGTAAATATCTTCTCATGAAAAATGTGTTAACTCAAAGATGCCAACTTGGGCGCCCAAGGTGGGTCCAAGTCAATCTTAGTTAACTGAAATATATCTCTCCACCAATTCATGCAAAAATTATGCATGATTGATCATCCCACTTAATTGAAAGTATCCACCTATTATCTGTCATGCAACTGAAGTCATTAGTCATGCAACTGAAGTCAACTAGCATTCAACTCAAACTAACTACATACAACTGAAGATAACTGAACCATAACTGAACTGAACTGAACTGAACTGATACTGAACTGATACTGAACTGAACTAAACTAAACTAAACTGAATTGAACTGAATTGAACTCCACTCATGTAAATATCAATCCCTAACTTGTAGGATCTAAACATGCATTACTGAAGTGTTATCAATCCTCCAAACAGTTAACTTAAGCAAGGTGGGTTCCACCTTCCATGTGGACGCCCCATGTGCTCCTATTTTGTAGGAGCTCTTCTTGGACATCCCCACACGTTCCTATCATTTAGGAATAATTACAAATGTCAATTTACATGTTCATTTCATTTAAATTTAATCTCTTTCTAGTCCTAGTGTTGGGGAACACTTTCCAAAGACTTAGGAGATAAATGAAATATGTTTAGGATTGCAATTAAATGGCATCCTATTCCCAACACTATCCTAACATAAGAATTTTCACAACATTAGATAATGTTGGACAGAAAAATGATGAGCTAATAGGTTCCAGAGTTAAACCTGGTAGCTCTAATACCACATGTAACGTACTAACCCTTCCATAAATTAAAAATTTCTTATTTCACACCAAATGAGTAAATAAACAAGTAACACAAGTATTGCAATAAATTTTTTCTTTTCTTTTATTGATAATTTTCAATCAAGATACAAAACATATTTCAACATGTATTCCTTTTCTTTTGATATAAACATCAGAGTATGAACACATACAAATACATACATAGCTCATAGAGCTTTTGAACAAATAGTAGTAAGAAGGTCCAACTTCTTTCCTTTCAAATCTTGGTTTTTTTGTCACTTGCTGTGGAGGAGAAGCATCACTTAGGCGCTTTTCCGCCAACCACGGACTCTTAATGCGGTTCCCTGCACATCTATCATACGACAGATGTCCCTTCCCTTCGATGAAGAGATTGGTAGAGTAACTGATAACGAAAACCAACTGAGCATAGTGTTGTGTCCTACATAACTAGAACTTGTAATCCCACAATCCTGAACTAGCATGTAATAATGGATCATGGTGAACTGACAGTGTAGTCTGGGTAGTCACACAACTAATTGGAGTCTTAGACATTGCACTACTTTTGCCAAAGTGTTCTCATTCAGTACTTCAAATGAAGTCATCTATCACATACACTACTTAGGGCCGATTTGATTTAAGGCTATCTTACACTACACATAGGTATTGTCCTTTAATGGATAATCTGTCACCCCGGACTAACCTACAACATACTAATCTACTTGTAATGAATTATTTAACAAGTACACAAGCTCCCTCCCATACTGGATTAACTATCCTAGGAGTAAAACAAGCTTTCCTAGTTAAACTAATAACTTAGCTGGGTATACCTCAAGTGACTCTTGCATTCCATCAAGCCTAGAAAATAATAACTAATATAAGCATCCTTCTCCTATTATGGAGATCTTATAATCACAGTATAAAAACAGCTAGAAGGCTTCAATTTCCTTTTTCATAATACAATCATAATTACTTCTATTGCACAAACAAAAAATACATTTCATGCAGTATCGATAATAGAAGAATTCCTGGTAAATAATAGTAAGAAGAAAACCCCATGTCTGTTATCGCTTATCCCAAATAATGATGGCAATGCAACCTTCTCCAACAGTAATTCCACTTAATTCAGCTTCCCAAAACTATTCTCTCTCTCTCTCTCTTGTTGATGGCACACTTCTCTCAAATAATAAGAAAAATCTTCCTCACAGAACTTCACTCTTTTCTTACTTATGACACAGATGAAAATGACTGGTAAAAACTCAAATATGATAAACAACGACATATAATATCTTGGTTAAATGCATCCTTCTCAAGTGTATGGAGAATAGTAGATAATGTTCACACATGATATTGAGAAAGATTATGAATGAGTGCAAATAATGATCACTTGAATGAATGGGTAAGAATGCATTACAAGTGAGATGGTGCAACTATTTATAGTGCAGCCAACATTCTAGAATTCCTACAATTAAGGCATGAAGAATGACACCAATTTCATGCAACATGATTTAGTATAAAGGTGGCGATAGATGAAGCTTAGACTTAGCATTAACCATTAACAAATCGACTTTCATTTTGACAACATTCAAAAGACTATTTCAACCTACACATGGAGAATTCAAATATTTCTCCCAAAATGACATCTACAGGAAAGTGAAGACAGAGGTGGCACCAAACCTTCTAAGTTGGTGCAATTTCCTTATGAAGAGAAAAAGTCAATGATAAATCAGCAACCCATAATATGAATCGACTGGTTTATGGTTTAAGTCGATTGAACCTTATAAATGTGTTGGACTAAGTCCACGTCTTTTCCATTTCCCATATCAACCAAGTCAAAGCCAACAAATATTAAATGTATTGCTATGTCTCACTCATACATATCCTGGCAGTTGATTCGCAGTTCTCTACACAGTGTCGTGTATGATCTAAAGTCGACTTCCAGAATAATGTCCAATATTGATATATTTTAGCCATAGACTTATAACGTCAAAAGAAGTCTTCAATAAATTAACTTCTTATTAAATAAGAATAAGTTGAACTCCAAATGTATAAAATCAATATGTAAAGTACATATTATTATTATATATATATTTAAATACCTTCGTGTATATATATATATATTTATTAAATAAATATATATATCTTAAGCCAGTCAACATACATTTGATATATATATATATATGTACAAGCAAAATAATTATAATAAACACATTATATAGGATGTATGCATATATATATATATGTATAAATGTATATGCCTCTATGTACACATATATGTAGGTATACCATATCGATGCATTCGTATGAGCATGTCCATTTGCTAACATACACTTGTATCGATCTGCATATACATATGGATACATGTATATACTATACATATATACATATATATATATATATATATATGTGTGTGTGTGTGTGTGTGTGTGTGTGTGTGTGTTCACATCCGATTCACTTACATCCATTTACATTACCATCATATCAATGAGTGTGTAAGTGTGATATATCTATACATATGCATATACGTGTCGTTAGATCCCATTAACACGCATGTGCATACATATAAACATACTTCCACCTACATCCCACTTATCCATACGATCGTAATAGCACAAGAAAGATCTCAAACCCAAATAGGTAAGCATCACCCACAAATGCATGCAGAAGTAGAAAGACTCTTAATGTAAACATAAAAGATATGGACGACTTACCTATAATCCCACTAACTGACTCAGTTCAATCAATCTAATGTGGTGTGTGTATGCTCAATTAGATTTACTTTTACCGGTTACCCGACCAAGATCTTCTCCTGAGTGATACTTCCCCTCCACCTGGAGGAATGGAACACATACCTACATCCACTAACACATGCTCACGACAGTCAAATGTTCATAACATATGCAGTATACATAAACATCTCCAAAGTTAGAATAATTACAATTCAATAACCTTTCATTCACATAAATGCAATATTTCACCATGGATAACATCAACTGAAGTAACATCAAATGAGACAATCATCAAATGTGAAAACATTCATATTGATAACAAGGTACAAGCATATTTTATTCATTTCCAAAATCCACATTACATCCATTTTTTACCCTATGCAGTAATAGTAAATAGTAACTATACAATTGGAGTGTAACAAACACACCACACCACATTTTCCTAATTTGGATGTGATTGTCAGTTTGTAAAACTCAGTGTACTCCTTCAAGCCATATTTGCATAATGTAGATTTTGTAACTTCTTAGACAAATCCAATTGATGGTCCCTAGTCAAGCACATTTGTTTTAATTTTGTATCTATTTAATCCTAACTTGTGGTCTTCTCCTTTCATTCTTTAGCATTTGAGACTATCTTCTTCCACCACAATTCAACATACCTCTTTATCCTAGTTTGGGTTGTTCTAACCCTTCCTAGATCCAAGATATCCTAAAAACTTGAAGAAATTCTCCATCTTCATGATCCAATTGACTAAATCCTTTGGATTAAATGATCTTACAAAGAATGCTACCATCTAGAATGCCTTAATCCTTGATATGGCCCAAAACAAACTCTTCTCTCTTGCATTAGAATTAGCCACTTTTGCATGCTCATGTTCCCTTTTTCCTCTCCTCACTTCTCCGCCTTCAAGTTGTTATGTTCATCTATTGGGAAAACTCTCTCTAATGATTTACTTCCATCATGTCCATTTTTTGTTGCATCCTCAAAAATTTGGTGAATTGATCTAATCTAATTGCCACATAAGCAATCCTAGTTTGTATCATATCAACAAATATTATGAGTGGCATTGTCATTTTCAAGTTAAAAATATTTGTAAGCATGACTATAGGCTACATCACACATAGATCAAACTCACTTATATTGATGAGATGAATTTGTCACATGAAGCATACCTCACTCTTATACCACTTGATGTAGGGCAAGGTGAGAGAGTATGATGAAGGAATTCCAAACCAAGCAACTTAGTAAACAACACATTCAATGATGCAAATAGAAAGAAAAAAATAAAGAACACAATGGATCTACATTGGTTCTTATTAATATAATGATTACAACATGAAACAAGGTCAAATATAAAAATATAAATAATTTAGGGGTGTGTATATAAAGGCATTAAGGGTGTACAAAACCTCATTACAATCATTAAGAGATAGGGATAATCTTGCCTAATTTGGAACATCATGATTTATTCACAATTATCCACATAAGAGGAATAAAAAAAATCCAAATTCTTTGGATAGACTACAATGTTGATCGAGATTCAATATTTTCATTACAACTAGCCCCAAATGATTACATGAAGCTAACTCTCATGTTGGAATTTCAAAAAAGCTAAGAACCAAAATATGCCATGGTCCTAATTGACAAGCCCCAAACAACTGACAAAATGTTAATAGGACAAAAACAACAAATAAGCTTTTGTCAATTGTAGGTGAAGAAACATAATCAAAATGTTACCACACATCACAATTTTTCATCTTAGGGAGAAGAACTAAAAGAATTATTTGTGAGCAAGTAAAACAATAATGCCAAAGGCTAATCCCTTCATGTCAAGGTGACACCTAGAAACATACAATATATTTTGAGAGAAAGCACACACTCACACTTGTGGCACCCAAAAAGAAACCTACAAAAATAGAGATTTTTTTTTTGATATTTTGGGTTGATGCAAGATTTTTGATAGGTTGAGGATGATCCTGCATCACAAATTTACATAAATAAAAACCACATAAAATACGCTTGAACTATGAGAATAAATTACTAAAATTATGTCTAACCCTCATGTCATTGCATTGCCACAACAAATGAAAAGACTCTTGCTTTGAACTGTAGTATTTCATGGAATATGACTTCTATTGGAAGATTGTGTTACCACATTATTAATCCCATGAAATTTTGTCTAAAAAGTTTAAAAAGAATTGAGCAAGCATAGTCAAGGTATAAACAACCTTAAGTTATCATATGACCATATAGCTAAGCTAGATAACTA
Source organism: Sequoia sempervirens (assembly GCA_007258455.2). Lineage (NCBI taxonomy): Eukaryota > Viridiplantae > Streptophyta > Pinopsida > Cupressales > Cupressaceae > Sequoia > Sequoia sempervirens. The sequence continues at coordinate 155,366,797 of VDFB02358134.1, read as the reverse complement.
TTAGACCATCTCATATTCACACCATGAGAGGAAAAAAATAAGGTGATATTGAATGTAGGTGCATGGATGATAAAAGGAGTTTATTAAAATAAAAAAAAAATTTGGCCTCCAATTTGTTAGAAGTGAGATGAATAAATGTGAGAATTATGAAAAAATGAAGGCATTATGTTAAACTAGATTTTCAATATTAGCTTTAGTACCAACATACTGAAGATTTTCCTTTTTCTTATTTTGTTCACTTAAATCTTCTTAATCCCACTTAAATTTCTTTAAGATCATTATATTTTGTAGACTTTCTAATAAGATCCTCCTTTCAATCAAAATAATATATGTATCCTATAGCCTACCTATAGTGATATTTTTTGCATGTCACTCCTAAAAATCATATGGTCTTTTCTCCTTCTTTCTCATGATAAGTATGGAGAACAAATGTTCAAGAATCTTGAGGGAACATATATGCTCAAAAGAAAAGCCACATATATTAATGTTGACTTTAAAAATGAATCTTTGTCACTTCCTCCAAAAATATCATTTGTAAAGAGTAGTCTCATATATTCCAAACCTAAATTCAATTTGGTACACGTTTTGGGAGAACATATGGGCATCAATTTTCCCCATATGCCCTCATCAATGTATATCATATTTCAAGGAATTGATTGGACCAAATTTGTACAAAAAATCCTAGTACTTAGTGTGCCCAAGGTCTCATGAACCTCTTTGCAACGATGTTCACCATTTGTCCAATATCATAAATTAGTTTGTAGCATATGTCGGTGTAAAATTCTTATTTTACTCTTATTTGTGAGATTTATTTCACTTATAGGTTAATCACTTTCTTAGGTGGTGAGTTGATAGTTAGAGAGGTAGTTATCTCTCAAAGTTTGTTATGAATTTTGAAAAAACCTTTACCTCCAATTTTTGGAATTTGGTTTGGAATTTGGTTTTCTCAAAATTTCTTTTAATACTCGTCATTTGATCAATGCAAGTACATCATTTTGGATTGCAATTTCATGTTAAATTGATATTGGCATTTTCACTTAGTTTTCTTGGCTCCATTTTCATGGTATTAGAGCTGACTAAGTTAGATTGTTGGTTTGAATATGTAAAATCTATTTTTGAGTGTCTTTGTGCATGTAAATCTCAATTTGTGGCTTCATGGAGGTTTTCTTTGACATTGTGGAAGCTGTTGAGGCTTATTACACCACATAGGAGGTCGATTTGGCTATGTATTGAAGGTTGGTTTAACCTTTTCAAGGAGATGTATTGGTGCGTGACTTCAAATTTTCTCATGGGAGGTGCATTGAGATGTGTATAGTTTGGATTTGCATTCAAGTTGTTCAAATCTACATTTTCCATCTTGTTCACCTATCAACAAAGAAATAACAAAATTTTCTTTAATCTGGATTGATTTTGGCCTAAATTTGTTGTGCAAATTTGCAACAAACTTTGGAAATCTGTAGCAAACTTTGCAATCTTTGCAAATCTGTAGCAAACTTTGAATCTTTGCAAATCTGTAGCAAACTTTGAATCTTTGCAAATCTGTAGCAAAATTTGCAGCAAACGTTGCAATCTTTGCAAATTTGTTATGGAAATTCATTGGTTTGCATATGCTTTAAATTTAATTCACTGTTGAAGCAAAAATATCTTAACTCATTTTTGAAGCAATATTAAATTAGGAAAAATCAAGCAAACTTTAAAATTGATGTAACTTTTGATAGGCAACTTAAAATTGAGTGCCATTTTTTTAAGTGATTAATTTTTTATGCCCAATCCATTGGAAACAGTTCCACACTAAAATTATAAAGTGTCATTTTTTATTCCAATTGGACTTGCCTATGCACTAAAATTACAAAGTGCCAAAATTGTGGGTGTGGGCAAGCATCTCTACTATTGAATCAAGGGAGGGGGGAGGCATGTTCTTGTATACTTTCACACTTCCTTCCACATTTTCAATTTGGGAAGAGTAATTGAGAAATATTTTGGAGGTTGTTCATCCATATGCACTCAACTTATAAAGTGCCCTTTTATGTATCATTTTGGGGGATTCTATAGAGCATTTTATAATCATGAATTGAGATAAAGTTCCATTTTCAGGGGGGTTCATCATGTCTTATAATTTTTATTTCCATCTTTCTATTATCAAACTAACTTAAAAAAACTATTTGTATTGGAAACAAGGGATAAAGATTCACTATCTTGAACAGGGTCTATTTCCCTATCTTCTTGGACTCGTTCTTGAGCCAAGTGACTATGAATAGAAGAATGCATGGTTTAACAAGAATAGCATGGTGTATGGACTAAAATGTCTTACTATTTTTAAGGATTTTCTACATTACATAGAGCACATTGAGTGCCCTTTCATTGCTTGGACCATCATTCAATAGTTGTATGGAGACTTTGGATCTTCATTTGATAGTGATGTTTCCTTAGATGATACTAAGACTTATGTTGCCCTGACTTGTGTGGAAAAATCCTCATGAGATGATCAATTTATTTGGTTGACATAAATTGATACTCCATCTCCTCCATCTACTGTTGCATCTAGAAATTTTAGTGTTGCTTCTTCAAGAGGCTCTAGTGAGTCAGTGTAGCAAGCTATTCATCATCTTCTAGATATAGCTACTTGGGATTCAATACTTGATAGAAATTACATGTTTGCTTTGTGAGTTTTATCTTGCAAACTTGGAGGACACTATTAAGGATATTTATATTCTCTTTGGTGTTAGCTCCTATGGAGTTGCATCTTCTTCTTCAAATATTGTGAGGTCATCTTCATACCCTCTTATTCCTTCTCTACATCATCATTTGTCACAGTTTGGCATTGGTGTGGAGACCTTTGAACAACATTTGGAGGGATCATCATTTTTTGTGGATTCTGTTCTACATTCATTTCCATTAGGCTCTATATTGTCATCTTTGTCAATGTGGCCTAGAACACTTGATTTGATTGTGGCACCTTTCAACATCGACATGGGGACACTTGAGTAAAGTTCATAAACTTCATTCATATTGAGTTTTCTTCCCTCATATTCCTTTCACCCGAAGACTTGCATACTTATGTGGTTCTATTTCATCTTAGGGGGAGGAATTTTGTTTGTCGGTCTTAGATCATCTTCAACATTCATTGTTGGGAATCTACTATCACTACAAGAGATTCTACATTGAGAGGGGGCTACATTGTCTCTTTTCTTCTTCTCTCTTATGGGGGGGGACTTATTCCTCACATGGTGTTTTGTTCTTATTGTCTTTTGATGAGCATATTTCTTTTCCCTCATTTAGGGGGGAGTTTTTCCCAATGGGTTTTCTCCTCTTCTTTATGAGGTTGCATTGTACTTGGGTACCTTAGTAGGCCTTGTTGTCAGGATCCAATCTTTTATCCCCACCTAAGTTGTGCTTAAGAGAGGGTGTTGGTGTAAAATTCTTATTTTACCCTCATTTAAGGGATTTATTTTACACTTATATGTTAATCACTTGCTTAGTTGGTGAGTTGGTAGTTAGAGATGTACTTATCTCTCAAAGTTATGAATTTTGAACAAACCTTTCCCCATCAATTTATGGAATTCGGTTTTCTCAAAATTCCTTTAAATACTCATCATTTGATCAATGCAAGTACATCCTTTTGCCTTGCAATTTTATGTTAAATTGATATTGGCATTTCTACTAAGATTTCTTGGCTCCATTTTTAGCTTCATGATACTTGTTTAGGTAAATGGTTCACATTTAAAATGGCTTCATATGATTTTTCTTTGTGAATGTGGGATGGGCATAAGGATTTCACTTTCTTGAATGTATTATAACAGTAAAAATACAGATATAATAGAGAGAAGAGAAAGAGATTTTGAGGAAAGAGGTTAGAAAAGGATATAGAGTATGCGTGTAAAGATAATTGAGTTGTTAAGAATCCTAAATGAGAGTAGAATTGAGGTGAGGAAAGAAGATGTTGAGTCCCTTGATTTTTATAATATGGTTTTGTTTGTAAATATGGAGGAGGGTAAAGAAAAAAGAAAAAGCTCCTCATGCTAGAGGATAATGCAAAAGAGAACATTGTGGTGGTGATGAAATTTCAAGAAGCATAAGTTGCAAAAGATAGAAGTCTTGTTTTAGAAGTTCCATTTGAGGTAGTAGGTGATTTAAAAGTTAAAATGGTGGCTTGTAAAGGTCTTATGTTTGATCATGAAGTTGATGAAGGGGATATCTTGCTTGAAAAGGAGATGAAGATTGAAGAATTTTCTAGTTCAAGTGAGTATTCACATGAATATTTTATTGCAATTGAAATGGATTCTTTGAAATCCATCATATGATCAAGAGTTGTGATGTAGAGGATTGTCCTTTGGAGGAAATGCAAATTTTAGTTCATGTGGAGCAACATGAAGAGAACCTCAATGAGGTACCAAATGCATAGAGTGAAGAGATGTACCCTAAGATGGTACAAGGAGTAGAACTCATAGTTGTTGAACTTGACATGTTTTTAGAAGCATATGAGGAGGTGATTATTTTTGAAAAAAAATGTTGCAATAATTTATGTAGTTAAAGTGGAGAGTGAAGAATGAAGATAGAAGTCTTAGTGGAGGTGGATGGACAATAGAAAATCTATGGTTGGTAGAATTCCATAAGGGGCACAAAGGATGATGCATGAATTTGGTTGAGGGAGAAGAAAGTTATCCCAACTAAGTGTTGGAAGAAGTGAGAATAAATCTTTTGAGTATTTATTTCAATAATGAACTTGTTGTAAAGTGTGTACATTTTAGAAGGGTGGTCATACCACTCAACTCTATTTTGTGAGCTATCCTTAAAAACTTCTTACTTGATGTGCTTGATGCAAGGGTATTTGGAACTTTGGCAATCCTACATGCCCAAAAACATTATTCTTACACTCTTTGTTTTCTTTTCTACTTTTTGTTGTGTTTGCAAGTATTTCATCTTTGTTGTTCTCGTGTCTATGCATGTGTGGTTTTTTTTTGGGCATGACCTTGATATTGCTGAGCATGGACCTTTTTTTCCTTGTTATTTTGGGTGCTAATACCACATTGGTAGTAGAAAATTCAAATTCTAGATGGCCTCATTCAAACCAAGGCAACTATTTTTCATGCCTTGATTGGAAATCTCACTCCCTCATTATATTTGAAACATATAACATAATATTAAAAAACCCCTATACATGAAGCATCCCATTTAATCATGTTGGTACTTGTAGTGTTCCACCACTCTGCTGATTTGTTTTTACTGATATTCTTTAGGTCTGATTTTTTTGTTTTAGTTTGTATTTCTTCCCTTTTTTGTGTTTTTTTGAATTTAATGCCAATAATGCTAACGATACAAACAAGCATATACATGCAATAGGAACTTAAATAAACTAATCTACTGAGATAACTCAAGCAATGACTCAATTTGATAGCCAAGATACTTTCTTCATTACATAATAGATTATATGGGATAGATAACTTACATCAAATTCAAAACAAAATACATCTTATGCCATAGTTTAACTTACAACCATATAGCACTGTGAATAGTGATTTGCTATAGTAACAAACCCCAATGAAATGCTTACAACTTTCGAAAGACGAAGTTCTCCCACCGAAATCCGAATTGGAGAGCTCCCCAGGGCAAGGGCGCCCCTTTTTGAAGTGATTGCAGCCTCTCTAAAGAGGCGTTTCTTTTCCTTGTGCTGATTCAAGCCCTCATGAAATGGCGGCTGGCTGTAGCTTTCCAAACAGCCCCAAAATTCACCAAAAATGTAAGTAGCTCCATTGTAGATATAGTGGAGTCTATGGCAGTCAATAAACCACTCAAAAGATGCTTGAAATAACCTTTAAATAACAAACTATGACTCCAAACGAAGCATCCAAACTCTGACCAGCAACCTTAAGGTGGTATTTCACACCCTCAAGCAGCTCATAGATGAACAACAAGCCCCGTCTAGGCTCACCCACTGCAGAAATCAGGAAACCCTAGTCTCCCTCTTCCCCAAACTCCAAACTCACAAGCCAAAGCAAGAAAATAACTCAAAGCATAAGGGGGTCAAACTTCTCCTCTTTCCTTTTATAATTTTACATTGAAATCACTATTCATAAAGTGAGCACTATTCACTTAAGTTATGACCTTTTTCACTTTATGAATGAATTGTAGCTGAAAAATATAAAGTGACCCCTTCATTTTAAAAACACATGGTCCCTAGGCCAAGGATGATGAAATAAAAGGTGAATATCATTAATTTAAGCCCAATTATCATGCCAAACACAATAATTCACCCTGCCACCATACTCCGGAGATCAACACTGCCATTTGACGGCCAAGTGCCCATCCAAGTGACCCTCTATCTAGAACCATTAGCCTACAAGGGTTGAAATGATAGGCTAATCTACTGACATACAGGTGTCTAATTAGAAGGGGACATCACAGTCTGCCCTCCCTGAAATTGCTTGTCCCCAAGCAATCTCAACTCCGGATGCTATAGAATGTCCTCACTCTCCCATGTAGCATCCTCTACCGGCAAGTCCTTCCATTTAATTAGATATTCCTTGATGACCCGTCTCCGCAATTGTCTCTCTTTGACTTCTAAGATGTCCTCAGGTACCAGAATCAATTTCCCCTCATCATCTAGGGGTGGTAAAGTTGTGGAAGGAACGACACGAAATACATCATGTACCCTGCTATTTGCTAGTAAGTCCAACTCATAAGCCATCTCACCTACCCGTCTGATGATCCTGAAAGGTCCGTAGTACCGCGGCTTGAGTTTCTCAACACCACTCTTCCTGAGAGTAGACTGACAATAGGGCTGTAACATCAGATACACCATATCCCCAACCTCGAAAGAACACTCAACTCTCCTCTGGTCCGCATACTACTTTTGTTGATTTTGTGCCTTCTGAATGTTCTCACGGAGAGCTCTCATAATACCCTGGTTCTCCTGTAAAAGATCCCCAACACTGGGCACTCTACTATCACTCAACAATAAATCAAGAAAGTTGGGTGCCTCATACCCATATAAGGCCATGAATGGGGACATCTGAATTGACATGTGGTGAGTGGTATTATAATAATGCTCACAAAGATGAATCCACTTCATTCATCCCTTTTGGTGTCCTGGTATATAGTTTCAGAGGTATCCTTCCACCCACTTGTTCACAATCTCCGTCTAACCATCAGCCTGCGGGTGGTAGCTAGTGCTCAGAGTGAGCTCGGTCCCACAATGCCTAAATAGCTCCTACCAGAAGTGGCTCAAGAACTGACTATCCCTATCATTGACGATGCTCCGAGGTAGCCTATGCAACCTGAATACCTCACAGAAAAATAACTATGCTACTTGTGTAGCAGAATATGTAGCTGCTATCGAAAATAAATGAGTGTACTTTGTGAGGCAATCAACAACTACGTAGATGCAGTCTCTACCCTGGGATTTTGGCAAGCCTGTAATGAAATCCATCGACAAGCATTCCCACTTCCTATCAGGAATTGGAAGTGGTTGAAGTAACCCAACGGGATAGGTGTGCTCCTGTTTATTCTGCTGACAAACAAGACACTGTCTGACATATCGAAGGACATCTGACTTGAGTCCTTTCCAAGTGAAATGTTCTCGAACCTGCCTATAAGTTTTGAAATACCCCGGATGTCCGACCATGGGTGCATCATGAAAGGCCCTCAATACTGTGTTCTTCATCTCTGATCCTGGGGTCAAGAAAATCCTTTCTTTGTAAATGATAAGATCATTTACAACTGAATATCTATCATCTTGCACTGAACCCTCGACGATGCTAGAAGCCCAAGAGTCTTTGGCATACTCTGCCGTAATCAAATGTCTCCAGTTCTCTGAAATCTCGATTATGGAGTTCAAATGTGGATGGCGGGACAAGGCATCAACAACCACATTCTGGGACCCTTTGACATAGGCAATATCAAAGTCATATGATTGCAATTTTCTCACCCACTTCTGCTGACGATCGTTGAGATCCCGATGTCCTAGGAAATGCCTCAGATTGTTATGATCTATCCTGAAAACAAACTTGCTACCCTCAAGATACTACTGAATTTGTCCAACACATGGATAATGGCCAACATCTCCTTATCATAAATACTGTAGCTCCTCTCCGGACCCCACAGTTTCCTGCTCTCAAATGCTATCAGATGTTTGTCCTGCATAAGGACTGCACCAATTCCTTCACTTGATGCATCACACTGTAGCTCAAATGGTCTAGTGAAATCTAGCAAAGAAAGAATGAGACAAGTAGTCATTAGTTGTTTGAACTTCTCGAAACAATACTGTGCCTTTGGAGTCCAAACAAATGCCCCTTTCTTCGTTAAATCTATAAGGGGTGCTGCGTGCCGTGAATATCCACTGACGAATCTGCGGTAGAACCTACACAAGCCTAAAAATTCCCTAAGCTGAGTAAGGCTCTCAAGTATCGTCCACTCAATGATAGCCCTGACCTTGTCAGGGTCCATACGCACTCCCTTTGCACTGATGATGTGGCCCAAGTACAACAACTCTATCATGCCCAAATCACATTTGGATTCCTTGGCATACAAGGATTCCCTACCAAGGATATCTAATACAACATCTAGATGGCCAATATGCTCACCCCATGTCTTGCTGTACACCAAAATGTCATCAAAGAAAACTAGCACAAACCTCCTCAGTTGTGACTGGAAGACCCTGTTCATAGTGGATTGGAACGTAGCAGGTGCATTGGTTAGCCCAAATGGCATAACCACAAACTCAAAGTGTCCACAATGGCAATGAAAGGTCATTTTCTCAATGTCTTGTTCTCTCACACGAATCTAATGATACCTCGATCTCAAGTCTATTTTTGAAAAACAATGGGCACCATGTACCTTGTCTATCAGCTCATCAATTCAGGGAATAGGATACCTGTTTTTGGTTGTCCTTTTATTCAACAATCTGTAATCAATGCACATCCACAAGGTACCATCCTTTTTCTTCACTAACACAACAGATGAGGTGAATGGTGACTTACTAGGCCTGCTATGTCCCATAGTGAGCAGCTCCTTAATAGTTTTTTCTATTTCATCCTTAAGCTGCTTAGAATGTCTGTAAGGTGTGACAATCATGGGCTTAGCACCCTCCAACTCGATGATGTGCTCAATACCACGGTCTAGTGGTCTACCAAGTGGAATCTCACTAAACACCTTAGCATGTTTAATCCTCAACTCATGTATGTCTGGATGATATATTGGGGTTTGCCACTCCTCTTGTGATGGCATCATCATACACTTAGCTGCCCACTCGATCATGTCGTGTCGCATGAGTCTCTCCATTCTACTAAGAGATATCATTTTGAAATTGCTATCTCAGATGGCTTTTAACACATGATTCCACCCATCCACCTTGAATCTCATCTCCATATCACGAAGGTTAAGGGTAAACTCTCCAATGTCATGAAGCCATTTCATCCCTAGAACCATATCAGTGTCTCCCATATTCACCACATAGAAATCTGCCTTAAAGTCATAATTATTTAATTGCATAGTAAGGTCTGCAATCATCCTATCACACTTGAGAGTGTAGCCATCCGCGACCTTCACTCTTATGCCCTCAAATTCTTCGGTTTGAATCCCACGCCTTTCAACCAACCTATCATCAATAAAATTATGCGTGGCACCTGTATCCAACAGAGTAATGATCTTTTTCCCAGCTAAGACCCCTCACATTCTGAAAGAGCCCTCTCACTGTATGCTAGTGAGATGTGCTTCTTGAAGCTTAACTTCCTCCTCCATTTCAACGTCATTTTCAACCTCATTTTCAAAATTTTCCACCTCGAATTCCTCATGCTCAGTGTGCTAGTCTGATTTTTCAGATTCAAAGTCCTCATAGAATGCCCACATTATTCAGTTAGCCTTTCCCTTGGGTCTCAAAGGATAGTCATGGTTTGCATCATAGGGTCCTTTACAATAGAAGCACAACTTCTTCTTGCGCAAATCATCGATGGTGTCTTTGTCTAATGGGGCTGCTGATTTCCCTTTAAAATCTGATTTCTCATTCTTCTTAGAGAATGATTTGCTGTCCTTGTATGAAGATGATGCTTTCGATGAGAACTTGCTTTGTGGAGCTGCAGGTCCCATGCTTCTTGCCTTTCTCATAGCCTCTTGTAGGGTCGGGGGATCAAAAGCTTTGATCCAACCTCTCAATGGTTCCGATAGCCCTTTGATGAATAATACAACTAATCTTCTTTATGATATGTTGGGAACCATAACTGATAATTGCTGAAAATCACCTATATATCCCTCCAAACTCCCAAATTGCTTGAGTTGAGCTAGGTCCCTGAAATGCATTTCCGGATATTTCTTGTCGAAATGTTCAACCAACTGATCCACAAACTCCTGGTAAGAGGTGATGCAGTTATGCTGCAGCGTTACCATCCCATGATACCACCAATCATGAGCTACTCCCTCAAAGTGTAAGGTGGCATACTTAATTGCATCTGTCTCTGCCATGGGTCGAAGGCTCAAGAAAGTGTCCAACTTATGAACCCAAGACTAAGCTGAGACTGTCCCACTTCCATCAAATGTAGGTAACGTGAGTTTGTTGGTGGCATGCATAAGGTCACTGTGTTGATCTCTGTTTTGTCCTCTTGGTCTCTGATTCGGTCTTTCTCTGTAATGCTCTCTTCTCTAACTCAAAAACCTATCAAAGCTTATGCGTTCTCTCACCTAAGGTGTCAACAACTCCCACTCATCGTTTGCTGCCATCATATCATCAACAAACATTGGTTCACCCACTTCTTCAACATTCATCTTTTCCCCTACGTTTCTCAAAAAGGTAGGTTGTGTTGGCCTATTTGCAGTATGTGAAAGGGCACGATATGTCCTAGGTGTCCCAGCCACACTCCTGTTATCCTCTGCATCCCTATTCTACTATACCTGCGGAACAAACTGCTGCATTGTTGCTGTGAACCCTTCAAAAGCCCGAGTCATCCGCTCAAAAAGCTCTCTACCATCTATGTCTTCATTGTTTTCCTCATTTCTTCTTTCGTTTCTGGGTGGACCTTCTTCTTCCTTGTCACCCATTTCTGCTACTAGTATATCCTCAAACGGGTTATCCTCTTGCCAATTGTCGACTTGCTCTACCCTTTTGCAAGTGTAGTACCTAGTATGACCTCTCATGTGAAGCTTTGACCCTCCAGGATGGCAGGATCAAGGCTCTGATACCACTGTAGTGTTCCACCACTCTGCTGATTTGTTTTCACTGATATTCTTTAGGTCTGATTTTTTTGTTTCAGTTTGTATTTCTTCCCTTTTTTGTGTTTTTTGAATTTAATGCCAATAATGCTAACGATACAAACAAGCATATACATGCAATAGGAACTTAAATAAACTAATCTACTGAGATAACTCGAGCAATGACTTAATTTGATAGCCAAGATACTTTCTTCATTACATAATAGATTATATGGGATACATAACTTACAACAAATTCGAAACAAAATACATCTTATGCCATAGTTTAACTTACAGCCATACAACACTGTGAATAGTGATTTGCTATAGTAACAAACCCCAATGAAATGCTTACAACTTTCGAAAGATGAAGTTCTCCCACCGAAATCCAAATTGGAGAGCTCCCTAGGGCAAGGACGCCCCTTTTTGAAGTGATTGCAGCCTCTCTAAAGAGGCATTTCTTTTCCTTGTGCTGATTCAAACCCTCATGAAAGGGTAGCTGGCTGTAGCTTTCCAAATAGCCCCAAAATTCACCAAAAATGTAAGTAGCTCCGTTGTAGATATAGTGGAGTCTATGGCAGTCAATAAACCACTCAAAAGATGCTCAGAATAACCTTTAAACAACAAACTATGACTCCAAACAAAACATCCAAACTCTGACCAACAACCTTAAGGTGATATTTCATACCCTCAAGCAGCTCATAGACAAACAACAAGCCCCCTCCAGGCTCACCCACTACAGAAATCAGGAAACCCTAGTCTTCCTCTTCCCTAAACTCCAAACTCACAAGCCAAAGCAAGAAATAACTCAAAGCATAAGGGGGTCAAACTTCTCCTCTTGCCTTTTATAATTTTACATTCAAATCACTATTCATAAAGTGAGCACTATTCACTTAAGTTATGACCTTTTTCACTTTATGAATGAATAGTAACTGAAAAATATAAAGTGACCCCTTCATTTTAAAAACACATGGTCCCTAGGCCAAAGATGATGAAATAAAAGGTGAATATCATTAATCTAAGCCCAATTATCATGCCAAATGCAACAATTCACCCTACCACCATACTCCGGAGATCAACACTGCCATTTGACGACCAAGTGCCCGTCCAAGTGACCCTCTATCCAAAACCATTAGCCTACGAGGGTCAACATGATAGGCTAATCTACTGACGTACAGGTGTCTAATTAGAAGGGGACATCACAGTACTATACAATGATTACTTATTGGACTAAAGCAATCAACTTCTTCATCTAATGCGAGGTCTTATTTTCCACAACCCCACTCCTAGTAGTTACTCAAGCCTTACCCTAATCATGATAACATCAATCTAATTCTCATTTAATGATTTCATAAGTAGTATGGGAATTATCTTTGGCTAGCAATTACTCCACCCATTTTGGTGTGGCAACCACTATAGCCCTTTGAGTAACACATGCCTAGTGGCTATCACCTAGTTTTAGTAGTGCATCTTAGAACAAAATGTTACTATTTTTTGTAGCTATAAAATTGACCCTACACCTTGTCACATAGTCACACACATGTTGGTATGGATAGTGAGTATTTTGTTGATATATAAAAGAAGGGGGGAAGTCATTATTGTCATAGGAACCATAGAGCTTGAACATTATTATTTTTTTGATGATTTTCAAGATCCTATAACAACAGTTAGAGATTGAAATTTTGTTACATCCCAAATTGTGAAGCTACTATTTACCGTTAATAGATAGGGTAAATGTGAATATAGTGTGAATTATGGAGATGAATTAATGATGCTTGTACCTTGTTTTCAATACGAATGTTATCTCACTTGATTTTGTTTTAGTTGATGTTATCTTAGTTGATGTTATTCATGGTAAAATATTGCATAAGGAGGTTAATGAATCATATATACTGCTATTGTTGTGAGCATTTGATTGCAGTGAATTTATGACAGTGGATGCAGGTATGAGGACCATTCCTCCAAGCAGAGGAGAGATATCACTCGGGAGAGGAGCTTGGTCAGGTAAATAGTAACAAGAACCATTTGAGCATACACACACACGTTCCTTAGACTGAATCAACTAAGTTAGATAAGTTGGTCTTGATAAGTCATCCATAGGCTCTAGGAGTTTGGTTTACTTCTTTGTGCTTTGTGAGTGATGATTGTTTATTTGTCAGACTTACTGTACTATGATCATTGTGTGGAAACGTGAAAGGTTATATGTGTATAGGTTGAATAGGTATGTATACTCATGTATACATTATGAACACGTATCCATATGTATAAGCATATTAATACTTATATATCGGGTAAATGCTGACTGGCTCACGATATATTTATATGTAATTATATATTAAAGATTATATATAATATTATTATAGTTATATTAATATATCTATAAATATTAAATACTCGGGTATTTAAATATTTATATATTTAATATATTTAAAAGAACTATAATAATATTTATATAATAAAATATGTAATTGTTTCCTAATGGAATTATATTTTAATATTATAAATCTTTAAAGTGAATTAAAAGATTAATTTTTTACTTGGAGTAAATATATAGTGTAAATATTTATAAACTCCAAAGTATAAATATATATAAATATTTAAAAGTGAAAATATTTATAAACTCCAAAGTGGAAATATTTGTAAATATTTAAATGAATAAATATGGAACTCAAAAGTAATAAAGTTAAAAGATTTAAATCTTTTAACATGAGCAAATTTTATTAAGTGGATTATTTAAAGAGGATAGTCGCTAGTCTTGAGCAAAATATGAAACTTCATAAAGTATTGAACTTTTTTATGAATCAAATATTTTGTGTAAACATTTGAAAAATTAACAAAACACAGCTAAGAGTTTTCACGTGAAAATGAAGAAAGCTTCAACACAGCAAAAATGGAGGAAACTTTTAGAACTAGATAATAGGGAATGCCAACCAATGTTTATGTGTTGTAACAAGCTGAGACTTGACAAAATCGCAACAAAATGAGTCATTTATTTGTATGCACTAGACAAAGACGTTTTTCCTGTAGGTGGCGATTTTTGAGATTAAAGTTGAATTTTTCTGCTATTGCTGGCTCCATGAAGGTCGATTCACTCCTTTTAGAGGTGACATAGGGTTTAGTTGCTTGCCAAGTGACATTTGACTAGGTATATGCACCTTGTTGTCATTCTACATGCCCAAAATGAAGGAAATAGTTGCAATTACGAGCCTATAAATACTTGCCCAACCATTCATTGAAAGATATGCTTGTGCAATTTGTCCTTTGCAAATTTGAGAGCTTTCTTGCCCAATTTCCAAGCTGTTGTGTTGCTTTCTATTGCTGCAATTCATCATTTTGCTGAGAGTGAGAATTAGAAACTTTATCAGCTGCAGATAATTGACTGTGCTAAAGCCCTTTTAGAATAGTAAATTAACAACTTCTAATAGAGAAGTGTTAATTAAGAAGAGTGATTTGAAGGAGTCATCTACATTGGAAGTGTTATTTGCAAAGTAGCCATCTCCAATTTGGGAATTCTGGAAGTTGCTGACAGAGCAGTGCTGGGAAAAGAGCTCATTATAATAGGCATGATATCTAATTTAATACAATTCTTGTTTGAAATGCTGCATTCTCATATTCTTGTGTTGATGATTTCCATTAACTCATGGAGAATTAGAAATGTTTTGATAAACTTTCTTTGCATTTAAGGGAAAATGAATGAGGGAATTCATTGTATTTAAAAGACAAATGTATAAGGGAAATCATTACAATTAAGGGTGAATGCATAAGGGAATTCAATGCATTTTAATGGTAGATGAAATGAAGGAATTAAGGATAAAGGGGTTGTAAAAAGGGGATCAAGTGTTTAAGGAGCTTAAGGGATTAGCTTAACTTATCTTGCATTAAAGAGAAGTAGTGGAAAATAAATTAAGGGATTGGTTTATTTGTTTAAACATAAAGGGGAAAATTTATGAAAAAGAGATAAGGGGGGATTTAAAATGCATGTTAGTATGAAACTGCATATTCTGTATGATTTCCATAAGAAGAGAACACTGTTGGCATGGGTATTATTTGCTAAAAGCCTGATTGCTTTTAGAAAAGAGAATTGAAGCATTAAGAGCCACTTTTATAAGGTGTTTTTAAGTACTCCATGAGAACTTGACAGAGGAATTCAACAACACTATATAAAGTATAACATAAGTATTTAATTATACTAGCTATGTTGAACATAGGATGTTTTATGTTTGCTGTCGATGCATAGGAAATGAAATGTTGCATTCTAGTTGTAATCTGCATTAATTGTATGATCTCCATATAAGGAGAGTATTGCTGCAATAGTAACTATATACTAGAACCAAAATGAGGACAAGAGTCAAGTAAATTCTATCGGCTTAAGTTATTAGGTTAACTAAGGTAAGCCCGGGTTACTCCTAGGATAAAGATTTCCAGTATAGGGGTAATAGGTGAATTACTTGTTATGCTGTTTCATTTCTAGCAATTAGAATGTTGTAGGAAGTCTAGGGTGATTGATTACCCAATGAAGGACATAACCTACGCGTAGTGTAAGATAGCCTTAAGTCAAATTGGCCCTGAGTAGTATATATGATAGATGACTCTCTTAGTCATTTACTGAACTAAAACTCTTTGATCAAAGTAGTGTAATGTACCTACATCCTCTTAGATCGGGTGATGTTTACACTGTCAGTTCATTGTGATCCTTGTACTAGTTCGAGATTGTGAAATAGCAAGGTTCTAGTTGTGTAGGACACAACACTATGCTCAGTTGGTAATCGCTAAAGGATACCGTACCAATCTCTTCGTCGAAGGTAGGGACATCTATTGAATAATGGGTGTGTGGGGTACCGCATTATAAGTCCGTGGTTGGTGGAAAAGTGCCCGAGTGATGTTTCTCCTCCACAACAGGCGGCCGATGTACCAAGATTTGAAAGGAAAAGAATTCGGGACCTTCTTACTACTATTTGTTCTAAAGCTCATTGGAGTTATGTTAGTGAGGTATGTATTCTTGTTTCATGTACTTGTGAAGTTATTATATTGAAATGGAATATTTATTGTAAATTGATATAGCAACTGGTTCATGTTTTATCAATAAAGAAAAGGAATTTTTTTATTACAATGCCATGTTAACATGTTTACTTGTAGGATGTAAATTAAGGAATTTATTTTTCTACCGGAGAATCGAATCGTTACAAATTTTTTCTTTTGCATGAGTGACAATATTTGGTTGCATAGTTGTAGCAACTATTGCATTGGGAATTGAGTGATGAACATGTATGATGTTTCATTCTATATTTTTGAATGTTGTTGTGTCATGACACTTGCTACTATAATAAATTGCCCAAGGTGTGTGTGTTTACTTGGGTTAGCTGCTTGTTATGGGTATTTGATTTTGGATTGCATAATTATTTAGTTCATAAAATTGCATGACATTAAAATAACAAATCAATGAAGATCAACAAAAGGCAAAATTATAAAAAAGTAATTTAAAAAATTTCAATAAAAAATTAGAGTTCATTTTAATGAAGGTATATGCAAAAGTGAACAGCATGAATTTGACAAGTCGAACATAAATGGCTACTACAAAAAGTTATGACAGATCAAAATTGACCAAGTATGACCTTAAATTCTAATCAAGTAGAAAGAAACAAAGTGCAAAGCCCATACAACAATTACTAATATGATATATAATATCAACTACACAAAATTATCTTTATACAAATTAGCATATCCTTTTGTTATTCATTGGTTACTATATACATTACATCTAACCACCTGCTGAATATTAATCAAAGTCACCCTATTTTACTATGTTACATTAAACTTATCATGATTAGAGGGTAACACTTTACAAAAATGCTACACAACAATTTTAATTTAATGCCACTCATTCAAAGACTTGCAAAGTACTCAATTTTGGTTTATGTATCTTAGAGACATTTTTTATGCTAAACATATTTACCTACATAAATGAGTGAATTCAATTACTTGTATTTATTAGTATTAAATATTGTTGTAAATCAATTAATTTATAAACAAACAAAATTGAATTTAAACTAAAAAATGGGTTTCAAATGTACACTATAATTATTATTTTCTTTACAATATTTTTTATGATAGAAATTTTCTATTATTAATGGATTGAGTTCTAAAGAAGTACTCTCTTTATTATTAACTTTGGATCAGTAGTAGGTTTCATTTTTAAGAAATATACAAAATATTTTCTCTCAAACAATTCTTACAATAGAATAAAATGGTCCCATTATACAATGAGTTTCCAATTCTATTCAATCCCCAAAAATTTAATTGAGCTAGTTAAAGGATTGCTCTCAAACAATTCTTACAATAGAATTAAATGGTATCATTGTCCAATGAGTTTCTAATTCTATTTAATTACATGAGATTTAATTGAACTTGGTAAAGGTTTTTAAACCCACATGCATGCAAGATACCCTTCACAACTTGGATGGTATTTGAATAGTTATTTTGCAATGAAAATTGTATCCAAAATATTTTTAATCAATGCTATGGATGCATAGATTGATATGTTTATAAAACTTCAAGTTATCATTCATTGTAAAATTTTATCAAGTATTATGCTAAAAGAATTTAAATCATGCTAAAAAAAAGAAATAGTAAGTTGTCTTTGTTTACTTTGTATTGTATCATTAATTGTCTTGGGTCAACAAGGTAGTAGTCTACTAGAGGCAACTAAACCCTAGTTGCCTTTTAATCAATACCATCAATACCCTGGTATTAATGTTTCAACAACAAACAATGTTGGGTCTTCCACAATGATATGTTCCTCCGCTCTTTGGCCACCACTATTGTGGGTCTATATTCTTTTCAAATACATAAATATACAATATAATTCTGATATGATGAAAATTGAATATCAAAGAAACTAAAATCATTAGATTAAAAAACATTATAAAAAAAAAAGTCAGTTAATAATTGAATCTGAATTCCATTTTACTCTCAAAGGTTGGCACAATTCAATCGATCATTTAAATTTCTTTACTACCATGATGGTTGTGCTAACAAATGAAGCTTATTTCCAATAAGGAGACAATTTCTGAAAAATTGGCCTCAGATTATGGTATGCTTCCTTATATGTGGCAAACAAATCATTATACACTAGAGAATCATTCTCACATGGATAATAAGTTTGTTGAATTTTCATCCAATCACCTAAAAAATAACAAATAATTAGTAAGATCTCTAATTTAATAGCAAGCCGAGACCTGAAAAAGTGTTTATACAATCACATTTACTAATTATAATTACATGGCAAATTCTAACAAAATTAAATGAATTCAAGTTTATATATTAGAAAGCAAATCTTCCTTAACATGTGAATGTAGTAAACATGACAATCTCAATAAATTACAAACAAAAGAATAGAAGTCCGAACAGCATGGTGATGAGAAAGCAACCCATTTCGATTTGCAGTGCTTGAGATAAGACACCGTATTGATGCACACAAAGCCTCCTTACAAGTCATTTGTGATGAACAAAATAACCTTTCCCCTCAACTTTTGGTGAGTTATGTACCTCCTAAAATATCACATAGAGTAGACCATCGCATGGAATTTCTCTAGCTACTTAAGTAATGAAACATAATCATTTTGAGGAGTAATGCTGACATAAATGATGAATAGAAACCCCCCAAATATTTCCTAGTTTAACAGACATTCATAATGGTTCTTTTCGCACATGTATGTCATCTAGATACGATCATTTTAAGAATTATGTTTGATTTTATATATTACATAAGCAGCTTCAGAATCATACCAATCCTTCACAGAAAGCAGACATGCGCAAGAATACAAGGTTAGAAAGAGATGCAAGAAGCTTTATTGAAAATGAAAGCTCCGGTAAAGCTCCGGCAAATGATGTCTTGAATTATTATTTTTGGTTAATATTTGGGGATTATTAAAGGTCCCCAGCCCAGAAAGCCAACTACAGGAAACAACAAAAAAATGACAAACTAAAACCTGCATCAACAGTCCATGAAGGGGTGCAACAGGGTATAACCAAGCAGAAGACTAAACAAACAAAAATCATAGTTAAATTATTAATCAATGCATGTAAGTCAATTTTTCAAAAAGACAATAAAAGATAGGAAGAAATACTGAGGAAATGGAATTTTATTCACCCTCTTGATAAGGGGAGCACTCAAGACAGGAAGAAGGGCCTCAGGGAAGTAGAAATGTCTGCTTCCTAAACCTATAAAGTTGAATTTCAATGGTGCGACCAAAGGAAACCCAAAAAGGATGGTGAAGGTGGGGCCTTTCAAGATAAAAAGGATCAACCCTTGAAATGTTTTCCTTCAATTTGGGTGAAGATACAAATACAAGCAAATATATAAGATTAGCCAAGAAAAAAGTGTGGACTAATATGCAAGAGGAAAGGAACTAAAATACTTGGAGGGAAAAAAAAAAAAAACGGATGGAGTCACAATTTGAATATAAACAATCTTCTTCATGGGATAAAACCACCAGCCCAAGGTATGAATATATTCTCTTGCCACCCCAACTCCTCTTCCTAGGCTTACTTGTACCCTCCCATTCCTAGTCTCTTACCATCCCTTCTCTTCTTCCTTTGTTTCTGCACTCCCCCTTCTACCTCCTTGTCTCTCCAACTATGTACCTCTTTTCTTGTTCTCTCCTCTCTCTCTCTCCCCCCTTCCCCACCTCCTAGCTTCCCCTGGCCCTCCTTCCTTAATCAATGTTCACTCCCCTCCCCCTTTTTATTACTCCCGTGTTCTTAGACCAACCAGCCTTGTTTATAGATGTGTCTCCTTTCTCTTTTTCATTTCTTTTGTTCTCTTTGAGAGGTTGTGTTTTACTTGAGGTTATTTTTTTATATTTATTATTAATAATTTTCATTTGCTCAGGTGGTGTTAGCATTGCTCATCCTTTTTTAACATTAATTCAAATTCTTTCTCATTCTTTCCTCTTTTGGTATCATTTTGGCGTTTAAATTTATCTTGAATAGGTTATTTTCTCTCCATTTCATTAATCCTTTCATATTCTTGCATTATTTTAGGACATTTCTACCTCTAACTTCTTTATTTCCTTTTTTGTACCCCCTTAATTCCCTTTTTAAATCCATTTATCTCTATTTACTAGCTCTCTAGGCTACCCTATCCAGCTCTTGGTTTCCGGGCAGCTCCTTGCCCCCCCTTTTGTTTAAAGAGCTAACTCTGCAATTGTTTTACGTTTCTTGTTTCTTGTCTTGATGGTGAATCATGGAGTGTGATATGAAATGTTGACACAAAAAAGCTATGTCACCGGGTTCTTTGGTTTGGGCTCTCGTGCCTGCTCCGGGAGCATTTCAGTTCGGGAGCGCCTAGGAGTGCTCTGGGAGTGTTGCGGATTCCCTAGATTCCCTATGGGTATGCGTCCTGCGTACCCACAGAAAACCCGGGGTGCTCCCACGTGCTCCTGGGTGCTCCCGTGGGCACCAGCACCTAGGGGCACCAAAAATGAAGTTAAAAACATAGATCATTTCTGGTCACTGTGTCCCACTCTGATCAGCCATCACTGATATCAGTGTGTAAGGCATCTTGAGCAAAGAAATCCATGAGCTTGTCAAATGTAAGAAGCGCCTTGATCCATTTTGTGGGTATTAGAGAGGAAGTCACATTGTTGGAATGTGAAATGGGTAAGATGGTAGATGAATTAAATGTTTTGGAATATATTTTTGGGGATCTAGTAAAGGTAAAGAATAATCAAACTAAAGTGGAAGTGGTAGTATTATATGGTTAGTTCAGTGCATTTTCCAATCAAAGTAGTAGTGGTGGGCGCAAAGATGGGTTTTCTGCTGTTTTGCTTTTGAATCCTCGAACACAGTGGAGGGAGGGGCCAATCTGTGGCATTCATGGATGATTATCAGATTATATGGCCAGCTTTAAGTCATTCATTGTTGACTCTTTCCTTTTTCTTTCACCCACTCGATTCCATCCAAGCTCTCTTCATTTCTCTCTCATCTTTATTGAGACCTAATTTGATTCCCTGAGAGGTCGGGCACAACAGCTGTTCAGTGAACAATATTTGTTTTCCTTGCCTAATTAAAGTTCATCTACTCTTCCCAAGACTGCTTCCAATAAATTGAAAACAATTTGCTCCTCTACCAAATCTACACAAGATAGGCCTAAAGTACTTACAATTCTGTTTTTTTTTTTGGCATATATATTATACAGTCGTACCCAAATGTACCGTACCCAAGAATTTTTTTTTTGCCATATTGGCATACCCATATTCCATACCCGTACCCAATCCCATTCCAGAACTGGCAACTTAGCAAAAAAGATCTTTACAGAGTTTTACCAGAAAACAATTCCTATCTAATGGACTGTGGAAATATCATGTCCTTATCCTTTTTCCATTCAAAAGAGACCTGTAAAATGGATCAAGAAGAGGGAAAATGCCACCCCTTGCGAACTCTAAGGATTTTTATCCAGGATTATATGCAGGATAGAAAGTTCAAAACAATATAACAATGGGAGAGAATATCAATAAAGAATGAAAAGGAGAAATTTATATAATATACAAAAATCAAACTGGAAAAGGTAGTCGAGTAATAATGAAATTACTTCCATGACAAGCACCTTGGTGATAATTAAGGAAAGAGTAGAAAATTGTGGACTCATGAAAATAAGTATGAAGAATGAGATGTGACAGGGCAGAGATGAGATTGTTATAAAGCAAATCCCCTCCAAAGAAAACCCTTCAAACTGTCTTTAAGGGCTCTGCAAATCGGGCGATGAAGAAGATGAGTCTGATGTAATCTGTTGGTTGTGTTTGTTTTCCACAGTCCCTAGATTTTGAAACAAAAATGATAATTATTGAAAATATATAGCTTCTTTTCTGCAGTGTTAATAGAATATTGTGGCATTATTTTAGAGAGAGTTGTTTGCGGCCCATGTTGTGGCTTCTGTGCTACTTGGGTTCAGTTTTTGATTTATCCTTGTCTATTTTTGTAAAAGCCCACTTCTACTTTATTAATTATTTGAGAAATTATCATTTCAACCTCTTCTCAAAGTCCTGTCCTCACATAAGGCTTGAGGCCCTGTAGTTAATAAATTTGTGTCAATAAATCCAATCAACGAGTACCTAGTTGAGCTTTTGAGCAAGCCTGCTTTTGAGGTATGGAGTAAAAAATGAAGTGATTGAAACTGGGTTACACTTGGTACAATGAGAGTACTTGTCCTTGTGTGGGTAAGAGTACAAATTTCAGCAAGTCCAGTTGCCCTCAATGTGGCAACTTTATCTGTCTAAGTTGTGCCATGCATAAGGATGAATTTCTGTCCTCAATGGGGTTGGAATGAGAGTCCCAAATTTCTGAAAATTCTACCGCAGCTGTTTTAGTAACACTTCAGAAAGGATCGGAATTTGAATTTGGTTTCATGGATCACTCTGAAAGTTCTCTTCATTTCATCTCCTATCTTCAATCATAGAAAATAGAAAAAATGCATTAACAGGAAAGTATGGAAATTTTCAGCTTTGGCAAAGCTTAAATAGATGGCAATCTTGTTCTGCATTAGATCTCAGTGGTTTCACTGCAAAGTGTAATGATGAGGACGGCGTGTGATGCATTTTTATTTCAGTAAAGTAAAAATTCATTATCTTATTCAGAATTAGAGGATGAATATATACACAGCAGTTCATCTATGAAAATGAAATTGGGCTCTGCAGTAAAATGCTTTCATCATATATTTTTCTTATCATATTACCATGGGGTACAGATGACTAGCATCAAGAAGATAGTTTGAAATAGTAAATACATTCAGAAATGTATAGAATGTGATTTTGTTTCCAATAAACAAAATCACTCTGCTTGCTCTTTCATATTATCTTCTAGCTTGCACCAAGCCTTGAAGTGAAACTGAATGTGATGATCCTTTGAAGAGGATGAATAGATGATTGATGATTTTGTGCTAATTGAGTGAATTATGTTTTCCTTTTTATTTATGCAAAGCAAGAAAAAAAATGATTTAGGTTATGTAATTTCCCAAAGATCTTCCCTTTCCCAATCCAGTTAGTTAACACCATACTGAAATTACCACCTCACCAATATTTTTGGGTCTAGGGTCACTTAACCCTAGGTATCTTTACCAAGAAATAAACTGTAGTTAACATAATAACAATAATGAATTTCTCCCAGTCAAGGGATTGGGAAGAAATATAGAAAGAAAGGTAAATTGTTGTGGAACCCCCCCACAGATGGAGTGCTTAAGATGAACTTTGATGGTGAACCGAAATGCAATCCAGGGCTCACAACAAAAGGCAGAGTTTTCAAACATGATAAAGGCCATGTTAATTTTCTGTTAAACCTTTGGCCATGTAAACAATTCTAGGGAAGCCCTGGAGAGAGGCATATTAATTGCTAAGGTAATTGGATGACCCAAATTTCTTGTAGGTGACTAGGATCTCATTATCGATGTAGTGATAAATTCAAAGTATCTTTTCTACTATTTCTAGAAATGGCAATATCTCCATGACAGTGACATTTAGTTGTCCATGTTAGTAGAAATGGAGAGTGATTTAAAATCAAAAGCTCTTACTTTTTCTGTAAAGTACTTCATTAGTTACACTAGAATATGCATCACATAAATTTACATGTGAATATATTTGCAGGCAATAAGATTTGTATTATCTGCAGGAAGAATAAATGAAAACCATAAATTCTTAAAAAGCAAGAAGACCACCAAAGAATATTATGGTGAAGAGCATTACTGCAAGAATTAAATAAAACCCAAATGGGATGTGAAAATAGGAAAAGCATAACTAACCATCAGGAGAGAGTGTATCATGCCAACAAAGCCACTTCCCAGCAAGCAAGGCCGCTCCTTTGACTCCCACATCCTGCATAGAATGAATGTGAACAAATATATGTACATATATAGCAGAGCTTCCTTTTATATATATAAACCCAGCTCCTATATTGTTCTGAAATTTAAAGCAAACAAGGAAAAAGCCAAAACCCTGTAAACCGTAAGAATGATCTTTGAATCTCTCCCACAATAAAATATTAAAACTGGTTCATCAAACATAGATTACTTTTAGGAACACAAAACTGTGTGGTCACATATAATCCTGGTGCATAAAATTTCTGGCAAACTGTCCTAAATCAATATGGCATGACCCTATTCTTCACTAGTTTAAGAAATCCATGTATATCATTGATTTTGGGATTGTATGGCGCAATATAAAGGAAGCAAGCCAGTTTTTATTGCTAGAGAATAGAAGAGCACATTGTTGATGTAGGTTTTTATTTTCCTTGTGGGATAATTTATTTTCTCTTAGTCATAGGTTTTTCCTACACTTTTATTAAACTTGCTTAGGATAATAAAGTGAGTTTATTATTTAATAATTAGGAGATAAGGTGATGTGGTGTCCCATTCCTTAAAAGGGTGGAACACTTCCTTAAAGGGTGTATACCTTCCACTTTTGGTGGTTAATTCCTATTGGTTGGATCTGCCACCTCCATCCTCTCCTTAGTTCTATATAAACTCACTACATAGCTTGTATTTTTCATCTTGGAAGTTCTTAATGCAATTTTGTCATCCTGGCATTGCATATCTTTCCCACTATAAAATATTAAAACTAGATCATCAAACATAAGTTACTTTTAGGAAAACAAAAGTGTGTGGTCACATATAATCCCAGAGCATAAAATTTCTAGCAGACTGTCCTAAATCAATATGGTGTGACCCTATTCTTCACTAGTTTAAGAAATCCATGTATATCATTGATTCTAGGATTGTATGGCACATTATGAAAGGGAAGCAAGCCAATCTTTATTTCTAGAGAGTAGAAGAGCACATAACTAAGACAAATATGTTTCTCAAATACAAGGAATGTGCAAGAAAAGGTTATCAAATACATTTTCAAAGATAAATTTGGTTTTTATAAAATGAAGAAAAAAAGGTTGACTATTTTCATATAGATATACATTTTGTACATGTACATGCATATGCACATATCTACAAATACATATGTACACACAATATTAATATATATTCAACATATGCTCCATTTTTTGACTGAAAACACTGACTAAACCACCTGTATGCAAGTAATAAACATCTTGTGATGGCTGATTGGGAAGTGGACAGCAGTTTCAAATCTGCAATTTTGCCTAAAGCCCATCCATAAAATAGGTCTTGAAAGTTTACTAACCCAATCTTGTGTTTTACCTAGATCCCATATCTTGTATTCATCATCAACCATATCACTAACATTAGAAAGAGTTTCATTCACCATCACAAAGAGTGGATTATCAAAAGTGTTCTTTTCATCCCACTCAAAAAGAGGATTGTCAGTAAACTAAAATGTGTTTCTATTTACTTGATCCAATTGATCATCTTGTTGTTCCAACTCTGTATTTGTCAACTTGGAAGTTTGCTCTAAATCAGAATCATTATAGAGCCTATCAAACTCACTTATTCTGTGCTTGATTTCTTTATTGTTTCCTCATTTTCTTGCTCCATAAGTTGTTTTGCAACAGCTAACTGAAATTTTGCTTCTTGGAGAGCCATTTGAGTACTCTTCAAACACTCCTTAGTAGATGTAAGCTCAAAGGAAAACTTATCTACTTCTTGTTCCTTTTCTTTTAATGCACCCAAATTGTTTTCTACAAGTTTGATGGAACAATCTCTATCCAAAAGTAAGCTCAAAAAATTTGATTTCAAAGTCCTCAAGTTTTCTTTGACTACCTGTAAATCTGCAAGAGAGGATCCTCCTTCAATACCCTTTTGTCTCTTCTCAATTTGAGCCTTCCAAAAGAGATCTTCAATGACATTGTGAGTATGGTCAAAATGTGATAGGGCTGCAACAATCATATCTTCGGTAACTTTTATCTGTTTCTTCAACTCACATGACTCATTGGGAAAATGATCAATTTCAACTTCATGTGAACAAATTTCTGATTTGTCTTCAATATCATGGCTCTCAATATCAGCTATCTTAATTACATCCTTAGTACATAATTCATATTTATGACTATGTTAAGAAGGAACTCCGTCCACTGTTGTAATTTCCTTTTCTTCCACTTGTTCCTCATATGGAAAAGTACCTTTACCTTTTCCTTTTCCTTTTGAATGTTCTATTTTAAACTCTTCATTATTGATGAAAGGTTTCAACTTCTCTACACATTGGTTGAAAACTCTGTAAACCAATTTATATGCAGCTGTAGGAGTAACCTGTTCTTGGTTCAAAACAGCCAATAACATAGATGAAATGGGCTGGAAGATAGCATCACTTTCATTAATAACCAAAATCATAATTGTTTGCATGGCTGTAATAACATTACCAGTATGATATTTTCTGATTGTGGCAAGGAAATGGTGAAACATTTGGTGAATCAAATCATTTAATCCCAAATCTAACATGATGTTTCCCAATTTGAGTTTTGCAAATATTTCAAGTATGGCAACCTTCCTAGAAAAATGAAAACATTTAATATCATCCAAATCCTGGAAACTATCCACCAGCAATTGTATTACCTCTTTCATTGTGTTTTCATCATAAGGAGCTTTAGGTGCCAATATTCTTAAGACCTCACACAAACAAGAAGTTACTAGCAATCTTATCTCATCATCTGAATGTTTTAACCACCTATGCTGACCCAAAGAAGTCACTATAGGAACAAGAGCTATCTGTAACAAATTTGAAGGTGACTGCTCAACAAGGCTCAAACATTCTTTTACTCTTTTCAATCTGACAAAAGCATCATTCCTTGATTGACACAAGCTACTAAGCTTACTACCTGATTCATAGAGTAATCTTGCCAACCATTTTCTATCTTCGGTTGTCATGCTTCACAATTGAAATTGAAACTCTGAATTACCCAACAGGCTAGCAGAAATTTTTTGAGTTTTGATACCACTGTAGTAGCCTACCCCGATCTGGACTTTTCCCACTAAGTTTTAGCACCAAATTTTTTAACCAATTTACCAATTGATCATTCTAGGCACTTATCAAACAGTTTTGGATAGTTGATTTGAATGTGTTTTTGTTTTGCAATTCCTCCAAGTAATAACAAAATGATTTTTAAACACAATAACCAACATATAATAATTGCCCAGAATTACATTCAAGGAACACACTCTTTATAATCATAAAGCTCAGACATATAAAGTGCAGATTACATTTGCCAAATCAATTTAAACAACAGTACAGTATTGTGAAAGTCAAATTACAACAACATTAATTTTTAACCTCTGACCTTTCCTTGCCACTTCTAAAATACAATACTTCCTTCTTTAGAATGCTATGCTAGGACATAAGCAATCGTCATAAGAAATAACACAGATTGCAATAGGAAGTATTTAAAATCTTCAAGACCTTTTTATGTTGGACGACTCTAAATTTCTCTCAATTATCAAGAATGACCTTTTATTTGGAAATTACACAACTCCTCTAAGTCCCGCAGCCAAGCATAGTCTTTAAAACTCCCAAATAGTTCCAGTCAACGACAGCCAATACAAAGTAAGCATCCACATCATGGAATATTCAAATTGGCAACTGAATAAACTCCCATATAAATGAGCGACTCTAATATATATAAATTCAGCAATTAAAAGGTAGATCAATTCTTAATATCCACGTGACACCTCGATTATTGCTTTGGCTAGTAACAAATATTAGCATCACATACTTCAACAGCTTAATGATTGGAATTATATCGGCTTCTTTGAAGATGTTCGTTTCTTTTCCAATGCAAATGCTTCCAAGAATGCAGAGGTCCACTCTTTTGAAGATGTCGACCTCCTTTAAGACCTCTTCTGGCACGACTCCCTCCAAAAGGGATGCCCAAGAGAGGAGAAATAAATATTCTTTTTAATTTTCAACTTTGACTTGACTTTGGGTTCCCAACTTCACTTAGCAAAATAAACATTATAAAATGAAAATAATTTTCCAATTTGGATGTCCACATGAGAAACCACAAGTTAAAAACAGCTTAATTCATAAGCCTAGGCATGGGGGGCCAAAAAGCACATTAGAAATATCAAATAATATAACTTAAGTCATCAACTTTCCTTTTTTGACTCCAAGAAAGTTGGAGAAGCCTCTGCTAAGACTGCACTACAAAAAATAGTAATTGAGTGTTGAATTACTGCCAAACCACACTGCCAAAAATAACACTTACTAAAAATAGCATACTACTAAAAATGGTGACTCCAAACACCGTTTGAACACATTCTAGGTAGCCGTTGTAACTTACGACAAATAGTAAGTCCAAAAATGGTCACTGATCAAAATGCATGTGACACCCCCCGTGAAGCTCTCTAAGAACCCAGAAAGACCTAGAAGACATACTGGAAAACTCCTGCATCCATCCTCTAAAAACTTAAAAAGATACCTCCTAGAAAATAGGAAACCCTAATTCTACCTCTGACTAGCCTACAAGCCTCCGAGATAGGCTAATGGCCATTAGATAGGACTAGTGTGGAGAAGGGGACATTACAGTCCGCCCTCCCCAAGATTGCTTGTCCTCAAGCAATCTCAAGTCTGGATGTTGCAAAATCTACTCATCCTCCCAAGTAGCATCCTCAATTGGTAAATTCTTCGACTTCACCAAATACTCTTTGATAAACCTCCTCAAAGAGTGCTCCCTGAAATCAATGACTGCCTTTGGAACCAAAACCAACTGTCCCTCCTCATCCAATGGAGGCAAATCTGTTGAAGCCACAACATTGTGCCCAAGCACCTTCTTGAGGCACGACACGTGGAAGACATTATGCACCTTGCTACTTGCTGGTAGCTCTAACTCGTAAGCCACTTCCCCAACTCTCCTGATGAATCTTGAAAGGCCCATAGAAACATGGCTTGACTTTCTCTGCTCCACTCTTCTTGAGAGTGGACTGTCTGTAAGGATGGAGCCTCAAGTAGACCATATCTCCAACCTCAAAAGTGCACTCAATACGCTACTGATCAACATACATCTTTTGTTGATTCTGTGCATGGTGAAGATTATCCTTCAAAGATCTCAAATGTCCCAACTCTGTTGCAACATATCCCTCGCTTGAGAGGCTCTACTATCACCAAATATCAAATCAATGAAACTAGGAGCTTCATATCCATACATAGCCATGAAAGAAGACATTTTGATAGACATGTGGTAGCAAGAATTACAGCAATACTCTCCCAAATGAAGCCATCTCACCCAAACCTTCTGTTGCCCTGAAACATAATTCCTAAGATAGCCCTCCAACCACTTGTTCACGATTTCCATCTGCCCATTTGTCTGAGGATGATAACTAGTGCTTGGGGTGAGCATTGTGCCACTCAATCTGAAAAACTCCTACCAAAAAGTACTTAGGAACTTGCTGTCCCTATCACTGACAATGTTTTTGTGTAGCCCATGCAATCTGAAAACCTCTTTGAAAAACAAATCGACAACCCGAGCTGCTATAAATGAGCTGGTAATGGCAAAGAAATGAGCAAACTTTGCCAATCTATCCACAATAACATATATGCAATCTCTCCCTTGCACCATGGGCAACCTAGTGACGAAATCCATTGAGATACTTTCCGATTTTTGGTTAGGAATAGGTAAGGGCTGCAACAAACCA
This sequence comes from Sequoia sempervirens, assembly GCA_007258455.2. Classification (NCBI taxonomy): domain Eukaryota; kingdom Viridiplantae; phylum Streptophyta; class Pinopsida; order Cupressales; family Cupressaceae; genus Sequoia; species Sequoia sempervirens. The sequence goes on along the minus strand of VDFB02358134.1, from coordinate 155,337,045 downwards.
GCTAGAAAAGTGTGCTCATTTTTGTTCTGCTGGCAGATCGAACATTCCTTAATGTAGCAAAGGACCTCATTCTTCAGTCCTTTACATGAAAACCTTTCACAAATCTGCCTATATGTCTTGAAATACCCTTGATGACCAGCCAAGGGAATGTCATGAAATGATTGAAAAATATTCATCTTAAGCTTAGATTTAGGTACCAAGAAGATCCTACCCTTATATTGTATCAAATCATCAACCAACTTGTACCTCTCATCTTGCAAAGTGCCGTCAACTAAACTGGTAGAAAATTGATTTTTGGTGTACTCTGCAATTGTATAGGAGCGAATTTGCACCCCTTGTGTAAATTCCCCTTTTTGCATCCCCTCACCTTAGAAAATCAAACCCGAAGGCGAAATTCCACATCACCCATCTGCCTTCCATCCACTTGTCGCATATTTTGTGTGTCGATGAGGGAATATTTATTAGGGACACGAGTGCGGTGCACAGACGTCTGCACAACACACTACTATCCCTGACAAATTCCTGCCTCTGGAGTCCGCAAGGACGTTACACTCCTCATTGGGGACGAATTGTGTAATGCCTCTGTGTGACCAACCGACCCAAAACAACTCCTTTTGGCCTTCAAAGGCATTCATTTCACACTCGATCTTCTTCTTCACATCCTTAAGCATTTTTCTTTCACATCTTCTCACAATTCCAACAATCTACACAACTCCATTGAGCATTGCAATAGCTTGATACTCTATCAACTTCACTTTTGTACATGTGAGGCTACCATAGAAGTTGTGAGCTTGGAGTCTTGCGAGACCTCCCTTCATCATCGCCGCGGTTGTGGTGACTTTGCCAAGTTCGTTGCTTGCATTCTCCTTTCATTGGCCTTGAGAGCCTTTGGGTGGAGGTGGCAACGCTTCACTTTTCCTTTTGTGGTTTGATAGAGTAGCATAGTATTGTTTTGTAGTGTTCAACAATCTCTCTTTCTCTTCCATTTCCTTTATCACACTTTCCACTCCATTGCTTTTCCGGCTGTCTGTGGAGGTGGAAACACCAAAGCGGGGGTTTGACTAAGGCAAACCCATATACAACCCCAACAATTTTCCCCTCATGCTTGTGTGTAGGTGAACGTGTGCATGGAGCTCGCTGGTGAACTGACGCCTTCGTGAGTTGATATTCGTCACCCTTGTGTTCATCTATTTACTTCATCATTTCCATACTTATCTTTCGTACTTTATCATTATGTTTATTCGTTAAGATTAGTCAGCTAGGCTGCTTAGTCGGTTTCTAGTGTTTTTTACTGCATTTTATGTTTTTTGGCCATACAGATGCCAGCATGCCAGGGAGACTCCAGCGCACCGCGCTGTCGTCCCAGACCTGTGCTACCGTAGCATTGACTCCAAAAACCAACTCGTCTATGAAATATTCCGAGCCAATTTTTTTGATTTTTACGAATTGCAAATTACAACATTACAATCAAGTACCCGTTAAGGTTAGGAGATAAACCCAAACGTACTGAAACAACTCTAACCAGTATGGCGCCGATGATGGCGAGCATTGGTCAGAGGATCTAAATCAAACTGCTTATGCTGTAACTCTAACCAGTATGGCGCCGATGATGGCAAGCATTGGTCAGAGGATCTTCTACTCTAAATGCTGGAAAGGGAACTCGACGTCAAGTATGTGCTACCCAATCCAATGCGGAGTGAGGGGCGACCATATGACGGAGTGATTACAATAACAATGCTTGAAAGAGAAATGTTGAAAGCTGAAAACACTCGACACCCAGAATGTGCTTGCTAACCCAGAATGGGAGAGTAGCTACCATAGGGTGGAGATTTATCTATTACAAATTAACACTGAAGGTAAGACTGAATATTACAAATCATGACAAAGCAATATTAAAGAACACTGGTCAGTACTACTGCCAGCTTACAATAGAGAGTTATTGCCTGCAATGTCAATATATCAGATGCTTTTCAAACGGTACATTCAACAATAAATCTGCTACAGGCCATTAATAAATCTCAACACCAAATCCAAATGAGAAGATGCAGTTTTCTGTGTACAGTTATGACAGATCTGTATTTTCCAATCTTTAACCAGCAACATAGAGATTCACAGAAAGATTCATAACTCACTCCTCTCTTACCCAACTGACCTCAACTAAGATGCAAAACACTACTATGATGATGGCGCCTAAGATGAATGCAAGAAACCAACGTGAAATGCCTTAGTTTATTTATGCACGGAATCCAAGGTGAGGCAGAATGGTACGGCCCAGCAAGAGGGGCGATCCTCTCTTAAAAATTACAACCTTAACCAAAAAATCTATAACTTGGAGAATATGTTCGCCCTTGACAGACAAAGAGAATGAGACGATACCCAGAAGAACTATTTTTGTATTTTTCAAGTTATGAGCAAAAACATAAATCTGCTGTGCTAAATAATGCAATAAGCTGAAACCTCTAACATGCCAAAACGAATCTAACTATGCAATGAACTGAACACACAATGTATGAACTAAGATAATGCAACTCACAAAGACTGAATCACCACTAGATGTTGTCTTGCAAACACGAAGCGATGCCCGAGCTAGGAGGCCTTCATTCCTCGAAGCGAATCCAGAGCCAATCCGGCAGCATAACAGTATAATAGACCAAAGATGAGAAATGAAGCTCAAAGTCCTCCTTTTATAAATTCCTGTTGACTTCACAAAACCCTAAAATCCACTTCAGAGTCAAAACCCTAATCTTTTCTCAAAGGTGGCGTCCTTTTCCATACATCTTTAATTTTGACTTCATTAAATTTCTCACTTAATTAAATGCGTCCTCCTTAAAGCCTAGTTTTGACTTTGATAAATTCAATATAAATTTAATATATTCTCAATGATGGCGCCCCCCTTCAAGTCCACTTTTTAAAATAACATTAAGTTATTTGACTAGGCCAAGGTGATAAAATAACATTTAAAATATAATGTTATTTTTAAGTGAAATGAGCTCATCTCTCCCAAACTGCATTCTGAAGCCCGACACTGAATATGCCACTTGAGTCAACTGAAGAGGAAAGTCAACTGCCTGAGACCGACCTGTTTACTGCCAAAAATAGAATTTACTAAAAATAGTAAATTCCTGGAAATGCTCAGAAAGCCGAGACGAGCATACCACTGCGAAGCTCTCTGAAAACCCAGAAAGAATCCGCCACTGCATCCACCAACTCTGAGCAAGGGCATCCTTAAAAATAGGAAACCCTAATTTTACCTTCCGACTAGCCTACGGGTCTCCGGAATAGGCCAACGGTCATCTGAGAAGATCATGCTCGAGAAGGGGACATTACAGTCTAGCCCCGACCAGATTTTCGGGTCTGTAGAGTGACAAAAGCACTCGAGAGTGCTTTTCATTCTCGATCCTCATCCCAAAACATCTGTTAGAGTGAGGTAAGTTAGGGCAGCCCTCCGCTCATGGCTCTTCGTGACTTAGAGCCTTGGCATGGTTGGTCCCCCTCTCTTAAGTGTGGCCTTCTAGACAAGACATCGACCACAATCTACTCTTTCCAATCACCAATGATCTCAACTAAAGAGCTTAAGTGTGGCCTTCTAGACAAGACATCGACCATAATGTTATTCTTCCCCTTGACATACTCGATGTCAAAATCTTAACCTTGGAGCTTACTCACCCACTTCTGTTGCCTCTCGTTTAGATCCTTCTGATGCATGAAGTGTTTGAGACTATTGTGATCAGTCTTCACCATGAATTTGCTTCCCATCAAATACTTTCTAAATTTGGCCAATGCAAGCATGATTGCAAACATTTCCCTGTCATAGATTAAGTTCTCTCAACACCCCTCAATTTTATGCTCTCAAAGACAATAGGATGCTTTTCTTGCATTAGGACAACACCAACTCCTTCCCCTGAGGCATCACACTACAACTCAAATGGTTTGGAGAAGTCGGGTATGGCCAAAATAGGACATGAACTCATGATTTGCGTGAACCTATCAAAGACCACTTGTGTTTTTTTTCTGACCATGCAAATTCCTCCTTTTTGGTGAGATCAGTAAGAGGGGTAGCCATTTGAGAATATCCCTTCACAAACCTCTTGTAAAAACCACAAAGTCCTAAAAAACCCTTCAACTTTGACAGGTTCTCTGAAGGAGGCCAATCCAAGATAGCCTTGATCTTCTCAGGGTCAACTCTAACTCCCTTAGAGCCGATCACATGCCCAAGATAAAGCAGTTCGGTCATTCCAAATTCACATTTGGATTCCTTGGCAAACAATGATTCAGACTCCAAAATGCTAAGCACTGCTTCCAAGTGCTTGAGGTGCTCTTCCCACGACTTACTATAAATGAGGATATCATCGAAGAAGATAAGCACAACTTCCTCAACTATTTCTGAAATATCTTGTTCATATAGGACTGGAAGGTTGCAGGAGCATTAGTCAACCCAAAAGGCATGACTAGAAACTCGAAATGCTCAAAATGGCATTTGAAGGTTGTCTTCTCAATATCTGATTCTCTCATCTTGATCTAATGGTAACCCAATCTGAGATCTATCTTGGAAAAGTAGACAACTCCATGTAGCTCATCTATGAGCTCATCAATCCTGGGAATGGGATACCAGTTTTTGATCGTCTTCTGATTCAAGGCCCGATAATCTATACACATGCACATAGTGCCATCCTTCTTCTTGACCAAAACTACTGCAAAAGCAAAGGAACTCTTGCTTGGGCGAATGTGACCCATGTCCAAGAGTTCTTTGATGGCCTTCTCTATCTCATCTTTCTACCTCTTCGAATACCGGTATGGAGTATTTATGACTGGTTTGGCTCCTTTCTTTAGCTCAATGACATGCTCAATTCCCCTTTCAGGAGGTCTCCCAGGAGGTATACTACCAAACACCTTACTCCCTTTAGTGATCAAAGGCTAAACATCAGGATGGTAGTGTCTCTTATCCACTGTTGGATTAGATGACATGATCGAACACTCTGTTGCCCATTCTACTTGGTCACGACATATCAGCCTTTCCATCCTTTTGAAAGATACAATACAAGGGCCTCCATTTCACATCCCTCTCAACACCACCTTCTTCCCATCCGTTGTGAACTTCAATTCCATATTTTGCAGATTCAAAGTGATCTCTCCAGGAGATTGCAGCCATTGAATGCCAAGCATTGCATCAGTATCTCCAATGCTAACAACATAGAAGTCATCCTTGACTTCATAGGTACCCAACTGCATAGACATATTGCAAATCTTTCGATTGCAAGAGATAGTAAAACCATTGGCCACCATTACCTTAAAACCTTCAAACTCTTCCATCTTGAAGCCTCACTTTGCAACTATCCCTTCATCAATGACGTTATGTGTTGCTCCAGTATCAATTAGAGCAACGATTCTCTACCCTCCAAGCACTCCACGAACTCAGAAAGACTCATTTTTTTGAAAACAAGAAAGTTGGGCAAATGCAGCCCCATTTCCTTGGTCCTTATCCATCACTTCCAAAGCTGTTTCTTCTTCACTATCCACAAAATCAGACTGCTGTTTTGATATATCAGATTCTGATCCATCATCAAAATACGCCTCCATATGATGAGCATTGCCTCTTCTGAAGCACTTGTAATCTCAGCTCCATAGTTCTTTGCAAGTGTAACATAATTTCTTCTGATAAGTAGGAGGTATTTTCCACAGCGTGTCAAATTGTGATATTGCTAGTAGGATTCAACCGTGTAGTTTACGAGTCAAATTCATTGACCCATGTTTCATGAGTAGTGGTTCACAAGAACCCATCTCTCATGATAATGAATGGTCCACTTAGCACTCATTGCATCTAGGTGATGCTCACAGAGGTGAAGCACTGGGCCTTCCTGGGAGGTCACCCATCCCAGTACTACTCCACCTCAAGCACACTTAACCATGGAGTTTTCTCCAAGGTTAAACCCACTTAGCTTGCAACCCCATTTGCAAAACCTTCACCAAGTGTTGTGCCTTATGAACCATTCATTATAGAGCCCCTTTAGCTCATCAATTGATAAGTAGTAGGTATTTTCCACAGCATGTCAAATTGTGATATTGCTATCAGGGTTCAACTGTGTAGTTTACGAGTCAAACTCATTGACCCATGTTTCATGAGTAGTGGTTCACAAGAACCCATCTCTCATGATAATGAATGGTCCACTTAGCATTCATTGCATCTAGGTGATGTCTTTTGCAGAATCACTATTCCTCTTTGAAAGAGTCGGACTTCGTCGACATGCTTGAGTCCTTAACATGAATTTTCTATCCTGGAATGTTCAAGGTCTGACAAACCTTTGTAGGAAGTATTCTGTTAGAGATACTCTTCAGAAATTTGCTAGTATTGATGTTTTGTGCCTTCAGGAAGTTAAAGTTGTTGGTTTTTTGCTTTCTTCCGCTTGTTGAACTATTTGACCAGCCAGTAAATTTTTTTGCTCTGATCATGAGGTTGGACGTGGTAGTGCTATCACCTTTTTGTCTCCACAATGGCATGCTTGGGTGGTTGATCATGGGTCTAACCCTACTCACCAGCTCGTGTGGATTCTTCTGAACATTGATAATCATTCCTTTGGGATTATTAATTTTTATGCCTTGAACGATGCTATTGAAACATCTCTTCTCTGACAATGGATTACTGACTCATTGCCAGTGGCTACCTAGCTCCTTTGTGGAGACTTTAATATGGTTGAGGTGGCGTACGACAAAGATGGTACTTTACCATTTAGGTGGGCAGCTCGCAAAGGAGAAGCCTGGTTTTACATGTGCAATAAATTGGGTCTTTTCGATCCCAATATTAGCCTCCGCCATTCTCATTCTCTTTGGCACACTTGGTGCAATTTTCGAGCTGGGTCACACAGAGTCTTTAAACGTCTTGATCGTGCCATGATTTCTGCACAATCTTTCTTATCTTTTGCCAGCGCTTCTCCACTTCCAGTTAAGCCGTTAGTGGATGTCACGTCAAATCATTTCCCCATTCATTTTTGTATTGAATGGCAAGTGGGGCAACCTCGTGCTAGTAGGAACCAGTTATTTTTAAATACCTCCTTACTGGATCACTAGCCCATGCTGGCCCACATCAGAACCATCTAGGATCTTGAATGCAGACCTGTCCACTCCACCAGTTGGATCAAGTGGTGGAATGATGCCATCACCCTTATCACGAGGTTTCTTTGCATCCATGGGCGCCAACTAGCCATTTTTCACAGACAGTCTTATGAAGCAACCACTTATGATCTTTGTAGAGCCACTAAGGCTTTAGCAGCTAGCCCCTTTTCCCCTACTCTGCAAGTCAGGGTTATAGAGCTGAGACATCAAAAGCAAGTGGTTGATAATTATGCAGCCAGAGGCACGTAGATCAAAGCGAGATTACATTGGCTCAAAATTGGGGACCATGCCTCGAAAGAGTTCTTTCTGGCTCTTCGTGCCAAGCACTCTTCGCTTGGCATCAAGCAGATAAAAGATGGCAATAATGTGCTCACTGAGCTGCTCGACATTCTCTAGGAATTTGTTAGGCACTATGAGCAAGTTTTCATAGCCCAAGACTACACATTAGAGCAAAACAATGCACTCCAGGATTTCCTTGCTGTTGTGCCAACCAAACTTTCTTCAACCCAAAAATCCTTCTGTGAGCAATTACTCACGATTGAAGACCTCAAAGAAGCTGTGAGCACAATGGCTGATGACAAAGCCCCAGGAATTGATGGGTTCCCGTGCAAGTTTTACAAATCCCTTTGGGACTGTGTGGGAAGTGATCTGCATAAAGTTTACCTTGAAGCTTTTCATTCTAACTCCCTAGGTAATCTCATTAACAAAGGCAATATAAAATTCATACCTAAATCTGGTGATCCCGAGGATATTTGCGACTAGCGGCCCATCATGCTCCTCAATGTCTCTTACAAAATAATAGCCAAAGCCCTTGCTTTAAAGATCCGCCACCTTCTCCCTCAGATTGTGTGCCCTTGTAATAGGAGGCCCTGTTCTGGATATTTTTTTTTTGAAGGGGTTTTCTGTGGTTTTGCTGATACTTGATGTGTTTTATATTTTTTGATGAAGAGTTTTTCATTCAACACATTCAGAAATATATTTGTATATTCACAATTGAAAACATAGTAAACTCACAACCATATGATACTCAGCCGCCATTAATATTTCATTCAGTTTACAATGAAAGGAAGTTACAGATTGAAGTGTTTCAACATACCAGTTTGCTGAAGATAAACATTTAACTATATTACAACAGCAGCAAATCATTCACTGTATAAATTGTTACGCCCTCTTCTGATCACAATGTAGCAGCTCAAACAATAGACTCCAGACCATGAGTGTTAATGGCTCATTGGTTGCCCTGGCAACTAGACTGATTTCTGGTGTTCTAGGTGGTTGGAAATGACTGGGCTACTGAAGAATGCCACGTCTGGCTGAAGGTTGTAACTCCATGTCCTAGAAGAGAGACCAGGTCCGTGTCCCACTCTTAGCTGCAATGTATACACCAAAGACCCCTGTAACCTTTCATGTAGCTGGTTGGAAATGAAGCGGCCAAGGAGAATTGACTGGAACGGCCCAAGAAGACCACTTCAATACCAAAATCCAATTTAAAACTCTTAATCTACCTGACTGTATCTTTCAACAGCAAGGGAGATGTCATTCATGAGGGATTTCGTCCTCAAGAACCAAGAACAATAAACTCAGCAAAACTTAATATTCTCTCATCTCAAACATGCCTGAAAGAGCCACTAACTGCTCTATTTATCTTTTCTTCTTGAACCCAACTCTCTTGCTTGGAAAATGTGGGATAAATAAGTTCTCTATTATTTTATTACTTTATTTCCCACTTAATGGGTGCCCATGTACCTTTTAAATGAAAGGATACATTTAATTCTTTTATTTAATCTAGTCCCGCATTAAAACATTATAATAAAGTTAAATTTTTTAATTTAACTTTATAAACTTTAGCTTTATCACCGAAATAACAATTGCCCATTAAATTAATCAACTGGATGAAGGATAAATATCACTGATAATACTATCATCCCAAAATGTACTAAAAATGCTGAGTCCTTGCGCCGACCACTAACTTACTATAATTAGTAAGTATGCAAGAAACCCCATCAAATCAACTCGGATTGGCCTGAAACTGAAACTTCCTAGGCCAAATATCCTCAAGATCCCTCCCATGTATTGGTTAGCCTATGGGACCATGGAGAAATAGGCTAATGACACATTTTTCTATCTGTGCTAGAAAGGGGACATTACAGTCCGCCCTTCCCAAAATTGCTTGTCCTCAAGCAATTTCAATTCTAGATGATATAAGATCTGCTCATTTTCCCAGGTCGCATCCTCCACTGGCAAGTTCTTCCACTTAACCAAATGCTCCTTGATGGTTCTTCTTCTAAGTGTCCTTTCCCTGTATCTATAATAGCCTCGGGCACCAATATCAATTTTCCCTCTTCATCTAGAGGGGGAAGCTCTATAGATGTAATTACATTGTGTCCAAGGGCTTTCTTAAGCCTAGAGATATGAAATACATTATGTACCTTACTATTTGCTGGTAACTCCAACTCATACGCCACCTCCCAAACACGACGAGAAACTCTGAATGGTCCATAAAATCTAGGTTTTAGTTTCTCAGCTCCACTCTTCTTGAGTGTCAACTGCCTGTAGGGCTGAAGTCTAAGATAAACCATGTCTTCCACTTTAAAGCTGCACTCTATTCTATGCTGATCAACATACAACTTTTGTTGATTCCGTGCCTGCTATAGATTCTCTTTCAAAGATCTCAAAATGTCCTAACTTTCCTATAACAAGTCCTTCGCCTTCGGCACCCTGCCATCCCCAAGAAGTAAATCCATGAAATTTGGAGCCTCATACCCATACAATGCCATAAATGGGGTCATTTTGATGGAAATGTGATACGTAGTATTATAATAGTGTTCACCCAAGTGTAGCCACCTGATCCACGCCTTCTGCTTCCCCGACACATAATTCCGCAAGTACCCCTCAACTCATTTGTTCGCAATTTCCGTTTGACCATCGATCTGTGGGTGATAACTAGTATTGGGAGTAAGCTCTGCGCCACTCAATCTGAACAATTCTTGCCAAAACAAACTCAGGAACCTGCTGTCCCTGTCACTAACAATATTTCTAGGCATCCCATGCAAGCGGAACACCTCTCTGAAAATTAAGTCAGCTACTCATGTTGCTGTATAGGTGGCTGCAATAGCAAAAAAATGGGCAAACTTCGTCAATCTGTCAACCACCACATATATGCAGTCCTTGCCCTAAACCTTGGGCAACCCGGTAATGAAATCCATCAACACACTCTCCCATTTATGTTCAAGAATCAATAAAGGCTGAAGTAATCCTGCTGGAAAGGTGTGCTCATTCTTGTTCTGCTAGTAGACTGGGCATTCCCTAACATATTTTAGGACCTCATTCTTAAGCCCTCTCCATGTGAATCTCTTGTGGATTTGCCTGTATGTTTTAAAGAACCCCATGTGACCAGCCGATGGTGCATCATGGACTGTCCTCAAGATTACTATCTTGAAGTGTGAAGAAGGCACTAAGTAGATTCTACCCTTGTAGTAGATGGGATCATCCATCACTGTGTACCTGTCATCACTAGTAGTACCCTCTATCAACCCTGTTGTCCACGGTTCCTTGGCATACTTTGCAGTGATCCTCTCCTTCCAATTAGCTTATATTTCCACTAAGGAACATATATGAGGTCTCCTCGAAAGAGCATTTGCCACTATATTTTTCTTTCCTTTGACATATTCAATGTCAAAGTCATAGGCCTGCAATTTTGTGATCCACTTTTAATGCCCATCATTAAGATCTCTCTGGTTCATAAAGTCTTTAATGCTGTTATGGTCAGTATTAATCACAAATCTGCCCCCTACCAGATAAGATCTGAATTTGGCCAATGCATGCATGATGGCCAACATTTCTCTATCATAAATGGAGTAGCTCTTCTCCACTCCTCTCAACTTCCTGCTCTCAAAAGCTATCGGATGCTTCTCCTGCATTAGCACTGCACCAATTGCCTCCCCTGATGCATTACACTGTACCTCAAATGGTTTGCTGAAGTCAGGGAGTGCTAACACTGGATAGGATGACATCACACCCTTGAAATGTTTGAAGCATCTCTGTGCTGATCCCGACCATTCAAAGGCTCCTTTCTTCGTGAGATCTGTGAGGGGTGCTGTTGTCTGCAAAAAACCTTTCACAAATCTCTTGTAAAATCCACACAATCCCATGAAGCCCTTGAGTTGAGTAAGATTAGTGGGGGTGGGCCATTCTACAATGGCTTTGATTTTATCTGGATCCACCCTCACTCGGTCTACACTAATAATATGGCCAAGGTATAAGAGTTCAGTTATCCCAAATTCACATTTTGATTCCTTGGCAAAAAAACACTCACTCTCCAATATGCTTAAGGCCTCCTCCAAGTGTTGTAAATGCTCCTCCCAAGTTCTGCTAAAAATCAAGATATCATCGAAGAAGATTAACACAAATTTCCTCAACTGTTTTTTGAAAACTTGGTTCGTGTAGCTCTGAAATGTCGCAGGAGCATTGGTTAGCCCAAATGGCATAACCAAGAACTCGAAGTGGCCATAGTGACAACGGAAGGTTGTTTTTTCAATGTCCTCAGCCCCCATCCTGATCTAATGGTATCCTGACTTTAAATCTATCTTTGAAAAATAACATGCATTGTGCAACTCATCAATCCGAGGGATAGGATACCTGTTTTAATTATCCTTTTATTAAGGGCCCCTATAATCAATATAAATTCTCATCGTTCCATCCTTCTTAACCAGGACCACTGCTAAAGCAAAAGGACTCTTACTCGGCCGAATGTGACCCATCTCTAATAGTTCCTTAATGGCCTTTTTGATCTCATCCTTGTGTTTCTTAGGATGTCGACAGGGGGTGGTAATTATTGGTTTGGCCCCCTCCAACTCGATGACGTGCTCTATTCCTCTCGCAGGAAGGACTCCATGGGGTATGCTATTGAAGACCCTGGTGTGACTAGATATCACCTCTTGTATATCTGGATGGTAGGTCTTGACTTGCTGCTCAGTAACTGTAGGCATAATAAGGCATTTTGCTGCCCACTCTATCTGGTCATGCCTGAATAGTCGTTCCATCTGCTTGAAGGACACCACCCTAGGTCCACCATCAGATAAACCTCTAACCACTATCTTTTTCCCATTAGCCTCAAACCTCATCTCCATCCTTTGTAGGTTGAATGTGAACTCCTCCAATGATTTCATCTAGTTCATACCCAAAACCACATCTATATCCCCAATATTTACCACATAGAAATCGTCCACCATCTCGTACTCCCCCAGCTATATTTTCAAGTTGGAGATCTTCTGTGTGCAAGTCAATTTGAAACCATCTGCTACCATGACCTTGAACCCATTGTGGTCCTTTGTCTGTAAACCCCTTCTAGCAACAAACTTCTCATCTATGAAACTATGTGTAGCTCTAGTGTCTATGAGAGCTATAAAGCGTTGCCCTTGCAACACACCCCTAACTCTGAACGTTACTACCTTCTAAATGATGGATAGTTGTGCAATCGCCCCTTCTCTCTTGGTTTCCTTATCAGAAGAGTGCCTGTCCTCACTGGTCTCTGAATCTGAAGACTATCCTGAATGCTCTGAAATTGACTCCTCTGCTGAAAAATACTCCATTTGCTTTGCATTAGCTTTGAGTGGACATTTATGGAAAGGTCCCATGGCTTCCTACAGCGAAAACACAACTTCTTTCTCCTTAATTCATTCAACTGGTCATTATCCAACCTTTTCGAATCATTCCTGGGAGGGTGTGGGTCCCTTCGAAATTATTTCTTGTCCTTATCCTTCTTCGATGGAAACCCCTTGGACTGGAATTTGCTATTGGAAGTGGAGGCCTCCATGTGCCTTACTTTCTTAATAGCGTCCTATAGTGTAGGGGGGTTGAGAGCCTTGATCCATCCCCTTAACGGATCCGACAATCCGTCTATGATAGCACCATAATCCTCCTCTTCAATATATCAGTAACTAAAACTGCAAGCCTCTGGAAGTCTGCAATGTAATTCTCCAATAGTCCCCACTGTTTGAGCTAAGCAAGTTCTTTGAAGTGTAACTTTGGATCCTTTTTGTCGAATCTTTCAATCAGTCTCTTTGTAAACTCCACATATGAAGTGATCTACACATGTCCCATGGTGACCATGCCATGGTGCCACCACTCATGTGCAATGCCATCTAAGTGTATGGCAGCATACTTAATGGCCTCCTCTTTTGACATGGGGTTAAACTGGAAGTAGGTGTCCACCTTTTGGACCCAAGCTCGAGCTGTGGACTTCCCAGATGCATCAAAATAGGGCAACTGCAATTTTCCCGCTTTCTTTCTCAAATCAAAATGCTGGTTCCTGTCACCAGTGCGTGGCGAATGTTTCATCCTCACATCAATGTAGTCCCGAAGGGTAATGGCTGCCTGGAACTCAGCACCACCAGCCTCCCAATCCCTCCTGAGTTGATCCTGAATGTCAGTAATCTGTGGTTCCACCTCCAATTGTGCCTGAACCCTAGGTGGGAAGGTAGGTATCAAGGGTCTAGAGCTCACTGTGCTTGTAGGTTGGGCCACATGCGCAAAGTTATCTGCCACATTACCTCCGTTTTGACCATTGTTTCCATTTTGTCCATTGTTCCCATTCTATCCATTATTACCACCACCTGCATTGGCATTCATATTTATCCCCATTTGTCTCGTCATCATCTGCATTAATAAGTCCATCCATTGATTCTGCATTTGAGCCCTCTATTTAGCCTGTCGCTGTCCCTGTACTAGAGCATCCAATAAATTAAAGAATCTCTTTTCCCCTAGATCCCTTGCATTCCTATCACCCATGTTTCCTGTATTTTGATCATCTATACCCCCTTGTTCTTCCTCGCCTGTAGGGTAAATCAGAGTGTTTTGAATGTCTGAAATTGATCTGTTTCTTCTCAAGTAATACTAGTGAGTACCATGCATTGCTCAAATTCCCACAGGATGGAAGAATACTCTGCTCTGATACCACTGTAATAGGAGGCCCTGTTCTGGATATTATTTTTTTTGAAGGGGTTTTCTGTGGTTTAGCTGATACTTGATGCGTTTATGTGTTTTATATTTTTTGATGAAGAGTTTTTCATTCAACACATTCAGAAATATATTTGTATATTCACAATTGAAAACATAGTAAACTCACAACCATATGATACTCAACCACCATTAATATTTCATTCAGTTTACAATGAAAGGAAGTTACAGATTGAAGTGTTTCAACATACCAGTTTGCTGAAGATAAACATTTAACTATATTACAACAGCAGCAAAGCATTCACTGTATAAATTGTTACGCCCTCTTCTGATCACAATGTAGCAGCTCAAGCCTCAAACAATAGACTCCAGACCATGAGTGTTAATGGCTCATTGGGTGCCCTGGCAACTAGACTGATTTCCGGTGTTCTGGGTGGCTGGAAATGACTGGGCTGCTGAAGAATGTCACGTCTGGCTGAAGGTTGCAACTCCACGTCCTAGAAGAGAGACCAGGTCTGCATCCCACTCTTAGCTGTAATGTATACACCAAAGACCCCTGTAACCTGTCATGTAGCTGGCTGGAAATGAAGCGGCCAAGGAGAATTGACTGGAACGGCCCAAGAAGACCATTTCAATACCAAAATCCAATTTAAAACTCTTAATCTACTTAACTGTATCTTTTAATAGCAAGGGAGATTCATTCATGAGGGATTTCGTCCTCAAGAACTAGGAACAATAAACTCAACAAAGCTTAATATTCTCTCATCTCAAACATGCCTGAAAGAGCCACTAAATGCTCTATTTACCTTTTCTTCTTGAACCCAACTCTCTTGCCTAGAAAATGTGGGATAAATAAGTTCTCTATTATTTTATTACTTTACTTCCTACTTAATGGGCGCCCATGTACCTTTTAAATGAAAGGAGACATTTAATTCTTTTATTTAATCTAGTCCTGCATTAAAACATTATAATAAAGTTAAATTTTTTAATTTAACTTTATAAACTTTAGCTCTATCACCGAAATAACAGTTGCCCATTAAATTAATCAACTAGATGAAGGATAAATATCACTGATAATATTGTCATCCCAAAATGTACTGAAAATGTTGAGTCCCTGTGTCGACCATTGACTTACTATAAATGGTAAGTATGCAAGAAACCAGATCAAATCAACTCAGATTGGCCTGAAATTGAAACTGCCTAGGCCAAATATCCTCAAGATCCCTCCCATGTCTTGGTTAGCCTACAGGACCATGGAGAAATAGGCTAACAACACATTTTTCTATTTGTGCTAGAAAGGGGACATCACAACCTTGAGCAGACTGGTTTCATTAAATCCAAGTTCATTCTGGATAACATAATTGTTGTTTAGGAAGGTGTGGAGTGAGCTAGACGCTCTAATCAAAAAGCCATTTTCTTAAAAATTGATTTTGCTAAAGCTTATGACCGCATTGAATGGCCCTTCATTTTCGCTATGCTTTCTGCGTGTTGACGTGGTTTTTGCGACTACGCCAACGGCTACTCTATCCTCTCTTGAACAAAGTTTCCTGCATGCCAAGATTGCGAGATAGATCATACATTTAACTCCAAGGTTCCTTTAATGCGAATAGTCTCAGTTGGCTTGATGTGATTTTGCTGATATTTCAAGGGGACTTACACAATTGTTCGATAGTTGACAGCAAACAGCGAACTAAGGGCTTTCATGTAATTCGAATGATTTGGCAAGTGAGCACAAGTTTCCTAATCCTAACCAGAAATGAACTGAAATTAAAATGAGTATAGGGCCTAAGAAGTTTATGTTCTACTCTATGGTGTGGGACATGGCGATCAATTCTTACGGACTTCAACCGGGCCTTGCTTTGCCTCGCTTCGGACAGCTTCCACAAAACCGGTGCAATCTTCAAAGGAGTGGCGAAAGGTGTTCAAATTATAACTCGACATGCAAGTACCATCAAGACGATGCATACAAACACGTGAATCACAATCGAAGTTAAGTTTGAGAAGTAAATCCAGTTGACCACGCAGGGCGAACCCACCGTCAGTGAGCCCGCTAGTGGTATGGACAAGCGAAGTCTTGTTCAAATCGAGCACCACATTCCACAATTACTAAGTACTTGCATGAAATGAAATCTACTTACTTTAAGCTACTTCAAGATGCTACGTGAATTGGGAGGACGAAGAAGCCTCAACAACTACTCATAACAAAGAAGAAATCACCATCAATGAAAATTCTTTTATTATGAAAGCATTCATGACAACTTCTTACAAAGTATTCAAAGGGAAGACTTTCCTTCCTCTTCAATCTAAACCATACTATCAACTATTCTACTTTCTACTCTTATCAATTTCTCTCTACTCCTCTACTATCCTAACTCTGATCTAATTCTAATGAGATACAAATGAGGGGGACTCCCCCTTTTATAGATGGCCAAGTCCAACGGACGGCTCAGATTACAATCGGCTGGATGGCCCAGATTGTGCCACCTCAGCCCTAAACAAGATTCACCCTAAAAACCGCCATAATGGAGAGTGGGGCAATAAATGAGCAATTAATGGCCACCATCTTCTAGAAGATTCCCGTTTGTAGACGCGTTCACACTATTCTCGATCTTCTTCTTGACGTTGTTCTTCAACCTTGCTCGAGCTTCCATTCTTTTCTCCATCTTGAGTTTTGAAAACATTTCTTCATTGTCACTTGAGCTGGGCACATACAAAGTTTCAACACTTAGCCATTTTCTTGCAACTTTTCTTCCTTCGAGGTTGAAATGTCATCTTGGATTATTTTCTTCATCACTTAAGTCATCACCGCCTGGTCTCGACGTTCCTCCTGCAAAACAAGCAAGGAGAAGAGGATTAGAACATTTCATAATATAAACTCAACTTACTTACCAGGATTTTCATGTTTTGATCTCCAAGGGTTCATCATTTTTCTTAGCCAACTTTGCGTTCAAATTCTTCATGCCTTAGCCAAATTTCCAACCTATCTTGTATTTTGCCTGGCGCACTTCACTTTGATATTTCATCCAACTCAGACTCGAGGAAAAATGCTTTCATCAGGAATTTGATAAAAAATTATCTAGGCACCCAACTTCAAATTCATCCGCCAAGGCATTTTATCTTCACGAACATTCCTTTCCTTGCCTTAGAAATTTTTTCAAACTTTTACTTAGGAAATTCATTATTTAAGTGCCCATCAAAAATCTCCATCCTGAAGGCTTCGTCGAAGCGTGGAAGACTTTAAAATCCATTCTTCATTGGAAATCTTCAATACCTAGAAGAAAATTTTCTTCAGAATTTGTCGAACTCATGGGTATACAACGAACGGGTTCATTTAATTTTTTTCTTGAATTTTGAACCTTAGAAAAATAATTTTCAACTAATTTATTCCTGTTCTTCACATCTGTGAGTATTTCTTTGCTTTGACTTGAAAAAAAAACTTCATTGACCCTGTGCAGCTGGCATCATCGGACTCCTCCATTGGCAATTTTACTCATGCTTCAAGAAAATTTCATCACTCCAAGTCTAGGCGTGATTTTCCTCTAGAGAGGTGGAGTTTTGTTAACACTTAGAAAAATATTTAAATTCTATCAATATTAGCATCAAGGAGGAATTTGTCTTAGAAAATTTTCATTCTCCTTCAATCATTGATTTTCCCTGTGAAGAAATCTTATCAATACTTAGCACAAAATTTGCTTTTAGAAAGCCACCACCTCCTTCACCTTGGCGCATTTTGTAGGTCATGGAGAACACTTTTAGTTTCAACGCCTAGCATTTTTATTATTCAATTTACCATCACCTTGTGCATCATGGGCGCATTTAGCATCTTGAGGATGATATTTCACTTCCACCCCTGGCAATATTCACTCTTTGACTTCTTCCTAAACTTGGGCGCATTTTGCATGTGTAGGGGGATGAATCTTTTTCAACGCCTTGACCCTTGACTTGTTTTGTCTTCACATGGCGCATTCAAGGGTCCCCACTTCAAGTCTCACATACTTAGAATAGTTTTTAACTCTCCACAAGTCAAAGGCGCAGTCAAGGGGTTGAGGTTCAAATTTTCCATACTTAGCATATTTTCTAGCTCAACGCTTTGGAATCTTTCACTTTGCATGCATCACGCCTTGGAATCTCCACTTGTCCTTACCCTCATTTATTCTTTACTTGGCGCATTCAAAGGAGAGAGGAGAAAGTCAACCTTTTTGTCCTCTTCTTAGCATGTATGGGCGCATTTGGAGGGTAATGGAGGAATCTTAACATTTTGTCTTCTTCTATGCTTGTTTGGGCGCCTTTGGCCATGTGAGGAGGATGAAGCTTGACACTTAGAATTTATTTTGCATGCCATTACCTTGAGGGTGCATTTGGGCTAGGGAGGAGGATGAAACATCAACACTTGGAATATTTCTATCTCATGCTTGCAATGGGCGCATTTTGATGGGTGAGGAGGATAAACATTTGTGACTTAGCCGTTTTTCTTCCCTTGACCAAGCATGGAGGATGAAGCATTTTCTAAACACCTTGCTTTGTGAGGGCGCATTTAGGGTGTCCAACTTCAAGCTGAAATGCCTTAGAAAATTTTCAATCACCCCCTCTTCTCCTTCGGCGCAAATGGAGGGGTATGCTTCAAATTTCACAGAGTTAGAAACTTTTTCAAATCTTCACCTTGTAGGGCGCATTTAGAGGGGCCCTCATCCAACTTTGCAACACTTAGAAGATTTCCAGCCAACTTCAAGTTCAAGGGCGCATTTTGGGAGTGGTACTTCAAATTTCCATGCCTCAGATTTTTATCTCCTCTAGCAGCTTGGGCGCATCTAAGGGCTTGAGCTCCAAATTTTGATGACTTAGAAAATTTCCAAGTCTCCCCATTCTTCTTGGGCACACTTGAAAGGGTGAACCTCAAGTTTGCAAGAATTAGAAACTTTTTTCTTCAATCTTCAGCTTTAATAGGGCTTTACTGGCTGGACTTGAAAATTTATCAATTTTAGTGAACTTGATTATGCTAACCCTAGCATGCCCTAATTTGCTATTTTTAGAAAGTTCTTCAAATTTTGCATTTTAAGCTGATTTTTGGCTCCAAAAAGCTGGATTTTTACTTTGTTTCGAACCTCGAGACGTGATTGAGCTGTCGGGGCTTGATGCCTGCCTGTACCTGCTATTTTTAGCAACTTACTAAAAATAGCAGTTGCTTAGAATGAGTTCAAATTTGGCGTGCCGTTTGCCTGAAGTGTGGTGATCGTGGCTGGATACTGCTTATGCCTGACTGCCATGTTCTGCCCTTGAATTTAGGAAACCCTAATTCCTTTGCACCTGCCTGCTAAAAATAGCAAGTGCTTGATTTTCCATCTTCTGCAACTTCGTTTGGCTGGAAATTCGCGCCATGGGGTCCTCATCACCTGCTTGACTTGTTTATACTGACGCCTCGCGCCGACCTGCTATTTTTGGCATGTTTCTGGGGGTGGTTTACTATTTATAGCACTTGCTCAGTTTCATGACTTCCACAACTCCGTTTGACTTGAAATTTGGATGCTGTGATCCTCACCAGGTGACTTGCCTATTGACATTGGTGCCTGCTGCTGGTTTACTATTTTTAGCCTGTTTTTGGAACGCCTTACTATAAATAGTAAGTGCTCCGTTTGCCTTCAAATTTTACCAGTGGATAGCTCGAAAGATGTTGATCGTGATGGGATACACCGGTTTTTAGAAATTTTGACTTTTTACCCCTCTTTTTGGGTCCCGAAGCTGGAAACCCTAATTTAACTTGCATGCATATCAAACGGTCTCCGTTTGACCTCATTTCTGTTGCACTGTGCCTTGTTCGTGTTTTTGATGTGCTGGGAAGCGGCTGCCGGAATGCACCTGCTAAAAATAGTAAGTTGTCAGAATCTGACGAAATTTCAGTGGAAACCTGCCGAAAGCATGCTGACAACAACGTTAGTCTCTGTTTTCAATTTATTTACTTCGTTGGACCACAAATTGACCATGAAAGTACAAACCCTAATTCTATGGACTTGGCCAAAATTCACGTTTAAGCTCACAGATGGGCACAATCCCCGAAAGGTAGATATCAGGAAAGAGACAAACAGAGAGAGAGAGACAAAAACCAAAGCCAAAAAGACCAGAACGAAGCAAAAATTAGGGGTCCCCATTTTGAATGGGGCGATGTGTGAAAAGGTCACAACACTGCGCTGGGCTTTGGCCCTAATTTCATTCAGTCTATGAAAATACTTTTTTCTAATGCTTTAGCTTGCATCACCATTATGTCCGCTAGTCTCAATCCTTCGATCTGTTTCGCTCCATCCACCAAGGTTGCCCAATTGCCCCTTCGTTATATGTTCTTGCTGCTGAGGGTTTTGGCTACATTCTTGCTCATTTAGTCACCTATGGGCTGGTCCGAGGAATTTCTTTGCCTAACTCTTCAACCCAACTTGTTAATGGCCACTTTGCGGATGATTCCTTCATTACTTTGCTTGAAGAAGAAAATAATGTCAAAGCTGCCCTTGGTTGTCTTGAGACCTTTTGTCTGGCCTCCGGTTCTGCAATCCAGTGGCACAAAACTCTTTGTTACCGTTAGTCCTTCCTTCCTAGCCCTCATTGGATTTAGCAGTTCGGGTGGAAGTGCGCTCAAGGGGAAATCTTCAAATTTCTTGGCATCCCTTTCACTTTTCAGGCCTCCTCTGCTAATCTTTGGCAAACAGTTCTCTCTCGAATTGAGCAAAAGTTGGCTTTCTGGATTACCAAGCCCCTCTCTCTAGCTGGTAAATTCTAGGTGTGCTCTAAAATTTTGGCAATGACCCATGTGTACTACTCATCGTGTTGGGCCCCTTCCAAGGCTTCTTATGTAAAGCTAGAAAAGTTGCTTAGAGACTTTCTTTGGGCCTCTTCTAAGACTCACAGAGGCTTTCACTGCATTGCCTGGGAGTTTTGTTGCCTCCCCAAAGAATCCAATGGGCTTGGCCTTCTTTCCACTCAATGGCAAGGTACTGCTCTATGTGTCAAATAGATCATTTGTGCTCTTAATGGTAATGAGGCTTGGAAAATTCTCCTCAAGCACTATATTGCAACATGATATCTCATTCACAGACCTTCCTGAAAGGGCATTGGACTTCACACCCTTCTCATTATGAAGGAGCCTATTCATATTATGGGCACTTTTGTTAACAAAAGCATTTGGTGTGCCTAGGAGGCTATCAAGCCCTAGCTCTGATGGACTGGTACTGGTTTCAGAGATGGGCTCTCTTTCAATCAACAAAATATTTGGTGGTCTCTTTTTGCTAATATGGGTCAGCCTCTAGCCAAGCTTCCTTGGCTTGAGGCTCTTAGATTCCACAAAAAGGGTGTTCAAACCCCTCAAGATTTGTTTCACAGACCAACAAAGAGCATTATGATGTGGGGAGCTCGTGCCAAATTTGGCTTATAGAACCATGACCGTGAAACTTTCGAAGGTTTGGTGAATGCCATCCCGGCTGATATGCTTCACAAAGTGGGAATCCGCTCCACTAAGCCTTGGTGGAAAGATTGGAAGTGGTTTCCAAACCCCCTGTTCAAGAATTGCAAGCCTCGACTTGGATATAAATGGCTTTCACCTCATTATCTAATGATTAATAATTTGAACGAGAGGTGGCATCTCCATTCCCCGGAGTCTGTTTGGCATAGGAGGTTTTCTTTTGTGTGGTCCGCCATTATTGAGCCCAAGCTCGCCTACTTTGCTTGGTGTATTCTTTTCCAAGGCTTACCTGTGGGGTCTCGACTTTCTCATTTGGGGCTCCAGGAGCTTCGTTGCCCTTTTTGTGGGCAGGTCGAGTCTTTTAAGCACCTCTTTTAGTTTTGCACTAGAGCTCAACAAATGTGGAATTGGATTGATGACTTCTTTCAGCCCTTTCGGCTAGAGCCTTTCTCCTGGCATATGGTGTTGCTGGGAGACTCTCCCAGGCTCCTTGCTAAGTATACCCAAATTTGGCATACTTTTATGGTGGAAATCCTCTTCAATATTTGGAAAGATTGAAATTCCTGCATTTTTTCTCACAATTAGATTGATAAACATGTTCTCTTTATTCTAAAGCCATTATTTGTAATGTGCTATTGCAGATTCAAGTGCAAGCCAATAAAGTTGCGCTTGAAGTGGCTCACCTTCAGGAGCTGCTGGACCACTGGGGGAAGGTCTCCTGCACTGTGGCTCGTGTGCCTCCCTCTCCCAATTCCTCTCGAAGCCAATCGCCTTCACAGGGCCGACGGAGAAGTGGTTCTGCCAGGGACTTTCAGGCTCGCCCTTGTTCTCAAGCTCCTCCTCCCCATGGCTCACGTCCTCACAAGCGGTCACCCTCTCCGAATCCTTTACCTAACCTCAGGTGGCCTTCAAGAGGAGTCTCGGGGGGTGGCAGTGACGCTTTTGGGTGGCCTTCTAGCGGAGCTCCTGGAGACGTTTCTGGTTGGCCAACTAATACTTCTAAATGGCTTTCGTGTTTGGATCTGGCGATTTCTCCTCACTGTGAAGATAAAGACAAGGATGACAATGGTTGGGATCCTCCTGATGTCACTCTGAACCCTGTTGTTGTATAGGGTAAGCTGAATGACAAGGACTTGCCTCCCTCTGCTGACACTGCCATGGCCGCTTCGCAACTTTTTTTATTGTTGTTATAATGTTTCCTACTTTCTGGGCATGGCCCATGTGACTCTCGGGGTGTGCCTTTTTACCACCCACCCTTTTTTTGTGAATATGTGTTTTTATCTTTAATTAATATAGATATAAATGCCTATTCATCAAAGAAATAAGCACATGCCGAGTAGCCATCGTAACTTACTAAAAATAGTAAGTCTAAAAATAGACACTGCTAAAAATAGCAACGACTACCCACCCTCTCTCTGAAAACTTAGAAAGACCCAAAAGGAAAACTGGCAAACTCCCACAAAGAACTCCTGAAGAGTTGACAAGAAACCTCCAAGAATTTAGGAAACCCTAAAAATGCATCTATGTAGCCCACAAGACTTTGAAAATGGGCTATCGGCCACTGAAAAGCATAGGGCTAAAAAGGGGACACTACATTACTGTAGGAGTTAGAGCTATATCTAACACTTCAGATGACTGCTCAATGTGGATCAAACATTCTTCTATCTCTTTAAGTGTGTTCAAGTCATCATCCCTTGATTGTAATTCACTACTAAGGTTGTTGCCTGCTTCATAGAGTGATCTTGCTTCATAGAGTGATTGTAATTCACTACTAAGGTTTGATATCTTCTATTGTCATGATTAATCAAGTTTTTCAACATTTACCCAAAGGCTGGCAGGTTGACTAGCTCTGATACCACTATAATAACCCTTGCCCAAGTTTGGAGGTTTTAATGATATAATCCGATAAGAGTTGACAATGTAAACATGTCATAATTCACAAAATTGTACTTTGCAATGTTTCATGTAGAATTACTTTAAACCTTGCATTTATTTATAGGTAAAATATCAAAATATGCCAAACATCACGAATCTTTAAGAGATGATAAAAATGAATAGCACTAATTGCGTATTGGAAAGGTATGTATTGTTAAGGAGAAATAATATGGCAATAATGATGCTATGTTCTTTAATATGAGCCTTGAAATGAATATGAATTAATAAGTAATTCAAGACTGAAAATATAGGCAAGAAAATGAATTCATTGTTTTTGATTTTGCTCTTCAATTCATGTGATTGTATGTATGATCGATAAATGCTTTGACGGATCGCTATTTCTGCTTTAAACCTTTTACATATGTGATGTGAGGTTGACGCTATCTCAAATTTTGCTACTATATTATGCATCCATTCTTAGCTGTTTGCAAGCTCTTTTTAAAGCACTCAAGTTTGATGTAAGGATACATATTTCTGAATATATTCCATGCTTCTTTTGCTTGATATTTGTTTTCCTTTTTATATCCCCTGTCAACCTATCAAAGGTTGCAATCCTTTGTAAGCAACATGCCTCCTGAAATGGGTCGCTACCCTTGGAAAGAAGATCGCACCACTTTGTTTTAAAAATAAATCTAACTTTAATATAACTATTTTGCCACATTTTTTATGATATTAATTTTGGCTTGAAGTAAACAATACAAAATAGCTCGATTCCCTCCACCTTACAGTATGACAATCGCCCTGGATTGTGCAACAGATAAAGGTATCATACAAATTCGCTATAGGCAATAGATTGACACTTGGAGGATTTGTCAGTTAGCTTGACTTCCACGTAATGGTATAGCCTCATATACATCGCGATAGACTTTGTTAGGGGCGGTTAATATAAACTAGCCCAATAAACTTAGTATATTCATAATGTGTTGTGAATGAGACAAGGAATGACTCTGATTTACGCCAACCTCTATGTCAGTCCCAAAATAACACATGAATTATGCGATAGACAAGTAATGTTTGTGTTTGTTCCTCCATGTGAGTGGCGGAAAGTATAAGCCACAGAAGAGACAAATATAGTAGCAACGATTTAAACTTCCAACAAGCCGATAATAATATTCCCTCAGCAACGACTCCTAATAGAGATACAATTTTTCAATCTTTGCCACGAGTATATACCTTTGACCATTTGGAAAATAAGACAAAGGAATGTGGTGGTAATACTTATAACCTCTAATTGTCGTCAATACTTATAGCAGGAATGATAGAATTGCAATGGCCGATAATAACACCGGGATAAATAATCGCCATATTATAATATTTTAATCCTTTGATTCAATATGATTGACCAACATGTAATATCAATTTGGATGATAATCAACCATCGAACAGGAGCATTTCGAACCTCAACAATTAATATTTCTGTGCATATCTGATATGATTCAATCAACAACAAATAATAATCCTTCGCAATGTCGAACAAGCAATTTCGTCTTCGAAGGAGACCTACGAAATTGTGCAAACTCCAAAATGCATATGCCTTTTTGTAGCCTTTGTCAAAACATGGGACATTAAACAGAGGTTGATAGGGAGGCAAAAGCACTCCTTGCAACATTTGAGCAAAGGTAGATAAAAAGACAACAGTAGAGGCAATGGCAGCTCGAATCCCAAATTTCCATTCTACAAGGTCACAGGGAGATATGGGGGGCTCTTCTTGTATTGGGCCACAGATACGAGGATTAGGAAGTGTGGGCAGCCACAATTCTAGCCTTTTTGTTCCTTGTAATACTCCTAGTGCACAACCTTCATTGGAAGGTAGTGCATGGAATAAAGAGTTGCAACATGAGGCAAAGTTGGCATGTGCGAGATTTTGGTACTAAAATAATAATCCATTCAATGTTGCTTGTAGTCCTTATTGGGAACAATTGGTCAATGCATTGACGATGGAAGGTAAGGGGTTCAAGGCCCCAAGTTGGTATGAGTTGAGTGTGCCGATATTGCAAAATGAGGTCCAAAACACACGCCAACTAGTGGAGGAACAAAGGAGAATTAGGGAAATAAAAGGTTGCACCATATTATCTGATGGGTGGACGGATGGCAGAAATAGGACACTCATCAACTTTTTAGTGGCTTCAAGGGGACAGCTGGTATTTCTAAAATCAATTGATACCTCCAATGAAATAAAAAATGCAGACACCTTATGCAACATGTTGGATGAGGTGGTGATGGAAGTGGGAGTTCAAAATGTCATTCAAATTGTGATCGACAATGCGGTTGCATATGTGGTAGCCGGTAAACTTCTAGAGGCGAAGCATCTAACATTATTTTGGAGCCCTTGTGCTACCCATTGCCTTGACCTATTCCTTGAGGACATAGGGAAACTAAGTTGGGTGAAGAATGTGGTTGAAGATGGAAGGAATATCATGAAGTACATCTAAAACCACACATGGGTCCTAAGTCTCATGAGAGAGTACACTGATGTTAAGGATCTTATGCGATTAGGAGTCACACGCTTTGCTACTAATTTCCTCACCTTGCAGAGTATTTTAGCTACATTGCCCAGCCTTAAGTGCATGCTTGTGAGTGAAAGATGGTTGAAGAATCCTTATTGTAGGAAGGCTGAAGCAAAGAAGGTCATGAAAACCATTTTTGATGATAGATTTTTCAAAGTCATGGAGGAGATCATCAATGTAAGATTTCAAACTTCGATTGATGATTCTTATTTTATTTTATAATATTACAATTTGCTGATTTTGTTAAGTTTATGATATTTAGGTGTCATAACCATTGGTTAGAATTCTACTATTGGTGGATGGGGATCAGAACCCCATGGGGTATCTATATGAGGCCATGGAAAAGGCCAAAGAGGCAATTCAACATTTGTATGGGTCAAACAGGACCAAATATGAACCCATATGGCGCATAATTGATCAAAGGTGGAACCAACAACTCCACCAACATATTCATACTGCTACCTACTATTTGAACCCCAAGTATTATTTCTCTCCTACTTTCAAAGAAGATGCAGCGGTTCTTATTGGGCTCAACACATGTATTGAGAGATTGGTTGATGATGATAACCTTCGAGATTTCATACTTGATGAGCTACAGAGCTATAGGAAGGCCGATTGGGCATTGTTTTCTTCCAATTTTTGCATTCGTAGGAGAGACTCTACAACCAAGTAACAAATTCATGTTTTATTATTTTACCATTTATTCTAATTTTTAAGTTTATTAAAATCCTTACTAAGTTATAAATGGAAATTGTTATCGTTGCAGATTTGTGGTGGGAAGATTATATTGCCACAATGCCTAATCTTTTAGGTTAAAGCTTAGGGTGACATCTCTTTTCTTTTTTGTTGTTTTCAAAAAATAAGTTAAAGTTGCTTTTCTACAATTGTTGGGGATGTCTTATCATCACTGAGACAACCAAGGGACACTTGGATGTCCTTAGGCTACCACAAGGATGACAAGACATCCCCAAACATCTTCCTCTATGGGCAATGCCCCCAAATGTGTCCCATTCTGTAGGAGCATCCCAGGGACAGCCCCCTATGGGAGCCCGAGCATTGAGGATGGCAGAGGTAAATTTTGTCCCTGTCCTACCACATCTAGGATGTCCAAGGTTCAAGAAATGCCCTTCAAACCCCAAGGCTATATATATATCCTTGCTGTTATAGTTAATCAGATTGCTTTGGATTATAAATTGGAGCAAAATTTTTCAATAGTTAGGTACATTCACTCTACATAATTGACCCTTTCTTGACCATGCAATTAAAGCAACAAATAGAATTCATTCACTTAGTACTTTCTATCTTAGTTTGTGAAAAATCATATAGTCATCCTTTATGTTCCACACCTGTGCTTCTTCAAGGACCTCCACAGTTTGTCCAAAAACACTTGCAATAATTTGTGGCCATATTGGAGAGCTGCAATAGGAATTCCAAGAAACCAATCAGTTTCCATGTTCAAAAATATATATTATAAATTGAATTGATGTCAATAAATATAGTATATTAGTAGTACTCACCAACGGGACTTGATGACAGTTAAATTTTTTTGTTTAATGTTCAAGGAAACATCTCCATTATAGGTACACATATGAGCATGTAGACACACAAATAAATACACATATATAGACAGACATGCATGCATATAAACCACAAAATAAAAATAACAGAAAAAGTGGAAATTCTGAGATTGAACATAGATTAAGCATTACATTGATCATATGTTTACAAATTTATCCAAGAAAAATCAAAGACAGTTTACAACCAGCAACAGGAACACCATGAACAGATATTGATTGCTAAGCTTTCCCCAGGTGGCCCAAGCCTGATTTCAGTTGGATCAAGGTTGGTGAGCTAATACTAAGTTTTCTAATAAATCTGTTCTAAACTCCAACAGTAAAATACAGTATCCTAAATCAACCTGCAAGTAATTGAGTTCCACACAAACCTGTAAAATTACAACAGAGGATATCACATTCTTCACAAATCCTAACTGAAACAGCTGAGGATAGATCAATAAGTCAAAATTGTATTGGAGAATATACCCAATAGAATTGTCAAATGTGAAAATCATGAACTAACTAAAATTATAACCAAAGGGGAATTTAGGAATACTATTTCCTCCCTTTTAAATGATAAAGCTCCTGGTCCAGATGGCTTACCTATGCACTTATATTAATTATTTCTTGGACTATCAAAAATAATTTATTACAAATTGTGGAAAAGTCTGGTCTAAACTCTTACTATGCTTGAAAATATCAATATAACCACATTGGCTGTCATTTCAAAGCTCCCAAGAGTGGCGAGTTTCAAGTCTTCAGGCCAATCACCTTATAACATGGTCTACAAAATTATCTCAAAGTTGATTTCTCAGCATCTTCACCCACTTCTTTGGAAAATTATCTCACACTCAGTCTACTTTTGTCATGGCCAGGTAATCACTAATAATATTCTTAGTTGTTGGTTCTCGTATAGAACAGGTTTAGGGTTCAAGTACACTAGAATGACAATTTTTTTCTCGGGTACAAATATGACTGTAAATATAATTGAAAATACATTTGATATTTGATATTATGATACTTGATGGTGGTAAAAATAATCGATAATTCAATGGTATATCATATATGTCAAACCATTACAAAATTTGGAAATACTAAATAGTAAATACAAACTACAATAAAAAAATTGTATTTTTCTCTTCAACGAAAGCATCTAGATCTAAATAATCACTAGCTACATCACATGTAGGGGCCTTACCATCATCTAAAGTGATTTTGGAAAACTCTACAACAAATGCATCCAACTTGGCACACTTAGTGGTTATATACCAATTCTTTGCTGCCCCTTGCTTGTACTCAACTTCCTTATGTGATAGGAGATGCAAATCAAAATGGATTGAGACAAAATCTTCTACTTTCTTTGCAGCTAATTGGTTAGATTTAATTGAATGGATAAAGGAGTATGTACTCCAATTCTGCTCAACCAAATAACTCACAACTTGTTGAAATTGGGGATAAAGTCACTACAATTTAAAATTAAAAAAAGAAAAAGATAGATAACAATGTTAAAAGATTAAAAATGCTTACTTGTGATAGAATTTTGATTGCAAGCTATTGGAGGAGCGGGAATGGAATGGCTCGATCTTAACTACAACTAAGCTAACTTTTAATCTATCCTATCTCCTCAAGATAAACCAAGCAAGAGGGGCATAGGAGCGGGAATGGAATGGTTTGATCACTTAGACAAACTATCTCTCAAAATGCATCTGAAGGCTCTGAACTTCCAGATTTATGCTGAAATAGAACTCATTCAAGCAATCATCAAATGGTAGGCTAGATCTCAGGATTCCCAAGGAGGCACTATGTCCTTTCCGAGGTGCAGGCTGAAAGGTAGACTACTAGAAACAACATAAAATGATAATCCTAATCTCTAAATTCCCAAGGAGGCGTAGTGCTCTTTCCGAGGTGTAGATCGAAAGAAAGATTATTAAGAACAACATACAATGACAGATCTTGAGACTTTTAGATCAAAGGAAAGGTAGCTCTCCTAATTTATTATCTCAACTTCGATCAAAGATTACACTTTGGGACAACTTGTGTCAAAGAGACAATCACACATGAAGTGGTCAACCAAGAATACATGAATATAGATTGAACACACCTATCTAAATAGAGAGCACGCAAGCTGTACTTGGCGTTTAACTATAACAAATACGATTCAAGAGCATATACTAAGCAAACAAAGTTGAAGGCTTGTGAGCTTAGCATTTTGCTATTGTGAAGTAAAGTTGCAAAATAATGAGCAAAGGCTCTTATTTATAGAAGCTCAAAGGAGTAGGCAACCATAAAATCTCCTTGAGTTAACAATGAGTTCTTGCCAATCTGCAAGATTTATTGCTATGTCTAAAAGTAAGTAACCTAACAGTTAACTGGGAAGTTTACTTCAGTTAACTGATTCTAAACTAAAGAGAACTCCAATATACAAAGTGCCTCCAAAATAGACAACCATAATTAGTGGAAATAGACATCCATAATCAATGGGACAGTGTGTTAACTTGGAAAGAGGCATCAAGTTAAGTCTTGTTGTCATAAATGCTATTTTGAAGGGGTAGGACATCCCAACTGGGTGTTTTACACCCCATCACCTCTAGTCAACAATTCCTCTAACCAGTCGTTGACTTCCTCTGCCTCTGGACAATTAATGCTTCGCAGGATGATGACATGTCGCCGCAACATCTCTTCGCCACTTGCAATCTACTGTTGGTATTCAATATTCTTTGTAGCTACGTCATCCAACCTTGTTGACATGACTGCAATCTTACTCACAACCAACAGGGTCATTGCGAAAACTGCCACGGATGAGATCCTGGAACTGTGTTTGCACCTCAACTAGCTTGATGTATGCACCTTCTTCATGCTGGTAAAGGCAAGGGATGGATGTTACCAATGTTCTTACGAACTTGATAACACCTGCCACAATCTGTTGGTACTCAATGAATTTCACAGAGTTGGTATCGTAGGCTTTCACTCTCTATGCAAGTTGTTCTTTCCAAGAGAAAAGATGTTGCTTGTTCTCCTCTGTGGTAACTGAATTGTATGCCATCTGCAAGTCTGAGAAAGTGATCTTGTCCACAGGCCTCTTCTCTGCTATGTCTTGCTCTAATTGTTGAATCTCCGCGTGAAGGTCATGGGCTCTATACCTTAGCTGGTACAGCTCTGCAAATATACACCGACCCCTGATGACAAATTCTTCCATTTGATTTCTCGAGTGTTTTCCATATAGGATCAGCTGATGGTGATTTTGTTCCGCAGGGAGGTCTAGCATTTCTCGAGGCAAGGCAGAGATGTTTGGTGTACCATGCATCAAGCTAGATATATACAATCTCAGTTGCTAGTTTTCAGCCTTTAGGGCTGCTTTTTCTTTGCCGTCCTTTGCCATTATTTCTTTGACACTCACTGATGCAACTTCAAGGAGATCTGCCTCCACTTGACGAGTGGTTTTACCAAGGTTGACCTTCAACAAGGTGAAGTCATCAATCTCCACCTCATTTGTATTCCTGTCTTTAGGTGGCACAACTTTTTCTATGACAATTTCATTGTCAGCATTCTTTCCGACATGGACTTGCTTCTTCAGCTTCTTTACTGGCATGCCTTGAGGGACATGGTCAAATTCTATGAAGTCCAGTTGGTAAGATGGCCTTTCTCTCTTCCTTCCCAGGAGATTCTCAAGCCAAGATGAATCTTGACTAACCTCGCTGGAAGGATGAATGTTAGGCCCGTGAATTCTTCATGAGTGGGATTGCGTTGTGATGTCGTGTGGTGGCGAATCCAAGTCAATAGGGACTGGTGACTGCTGCAGTGGTGGTGAAATGGGAGGCTCTGCTTCCATCTACGGTACTGCATTAGTTGTAATTGTTTCCATCATTGCCTCTGTCTCAACCGTAATTGTCTCAATCACTGGCTTAGCTACAACTATTCCCATGACCAACTCTGTTGTGTTTGTGGCTGTCTCCACATGTTCCTCTTGCTGATTTGTATTAGCAATTGGTATTCTTCCCCTTGTATGTCTTGACATTCTGGCTCCTCTAGGAAGGTTACTCCATTTCTTTTGTCTAGGCTTAGCTCTCGACGTGGAAGGTAGTGAAGAATGAACCGGTGGCGACTCTGTGCGGGGAATAACTACCTTCCTTGTCCTTTTACTGTCCAAGTAGAGCTGGTTGTTTTTTACGACTCTGCTCGTTCTTTCCTCAATAGATGTATTCTCCTTGGCATACCAGTCCACAACTCAAAGTGGTTGCAGATCAACTTGATCTATGAAGAATGAGGGAAGAATGACTTCCCCATCATCATTAGATAAGCCTTCCATGTCCCCTACCATGAAGTCAGCAATTTGTGGAAGTTTGAAACGGCTGTAGTTGTGTCTTCTCACTTCGAACTCGTCTTCAGAGTTGACCCAATAGTCCTCCATGGAAGACTTGTGTGAAGAGTATTGACCAAGGAGTTCTGCATAGTGGCCCCTAGGATCATACGACCATCTTTCAATGAGATACTTAAGATTAAGTCTCACCATCTCCTGGGCCATAGCCTTGGCATCAGCCACTGTCCTACATCTGTAAAGTCCCATCTGGAAAGGAAAGCTTGCAGCCATCTTGTGTTTGAGACACAGATGAGAATGTACCTCGTGTAACTGCCGTAAGAACTCCATGAAGACCACCCTATTTGAAGGATAATGTAATGTCCCCAAATTTGGGATGAAGTAACTTAATTATTTAATATTGCCCAAGTCTTAAATTATATTTAAAATGGGGGGATATTAAATAATTAATTAAATCAACTTTATAAAGTGAGTATGTGGAAATGTTATTTATGGACTTATGAAATATTTAAAACTTCACTTTATAAAAAGTCACTTTTATTTGGCATAGTGAAAGTTCATAAGTGACTTATAATTATCAAAACATCTCCTTGTCAAAAGTCATGGGTTTTTGTGAATGGGAAAATACAAAAAGGAAGGAGCTCTTCTTTTATTCGCACTTTTTATGATGCATAACTTTCACGGGAAAACCAGTCGAGTTCTCTATGGAGAATGTGAAACCCTAACAGCCATGGTTCGAGTGTGAGATCATCACTCCTAGCTTGGCGTGGTCGAATGTATGGAATGAAGGAAGCAGCCTATACTCAGACTTTCGTTTTCATCATTTACTGAGATTTTTATGCCTCTTGTGACGATTTTTGAACAGCTCCAAGCTTGTTGAAGGCGTGGTTCCTTTTAGAGATCATAGACGAGTTGTTTGCTTGCTGCACATCCATTTTCTGGGCGTATTGTGGAAGGGATCGAGCATTTTGAGATGGACGTGTTTCTTTAAAGCAAGACGGCTTGGCATTTAGCTTCTGCCTGTGCTGGAATAGGCTACAGTGGTTTCCAAGGAGGCGAGTGGACATCATAGAGCAGGACGACTCATCTTTCATGAGTTTCGATTGGAATAAAAGGGGTCTTTGTGATGGACATGTTGGCTGGGAGCTTCCCCACGGGTTTAGCTTCACATTAAGATTGATTCCTTAAATTCTCCAGGTCTGAGATTCTTGTATCATGCCCTTGTATCTGACTTTGTAGTCACTTCTCTACGTTTTGATTAAGAACTCTCTGTATTTTGGTATTCTGAGTTGTTCCTAAGAAATCTGATTGTTGAAACCCAGAAAATATTATGTAACAGCTGGAAGAAGTATTAAACCAAACATTTGAACTGCTGTGCACATCATAAGCATTTTATTGTAGAATTTGGGCTTCCTAATTCTTAGTATCTAATGTTATCAATTAAGATGTATTGCTGTTGTGAGACATGGTACTACTGACATTCCTGGGTTGAAAGCTTACATGTAATCAGTCATAAACATATTCAGAAATTTATCTGTTCAATGCTGCTGTATAAGAATTGCAAAAAAAAATTAAGTAAAGAAGTTGAATTGGAGTTTGTAGTGTTAAGCTTCATGCTGTCTCAGTTCAGAAATTATCCATGGATGACCACTGTCAACATCTGATATGAAAGCATTAGAAAACAAACAGAAATAAGCCCTTCATAACCCGAAAGGAGTTTGCATACAAGTATTTGACGAAATATCAAACCTGATTGAGAGATTCAGGGAAAATTTGACAAGGGTCTTTACAGATAACGGGGTAACATGGTAGGATGACCCTTGTACCCATACATGTGTATGTAGGTGAAGGTAGGGAACTGGATGAACCAATCCACCCAATCTACCATTGCCTCCTTGGCTACTAGTGATATGCGTATATGAAACTCATGATCGAGGTCTCTCACGGTGTGCATCAGGAAGAGATCATTTACTCACTTGAAGTGTTTTTCTGCTTGTGTGAACTCAAGCTACGAGAAATACTCGCGAACCTTTTGCACACCCAAAGTTCCTACATTGTTCTACACTCTAAACTGGCCTTGGAAGGCTATCAGATATATGAGATATGAACACATGTGGAACCTATGAGCCTCTAAGAAAATGGTCATCTGTTTGTGGAGCATATCACTGATCAAGGTGGGCCAATCATAATGTTCTCTGTCGCTCACAATTTTAGCGACGGCATAGTACATCCATGATTGGAATTTGTTTGCCTCTTCTTGACCAGTAATATGGTTGAGTAGAGTAATCATTACTACATATTCATCTTTGAACTCTCCATGTCCTACGTTCTTCGGCAAGTTGGCTCTTTTCTCTTTAAGCCTTTTTTCTGCCATCCTCTTCTGACATTTGTCTTTGGACGCATTGAATGCCTTTTCGCACTCTTTCATAGACACGACCAAGTTTTTCTCACATAGTGGAATGGCGAAGCACCTTTCAATATCCCTAGGCTTGAAGCTACAAATCACTCTTCCATCCACTATTTTGATTTCTCGTGTGGTAGGATTGTAATGCTTTACACAAGTTATTACAAATTCCACACTCTATACTGAGATGGGGAGGGATGCTGCCTCAAGCAATCCGGATTGCTCAATATTTTGATGCGTGCATTGGTCTATGCTTTCCAGCTTTTCTAAGTTGAACTCAGGGTGTGCCTGATGCAGATCGGTGCCAACCGTTTTCAAGAAGTCATGGAATAAGACCGTCTTGGTCTTGTATTCGACTTGGGAGAATTGTATTATGAAAACCTTGAAGATTGACTATGTAGACGATATTGTTCGAACAACTTTTTCTGCAACTGCTAAAAATAGCCTTGCCGAGAAGCACTTTTTATGAAAAATTCTGAGATGTGGGTTTTCTTGGCAATAATTTTCTAAATGGACCCAGAACGTCAGAAATTCCAAAAAGTCACTTTTCCTTGTACATGCAAGAACTTCTCAGGGCAATTTAGAAGCAGTGAGGGGCAGTGAAGCACTATTTTTCTTGAAAAATCTGACACATGGGTATTGTAGGCGCTTCAAAGCTGAACAAACCCAGTTTGTCTGTTTTTCAATATTGCGACTTTTTTCGGAAACCCTAAAAAATAGGGGCATCTGGGCTACTTTTTTTGGAAAAATCTAACACATGGTTTTTGTTGAAAAAGCTATTTTGATAATACCTAGAAGTTCAGATCTGTGAATAACTGTTGTTTTCTAGGACATGCAAGAAGATCTAAGACAAGAATAGAGGAAAAAGACAAGAAGTTTGGAAGCTATAAACTGCTTCTCTGGATCTTCAAGAAAATCATGCCTGAAGATGCAACCTCTGATAAGTTGTCCCTGTGTGCAACTGATTCATGAAAATATGAAGAATGTTGAAAAACCCTTTGTCATATCTTCAAAAGACGTTGGAGAGGAAAAATGCTTGTTCTTGAGCTTCAACCTGCAAAGAAAGATGTTGAATTATGATGCCTAGACTTGATAAATAGTGTTTGATGTTGAATCCATCAAGTTTGGGCGCCAACACATGATTGAGGAGTCAATTTTCCTGATTTGGAGTTCACAGAACTGATTTCCACCAATTTGGGGATGTTTTAGGCATGAAAGGCTTTCAAAATTTTCAACTTCAATCAACTAGGCCTAGTTTGACTTTAGGCGGCCAAGTTGAGGAGTTGAACACTTTTTCATTCTCTTTCTGTGATGAAAAGCCTCCGTTCAATCCCTGATTCTGGTTGCTTAGTTGATCTTGAAGTGTTGCTGAAGAAGTGTGCTTGGGAGCTATAAAGCTCAAAACTTGAGTTTGATGCCTCTAATTCTTGGGTGCCTTTTCCCAAGAAGGTGCATTTTTCACCAGAATTAGTCAATTTCTTGGGTGTTCTTCAATTCCTCCAATTTGACCCTCAATGCTCTGATCTGAGATCACCAATGACTGATGATTCCGATGATCGTGCTAAAACATGGGATGGATAGCCAATTTAGTTTCAGAAAGGATGACTAGCTTCACAAGTTGTGAAAGTTGATTTAGGGGTCTCAAAAGTATGGGCGCCCCTGGCCAGCAAGGGCACCTTTGACCTTTTGTGATGTAATTTCTATTTTGCAATCTTCCATGAACTGCCCCAATTTGATCTTTGTCGTCATATATTTGATTTATCTGTTGAATCTATTGACGGTGTCATTGTTGAGATTGATCAAAACATAGGACATCTTGGAGGTTATGGAGCTTGAAGACTGCATCTGATTGCCTAAAAAGTTGGGCGCCTATTTCTAGGAAGGTGCAATTTCCTTAACACTTAGCCAATTTTTCATGTCTTTCATCTCACCTTTGCATCCGATGCCTTCTGCTTTGATCTTTGTTTGTGAATGCTTGACAAGTCCTATGAGCTTGCAACTAGATTGGTTGTGGAGCTGAAAGGATGTTGAACAGATGCCTTGGAGAAAGTAGTTGCTGAAAACCTCAATAGGTGACTCAAAATGATGGGCGCCCCTAGCAGCAACTACTTTCTCCAAGGCATCTGTTCAACATCCTTTCAGCTCCACAACCAATCTAGTTGCAAGCTCATAGGACTTGTCAAGCATTGTAATGTCCCCATTTTGGCCCTACACTCTTCAATAGGATTTAGCCTATTTCCGGAAATCCGTAGGCTAAGCTGAGGTGGAAAATTAGGGTTTCCTCTTTTAGATATTGCTCAGTTGGCGTTCAAAGGATGTTGTGCAGACTTACTATTTATAGCAGTTGCTATTTTTAACAAGTCTATCTTTTGGCAGTATCTGTCTAGCAGCAGTTCAATCCTTTGCAGGGTAGTGTTCAGTTTGGCTATCTATTGTTTTGATGTGAACTTACTATTTATAGCAGTTGGCTATTTTTAGTAAGTCTAAATTTGGTAGTAGCATCATCAGCAGCTCAACTCAAGTCATCTTGCTATCCATCAATTTCAGTATTGGCATTGGTTTTGGTTATCTCCATGGACTGAGTTTTTATACTTAGTCAAATTTCATGTTTCTCAGTTGTACCCCACGCCTAGGAGTAATAACTTCATGTTGTTTTAAAAGAGGGGCCATTAAGGGGGTCAATTGTGCATTTAATAATTTATTAAATGCTTTATTGTTGCAAAGTGAAAAGGAGGTTGAGTAATATTATATTATTTCAAAAAGTAAAATGCAAAAAGGTGGCATCCCTTTTGGAAGTTGAAGTGATTCAACTTCTTGGAATTTGAAGAGTTCTTGTTGCTTCATTTGCCAATTGAAGTTTATATATTGCTGCTGTTTGAAGAGCTGATTATGCATATTTTTGAAGAGCAAAGTTACGCTGCTGGAATGAATCCAGAATCCGGCTAAGGGAAAGCTTAGCAAATTTACTCCATTCTTCGGGCCTGCAACTATGGTTCCCTAGGTGGTGGATTGAGAGTGTGCTTCATCCAGAAGTACATATTGAGCATTATTGTGGAGTTTTGGTGAGATATTTCCAGTTTTTATGTTGCTGGTTTATCATGGCTGAAAGTGATTTTTGTATACAGCTTTTAGTATGAATTTTATTTGGTTCTGGGTATTTGATCATTGCATTTCTATGATAGAGGCGACCATATTTGGAGGTTATCAGAATTTAATTCCAAGTTCAGATTTTATTAAGCAAAATCGCCCTTGCAAGGAGGCCGTACCTTTTGGAGAGCATAGGGATTCGTGCATAAATTAATGGTTGAGATTAGATGCTGTTTTATCATTGTGAATTGGGCGCCAACCTTCTCAAGAGCTTTTGCAAGTTATATTTCATCTTCTGGAGGTATTGTGAAGGAGTTGTGATTATTTTTATGTGTTTTCAGTTTGCTGATAATCATTTCCAGATTGCTGATTTTTATATCAGTTTGCTTCAATATTCTGATTTTTGGTTTCAAGCTTCATTAATTGAGAGAATATCAAGTGGAAAAATCTTCTATTTCATTGTGCTTTGTAAAGATTGTAATAACACTTGAAAATTGCAGTTGTTTATCATTGTAAGACTGTAAACAGTAGTACTGTTCCAGTCATTTAATTAGCTGCAAATTCTTATGATTAATCTCTCATATATGTAACCCCTGGATGGTTTACCGCCACTAAAGAACATTCTAGAAGCTTATCTCTCTTATTTGCAGCTATTTCTATTCATTGTAAAGCTAGTTAGTAGTACTAACGGCTATTTCATTTTATTGCTGCAATTTATACTTGATTACACTCCCACAATTGAGTGGTTGAGTTTTAGAACAAACATCTTTCTTGATTGTAAATTCCCCCCACAAAATAAGTGGTTGTGTGGACAGTACTCCCCCCACGTTAATAAGTGGAAGAGTGGATTTAAAGGCTGGCTTGCCGCCTAATAATTGTTGTAAACTCACCCACTGAATAAGTGGAGTATTCCCACCGTTTGTGGATGCCTGCATCAGCAGAAGAATTGTACTTTCAGCTCTATTTATGCCTAACGATCCTCTGACCATATGCTATCACCTCGCCCACATTGGGATCTTGGTGAACATTCTTGGTTAGAGTTATCTTCTTTGCTGATTTGCATTTTTGGAGCTAACGCTAATCAGTGTTTGGTTGTTGATTTGAATGTTAATTTTGGGAAAAAATTAAGGGGGAATATTTCAAGCATTCACAAAACCTCAATAGGTGACTCAAAATGATGGGCGCCCCTAGCCAGCAGGGGCGCTTTTGCCTTGATGTACACTGATTTACCTTGTTTTGTATGCTTGAACGATCAACATTTGTCGTCGTTTGATGTGTCGCAGACTGGCGAACAGGTTCGTTGCAAAGCTGAGCTGATGCTGGGGAGATCACCTGAAGATAAGTTTACTCAAAAACAAACATCTAGATCATCTCATTCTTGGGCGCCCCTGGGCTACAGGGGCGCTTTTTCCCATGTTTGACTGCCACTTTTGATGGCATTTTCTTTCAACATCTCTTGACTTTGCTTACGTTTGCTGGTGATTGATGAATTGGGTGAATTTGCTTGATGATGCGTTGAAAAGGAAGCAGAAACACGAAGGAGATGATTGCCTTGATAAAACCTGATGACTGCCTTTGATCCTTTGAATTCATGGGTGCCCCTAGCTAGTAGGGGCGCTTTTGACTGCAGCTTCATCATTTCCTTGAAAAGTCACATCTCTTTGCGCTTCACGTCTACCATTGTAGCTCGACTGACTTGATCACTGTTGCTAATGACACGAATGCGTTCACCATAGCAATCGCTTTCACCGTGCAACATGTATGGGTGATTGAAAAATGGCTAAGGCATTTGATTGCGTAGCCTCTTTGTGGTAGTAAGGCGTGCATTCTCCATACTTAGAATATTTTCAGCATTTTTCACTTTTGAAAATCCCCTCTATCACAGAGCATCTTTTTAAGCATCTTTCGCCATGGATTCTTCGTTGAAGATTTTAAGGCTTAGATTTCACCACCTGGTATGGGTCATTCTACCATTAATGGTTGCGAAGGTCCTATCTTTCTTCCTGAAAAATGAAAATAGACCCAACAAAGTAAAACAAATTTTTTGGTGATTTTAACTTGACCAGTGTGATCGTGAAGTCAATTTATCCTATCAAAATCATTTTCAACTAATTCTGGAAAGGTCCTGTTTTCAAGGGTTTTCCTAAAGAAATTTGCACATATCTTCCTTGACATAAACCCACAAAAAGCCTATGTTTTGTTTGACCTAAAACGGACTTTGACAACAATTTTACATGATTTAGCTCATTTTAAGCAAAATGCCTTATTGAAGCAAAAATTTATTATGGGTAAAACACAACAGTCAATAATTTTTTCACTCTTTGATATAGCCCTTATTTTTTATCTATGCCATCATAGTTTTCTCCCAAACATGACTGGTCTAAATCAACAAAGTTGATCATACTAGGCTTAGTGAAACTCAATATATAACTCCACACAAGCCCACCAATCATCATTTAAGATCAATGATTTGATAATTTTGTAATGTCCCCTTCTTGGCACTAGTCATTTTTGATGACCGTTAGCTTGTCCCAGAGGCCTGTAGGCAAGTCGAAGTGGAAATTAAGGTTTCTTATTTCTAGGAGGTTTTTTCTAAGCTTTCAGGGATTCACATGCAAGAGTTTTGAAGAATGGTTTCTGGGTCTTTTTGGGTTTTCAGAGAGCTTTGGAATGGTGTAACATGCATTTGCATCAAGTGACCTTCCGGACTTGCTATTTTTAGTAAGTTGCGATGGCTGCCCTGTTTGTGCTTAAAATGAGTTTGAAGTCACTTATTCTTTTTAGCAATATGCTATTTTTAGTAAAATTTATTTTTGACAGTGCTATTCTTAGCAGCAATTCAACAGTTCAGTAAAGTTTCTATTTCTGGCAAGGAAAAATTGGCAGTTTGGTCTTCGACACTTTTGAGCCCATTTTGGAAAGCTTAATAATTAAGTCACAATATATTTTAATGTCATTTTTGGACCCCTCTACCTAGGCATGTGACTTTAAGTTGTTTTTAAAAGAGGGACTCATGTTGGATTGTAATGTC
The DNA here is from genome assembly GCA_007258455.2 of Sequoia sempervirens. NCBI lineage: Eukaryota > Viridiplantae > Streptophyta > Pinopsida > Cupressales > Cupressaceae > Sequoia > Sequoia sempervirens. The sequence goes on along the minus strand of VDFB02358134.1, from coordinate 155,296,705 downwards.
CCTTCCTTAGACAGCTCAGTCCGTAGCAAAGGTTGGCCTACTATTAGGGTTCCCGTAGGTCAGCAAAAAGGTTAGGGGACCCAATCGAGGGCTGTGGAGTTTAGCTGGGAGCCTTATGAGCCTTTCAGTTTGGAGTTCAGTTGATGAATCCAGGGCTAAATTGGAAATATTAAAGTTTGCTTTAATGGAATAGCGAAAAGTGAATAGTAACAAAAAATTATAAAGTGAATAGTGAAAAGTGCCCCCCATCCTAGTAACTCAAGTTGTTTTTAAAAGGTGGCCATTTCTTTTGATGAGAAAAGACCCTTGAGGAGGATTATTTTATTCACTTTTATAAAAAAGCTCATGGGAGGTTATAAAGCAATATGTTGGGCTCATTTTGGGTATTCTATTCTCGTTTTGACAAAATTCATTGCAGGTTTGAGCTCTTGGAAGAGGGTTTCAGCAGCATACAAGTCTTCTAAGGACGGAATCCCTTAGAGGATAGTGAATTGGACAAAAACCCAGTTCACAGAATAGGGAAATCTACTTTGGGTTTCCATTTGGGCATCATTGGACTTCATTATAGGTTAATCTAGATTTAGAATTGATTGTAGTAGGAAGTTATTAGGAAATAATTGCAAATTTTGATAGTTTATGGCAGCTAAGGCACATGAGTATTTGTTTTTATTGCATATTCTTCCATGGCAACAATTTATCTTCGATTTGGTACCTTATTCGTGGAGATTTGATCAAGGATGTTTGTTGGGTATTTTGGGAGGCACCTAGGGTTTGGTAAAAGGTTGATGTTCCTGATTTTTATCATTATTTCCAGCCTATTGGTGATCCTTTACAACACTTATTTCGTCATCATACTCAACCATACCGTGAAGTTGTAACAGCGAAGTGATTCATGATTTGACTTCAATAATCAAGCTACAATTAGAGCTATACATCCGGGTATGTGTTTATCATTTTGGGTAGTCAAATATTGCATTATATAAGGATTTTAGACTGTTGTTACAGTCTGATATAATGTATATCAAACCTCTGAAACTTGTAATCAGATTTGATATAGTTGAAAAAAGGGGATTCTATTGAGTTGCAATTGTTATCTTTCACTTATGCAATAGTTCTCTTTCATTTCTATGCTTTCCTCTATGATTTTGCAATGAAAAACAAGCAATGAAACTCAAACAAACAATCAGCAAAACCAAATCAGACCATGCAAGCCAACTGTTTGACATTATGGCAAGAGGGCAAAACTGAAAAAATTCAGGGTAGAATTGGTAAGGGATCTTTCAGGATGCCCCTTGGAGGATTTAATATTTTAAAAGTGGAAATATTTGCCTAAGTATTTTGGACACCTAGGAAGATGTGGCAAAAAATGTTTAATAATTATTATTTTATATTATTGAATTGGGTGTCCTTTTTTGGAGGGAAAAGGGAATTTGAAAGGTCGGGCTTGAAATGCTATTTATATAGGGCTTTGTCTCCTCATTTGGTATCCATTGCTTATCATAACGAAGTGTTGCTGAATTGATTTCGGAACCCTTGCTTCGAGGAACACAAACCTCCTAGCCTATATTAGTGTTGTGCTTGAGAGATAGTACCTAGCTAATTTGAGATTGCTTCTTCATCGAGAGGTTGCAGATTGAGCTTCATAGAGTTTGTTTGGTTGATATTTTCTGATTTTGGAGTTGCTGGTTGTGCTTGGCTGAAGCACGTTTATGGTTATAATTCACTGAGAAAATTTTCTATCATTCTAGGTATTGGCTCTAAGGATTCTCCTTGCTAGGGCACCCCTTTGCTCCAAGTTTCATGATTTTTGAGTGAGTCTTTGAATTTCTATATCAAATCGCCCTTTTCTGGAGGTTGTACTTTTCATTGTGGTTGCATTGGGAAGTGTGCATTAAAAATCTGGGCTACATAGTGGTGTCTTCTTAGAGTGGTCTTGGTCGCCCAGCTTCTAGCTCTCATTTGCATTTAGTTTCAGATCAAACGGAGAAGTTTGGAGCAAGATATGAAAATTTAGGTGATTTCTATGCTTGCTGGTCTGAATTTCTGTTCGTTGCATTTTTATATCAGACCTGGGAATTTCAGCGTTTTACCATATTTCCTTGGTGCTCACCTTTATATTTGTTATGATGACTATTGTCTAACATTTGGGGACTTTAGAGAGCTAAGATTATCATAATATCATTGTATGAGAATCCATATTGTAACGCTTATTTCAATAGTACTGATCAACCTTTATATTTCTGCACTTTATATTTTGTATATCTCACTTCTGCTGAATAAGTGGTTGAGTTGTTTACATTTCTATTTGTATTTCTACTCCCATTGAATAAGTGGTAGAGCTCTTTATGGTTGGTTCACTGCCTAAGCATTTACATTTCCATTATGGTCGACTAGCCACCTGCACTATTGTACTTTTAGTTTCAGGTTTCATATAATGATCCCCTCGCACCATATGCTTTCACCTTGCCCACCTTGGGATCTGGGTGATTAGAAAGTGAAGGGTTACTTTCAGCTAGTTATATCTGTTGAGCTAACCTTAATGGGTGAAGTGTTGTGTGCTAAAAATCAAAAAAATTAAGGGGGATATTTCAGTGGTATCAGAGCCGGTTTTCCTACTAGCCTGTATGTTTTCAATGATTAGTTTGTCAAATGAGTGACAGAGAAATCAGATACTACAACAGAGAGTTGAAGAGATAGCAGTTTTAGACCCTACCTGTTCCAGACGAAGACACTTTTTTCGAGGTTCTGAGGAACTGTGAGATTGTAGTTGAGACCATGGCAGAAAGGGAGAAGGGACCAGCCTGTGAAGAGGAAGATAGAGATACTAGAACTGAGAGGAAGTTTGACATTATGTTGGACATGATGTCTCGGTTGCTTGCTAAGATGGATCAACAAGTAACTCAACCTCAACAGAACCATATTGGTAAAAATAGTCTTTTTGAGACAAATGGAAGAGAAAACTATTGGCCAACATGTTGCAAATACTAGAGGATCAGCCTCTAGACCTCTCATTCCTACCTTTACTCCAAGGGAGGAAGTACAAGCCAAAGCTGAAGTGCCTATGGCAGATGAAGTAAGACAAAACTACATGGAGTATGCTTCTCTACCTACAAAAATCCGTGGGATTTTGACTTTTGAACAATATATGAACCAAAAGAAAAGAAGAGGAGGTGGAAGAACAAATGATTATGCTCCTATAGGTCCTAGAATGGATTATCATCATGCTCTTGGGAAGGTTACTTTGGCTCACTTTGACAGAAGTGGCAAATGCACTGCAAGATCATGGGTCCCAAAGTTGGATAACTACCTCTCTCTTAGACCAATGCATGAAGAAGATGTCATAAAGTTTGCTACCTTGCACTTGGATGGGGCTGCCCATGAGTGGTGGTATCATGGTTTGGTCACCCTTGGCCATAACCATATTCACACATATGAGGAGTTCACCAACAAACTGATTGAAAGGTTTGATATTAAGGATCCTAAAGTCAAGTTTCGTGAGCTTGCACAGCTGAAGCAACATGGCTCGCTTGACTCCTACATTGCAGATTTTCAAAGACTTTCTGTGATGGTGCCCAACATCACTAAAAGGAGACTTGTTGTTTTGTTCACTAAAGGACTAATGGAGCCTTTGAAGGGGTGGGTTAAGGCATTTGATCCACCAACTCTAGACGAAGCTATCAAGAAGTCTAGGAGTATGGAGTTGGCTGCCCCAAGGCCCAAATTTCAGTCTAAAACTTTTACTCATAAGAAGGATAAGAAACATTGTTTACATCAGCCCAAAAAATTTCCTTCTAAGTTGGATGATGAGCTTTGTGAAAAGCTTAGGAAGGATGGTTTATGTTACACATGCAAAGAACCATGGGTTAAAGGCCATAGATGCTATGGAAAGGGTCATTCACACCATATGGAAGCCTATTCTGAATCTAGATCAGAATTTGATATATCAAAACAACAGTAATATGAATCAGCGGACAACAAGGATGAGAATGCTCTGAAAGTGGTAGGAAAGGACCATGGAAGTGGGAACACATTGGCTCAACTTTCAAGCTTTCAAAAGAATGAATCTTTCAGAGTCTGAGGAGTGCTTGGAGGGCAGTGAATCGTTGCTCTAATTGGTATTGGGGCAACTCATAATTTCATTGATGAAGGTTTGGTTGCAAAGAGAGGCATCAAAACGAAAGAGTTTGAAGGTTTCAAGGTAATGGTGGCCGATGGTTTCACTATGTCTTGTAGCAAAAAGATCTCCAACTTGTATATGTAATTGGGTAGCTATGAACTATGAAGTCAAAGATGTCTTCTATGTTGTTGGCATTGGAGATATAGATGCAGTCCTTGGTATTCAATGGCTGTGATCTCTTGGAGAGATCACTCTAAATCTGCAAACCATGGAATTGAAGTTCCAATCAGACGGGAAGAAGGTAGTGCTAAGAGGGATGTCAAGTGGAGGCCCTCACATCGTGTCTTTTAAGAGGATGGAGAGGCTGGTTTGTCACGACCAAGTTGAGTGGGCAGCGAGTGTTTGATTTTTCCATCCGATCCTGTAGAAGACAAGAGACACTACCATCAAGATATCCAGGCATTGATTACAAAGAAGAGTAAGGTATTTGGTAGTATACCTCATGGGAGACCTCCTAAAAGAGGGTTTGAGCATGTCATAGAGCTCGAAGAAGGAGCTAAGCCAGTTATGACCACTCCATATCGGTATCCAAAGAAGCAAAAAGATGAGATTGAGAAGGCCATAAAAGAACTCTTGGATATGGGACACATTCGCCCAAGCAAGAGTCCCTTTGCTTCAGTAATTGTTCTAGTCAAGAAGAAGGATGGCACTATGCGCATGTGTGTAGATTACCGTGCCTTGAACCAAAAGACTATTAAAAACCAGTATCCTATTCCCAGGATAGATGAGCTCATTGATGAGCTACATGGAGCTATGTATTTTTCCAAGATTGATCTCAAATCAAGCTACCATCAAATCAGGATGAGGGAGTTAGATATTGAGAAGACGACATTCAAATGTCATTTTGGGCATTTCAAAGTTCTAGTCATGCCCTTTGGGTTGACAAATGCACCAGCTACCTTCCAGTCTTGTTTGAACAAGATATTTCAGAAGCAGTTGAGGAAGTTCGTGCTTATTTTCTTTGATGACATCCTCATCTTCAGTAAGTCTTGGGAAGAGCATCTCAAGCAATTGGAGGAAGTGCTTAGTATCTTGGAGTTTGAGTGTTTGTTTGCCAAGGAATCCAAATGCGGATTTGGAATGACGGAGCTGTTGTACCTTGGACATGTGATCAGCTCTAAGGGAGTTAGAGTTGACCCAAAGAAGATCAAGGCTATCTTGGATTGGCCTCCTCCAGATAACCTATCACAGTTGGGGGGTTTTTTGGGACTTTGTGGCTTCTACAGAAGGTTTGTGAAGGGATATTCACATATGGCTGCTCCTCTTATTGACCTCACCAAAAAGGGGGCTTTTGCATGGTCAGAAAAGGCACAGATTGTTTTTGATAAGTTCAAGTAGCTTATGAGTTCATGTCCAGTGTTGGTCCTACCCAATTTCTCTAAGTCTTTTGAGTTGTAGTGTTATGCCTCGGGAGGAGGAGTTGGGGCTGTTTGAATGCAAGATAAACATCCCATTGTTTTTTAGAGCAAACAGTTAAGGGGTGTTGAGAAAACATATTCCATTTATGATAAGGAGATGCTTGCAATCATGCACGCATTGGCCATGTTCAGAAAATACTTGGTTGGGAGCAAGTTTGTGGTAAAGACTGATCATAACAGTCTTCGACACTTCATGCATCAGAATGACTTGAATGAGAAACAACAGAGGTAGGTAAGTAAGCTTCAAGCTTACGACTTTGACATTGAGGATGTCAAAGGAAAAAATAACATTGTGGTTGATGCTCTATCCAAGAGACCCCATTTGCGCTCTTTACTTGAGATCACTGCTGATTGGAAAAAGCAGATTATTGCTGATTATGCTAAAAATCAGTTTGCAACCAGCATTGTTGAGGGCACTTTGCATGATAAGAAGTATCAATTGGTTGATGGGTTGATACAATATAAGGGTAGAATCTTCTTGGTGCCTGAATTTAAGCTTAAAAAAAAGATTTTGCAATCATTTCATGACATCCCCTTGGCTGGTCATCAAGGGTATTTCAAGACATATAGGCAGATCCGTGAAAGATTTTCATGGAAAGGGCTTAAGGATGAGGTCTCACGCTGCATTAGAGAGTGTCAAATCTGCCAAATGAATAAAGATGAGCACACTTTGCCAGCTGGTTTGTTGCAGCATCTACCTATTTCCAATCAAAAATGGAAAAGTATCTCAATGGATTTCATCACAGGGTTGCCGGAGGTGCAAGGTTAAGATTGCATCTATGTTATTGTGGATAGATTGACAAAGTTTGCTCATTTCTTCACCATTTCTAGTTCATCTACAATAGCTCAGGTCGCCGAATTGTTATTCAAAGAGGTTCTGATTGCATGGATTGCAGAAAAAACATTGTGAGTGATAGGGACAGCAAGTTCCTAAGTGCCTTTTGGCAGGAGATATTCAGATTGAGTGGTACAATGCTCACTCCAAGAACTAGTTATCACCCACAAACTGATGGCCAAACGGAGATTGTGAACAAATGGCTGGAAGGCTATCTTAAAAATTATGTGTCAAGGCAACAAAAAGCTTGGGTGAAATGGCTTCATTTGGGAGAGTATTGCTACAACTCTTCCTACCACATCTCGATCAAAATGTCTCCATTCATGGCTCTGTATGGTTATGTTGTACCCAAAGTTAAAATTTTTGCTTCATTAAGGCATTTTGGTAAAATGGTCAAAATCTTGTAAAAAATATCGTCAGAAGTCAAACAAGGTCAAAATGTCTAAAAATAGAAATTTACTATATTTAGAAATTTCTGAAAAATAAACGAACCATAGGGTTTTTCTGGGTTTGTTGTCAAAAAGATGCTCGCAATTTTTTTCTAAAAATGGAAATTTGCATGTCGGTCCCTATTGTTTTAGGGAAAATGGCTAAAAATAGAATCTTTTCAGAAATGGCTCAAACTGATTTTGATTGGTTGAAAATATGTCACAATCACGTTGGTCTAGTTAGAATCATCAAAAGGTCAATTTTTCTCTGGTGGGTCTATTTCGCTTTTTCAGAAGAAAAATTAGGGCCTCTAAGGTCATCAATGGAGGATGGCCAACTGACAGGTGTTAGAATCAAAGTCTCAAACGCTACACAGATCGATCCACGGTGAAAGATGCTCGAGAAACGGTCAATGGAGGAGGGGAATCTCAATATAGTTGAAATTGCAAAAATTTGGCTTTGCAAAAATTTGGCTAACACTGGAGAACCCAAGCACCTTATTTCAAAGGGGGAGCCCAAGGCTTCATGCCTTAGAAAAATTTCAAATTCAATTGCTTTTTCAAAAAAGCACATCTTTGCATGCACGATTTTCAACGCTATATTAAGGAATTTTTCAATCTTGATGCAAACGAGGTCAGATAAAGGTGTGCATAGACTTGAAAATTTTAGGCATGAAGGTGTTTTTCTCCAAAATTCTATTTAAGAAGGCCTTGAGCATACATTATTCACAATTTGCAGGTTAGATTCGAGAGGAAGAAACATAAAATTTTCTTCTCAATAGGATTTGAAGGCTCAAATGAAGTGATTTTTCAGCATTATTCATGGATTCGAGTTTGGGAAGCACAGAAGCTCACTTTTTTAGGGTCTATTTTCTAGGGCATCAATTTTCAGAAACAGGCGATCAAGATTTTCAAATTTCATTGATCTGGGTCTACTTGTTCTTTTAGCCTATGCCTCGGATAGGAGTCGTCTCCTCCTTGGAAATCTTAACTTAAAGATTATCGTATAACCAATTCCCTGCTCCTAAGTCCTCATGCTCTGTTTCTTGAGGAAATAGGATAGTTTAGTGTTTGCTTAGTTATAGCTAAAAATCTACAAAACCAGACAAAATCCTTAGTTGCAAGGTATTAGGTTTTCTTAACCTTGTGCCTCTTCCAGCTGAGTCAAAAAGATAGGATTTAAATCATTTACTTTTTCACGCATATCAACAAAAGAGGGAGCTTCCCCTCCTAATTTGAAGAGCAATCATTACGCACTGTGCATAGTTGCTCGTTACCAATACGCACTCCAGAGGTGCGAATTGTAATGCCAACATTCCTCTTCCTCAACTTCCCACTTCCTCTTCTTTCTTTGTCCTCTTTTTCTTTTCTTCTCTTTCGATAATCATTAAAGAGCATAGGCTATGATTTTTGGATGACCCCCTTGTAGGTTCAGGTTTAGTGTTGAGCCTTTTTTTCTTTTTTTGTGCATTGTTTAAATTTAAAAGCCCTTTTTGCTGCTAGAAATGCCTAGACATCCAAGAGATGGTCGAGAGAAGCCTATATGTCTCCTTGGTTGTCTCAAGGATGGCAAGGCATTCCTAGACATCCCCTAAAAGGAAAAAATATCCATGTTTGCCCTTGCAAGCCTATATGTCTCCCTATGTAATGAGCCTGCTCAAATCTGATTGAAAACTTCTGATTTTTGGCCTTGGTAATTTTGTCAAACACTTTGCATACAAGGGTCATATGACTGATATAACATTTCAGTTTGCTTTAATCGTACTTTCCTTCTCTTAACAACAATGAGAATGTTTGCAAATGATTCTAATTTGTCTAAACAATTTCCTAACATGAATGTGCAACTTATTTTGACAATATTGAATGCATATATGAGTTCTAATCATGAAAAATGATCACCTACAGCCAACTGGTATTTTGTCAAACAGTTGGTATGCAAACTACTAAGCTGACTACAAATGATATTACAATGCTCAATGACAACAATATGTAACCAGCAAATTTGTATCTCCTTATTGCAATATAATTATCCAATACAATGCTCATACAAATGGCCAAGACTCTTGGCATTTACATTAATTTCAAAATATGATAATGCTGGTACAATGCCCACCTACAGCTGCAAACATAACTATGCTAAATGCAATGCTAGAAGATGATAGAAATGTGAAGAACCTGGCCTCAAGAAGTGCCTTGGATGAAAGATGAAGTAGCAATCAACAACAAGTTCAAATGATATTCTCCAAGCCCAAATCGAATTGCTCAAGTAGCCGCCCCTGTTCTTGCCTGGCAATGTTTTAGAAAAATAAATACAGCCTCTAATCTCCTCAAATTTGTCCTTGAAATGATTGTCGCAGCGATAGCAATTGAATGCAACAATACCTAGAACCAAAAGACGCCTCTAAGTGGAGATATGAACAAAAATATGTTTCCAATGATGCCCCAGCAGTAGTATATCAGACTTCTAAATAAATTGTAGATGCTGCAAATCACCTTCAAAATCCATGAAACATCATCTCCATTCACTATAGAATCTAGTGATGCAACCTTCTTGGAGAATCAATGCCAAATGAAGAAGATATATGCAAAATCATGGCACTAATATGCAGACTAAGATGACTGTAATAATATATCAGAATTCTGGGAATGACTGAATGAATGCAAATCCACCTCCTCAATGCAAATTCGTTGAAGACTATGAACTCCAAAATGTCTCCAAAGCAAACACCAATCGATATCATACAAAACTTGGCCAAAGGCCACAAAGTTTTAACCAATGAAGCACAAATGAAAGTCTGAAGTAACTTTCTCCCAGCTGCAATAATTCAAGTGATATTTCACACCCTCAAAATTGCTCACCAATTGAGAGTTTCTGTTCTCAGCGGCCAAAGACAACTGCAGAAACCCTAGGCTCCACAACCATCAAACATCAAACATCAACAACAACATCAAATCTGGATGCCGAGAATGAAGCCCAAGATGTCTATTTATTCTTTTTCCCCAATTTCCCCAGAAACTTCTAGAATATTCTTTTATTTTATTTAAGTGACTTTATAATATATTTTATAATCAAGTCACTTTATTAAATTAATTAAATATAAGGTCACCTTTTAATTTTAATTTTATTTGATAACCTTATAATTAATTAACTTAATACCACTTAATGATTTAATTAAAGTAACTAATTAGTCATCCTCTTGAAAATCATTATTTTGGACAACTTAATTAATTAAATTAATTAAATCAAATTACCTCCAAAAACGGGGACATTACACCCTAGTTGTCTCGAGAACGGTGAAGCATCCCTAGACACCCCCAACAAAGAGACATCTATGGACGTCCCTGCTTTGTAGGGACATTTCAAGGATGGCCTCCTATTGGGGCTCTAGTGTCGAAACATAGCAATGGGACAATTCAGCTTTTGACCTATTGTACCCAAGATGTCATCATTTTAGGGGACGCGTAGAAAACCCTAAGGACACATCACTAGGTTATATTATTCAACAGAACACTAAAAATAAAATTATCCTAGAGCACTATGTTGAATATGCACATTCACATAAATTGATCTTTGTTTTGATTTTGACATGCATGGATGCAGTACCTTTAGGTGACAAATCTAAGCTAAATTCACAAAGACTTTCTCCATGAAAGTAAATTGTCACAATTCAAAATTTTCTCCATGCATTATCAATAGCAAGTAAAAATCTTGAAAATTATGCCTTATGCTTTGAAACAGTTTTAACTTTCTATTAAGCTATAAAACCAATTAAAAATGAGACATAACACAAATACATCCTAAAACACATCTATAAGTCCAAAAAACCACCTTGCTCCACCACCAACCAACCGAAGGGGTCTTTTATCTACAATAAAAAGAAATGAATAAGTATACATAGAAAACAATCTCAGACAAAAGAGCAACTAGAAAATAAATAATTTAATTGTGGCAAACAATAAATCAACTAGTTGTGAAGTCTATACCTGCTAATGGCTCCTCAAGCATTGCACATTGAGCTGAAAGCATAGCAAAAGAAACACCTTCCATTATCTGTTCAACAAAAGTAATAATAAGTGATTTAAAGAGTTGTTGACTATAAAAGAAGTGAATCTACATCAATACATCTTATGGAGAAGTTTATCAAGTATTAAGAAAAAAATATTGACATCCTTAATATGGGAATATCTAAAAAAACAACTATAAAGATGCCACTTTGACAATAACAAAGTTGTATAAGGACAAATTGCAAAAAGAAAGTAACCAAATGTGCAAATTGTTCACTAATTATACACCATTTATCTTAGACTCTTGAAAATGCAATTTGACTGAAAAATATAACCTGTAAAAAATATTAACATATAGTTTCAATTGTTAACAAGTGGAATAGTTTAAAATTGTTGATCCAATTGAAGAGTAACTACCAAACAAAAATCTGTTTTACATGTTTCATTTTGCAACTGTTACCATTTATGCATGCACAACCCCATATGCACACATCTATGTGTGCACATTCCTGCTCCCTTCCCTCAACACACATACACACTCCTATTATAACTTAAAACAGAAATTAGGAAATGAACACAAAAAAACAACAAAGAGAGATGATATTGCTGTCAAAAATAATAATTTGCATTCTTTATCAAACTCACGATCAATTTGATGTGACTGTCATGTCCCCTTCTCAGTGACATCTCTCAGACGACAGGATTGGCCTATCATACGACCCTCGTAGGCCGATGGACTGGATAGAGGGTCACTTCGGAGCTTGGCTCAGCTTCAGTCAGCAGGGATTGATCAGTTGTCTTTCGTTCTGGCTCGATCGGAGGATATTTGCAGAATTGCTATTTTTAGCAGTTCTTGGCAGGCAGTGTGGGACCACTGCTATTTTTAGCAGTTGGCTGTGGCGGCATCAGGAAACACTTCAGAGTTCGTCAGCATCAGACGGATTGATCATCGGGTTAGAAACGAGGGAGATATTAATATTTGATCATATTGATTAAATATTAATTAATTAACGTTTATAATATAAAGTTATAATTTAATATTATAACTTAAGTGTTTATTCCTTGAGGGGTGCGCCATCATGAAAAGGGGGCCAGTTGACATTTAAATAATATTTAAATATTCAGTGGGGAAACTATGGAGAATTGAAAATATTAAAATATGAATATTTCATTAAAACCCTATTTTGTAGCAAATCGCACTTTTGAGTGTATTTGAGGATTTTGCATTGGGAAGAGAGCATTATGTGATTATTGAGTTTGAAACTGATCAATTTTGGTCTGAGCCTGAGACTCTAGGGTTTCGCGTTCGTTTCCTTGGAGAACGAGCCATCTCCAGCGGAAAGCAATTCAGAGAGTGTGCAATATCACTTGATCTATTGCCTACAGAGGTTTTCTTATTCAGAGAAAACTACAGAGCTTCAGAGATTGTTTATTGACAGAGATTCTTCAGAGTTTTTTATCTAGACAATATCTATTCTCCTTGGCGCATCATCCACAGAGACTTGGACATCACTTTGGAGGAGGCCGTACACCTTTAATTCTGATTTCTGACAGGCCGTACAACTCTGTCAGGCCGTACCTCTTCAAGCACGTGTTTTCTCCTTTCTGAAAGAAACGCCTCTCCAGCTTGCATCAAATCTTATTCATTGGAGGCGCCATCATCATTGGAGTCAACTGCAGTCAACACACGGAAGGAGAAGAAGGTCATTAATTGCAGCCGTACATTTCTGTACTTCTGCAGCAGCAATTTCCAGGTTTTAAAAATATTGAAAATTCTACTTTTTCTTCATTGCATGTATCTGGGTTTCATTGTAATCCGTTGAGAAGGTCAAATAGAGATACTGGCATCATTATTCATTCATTTTCAAAGCTATTTAAATTTTATTGAATTTATTTCCATTTATTGTCAAAATCGTACCTTTTCATCTTGGCATCAAAAACACAAAAAAATGCAAAAAACCTAAAACGTCAGAAAAACATAAGACTTCAGTCAGATTTCGTATCAGGGGGAAACAGGGGTTTCTACAGTGACCTATGCACCTTCCCATCCAAACTATTAGATTTCGCCACAATCCTTGAGTATGCCCTTTTTATGTCAGGATCCCTCATTAGCGTGGTTAGTTCCTGAATCAACTCAAATATTGACTTCTCTGTAGTCATCTCCCTTTGTATGTATCTCTGTTCTCTTGCATTCACAGAATGAATAGTGTTGATTTCTTATGACCACACAGGATGGCAGGAAGTTTGGCTCTGATACCACTAAAATATCCCCTTATAATTTTTTTTCAAATTTTCCAGAAACACTTCACCCGTTAATGTTAGCATAACCAAATAAACCAACTAAAAGGAACCCTTTCACTTTTTGATCACCCAGATCCCAGTGTGGGCAAGGTGAGAGCATACAATAGAAAGGGGATCATTAGCATGTAAAACTAAAACTACTGGAAATTACAAAGAGTGACGGCTCAGCAGATCAGAAGTAATGCATATGCAACTTGATCACTTATTCAGCGGTAGTAAATTGACGGCTCAACCGATCAACGTTATGATGAATTACAAAGTACTGAAAAGTAAAGTATGGGCGGCTTGCCGACCCCTTCCGCTTGTTCAACGGGCAGTACAAAAAAGTAAATGCTGAAAATAAATGGACGGCAAGGCCTATCCCTTCCACTAAAAGTGGGAATTACAAGGTAAAATGCAGAAATATAAAGTAACTAAATCAGTACTACTAATTTCAGCCTTACAATGAGAAGCAATATGCAAGTTACAAAAGTATAAGCTGTCCAATCCACTACAAATGATATTAGATGATCTCCAAAATTTCACAAGCTATTCTACTAAGGAAACAAGCCAAAAATTTGAACTTAACCAAATTTGATATGAGATAACAGCGAACAAAAAACTCAAACCAGCAAGCTTCAAACTTAGTAAAATGCTCACAACTCAACCAATACACCTCCGAATGACATGAAACTGAATGCAAATGAAACATAGGAGGTAGGCACCCAAGTCTAAAGCAAGAAACAATAGCAAACACCTCTAAATATTTTATACACGCTTTCCAAGGCACTTGCAGGCAAGGTACAGCCTTCAAGGAGGGGCAACCAGCAAGAAGAAATTCATTTCACCATAATCAAATCTGAAACTCCACAAAGTGAGGCACCCAAAGAAGACTCAAACATGGGGTCAATACCCAGAATCATCAAAAATTCACCAAGTGAGCTACAAGCAAAAATGTGCTATAGCTAGCACAAAACTAGCAACAAAAAAGGGCTGAGAAACACACCCAAAGTTCAAAAAAATCAATAAAAAACTTCTCCATTATGCTCAATCTGTTCTTCAGTGTAAAGAACAATCCAAGGCTGAGCTAGGTGCTATCTTGCAAGCACGAAACTAAGTTTTGCTAGGAGGTATGCATTCCTCAAAGCGAGTGAGTAGCAATTTTAGAAACACTTCGTTATAATTTTTCAATGGATACCAAGAATGAAGCCTAGCACTCTTATTTATAATTTTCTCTTCAAGTTCAAATCCATTTCCCTCAAATTAGGGCGCCCAAACTGAGATTCACATTCAATTTTTCAATCTTTCATTTGCATTTCATTTGCCTCCTTCACCAAGTCGTCCAATTTTCAAGTGAGAGATATTACTTTATAACTATGTTGGCGTTTAAATTCGCACCTCTAGAATGTGAATTTGAAACGGACAACTATGCACAGTAAAACTGCTCTTCAAATTAGGAGGGGAAGCTCCCTCTTGCTGATGGTGTTGAAAGAAAGTAAACTAAAAACTAAGTTGCCTATCTTTTTGATCAGCTAGATCACAAGGTTTATAAAACACAAACGCCACAGCTGAGATTTTCCGATTTAAGAACTTCAACTATGACTAACTTAAGCTAAAGACGTTTCTAACTTCTCAAGTAATACACAGAGCAAGAGAAACTAGAAATGAACAAGGTTGAATCTCTGACAAAGTGCTTCAATAAACTCTTTCTCAACATACATCTACACACTTCAATGTAAGCTGAATTAAGATTACAAAAGCATAACACAAATAATGGAAATCTGAGACATTATACCAAGGCAAAGGAGGCTCATGATTTTATTTCTCAAAATTTTGGAACAAAAATAACTAAACACATGCCTAGAACAAGAGCTTGCAGCTAAAGAGGCTTGCAAAACTTGTTCTTACACAATAGGAACAACAATTACAGTAACTCCTTGTTGGCTAAAAGAGACTCAACAATTCGCTATCATAAAACAATTGAACAACATTTGAATAACAAATAGAAGGCACAATAGGCTCAGCGTTTTGTTATCACTAGCATGGTTAAAGAAAACTAATGAGCAAAGGCTCTTATTTATAGGCAAGCAGAGGAGTAGGGAACCTTAAAATCTCCTTGCTTTTACAATCTAGGGCTTGCTTAGCAAGCAAGCTTTATTTCTAAATTAGAAAGAAGATAACATCTAACACCTAAGAAAGCAAGAAAAGTGGGAAACACCAACTATTACAATTATCTTTTTTCTCTTCTTCAAAGAATGGATAAGAATTGTTCCAAGAATAGAAAGAAAGCAAAAAGAAAGCTTCTAGATGAAAGCTTCTTTAAATCTCAATGACATCCGCTAAAAAGCAGGAAACTATGTCCCGATTAGGTGCGTTGATACTATCTAAGGCGATATTCTGATGCTCGAAGATCTCTTCGCCTTTTGTGATCAAACTCGGAGAATCACTCACTTCTTCAGCTGCTTTATGAGTTCTATTCTTGAAAAACATCGCTGCCCAAAAAGATGACTCACTAATTGATAACTTGGTGGCTCTACAACTTTATGCTTCTGACACTTCGCTTGATTTCCAAAAGAAGAGTATTGCACAACTCTTTTCCGATACCTTTCCTTTTTCTCATATCACATCTTCTCTCGTTCTTCAGCTGAGATGATGAAGTTTTGACATAGTGCTGATTTGGTCTTAAACTCGAGGGGAGTGTACTCCATATTGAAAACCTTGAAGAATGACTGTAAACTCGCCTATGTTCAAACAAGTTTTGAGCAACTTTCTATTTTTAGAATGCTGGTTTATCTTCCTCCAATGGACAAATTTTTGAAATTTTTTTTGAGATATGGGTTTTGCTCAGAATTTCTTTGCAAGACAACCCAGATCGTCTGTTTTTGAAAATTTTGATTCTAGACTGAAAAAACAGCAAACCCTAATTTCTTCAATTTTTCACAAAAAAAGTTGGCACCTGGGTTTTGTTTAGAATACAATTAGAAATGGACCCAGTTGATTAGATTTGAAAAACACTGATGGCTGATCGAAAAAGCAGCCAACCCTAGAATTTGAAATTTTCTTGAAAAGCTGTAATATGGGTTTTCTTCAGAAGACTGTTTTGAGAGGACCTAGATGATCAAAATTTGTAAACCTTGAGGATTTTATTGACATGCAAGGAAAAAGCAGCTGCTGCAACTTGACAAAAATCTTCAAAAATTCTTCAGAAGAATGAGATAAAGAAGCCCAGATGGCTGAAAATTAAAACCTTTGACCTTCTTCTTCAAAAATTCGATGTTCTTGAGTTCTTGGATCTTGAAATAAAACTTCAAATTTGCTGCTCCAACTTTTTCTCCTTTGGACGCCACCTGCAAAAATGATGAAGATTGAATGGAAGAGATGTTTTAAATAGACTTAGGGTTTATAGCTCTACTTCTTTTGTTTTTATCCATGCAAACCCTAAAACCTTCTCATGCATCGAACTTGGACATTCACTTCAACTTGCAATTTTGAAAATTTTGGAAATTTGGCTAAGGCATGAGAAGTTGGGTGCCCTTCTTGGCTAGGGGCGCCAACTTCTCCCAAAGTTAGTCATTTTTTGGAAATTTTCAACTTTTCACAATTTTGAAGCCCTTCTTTGACCTTGATCTCCGGCTTCCAGATTGATCAGACGAGCAAGCTGGATGATTCATTGCGTAGCCTGACTGATTCTAAGAAGGTCATCCTAGAGGCACTTCTGGCTAAAAACTTCGTTTTGTCCTTCAAATTCATGAGAGCCTATTTCCTCCAAGGGCTTTGAACCTTCACAGTGTTAGCCATTTTTGCATGATTTTCAAGTTCTTGATTTCCCTTTGATCTCCTAATGAAATCTTGATTCTGGGAGCTACACTAATCCGATTGACTGACCGTCAGCTTCGTTGGGTAGCTCGATTGAATCTTACGAGGTGATCCTGGAGACTGCATCTACAAATTCTAACGTTTCATGCTTCAAAACCTTGGGCACCCTTTCTCTCCAAGGGCGCCCATCTTCACCAAACTTAGAAACTTTTTCATCATTTCTTCATCAACTCTTCTCCAGATGATCTTGTTAGATTTGATGATCCGGTTGTCTGATTGACTGATGGTTGGACTCGTTGCGGAGCTAAGAAGATTCCGAGAGGGCCCATTTGGGAGTTGCATCTCCTAAAAGTTGGATCTAAGGCATCAAAATCTTGGGCGCCCCTGGCAAGCTGGGGCGCCCAACTTTGCTAGAGTTAGTCATTTTTCATAACTTTCACCTTTGCTTTTGACTTTTGACATTTAACTCTTGTCAAACCCTCCGTTTCGCCTCCTGTATCTGTCGACTGCCAACTCCGATTGACGTGCTGATGATCTCATTGGAAAGCCTGTTCAAATCTGAAAAAGTCACATTGGAGGCTTCACTGGCGAATTCATCTATTTGAGCACTCAAAAACTTGGGCGCCTATCTACTTCAAGGGCGCCCATTTGCTCCATAGAATATTTTCATCTGGTTTCATCTTCAAACTTTGAATCTTCGTCTTATACCATCACCTTTGATCTGGATTTGCCGGAGACTGACCAGTCCGATGTTTTGATGGAGATATCTGTTGCGAAGCTGTTTGAATTCCGGAGAGATTGAGCACTTTTGCAAACCCTAACTGTTGGATTAGGCCCCTCAAAAAGCTGGGCGCCCCTGGGCACCTGGGGCGTCCAAGGTTCCCAGACTTAGAATATTTTCAAACATTTTCAAGATTTTCATTCTACATTCTGTTTGAAACTTCCTTGTTTGATCTCGAATTTCGGGTGATTGGATGGTCCGTTGACTGCACTGCTGATTCACTGCGAAACTGGGTAGATTCCGAACAACTTTCCTTCAGAGCTCAAACCCTAATTCCGTCATTTGATGCCCTAAAAAGATGGGCGCCTATCTTCTCCTAGGGCGCCCATGTCAAACAGTGTTAGTCAAATTTCCACAGTTTTCACCTTCCTTCTTCATTCATTGTGCATGTCCATCAATTCATCTTTTGTTCAATGCTTGTGTGTTGAATTTGACGCCTGGCAGCTGGTTGACCTCCATTGATGACCTCAGAGCTCCTAATATGCTTTTGAAAAAGCAAAATAGACCCACTAGGGCAAAACTGATCCTTTTGATATTCTGACTGCACCAGCTTGATATGGAAGAATTTTGAGCCAATCAAAATCAGTTTGGACCCTATCGGACCAACTTTCTATTTTTAGAAAGTTTTGCCAGTATCCGTTTCAAAAGAAACCCACAAAAACCCAGAAAAGTTACTATTTTTAGGAAATTTCTACAAATAGCAATTTTCCTAAAAAGTAGGGATGAAAAACTAAGCTCTGGGTTTTGTAGATTAGGTCACTCTAAGCAGACCCAGATTGTCATATTTTGGAAATTTTACGTTTTAACCCATCATGCAATACATGCAAACCCTAATTTTGACCTTTTTGACAGATTTAACAAGACTCTTACTCATTTCTTCAAAATGTATAAGTGTAACAAAAATTTTAATTTTGGGGTACAACAAACTAAGTTACTGATTCGCCACTCCTAGCCTCTGGATACGATACAATTCGTATCGGATTCAGTACGATTTGGATTCGGGCAGGGTACAAAAATTGGACTATGGATTCGCCTTGGATTCGAAATCCACTATGGATTCGTCCAAGATACGCCTAGAAGAATCCGATGCAAATCTGATGCAAATCCAAACGTCAAAACACCCAAAAAACCCAAGCACTCCTAAAACGTGAAAAAAAAATTAAAAAATAATCCATGAACATAAAACCCAAGCACTCCTACCTATCAATCCAAACTTTTAAAACCAATTGTTTGTCAATTGGCATTGCTCATGGTTGCTGATTATTTGAAGTGTTGAACGATTGTGAAAGCATGTTTCATAAGTGTTGTGGGGATGAAATAGCTAAGTTTGTTTTTTATATTTTGTAAGTTCTTTAAAATTTATTTCCAAGCTTCTTATGTGGCTTTTTAACAGTTAACACTTTTTATGGTTGTTTTCCAAATTGTTATTCATTTTTTAATATATTGTAGGGTTATATTGATTTTTTTATTGTTATTTTTTATTTTTTATTTTTTTCTATGTTTGTGTAGCTTGGGTTAGTTTTTCTTTGATTGTCATTGCATATATATTTTCAATGTAGGTACAGGTATCCGTATAGTTTATAATTGCAACTAGTTCTAATTCAATGGACCTAAGGATGGAAAGGAATTCCAAATTTGATCAAGCATCAACTCTTTGGCAACATGTCACAATGATTGAGCACCTTAATGGAGGTATCTTTGGACTTGTAGTCAATGCCATAACAAGTAGAAGAGCTTGTATAGTCTGGTGAAAACTTACTTGTGTGCAATGACCAGGCAAGGAATTAGAATTTGTCTAGGGCCAAACAAACATGGATTGCCTAAGGAGTAATTTCCCTCTTATATCAAAGAGTAAGAAGCAAATAATGCAATCGGGAAAGCAAAATAAGAATCCCATCCTTTAGCCAAGAAAGGATTGCACAAGCCACCTACAATGTCATCTTCCACTTTTCCAATAGTGTCTGACACACATTCTTTCATTTTGGCATTATCTTCCCAAAAACACTTGACATTTTTATGTTTGAACTTTAATTTATAATTTTATATCATGACATTCGAGTATCACTAATATTTTAATATTTGACTATGAAAGTGGTGATGTATTTTTGCTATGTTATTAGATTATTAATATGGTGGTATATTCTAAACTTAATTACTGCTGCAAATATGTATATATTTCTGATTTTTATATGTTTCTTGTATTGCCATACCCAACCCCAAATTTTTTTTTGACTGAATCCTGTACTGGATTTGCATACCCATACCCGAATCCAAAAACAAATCGGTAACTTAGCTTTATACAAATGCAAAATACAACATAAAGTGGGCGTCCACATACTTAAGTGAAATAACATTATAACTTGCAAATATTTCAATACTAGGCATCCAAATTGATTAAGTGAAAGAACTTATAAAAATGCTTTTAATAAAATCAACTTATCTCTCTAAGCTAGGCGTCCACCATGCCTTAGCAAAATATTTCACTTAACATGTAAATTCAACCAAAATATCAAATTTACCAAAATGAGCTCTAGGAGTGCAGGAGACCAAACTGCTCAACTGAGTTGCCTGGAATAGCCTCTGAACTGGACTACTAAAACCCTGCTAAAAATAGCATGCGTCGGAAATACTGATATGCACCGAAAATACTGATATGCGCCGAAAACCCCAACACTTAAAAATAGAACCTACTATAAATAGCATACTACTAAAAATAGTGACTCCAAATGCATTTTAACCATATTCTGAGCAACCGTGGTAACTTACTAAAAATATTGAGTCCAGAAAGGGTTGTTAGATGCAAATGCATGTCATACCATTGCGAAGCTCTCTGAAAACCCAGAAGGAATCCATAAACCAATCTTGCATGCAAACCCCTAATTGAAATACATATCACTTTCATTAAATGCATGTCACATCTCTCCAAAGCTTTTTGAAAACCTAGAAAGAATTCAAAAGCCAAACTGCAAAACTCCAACATGCAAACCCCTGAATCCACATAAGAATCCTCCAAGCAGCCGAAAACACTAATTCTGCCTCTGACTAGCCTACGGGCATCCGAGAATAGGCTAACAATCACTGGAAAGTGTAGTGCTAAAAATGGGGACATTATAGCTGTCGATTTTCAGCCTTGAGGGCTGCCTTGTCTTCTCCATCCTTTAACACTCTCTTCTTCAAGTTAACTACTGCAACCTCAAAGAGATTCAAATCAGCACGTTAGGTGCTTCTACCAAGATTGGCTTTGACCAATGTGAAGTCATCAACCTCAATCTCATTGGCATTCTTATCTTCCGACAGTGTAGCAATCTTGATAACAACCTCATTATCAACATTCTTCTCCACGTGAACCTGTTTCTTGAGTTTGTTTTCTGATGTGTCTTGGTAGATATTATCAAACTCTGCAAAATCCAATTGATAAGAAGGCTTTCTTCTCTTCCTGCCCAAGAGGTTCTCAAGCCAAGGCAGAGGGTCTCTACTAACTTCTCTAGGAGAATTGGTTCTAGCTTCAACAACTCTTGATGGATCAATTGGTGTTGAGACATTGCGAACTAGTGAATCCACATCTGAGTCTACGTGAATAGGAGAAGGCTGCGGTGATGGTGAAAGAATAGGAGATGAAGGCTCTACTTCAACTCATGGTGCCGATTCAACTGGAACTTCTGGTGCATTTGCTGATTGTTCCTATTGATTCTCATTTTCCTTCAAGTTCCTTGTCATTCTTCTACCCTTGGTACCTTCAAGAGGATTGCTCATTGCTTTAACTCTAGGTTTCCATCTAGAAGAGGTAGGTAGTGATGAATGAACCACTGGCACCTCTGTAACTGGAGTGTCTACCTTCCGTGTCCTCTTGCTACTCAAGAATAGTCTAATGTTCTTGACAATCCAGCTTGTTCTTTCCTTGATTGAGGTGCTCTCTTTAGCATACCAATCAATTGGTCGAAGTGGCTGCTGATCAACCTGATCTCTGGCATATGTGGGAAGTAGGACTTCTCCATCATCATCTGACAAACCCTCCACATATTATGATAAGAAATCAACAATCTGAGGAAGAGAAAGTCTACTATAATCGCACTTGTGCACTTTGAACTCATCTTCACAACTAACCCAAAAATCTTCCATTGTAGGTTTATGTGAATGATTCTGACCAAGACGAGCTGCCAAGAGACCCCAAGGGTCATATGAACACCTTTCTTTGAGAAATTTGAGATTAAGCTTTGACATTTCATTGCTCATCAACTTAGCATCAGCTACTGATTTGCATCTATATATGCTCATCTCAAATGGGAAACTGACGGTAGACTTGCGTCTATTACACAAAAAAGTGTGCACTTCATGCACTTGCCCTAGGAACTCCATGAATACTACCTTATCCATTGGATATCTAGGTAGCATAACTGGATCGCCTAAGAAGCCATATATGCGTATATAGGAGAATGTGGGGAATTGGATAAACCAATCAGCCCAATCTGGCATGTGCTGAAAACCGTATATGCAACTCATTGTCAAGATCACGCACTGTATGCATCAGGAAAAGATCATTTACTCGTTTGAAATGCCGCTCTGCCTGTGAAAACTCTAATTGTGAGTAATGCTCATACACCTATTGAATGCCCATAGTTCCAATGACATTCAAACCTCTAAACTTGCCTTGAAAGGCTATGAGATATACAAGGTATGATATCATGTGGAATTCACGGGACTTGAAGAACCCTGTCATCTAGCTGTGAAGAGTATCACTGATTAATACTGACCAGTCATAGTGTTCTCTTTTGTTGACAATTTGGGACATGATGTAGAACATCCAAGGCTGAAACTTATGTGCTTTTGCTTGACCTGTGACTCGGTTGAGCAAAGTAATCAAGATTGCAAATTCATCCTTGAACTCACCACGTCCAATGTTCCTTGGCAAAGTGTTTCACTTCTCTTTCAGCCACCTTTGTGCAATCCTTTTTTGGCACTGATCCTTTTGTGCATTCTAGGCCTTTTTACATTCTTCAGCTAATACAGTAAAGTTATCCACACATGGTGGAATGGAAAAACATTTCTCAATGTCTCTCGACCTGAAACTGCAAATAATATGCCCATCCGCTGATTTGATTTCTCGTGAAGTAGGATTGTAATGCTTGACACAAGCAATTACAAACTCAATGTTTTGCACTAAGTTGTGAAAAGAAGCTGCTGCAACCAACCCGGAATGATCAAGATTCTTGATTGTAACGATGTCTACATCTTTCAAAGTGTTCAGATCAACCATTGGATGTACTTGATACAAGTCGGTGTCAAATGTTTTCAAGAAATCATGAAGCAAGACCGATTTGGTCCTGATTACTATTGGAGAGAATCGCATATCTGAAATCTTGAAGATTGTGAACAAGATTATGTTTGAACAAGTTTTGCACAAAAGCTAAAAATAGCTTTGCTGATTTTTCTTTAGAAAAAAGCAGACTTTTCGAAAAAAATCTGAGATATGGGTTTTGTAGACAATGTCTTTTTGAATAGACCTAGATCGTCGGTTTTTGAAAAAGCTGATTTTTTTAAGAACATGCAAGAACCCCTCAGAAGTAGAAGCTGCGAAGCAAATTGTCCGGAAAAATTTGTGGTCTGGGTTTTGTAGATAATCTCGTTGCAAAGAGACCCACATTGTCAAATTTTCCAAAAAAATGATTTTTTCTCAAAAAAGATAGATCTTCTGAAAAGTAGAAGCCACAGAGGCAAATTTTTCAAAAAAAGCTAAGATCTAGGTTTTGTAGATAATCTTATTCTGAAGATACCCAAATTGTCAGATTTTGAGAAGTCTGAGGATTTCTTAAGCATGTGTGACTTTTTAGAAAATAGAAGCCAAAGAATCAGCCAAAAATTTTCCAATCTTGGACAAGAATGAAAAAGAAATAGACCTAGATCAATGAAAATTGAAAATGTTGATCACCTGTTTCTGGAAAATGATGCCCTAGAAAAATAAATCATGGAAAAGTGTTCTTTTGTGCTTGCCAAACTCAAATCCACGAAGAACGCTGAAAAATATCTTCATTTGAGCCTTCAAATCCTATTGAGAATTTTTTTTTATGTTTCTTCCTCTTGAAGCTAACCTGCAATTTGTGAATAATGGAGACCCAAAGCTTCTTTAAATAAAATTTGGAAGCAAACAAGCACTTCACTTCAAAACCCCTAAAATTTAGGAGCCACCATGCGAAAATATCTAACTTCCTTTGCATCAACTCAAAGATTTCCTAAAAAATAGGGTGGCCAAAGCATGTATATGGGATATTTTTCGAAAAAAAATTCTAACTTTTAAGTTGACTTGGGTGCCTTCCTTGAAATAAGGCGCCCAACTTTGGTAGTGTTAGAATATTTTTTGAAATTTTCAATCTTTTCCTTGATAAAATGCCTCCGTTTGATCTCTGATTCTAGACATCTAATAGATCCTCTGGTCTAGTTGACAGACTTGTTGAAGAGCATGACCAAATCTAAGAAGGATCTCCTGGAGGCTGCAAACCTTAAAAAGTGGTTTTGAGGGCTCAAAATGTTGGGCGCCTCTGGCTAGCAAGGGTGCTTTTGTTTGCCAGACTTAACCAGTTTTTAACAATTTTCAACTTCTCCAATTTGTCTCTCGTGCTTCGTTTCCCATTCAATCTGCAATTGTCGGTGATTAATGAATCATGTGGTCAAGCTGAGATATTCATTGGAAAGCCTGAAGAATTTCAGAAAGAATAACCAATTTTGCAAACCCTAAAAGCTGGTTCTGAGGGCTCAAAACCTTAGGCACCCCTGGCTGATTGGGGCACCCATGTGTGCCAGTGTTATGATTTTTCAATTTTCACTTTGTTCCCTTGACGAAACACTCCAAGATTTTGGCCGTTTGATAGCTCCAGTGAACCTGCTGACGGACCCGTTGCGAAGCCTAATCAAATATAAGAAGGACCTCTTGGAAGTTATGAAACCTAAAAAACTGCATTTGATGGCTCAAAATGTTGGGCACCCCTGGCTAGCAGGGACGCCTTTCTTCACCAGACTTAGTCAAAATTTTAGTTTCTTGATTTTCCTTTGACTTTCTTCATTTTCAGTTTGATCTTTGTTTCCAGGCATTTTACAGATCTCATGAACTGGACATTGGACTTGTTGGAAAGCCTGCTCAAATTTGGAAAGAACCCGTTTGAAACTGCAAACCCTAAAAGCACTTTTGACTGCCTGAAACCTTGGGCGCCCCTGGCTAGCAAGGGCACTTTTTGCTCCAAACTTAGTCAAATTTTGATGATTTTCAACCTTCTCATGCTTCGCGTTCACCACCTCGTCGACTATGTTGACCACGATCACCATTGCATGTGCATGATAGAAGGAAGCTAGAAAAACGGCTAAGGCATTGATTGCCAAGTGCCTCCCTTGAAACAAGGCGCCTAGCTTTTCCAGACTTAGAATATTTTTTACAATTTTCAACTTTTCAAATCCCCCTCCTTCGTTCACCGTTTTTCGAGCATCTTTCGACATAGATTGGTTTGTGCAACGTTCGAGAGTTTGATTCAGACACCTGGCAGCTGTCCATCTTCCATTGATGACCTCAGAGGTCCTAATTTTTCTTCTGAAAAAGTGAAATAGACCCATGAGAGAAAAATTGACTTTTTGACAATTTTGACTGGACCAGTGTGATCTGATATAAAATCAACCAATCAAAATTAATTTGAGCCCTTTCTGCAAAGATTCTATAAAATAGGGCCTAAAATCCTAATTTCAAAATTTTCCAAAATTTTGCGAGCACTCTTTTGACAATAAGCCCAAAAAAACCTATGATACGTTTATTTTCCAGAAATTTCCAAAAATAGAAAATTGCTATTTTAAGAAATTTTGACCTTTTTTCACTTTTGACGACCATTTTACAAGATCTTGACCATTTTTACCAAAATGCCTTAATGAAGCAAAAAATTTAATTTTGGGTACAATACAGTATAGGGTGACCTATGATGGAGCTTTCTGAGCCTTCAAAAAACATGCAAGAACCTTCAAATTTTTAAATAAGAGTGGGAGAGTGTTGGCGTTTCAATTAGCACCTCTGGAGTGTTATTAGAAACAGACAACTATGCACAGTGTGTAGTAACTACTATTCAAATTAGGAGGGGAAGCTCCCTCTTTTTGCTAATGTTTGCATAAAAAGTAAAGTAAACTAATATTCCTATCTTTTTACTCAGCAGCAAGGCACAAGGGTGCATAAAGCACAATGCATTGCAGCTAAGGTTTTCTCTGGTTTCTGCAAATCTTAACTACAACTAAGCTAACTTTTAACCTATCCTATCTCCTCTAGATAAACAGAGCAAGAGGGCATAGGAGCAAGACTTGGATGGTTGGATCACTTGGGCCGACCGTCTCTTAGAATGCATCTGAAGGCTCTGAGCTTTCAAATCTACGTTGGAATAAGGTCTTATGCAAGCAAACACTCGTACGGTAAGTTGAATCTCAGGATTCCCAAGGAGGTGATGACACCTGTCTGAGGTGTAGGCTGAGACTTAGATTACTAGAAACAACAAAGGACGATGAACTGAATAACAGGATTCTCGAGGAGGTGATGACACCTGTCTAACGTGTAGGCTGAAATCTAGATCATTAAACAACATCAAACAATAACCATTAATCTCCAAATTCCCAAGGAGGTGACGACACCTGTCCAAGAGGCAAATTGAAACAATAGATTATGAGAACAGACGTTGATAGATCTTGAAACTTTGGATCAAATTGCATATGCCTTTTGATTTATTTCTTCAAACTCACTCAACACTTTACAAAGATTTAGGACAGCAAAGGTATGAAATCATACACAATTGCTTATCAAACCAAACAACTCTCATCCAAGAGTGAACAAATATTGACTTGCAAGCTTGATGGCACAATGGCGCAACAATTTTGTATAGTAATAAGAGTTCCAAAATAATGAGCAAAGGCTCTTATTTATAGATGCTCAAAGGAGTAGGCAACCCTAAAATCTCCTTGAGTTAACAATAAATTCTTGCCAATCTACAAGATTTATTCCTATGTCTAAAAGTAGGTAACCTAACAATTAATTGTAAATCTACTTCAATTAACTATGACTAAACTAAAAGAAAACTCTAAATACAAAAGTGTCTCCAAAATAGACATCCACAATTAGTGGAGACAAACATGCATGATCAATGGGACAGTGAGTTAAGTTGGAAAGAGGCATCAAGTTAACTCCTGTTTGTCATAAATGCTATTCTGGAGGGGTAGGATGTCCTAACTGGGTGTTTTACACCTCATCACCCCTAGTCAATAATTCCTCTAGCCATTTGTTGACTTCTTCTGCCTTTGGACAATTAATGCTTCACAAGATGATGACGTGTCGCCGCAACATCTCTTCACCACTCGCAATCTACTGTTGATATTCAATACTCTTTGCAGCTGCATCATCCAACTTTGTAGACATGACTACAATCTTACTCAACTTGCAACCAGCAGGGTCACCACAAAAACTACCACGGATGATATCTTGGAACTGTGTTTGCACCTCGGCTAGCTTAGTGTATGCACCTCCTTCGTGCTGGTAAAGGCAAGGGATAGATGTTACAAACGTTCTCACGAACTTGATAACACCTACCGCAACCTGTCGATACTCAATCAATTCTACAAAGTTGGTGTCATATGCTTTCACCTTGTATGCAAGTTGTTCTTTCCAAGCTAAAAGATGTTGCTTGTTCTCCTCTATAGTAACTAATTCATATGCCATATGTAAGTCTAAGATAGTGATCTCATCCCTAGGCCTCTTCTCTGCTGTGTCTTGCTCTGATTGTTGAATCTTCGCACGGAGGTTATGGGCTTTGTACCTTAACTGGTATAACTATGTAAGTATACATCGGCCTCTGATGACAAATTCTTCCACTTAACTCCTCAAGTGTTTTCCATACAAGATCAGCTGGTGGTGATTTTGCTTTGCGGAGAGGTCTAGCATCTCTCGAGGCAACGCAGAGATGTTTGGTGTACCATGCATCAAGCTAGATATATATAATCTCAACTGTTGGTTTTCACCCTTTAGGGCTGCTTTGTCCATTCCATCCTTTTCCATTCTTTCTTTGACACTTACTGATACAACTTCAAGGAGATTTGCCTCTACCTAACGAGTGGTCTTACCAAGGTTGACCTTCAACAAGGTGAAGTCATCAACCTCTACCTCATTTGCATTCCTATCTTCAGGTGGCGTAGCTGTCTCTATGACAATTTCATTGTCAACATTCTTTCCTACATGCACCTGCTTCCTCAGCTTCTTTACTGGC
This sequence comes from Sequoia sempervirens, assembly GCA_007258455.2. Lineage (NCBI taxonomy): Eukaryota > Viridiplantae > Streptophyta > Pinopsida > Cupressales > Cupressaceae > Sequoia > Sequoia sempervirens. The sequence goes on along the minus strand of VDFB02358134.1, from coordinate 155,268,697 downwards.
ATGTCTTGAGGGACATGGTCAAATTCTATGAAGTCCAGTTGGTAGGACGGCCTTTCTCTCTTCCTTCCTAGGAGACTCTCAAGCCAAAATGAGTCTTGACTAGCTTTGCTGGAGGGAGGAATGTTAGGCCCTTGAATGCCTAATGAATGGCATTGTGTTGCAATGTCGTGTGGTGGCGAATCCAAGTCAATGGGGACCGGTGACTGCTGCAGTGGTGGCGAAGTGGGAGGCTCTACTTCTATCTTTGGTACTGCATTAACTGCAACTGCTTCCATTATTGGTTCTATCTAAGCTGTAATTGTCTCCATTACTGGCTCTGTCTTAGCTATAGCTGCTTCCATCACTGGCTCAGCTGTGTTTGTGGCTATCTCCACATGTACCTCTTGCTGATTTGTATCAACAATCGGTATTCTTCCCCTTGCATGTCCTGACATTCTAGCTCCTTTAGGAGGGTTACTCCATTTCTTCTGTCTAGGCTTAGCTCTCGATGTCGAAGGTAGTGAAGAATGAACCGGTGGCGGCTCTGTGCGGGGAATAACTACCTTCCTTGTCCTTTTACTGTCCAAGTAGAGTTGATTGCTTTTGACAACCCTGCGTGTTCTTTCATCAATAGACATACTTTCCTTGGCATACCAGTCCACAGCTCGAAGTGGTTGCGAATCAACTTGATCTACGAAGAATGAGGGAAGAATGACTTCGCCATCATCATCGAATAAACCTTTCACGTCCTCTGACATGAAGTCAGCAATTTGTGGAAGTCTGAAACGACTGTAGTTGCGTCTTCTCACTTCGAACTCATCTTCACAATTGACCCAATAGTCCTCCATGGAAGACTCATGTGAAGAGTATTGCTCAAGGCGTGTTGCATAGTGACCCTAAGGATCATACAACCATCTCTCGATGAGATACTTAAGATTAAGTCTCACCATTTCGTGGCCTATGGCCTTGGCATCAGCTGTTGTCCTGCACCTGTAAAGTCCCATCTCAAAAAGAAAGTTTGCGGCCATCTTGCGTTTGTTACGCAAATGAGAATGTACCTTGGACAACTGCCGCAAGAATTCCATGAAGACCACCCTATCTAATGGATAGCGAGGTAACATGGTGAGATGATTGGGGTACCCATACACACGTATGTAGGTGAAAGTGGGGAACAGGATGAACCAATCTGCTCAGTCTACCATTGCCTCCATGGCTGTTGGTGACATGTGTATATGCAACTCATGATTGAGGTCTCTCACAGTGTGCATTAGGAAGATATCATTTACTCGCTTGAAATGTCTTTCTGCTTTTGTGAACTCGAGCTACGAGAAATACTCGTGAACCTTTTGCACACCCAAAGTTCAAAAATTGTTCAACACTCTAAATTGGCCTTGGAAGGCAATCAAATATACAAGATATGAACACATGTGAAACCTGTGAGCCTCTAAGAATCCGGTCATCTACTTGTGGAGCATATCATTGATCAGGGCAAGCCAGTCATAATGTTCTTTGTCGCTCACAATTTTGGCGATGATATAGTACATCCATGACTGAAATTTGTTCGCCTCCTCTTCACCAGTGATGCGGTTGAGTAGAGTGATCATCACTACATACTCATCCTTGAACTCTCCACGTCCTACATTCTTGGGCAAGTTGGCCTTTTGTCCTTTAAGCCACTTTTCTGCCATCCTCTTCTGACACTTGTCTTTTGATGAATTGAATGCCTTTTCGCATTCTCTCATAGATATGACCACATTTGCCATGCATGGTGGAATGGCAAAACACCTTTTGATATCTCTCGGCTTGGGGTTGCATATCATTCATCCATCCACAGATCAAATCTCTCGTGTGGTAGAGTTGTTATGCTTAATACAAGCTATTACAAATTCCATGCTTTGTGCTGTGATGGGGATTGATGCAGCCTCAAGCAATCCGGATTGCTCAATGTTCTGTAATGTGCATTGGTCTATGCCTTCCAACTTTTCTGAGTCGACCTCTGGGTGTACCTGATGCAGATCGGTGTCTATCATTTTCAGAAAGTCATTAGCCAAGACCGTTTTGGTCTTGTATTCGACCTAGGAGAACTGCATTCTGAAAACCTTGAAGATTGACTGGGCACACGATACTATTCGGGCAACTGCTAAAAATAGCCTTGCCAAGGGGTGATTTTTATGAAAAAATATGAGACGTGGGTTTTCTTGGGAATAATTTTCTAAATAGACACAAAATGTCAGAAAATCCAAAAAATCAATTTTCCTCGTAGATGCAAGAGCTTTTCGTGGTAAGGGTTTCAAAGGCAGTAGAAGCATATTTTTCCCGAAAAAAATCTAACACATGGGTATTGTAAGCGCTTCAAAGCTGAACAAACCCAGTTTGTCTGCTTTTGAAATTAAGACTTTTTTCGGAAAAACCCTAAAAAAGGGGGCAGCAAGGCAACTTTTTCTGGTAAAATTTGGCAAATGGGTTTTGTTGAAAAACTGTGTTGATCTTACCCAGAAGGCCAGATCTATGAAAAATCTTCGTTTACTTGGACATGCAAGAAGATATAAGACAAGAAGAATTTTGGAAGTTTTTAACTGCTTTTCCGGATCTTCAGGAAAATTACGCCTGGAAATGTAGACCTTGATGAACTATCCCTGTGTGCAACTTTATTCTTGAAATCATGAAGAACACTGAAAAAACCCTCTGTAAATCTTCAAAAGACGTTGGAGAAGAAAACTCTCTATTCTTGAGCTTCAACCTACAAAGAAAGATGTTGATTTATGATGCCTAGGCTTGATAAATAGTGATTGATGTTGAATGCATCAAGTTTGGGCACCAACACATGATTGAGGAGTCTTTTAGCCTGATTTGGAGTTCTCAGAACTGATTTTCACCAATTATGGGATGTTTTAGACATGAAAAGGTTTTCTAAATTGTCAACTTCAATCAACTAGGACTAGTTTGACTTTAGGCGTCCCTTTTGAGGAGTTTAACATTTTCCATTCTTCTTTTTGTGACGAAGTACCTCCATTCGATCTTCGATTCTGGTTGCTCGGTTGGTCCTGAGGTGTTGCTGATGGATCCATTGCTGAGATGAAACAACTCTGGAGATGTGTGCTTGGGAACTGCAAAGCTCAAAACCTGAATCTGACGCCACAAATTCTTGGGCGCCTTTTCCCAAGATGATGCAAAGCTCAATTTCTTGGGTGTTCTTCAATTCCTTCAATTTGACCTTTAGTGCTCTAATCTGAGATTACCCATGACTGATGAGTCTGGTGATCTTGCTGAAACATGGGATGGATAATCAGTTCAGTCTTGGAAAGGATGACTAGCTTCGCGAATGTTGAAAGTTGATTCAGATGTCTCAAAGGTATGGGCACCCTTGGCCTACAAGGGTGCTTTTGACCTTTTGACTTGTTATTTTCATGTTGCAAACTTTCACAAACGGTCCCAGTTTGATCTTTGTCATCAAATGTTTGATTTATCTGTTGAACTTGTTGACGATGTCATTGTTGAGATTGATCAAATGGAGGACTTCCTAGAGGTGACAGAGCTTGAAGATTGCATCTGACTGCTCAAAAAGTTGGGCACCTATTTCTAGGAAGGTGCAATTTCCTTAACAGTTAGCCAATTTTCCATGTTCTTCATTCAGCCTTTGCTTCTAGTGCTTCACGCTTGATCTTCGTTTGTGAATGCTTGACAGGTCCTGTGAGCTTGCAACTGGATTGGTCGCGGAGCTCAAAGGATACTGAGCAGATGCCTTGGAGAAAGCAGTTGTTGAAAACCTCAACAAGTGATTCAAAATGATGGGCACCCCTGGCCAATAGGGGCGCTTTTGTCTTGATGTGCATTGATTTACCTTCCATTTTGCATGCTTGAACGATCAATAGTTGTCGTCGTTTCATGTGTCTTGCAAACTGGCGAACAGGTTCGCTTCAAAGTTGAGCTAATGCCAGAGATATCACCTAAAGAGAAGTTTTCCCAAAAACTGACCTTTGGATCATCTCATTCTTGGTCGCCCCTGAGCTATAGGAGCGCTTTTTCCCATGTTTGACTGCCATGATACTAGCGTGCAATTTCCAGACTTAGTCAATTTTTAGCATTTCTCACTTTTGAAATTTCCCTCTGTCACAGAGCATGTTTCGCCATGGATTCTTCATTGAAGCTTAGATTTTGATACCTTGTAATGGCCATCTACCATTTATGGCTACGGAGGTCCTAGCTTTTCTCCTAAAAACACGAAGTAGACCCACTAGAGTAAAACAAACTTTTTGGTGATTTTGACTTCACCAATGTGATTGTGAAGTCAAAGGTCCTATTTTCAGGGGTTTTCCTAGAAACAAGGGTACGAAACCCTAATTTTCAAATTTTCAAAATTTTGCAAGTATCTTCTTTGATGTAAACCCACAAAAAGGCTATGCATTGTTTGACCTAAAATGGACTTTTGACAACAATTTTACACGATTTAGACCATTTTGATCAAAATGCCTTATTGAAGCAAAAATTAATTTTGGGTGCAACAGAGAGCTAACAAGCCATTGCATTGATGGCTATATCAATGGGCATTGAAAAAATATTATACAAATACTATCTTGGCTATCGGTCCCTGTACAACATATTTCCAAGTGGGTTCTATAGCTCCAAGGAGAAAAGTTCCTATAATCGGCATTGACTGGGCTGAAATTGAGCTTGATGTGAAGTGGGAGCTTGATCTAGAGGGCAAGGTTTCTCTATCTGCCACTATATCTAACCTACAAGTACAAAGTACAACATTTTAATTTTTAAATTCAAAAAAATTAACATAAATTTAGCATAAATTAGTATAAATCAGCATAAATTCAATATAATCTAGTGATTTTATTCGCCCAAAAAGGTATAAATCAGAAATATGATTTGTTTATCCAAATAGACAATGATTTCATTTAAAAAATCAGTATAAATGAACAAAAGATTTTCATAAATCCATTTTTTTGGAAATAAAATTATAAATACTACTAGATACTCTAAAATTATGAATTGTTTACAATCTACATGCTAGAATTTAGCAGCTAAAATGGATTTAAATTCTTGAAGAAAAATAAAAAAATTACTAACCTGCCCTTGAAATTCTTCAAATCTATACCCTTCAAGTTTTCCCAAAAGTCCTTGCAATTAGCTCAAATGTAAGCAAGAGTGCTGCATGAGGACGTGAGAGGCGTATTGGCTTTAATAAGCCAAAAAACTGTTGTCTTTTTGTGTTTTTTCCATATCCCTAATTTGCCTGATGAGTCGGAAAGTTTTTGTTGAATACTCATCAGAAACTCAGCACAAAAACTCTATAATTTTTTGACAAGTTACTTGCCAAGGCAAAAAAAATGGTGAGTACTTGCCGAGTTTTCCATCTATGCTTTCATCAAATGATGGTTGCTAGGCAGTTTGTCAATAGAATTAGTGCCATCAATGACTCTATGGGGATTAGACTCTACAGGTCTTCTTGAATCAAAGAGGAAGTGGTTTCATTACCTCCAATCTCCTTCTTCTTGAGTCTCTTCTAAATGGCGTGGTTTTACAAGTTTTTTGGGTAATGTTCCTCAACTTATTACTAAATGAATCAATGGTAGACTCCTAGATCCTTCTAGAATGGAAGAAGTTCAAGTTGTGGTTTTTTCCCTAAGGAAGGATACAACTTCAGATCCAAATGGTTTTCAGACCTCCTTTCAAGCTTTCTATAAGATAATTGGGGATGATCTCACTAAAGTGGTTAATGATTCTTAGATAAGTCATCAAGTTTTCAATAAGTTTATGTGTACTTTTCTGACCCTTCTTCCAAAGAAACACAATTCTTTGTCTTTTGCTGATTTCAAACCTATTGCTTCTTGCAATACTATTGAGAAAATTAGCTCTAAGGCAATACTGGAGAGATTGAAGCTTTTCCTCCCTAGTTGGATCTTTGCTAAGCAAGGTGCATTTTTCCATGGTAAGGGGATCTTGGCTGGAACTATCCTAGCTCATGAAACTCTCCACTCTCTGAAATCCCAAAAGAAACAACGTAAGGCTATCAAACAATACATGGAAAAAGCTTATGACAAAGTTGATTGGTGCTTCCTTCAAGATCTTCTTAAATATTTTGGATTCTCTTCTTCTTGGGTCAAGTGAGTGTAATGTCCCCTTTTTAGCCCTATTCTTTTCAGTGGCCAATAGCCCATTTCTAGAGTCCCATGGGCTACTCGGAGGCATTTTTAGGGTTTCCTAAATTTTTGGAGGTTTCTTGTCAACGTTTCAGGAGTTCTTCTCAAGAGTTTGCTAGTTTGATTTTTGGGTCTTTCTAGGTTTTTAGAAAGCTTTGGTGGGCAGTCACTGCTATTTTTAGCAGTGTCTATTTTTAGACTTACTATTTTTAGTAAGTCATGACGGCTACCTGGAATGTGTTCATATGGTGTTTGGAGTCACTATTTTTAGCAATATGCTATTATTAGTAACTGCTATTTCTAGCAGTGGGTTTTGGCAACAGTTTTAAACTTGGTTTCTATTTTTAGTAGTGTGGCAATGCAATATTTGGCAATGGCTCTTCCAACATTCTTGGAGTCTGAAAATGGAAGGTTTGCAACTTAAGTTAATGTTTTACTGTTGGGTTGCTTTTTGGCCCCCATGCCTAGGTTGAGCAACTTCAATTGTTTTTAAAAGTGGGACTCATGTGTTGGACGCCCTTCTTGGAGACTTGTGCATTTTAAATGATAATTTGATGCCAATGTAAAGAGGACACCCAAGTTGAGGATTTTATGATTTTAATTGAATATTATAATGCTCCAAAAGGTGGTGTCCCTTTTTGGAGGGAATGGGGATTTCAAACTTCTGGGTTTGGAGCCTATTTATATGCATCTCTATCTCTCATTTGGTTATGCAATTTTATGATAACAAAGTGATGCCGAAATGGTGACAAAAATTATTTGACTTTGAGGACGATACATGTAATGTGCCCATTTTTAGCACTATGCTTTCCAGTGACTGTTAGCCTATTTCTGGAGGCCCGTAGGCTAGTTAGAGGCAGAATTACGCCTTCCTATTTTCTAGGAGGTTTCTTTTTGAGTTTTCGGGAGTTGCATGCAAGAGTTTGGCAGAAGGGTTTTTGGGTCTTTCTGGGTTTTCAGAGGGCTTCAAAATGGTATAACATGCATTTGCATCAAATGACTTTTCCGAACTTGCTATTTTCAGTAAGTTGCAACAGCTACCCGATTTGTGCTCCGAGTTTGGAGTCACAATTTTTAGCATTATGCTACTTTTAGTAAGTTATATTTTTGGCAGTGCTATTCTTAGCAGCAGTTTAGCAATTTAGTGTAGTGTCTATTTCTGGCAAGGCAGTATTGGCAGTTTGGTCTCCAACATTCTTGGAGCTTGTTTTTTGGTAGGATTATTGACTTAAGTGATTTTCATTATTGGACGCCTTATTTGGTGATTATAATGTTTTAAGTGTTGACCAACTAAGCATTCAATGTACTCACTGTTGTGACCTTTTCACACATCGCCCCATTCAAGATGGGGACCCTGTTGTGACGTTTTTCACACATCGCCCCATTGCAAATGGGGACCCCCTAATTTTGGCTTCGCTTTTCGTTTGTTTTGTCCTTGTCTCTCTGCCTTTCCGGGATTGTGCCCGTCATAGAGTTTAAACTTGAATTTTGGCCAAGTCTGAAAATTAGGGTTTCGAATTTTCCAGCCAACTTGAGGTTGAACAAGTGAATAAATTGAAAATTGAACTTAACATTGTTGTCAGCATGTTTCCAGCAGGTTTCCAGCCAATTTTCATCAGATTCCAAGGTACTTACTATTTTTAGTAAGTGTGAAATTCAGGGCAATTTGTCAGCTTTTTCGAGATTCCGATCATCACACTGCATTCAGAGTATATCAGACTGCTTGCATGCCAAATTTGAGCGAAAACAAACCACTTACTATTTTTAGCAGTCCAGCTTCCGGGACAAATTTCAGGGGTCAGATGCAGAGTTTTCCTTTGCATGTTGGCATATTCCTTCTGGGTTTTTCAAGACCTTCGCAACGGTGTAACATGCAAGACGAGGCGACCACTTTCAGAATTCAGCCTTCCGGGGCTATTTTTAGGGTTTGCATGTCAGGGTTTCTTTTGCATGAGGGTGATTCCTGATGGGTTTTTCGAGACCTACGCGATGGTGTGACATGCAAATGAGGATTCTCACCAAGAAGGAACCTATTATTTTTAGCGTGTATGTCCCTACAGTACCGCTCCCGAAGAAGCCTGTAATCAATAGTCGATCGCAATTAGGGTTTCCAGCCGAGCCTAAAAAATAGGCATCAAAAGTCAAAATCTTTCAAAAACCGGTGTAAACCATCGCGATCAAGATCCTTCAAGCTATCTCTGGTGAAATTTCAAGTCAACGGAGCACTTACTATTTATAGTAAGTCAGATTGGAAGCATACTAAAAATAGTAAATCAGTTGCATGCGCCAGTGTCAGCCAGCAGGCCACGTGGTGAGGATCGCCTCATTCGAATTTCAACTCGATCAGAGCAGTGGAGCTATCAGAAACATGAGGTTACTATTTATAGTAAATCACCACCAGAAACGTGCTAAAAATAGCAGGGTGACTAAAAGTGGCAGTGCCGACAAGTTGATAAAGTTGTGAAGAAGCTATGTTTGAAATTTCAAGTTGATCCGAGCTCCAGAAGTGCAAAGTTGAGAGGCTTACTATAAATAGCAAGGCACGGATAAGCTAGCAGAAGAAGGTAAAAAAATGTCTAAGTCTGAGTTTCATCCAGCAGACACCTCCAAATGCGCCATGCTTGCCTTCAAGGTGATCAAAAATATTCTGTGGAATGAGTTCATCCTCCTGCCACCCCAAAATGCGCCCAAGCTGGTGAGGTGGAAGCATAAAAAATTCTAAGGCATGAGTTCTTGTTCTCCTCCTATGGCAAAATGCGCCCAGCTCAAGCTCTCATGTTGGAAAAGTTTCTAAGTATAAAACTCGTCCTGCAGCCTATACAAAATGCGCCCAAAGGTGATAAAAAGTCAAAGAGGTCAACGAATATCATCCTGCTCCTATAGCAAAATGCGCCCAGCTCAAGGTTGATAGCAAAAAAATTTCTAAGGCATGAAAGATATCCTCCACCACCCCCTAAATGCGCCATCCTTCATGCATGTGCAAATGCGCCCAAAGAGGTCAACAAGTCAACATGTTTCATCCTGCACATAGGTGGAAATGCGCCCAAAATGCAAGGGAGTCAACAAGTCAAAGCTTCTCATCCTCCTCAAGGGGCAAAATGCGCCCAAATCATGCCATGTGAAGACAAAAAAACGGAAGCTGAAGAGTCATCCTCTTGACATGCTGAAATGCGCCCAAGTTGGGATGGTAAAAAGGTAACTGAGGGTGGTAAATGAGATGAAAATATTGCCTAGACATGGTGAAAGGTGGTAAATGCTAGGCGTTATTCTTCTCCTGGCCTAAAACGCGCCTAAGGTGATGTCTTAGAGGATTTTTGCTAGGCGTGTGAGATGGTGAAGATCAGTATTGGATGGAATTTTTGAATTTCCTCTCAATGCGCCAAGGGTGATGAAGGTGGTGAAGTGTTAGAAAATTTCCTAAGGCGTGTGAAGTGTTAGAGAATATTTCTAAGGCGTGTGAAGTGAGTAATTTCCTAAGGCGTGGTGAGTGATATGTGTGAGGTGTTGAGAATAAAATGCTAAGTGTGCTAGGCGCCTCAAGTAAGAATAAAATATTTTTTTTTAAAGTGTTGGAGAATTTGCCTAGGCGTTGGAAGTTGCCAGGTGAAAAATAAAATATGTTGTGCTTGCGAGGAAAATTTTCCAAGTGAAGCAAAATAAAATTTTCTCCACCACAGGCAGAGTGATTGAGGAGTCAAATAAAATTTTCTAAGGCAAATTTTCAAAATGCAAGGTGATTTAAAATTTCTCTAAGGCAAAATATTTTCTTCCTCTGGAAAATGCGCCTAGACTCTGAGATGATAAGAATTTCATGTGATGAGTAAAATTTGTCGAAGATAAAGATGCTGGCAGTGCAGGAACAATAAAAATTTTCCAAGTCAGAGCAACAAGAAATCTCCACAGATGTGAAGAACGAATTTAAATTTCACAGAGAATAATTTTCTAAGGTTCAAAATTCAGAGAAAATTAAATGAACCCGTTCGTTGGGTACCCATGGATTCGAAGCGTTCTGGAGAAAATTTTCTTCTGGGTATCGAAGATTATCGATGAGGAGTTGATTTTAAGGTCTTCCACAGCTTGTCGAGAATTTTGGGATGAAGATTTTAAGTGGGCACCAGGTTGATATATTTCCTAAGGGAAATTTGAAAATTTTCTAAGGCAAAATGAAGAAAATGTGTTTTCAAGGTGAAATTCTCCAAACGATGAATTTGAAAGAAACTGCCTAGGTGAATTTGCTTCAATCCTTCGTGAAGATAGTTTTCTTGAGCCAGAAATGAATAAAATCAAGGTTGTCAGAACCCCAGCAGGTGAAACGAATTTCTCAAAGATGGTACGCCCTTGAGAAAGATGGGTTGAAAGTTTGTCTAAGGCATGAAGAATTTGAACGTGAAGGCAATGAACGCACAAAAATCAGGTGAGTGAGTTAAGTTTATATCACGAAGTATTCTAATACTCTTCTCCTCGCTGGTTTTGCAGGAGGAATGTCGAGGCCGGAGCACGATGACTGTAAGTGGTAAAGCACGATGATATCACAACCTGCGGAGGAAGATAGAGTTGCGAGTTTCAATTTCAAAGGGAGAAAGTTGCAAGAAATTGGCTAAGTGTTAACTCAAGTGACAAAGATGAAAACCCTCAAGTGGAAGAAGTCAAAGAACAAAGTCAAGAAAGAAGATCGAGAATAGTGTGAACGCGTCTACAAATGGAATCTTCTAGAAGGATGATGGTGGACATTATGGCGCATTTATTACCCCACTCTCCTCTGTGGCGGTTTTTAGGGCAATATTATTTAGGGCTGAGGTGGCACGATTCTGGCCACTCTATTGATTGTAACCCTAGTCTTTTGGGACTTGGCTAGCTATATAAAGGGGAGTCCCCCTCATTTGTAATGGATTAGATAGTATACAGAGAGGATCGAAATAGACATAGAGTAGAGGGACAACTTAGAAGTAGCTTAGTATTGTAGGGCATTTTTATAATTTGGAAGAGAAAGTTTTCCCTTTGAAAACTTTTGAAGATTGTTGTGTAACACATTTTATGATAATAGATCTTTTCATTGATGATGGAATTCGTCTTGTCATGAAATGCTAGCAAGGTTTCTTCTTCCTTTCGTATCCAAGTAGCTTAGTTCATGCAAGTAGCTTACTTTGGTGTGTGGTGTTTTATTGAGATAGCTTCGCTTTATTCCATACCACTAGCGGCTTGTTGATGATAAGTCCGCCTTGCGTGGTCAATTGGACATTATCTTGTGTTTAACTTGTGATTTATATGCTTATATGCTGCTGTGATGGTGTATGCATGTTAAGTCATAATTTGAACATCTTTTGCTATTTCCTTTGAAGATTGCACCGATTTTGCTGAGGCTGTCCGACGGAGGCTAGGTGAAATCCGGTTGAAGTCTATTGAAGTGAAGCTCCACATATCCTGCATTTAGAATAGAACATAAACTTCTTAGGCCCTACACCCTTTTCAATTCAGTACTTTCTGGTTAGAATAGGAAACCCGCACTTCATAGATAAATCTTTCGAGCATTTGAATTCCTTTCTCCACTGCCGAACAATTCTGTAAGTCCCCTTGAAATACCAGCAAATCACATCGAGCCAAACTGAGCCTATTCGCACTTAAGGAACCTTGGGGTTGAACGCACGAACTTTCTGGCAATCTTAGCGTGCGGAATACTTTGATCAAGAGAGAATAGGGAAGCCATTGGCAACTTTATTCTGCGTTGGTGCGGTCACGAAAAACACATCAACAGACCCCTAATTTTTGCACCATTCTGGTCTTTTGGCTTTGGTTTTGTCTCTCTCTCTCTCTGCTGGTCTCTTTTCTGTCTGCCTTTCGAGGGGTTTCTCCGCCGATGAGCTTAAACGTGAAATTTTGGCCTAGTCTGAGAATTAGAGTTTCCATCTTTCCTGATCAGTCCGAGGTCGAATAAAGTGAATAAATTGAAAATAGAGCTTAACATTGCTGTCAGTATGCTTCCAGCAGGCTCTCAACTAAATTTCATCAAATTCTGACAACTTACTATTTTTAGTAAGTATGCAATTCAGAGTATTCCATCAGCATTTTTGAGATTCCGACAGTCACATTGCATTCAGAACACATCAAGTTACTCGTATGCAAAATTTGAGCTGAAATAGACAACTTGCTATTTTTAGCAGTTCTGCTTCCAGAGCAAATTTCAGGTCCTAGATGCAGAGTTTTTCTTTGCATGTCTACATATTCCTTCTGGGTTTTTCGAGACCTCCACAACAGTATAACATGCAAAATGAGGCGACAACTTTCAAAGTCCAGCCTTTCAGAGGCTATTTTTAGGGTTTGCATGTCAGGGTTTCCTTTGCATGTCGGCATATTCCTTATGGGTTTTTCGAGAGCTACGCAGTGATATGACATGCAAATGGAGATGGTTTCTCAGTAAGGAACTTACTATTTTTAGCAGGTGTGTCCTGGCAGCCGCTTCCCAGCACTTCAGAATCACGAGCTGATCGCAATGCAGCAGAAACGAGAACGGAAATCATTTGATACGCATGCAGAGCAAATTAGGGTTTCTAGCTTCAGGGCCTGAAAAGAAGGGCAAAAAGTCAGAATTTTCGAAAACCAATGTAAATCACTGCGATCAGTATCCTTCAAGCTATCTGCTGGTAAAATTTGAAGTCAAACAGAGCACTTACTATTTATAGTAAGTCGTTTTGGAAACAGGCTAAAAATAGCAAATCAGTTGCGGGTGCCGATGTCAGCAGGCAGGTCACGTGGTGCGGAGCACCTCTTTCAAATTTCAAATCAAACGGAGTTGTGGAGCTATCAAAAGCAAGCAGTTACTATAAATAGCAAATCACCTTCAGAAATGGGCTAAAAATAGCAAGCCAACTAAAAATAGCAGTGTCAACAGGGTAACAAGGTCGTGAGGATGCAGTGTTTAAAATTTCAAATCGTTCTGAGCTTCAGAGATGCAAAAATTAGGAGACTTACTATAAATAGTAAGGCACAGGGAAGCTGGCGAAAACGAGGAAAAGTGACTAAGTCTGGAACTCCATCCTGCAGCCATGTCAAAATGCGCCCAAGTTGATGAAGATGTGATAAAAAATTCTAAGTATGAGACTTCGTCCACCTCCTAGGCTAAAATGCACCCATGCAACAAAAGGTCAAAGGAAAGTCAAAGAACTTCGTCCTGCACACATAGCAAAATGCGCCCACCTTGAGAGTTGATAGCAAGAAAATTTTCTAAGTGTAGAACTCGTCCTCCACCACCCCCTAAATGCGCCCATCCTGCACATAGGTTGAAATGCGCCCAAAATGAAAGGAGGTCAAAGCAGTCAACATGTTTTATCCTTCTCCCTATGCAAAATGCGCCCAAAAGCATGCATGTAAAGACAAAAACGAGGAAGGTGAAAGGCCACATGCTAGGTGTGGGAGTTTCATCCACCACATATGCTCAAATGCGCCCAAGAAGAATGGCAAGTCAAAGGAGTCAAAGGAATTCGTCCTCCTCACCCATCTAAATGCGCCCAAGTTCAAAGAAGTCAATAAGTCAACAATTTTCATCCTTCATACATGCCTAAATGCACCCAAAAGAGGGCATGTGAAGACAAAAAACGGAAGTTGAAGGGTCATCCTTCATGCATAGCAAAATGCGCCCAAGTTGAAGATAGTAAAGGTAAACGTAGGGTGGTAAATAAGGTGAAGGGTGAAATAAAATACTCCAAGGCGTGGTGAAGACAAGGTAAATGCTAGGCGTGGTTGTTATGCACCTTCAAGTCCTATATGCACCCAAGGTGGTAAGTGTTATAAGGTGTTAGAAAATATTGCCAAGGCATGTGGTATGAATAAATGCTAGGCGTGATTTTATTCCTCTTCCAGTATGCTATGCGCCTAGGGTGGTGAAATAAATTACAAGATGATGTGATGAATATTGCTAAGGCGTTGGAGCTTCAAGTGGAAATGTTTTTCAAGTGTGAGGTGATGAATAAAACAAAATTGCAAGGCGTTGGAGTTGCAAAATAATAAATTTTTCCTAAGGCGTTGAGATGATGGAAGTAAAATGTGCTTGCAGGAAGATCTTCTAAGTGAAATAAATTTCTCTCACGGGCAGGGTGATCAAAGTTGAATATAAAAATTTCCAAGGCGAAATTTATTTTTCTAAGGCAAAATTTTTCAAGATGATTTAAAAATTTTCTAAGGCAAAGTATTTTCTTCCTTAGAAAATACGCCTAGAACTCAAGGTGATGAATTTTCTTCTTGAAGCACAAGCAACGTTTTCAGAGATGAAGTCAGAAGATGATGACAATACAGGATGAATTCAAAAATTTCTCAAGTTTGAGCAACGGAGTGTTCACAGAGACGAAGAACGGATTTAAATTGGTGGAATAATATTTTTCTAAGGTTTAAAAATTTAAAATTTTAAATGAACCCGTTCGTTGAGTACCCATGGATTCAACAAATTTTGGAGAAAATTTTCTTCTGGGTACTGAACTTTTGTGATGATAGATGGATTTCCATGTCTTCCGCACTTCGCCAAGACCTTCAGCATGAAGAATTTAACCGGTGCTCGAATTGTGAATTTTCCTAAGGGAAAATTTTAAAATTTTCTAAGGCAAAGTGAATAAAATGTGTTTTCAAGATAAATTTCTCTAGACAACGAATTCGAAGTGAATTGCCTAGATGGTTTCGATCGAATTCTTCACAGATGAATTTTCCAGAGCATCAGAGATGTTTCAAATTTAAAATTTGCAAGACAGAGCTTCGGCTGGGGAATTAAATGGATTAAAAGATGAAATTTAATTAAACATTTTCGAAAGTAAATTGAGACATGCCAGTCAAAGTTGAACTTCTAGAAGGTTGAGATTCTCAGACAAGTGTCGGAAATACCAGAGAGGGAAAATTCGAATTCTTGAAGTGGAGCAATGGAAATTTAATGCACTGGCTATAATTGGCTCTTTCTAGAATTCGATTTTTGCTATAAGAGCTGAAGCTTATTCATTTCTTCTTCACAGCTAGAGAAGTGCGAATTTGCTCTAAAGATTGAAGCTGAGTTTATTGCTGAATCTGAAAGTCTGCAAGTACAAGAGTGAAGCTGCTAAAATCTGAAGTTGCTTGAGAAGTTCGAAGTTTTGCTGGAGGTTGTTGCTGAAGTTCGATTTCCACTCTTGGGGCTGCATAGAATATTGTTGAAGTAAATATTGCTGAAGTAAAAGATTGCTAAGGAAGTACGAATTTATAAGAGTGAAGCTACTAAAATCTGAAGTTGCTGAGAAGGTGCGCACTTGTTAAGTCTGCAGTAGCTGAGAATCGAAGAAGTGTGAATTCAAATCTGCAGTTGCTAAAGTGTTGAATTTGCCGAGACTTTCTAAGTGATTGAAGCTTGAATTTGTTGAAGAAAGAAGTTGAGGTTTGCGAACGAGAAATAACATTGCAACCTCTTGAAGTCGACTGGCAGCCCTGCAAAGTATTTTATTTATTTTTCTAAGTTAATTTGCTTATGAGTGTCTATTGTTTTGCAGATGGCTGAGGCAAGGGCGACTGGCAAAGACAACAATGGTGCATCCAGGCAAGCAGTTATAAAGAAGCTGAGCAGACATTTATGCCGGAGTCAAAGTTCATTTCGAAGTTGGGCATGCTGACAGATACCAACTTGGGCTCCATCAACCTAGAGACTTTCAAGAATCGAATGTTGGGGATTGGTAGTCATCGACCTTCGAACACTTCACACAACATCATTCGAAGCGGATTATATGCAGCTGCTGGTTTCTCACCAGCCATTCAGTGTTCGGAGCTGATGATGGAGTGCGCCAACTGCTACGAGAAAGATCACAGGTCAATCATGTCACCGGATGGACAAGTACTTGCCAACCTCACTCCTTCAGCTATTGGTGAAGCTTTCGGAATCCCAGTCAATAGAAACATGATTTACAAGTCCAGGGAACGAGCTGAGCGAATGTATGCTTCTGCATACGAGAGATGTACGAAGACGATCAACACTCATTGGATGAGCAATCCCAAGCCTTCTCGTACAAAGCTGCCAAGACAGATTATTGCAGATGACTTGAAACAGGAGTATTGTGACCTCATTATGATGCTGAGTCGAGTTGGAGGTTTCCCACAGTCATTTATTTTTGAGCATTGGATGTTTTACTACGTCAACCTCGTGCTGGAAGGGAAGGACTACGTCAACTGGGCTGAGATGATCAGTGACAATTTACATGAGCAGCTCCTGAGCCTGAGAAGAACGAAGACATTCTATATGAGCTCTTACATCATCTACATGCTGGCTCGTATGACGAGGTATAGAGGAATTTCATACAAGGAACCTGTTGGTTGTGGCTCTCACCAATTCAAAATTCATGAGGCTTGTCCGCAGTTGCACCTGGGAAGTACTACCTATTACAAGCGCGTCAATGACGCCTTCACCATGCACCTCACGAGATTGCTTCAGGAGCGGATGCATCACAAAATCTCGAGAGAGGCCCAAGAATTGATTGAAAGGTATGGGTGCTGGTTTATACAGTTTCCGAAGTTTTCTTACATAAGGCTGCAAGGTTTTTCATCATACCCATATAGGCTGCCTAAGTACCCAGCCAATAGAATTTTAATGTTAGAGATATCTAGGCAATTGGTTGCCTACGATAAAATTCAAAAGAAGAAGAAGGGAGGTGTTGACTTCCCAATTGTCATGGGCAACTCGGATGAAGTGTGTCCTTCATTACAGGCAGCCAGAGAAGCCGAGAGTGAGCTTCAATTCTATCACTTTTCATATCACACCAGCCGACAGCACTATGATCCACATAATAACATCAAATGGGTACTGTCAGAGGAGTTTAAACACAAGGAAAATATCGAAGATTATTGGGTTGATGCATCGGATGAGATTGAAGTCAGGAAAAGAATGTTCTCTCGGTTGCCAATTAACATGATTAGGGAGTGTGAAGTTGTTCTGGTTCCAGACCAGGTGAATGAGGATATGGGCGTTATCCATCAGTTATCTGTGATGAGAAATGCCACTTTCACTCAGTTAGGAACAGAACCGAGTTCTTGACTTGGACACACTTTCTATTCAGTCGACATTTACGAGAGCATGGGTTAGTGTGAGCAGGAGTTGAAGAGTAGGAGTCAATTGCTTTGACTTACAATTTGATGGAGATCACGGGACACCCACCACGGTAGGAAGAAACAAATCCACCACGAGGTCGAATCCGAGGAAGGAAGAGCCCGGTTCGGCGGGGAGCGGATTCAGTAGGAACCTCCACCGAGATTCTTGATTTAGATCACCGCCATTGGAACCGCGTTCTCCAAAATTATCACGAGAGAGTTTCTTTATTTGTTGATCAGAGGAATGCATTGAATCCGGGTGCAAGCAATATAGGAAAATAATCAGCCACCACCCAGTGGAGTTGACGAGTGTCCAGCCCTTTGTTAGGAGTTGATCGGCAAGATGATAGAGGACTACTCGCGACCCTCCGGTTTGACAAGAGTTAAATGACTTTGGAGGGCGATGATGATATAGTGTCAGGTGACACTCAGCCACTTGAGGACGATGAGCCTCGCCAGAATGAGGAAGAAGTGGAACAGGTTAAGTAGAGGCACAAGAACAAACGACCATTTGATATCTGATCTGATCACCTAATTGGCTGGGATAGGATGGCCGAGTGAGGAGATTGATCCAGCGGTTGAGATGGAAGAGTTCTTGAACAGGATCAGTGCACCTCCACAGAAGAAGAAAGCAAGAAATTTTTTGAAGATATCCACTGAAGAGGATGGTTCTCGTACCCTTCATGGCGGTACCCGCGAGGTTGATTGTAGAGATGAAGCGATTACTTTAAAAAATTCGTGGTCACAACTTTTGGAGTTAAAGGCATTACAGTTACTGATTATGAAAGTGTGATAACTCCTACCCACCATCAAGGACAAATTAAAGGAAGGAAAGTACAAAGTTGAAAAGAGAGCATAAGGCCTTGGTTGGATAGTAGTAAATGGGTTGTCGTTCACCATTAGGCGGGAAATTCGAGTAATAGAGCTTCAGTATAAGAGTCCATCGGTGGCTTGTTGGAGTTAGGGAAGATGGCACAGGAGGCAGACAAGTGGGTCACGGGAGTTCATGCTGAGACAGAAAAGTTTATGGAGGACCTTGCTTTTGCTTTTCAGCGGGCTTCTAGTATTTTAGCCGCAGATAGAGCTGATTGATTAGGCTTGGGAGATGCTTACGTTTATCGAGGCCAAGAAATCGAATTGGCGTCTTGAGGCTTTGAGGTAATTCCTTCGATTCTTGATTGATGGAGAGTCATTGGAGAATGGCCAGGTATGACTTTTCTAGATGGTATTCTTTAGCGATTACCGGGGCGTGGTTTTCTTGATCACGGCCGCAGGCCGATTCAACGAGAATACGGGGAAGGCTATGGTCAATATCATTGATGGAGTTCAGAATACTTTTGAGGCCATATTTGCTACGGTTGAATCCAGGATGAGGTAAATGTTGATAATTTGAGGGGTAGGCTGGTGCCTTTCTTTTCAGAGGTGAAGACCTTCATACAAGATGATTTCGAGAACACTTCTACTTTCTCCAGTTTGATTCAGAGCACGCAGGATTCTTTAGTTGCCTGAAGAAAATCTTGTACAAGGCATGAACATTCAGTCACGGTGTTAGAGTTTCAACTAGATTGCATTCCACCCATTTCAGTTCAGGAGGTTGAGGCTGTACTTGGCAGATTCGTTGAGTTTGCAGCCAAAAGAGAAGGGGAATGCACTTCTGGATGATGATCTTCTAGAGGACTGATTGTGGGCATTAATTGCCTTTACTATTTTGGGAGTGAGTGGGAATCTTTGCTCATTTATTGCACCACTCCCCATTCTGGCAGTTTTTAGGGTTAGGGCTGAG
Source organism: Sequoia sempervirens (assembly GCA_007258455.2). NCBI lineage: Eukaryota > Viridiplantae > Streptophyta > Pinopsida > Cupressales > Cupressaceae > Sequoia > Sequoia sempervirens. Next base: position 155,249,707 of record VDFB02358134.1, on the reverse strand, counting down.
GTGGCTTAATCTTAGCCATTCTTTTGATTGTAACCCTAGCCGTCTTTTGGACTGGGCTATCTATAAAAGGGGGAGTCCCCCTCATTTGTAATTCATTAGACTAGCATTAGACTTGGAGATCAGACTAGAGAGTAGAGCAGAGTAGACATTTTGCTTGATAGTTTAGCATAGTGTGGAGAAGAAAGAAAGTTTTCCCTTTGAAAACTTTTGTGGAGATTGTTGTGTAAAACTTTCATGATAATAGATCTTTTCATTGATGGTGGAATTCTTCTTTGTCATGGATAGCTAGCAAGATCTCTTCTTCCTTTCGGATCCAAGTAGCATAAAGTAGCGTAATTCTCATTTCATGCAAGTAGTTTACTTTGATGTGTGGTGTTTTATTGAGGTAGCTTCATTTCATTCCATACCACTAACAGCTTGTTGATGATACGTTCGCCTTGTGTGGTCCACTGGAGATTATCTTGAGTTTAACTTCAATTGTGATTTGCATACTTATATGCGTCGTTCTGATGGTGTATGTATGTTAAATTGTAATCTGAACATCTGTTGCTATCCCTTTGAAGATTGCACTAATTTTGCTGAAGCTGTCCGAAGTGAGGCTAGGTGAAATTCGGTCGAAGTCTGCCGAAATTAAGCTCCACATATCTTGCATTTAGAATAGAATATAGAACCTCCTTACCCTTTCACTCATTTACTTTTTGCATACTTCTGGTTAGCTTTAGGAAAACGAACTTATTGCCAAATCATACGCACAAAATCCCCATTCACCTGCTGTTAACTGCAAGAAGCCTGAACAATTGTGTAAGTCCCCTCGTGAAAACAGCAATTCACATCAAACCAACTGAGGGTGTTCTAAATATTCGGAACCTTGGAGTTGAATGTGCGAACTTTCTTGCAATCTTAGCGCACGGAATACTTTGATCAAGAGAGAATGGAATAGCCTTTGGACAATTTCGTTCTGCTGATTGGTGGGGTCATAAAAATCACATCAACACTCACCAACTAACCAAAAACAAAACTAAGCATGTCCAGACATAACATATGAGTCAGCTAACATATTATTTTATCCATTATGTTTTCATCAAGAAGTTACAATATTAAATCAAACTATAACTGATGGCTACATTCTTTCCCTTATTTCCTCTCAGGTTATAGTACTCCCTTTTACATATTTGAATACTGCTGATAAAAACTAGAAATTTGACTTTAGAAGGAAAAAATTGCATTTTGCATTTTGGGGGAAAAAAAGGAGCTAACTTCTATGGATGAGATACAATATACTCAAACTTCAATTATTATTGAGTCTTTTTCTTTCAATAAATATAGTTTCAAGACATTATTTTCCAACTGGTGCAATAGTAGCAAAAGATTTTTAAGACAGCCTGACATAAAATAATTGTAGGATGCCATTTAATAGTTGAAATTTGAAAATACAAAACAAAGATAACAAAAAATAGCTTTCAATAACCAAACCTTTCAACTTAGCAACAATAATCAGACAATGATTTTATATTCTGCTGCATTTGTATTTTACTTAAATTAACTCTTTTTTACTTGTATTTCAAGAAAAGTTTACAACTCAAATCCAATCATGCTCCATAAAATTCCATATCATTAGAAGACAATAAAATGAAAGGAAGATTTCATACTGAGCGAAAGATCTCCCCGAGAGATGTACTATTTGATATTCCAATAAAGGCTGCACGTGCAGTAGGATCTTCAAATGGACAACGCTCTCCTACAAAGAATGTTTGGAACAACATGTAGATTTATACCTATCTATTGAAATATAGTCATCCTAGTTACCATAGCTTAAGCAGAGTCATATTTTAGTTAATTATACCATGTCTTACCTTACTTGAATCCACAAAAGGGACATGAATGCACACAAACTGGTAAACAAATTCATTAATCAACAATCTCACTACTCGCATATTTATGCACATATGACAGGAAAGAAACAACCAATCACTAATGAAATGCATCATGATTATGCTAGAAGACACTTTTGTACCTGAAATGAAAAATGTATTTCAAATTTTATATGAAACAGCACATAAGCATTAGATCACTTTTGTAATGAAAGACAAACTGTTTGCCTGAAAAGTAAAACCTTCCTTATTAAACCTATAATTGAACATAATTCTCTAAATGTTTCCTTTGATACACTTTCCTTTGACTTTTACCTTTCTTGGATCATGAGGAGAAAAATTGCTTACCAGACAAAAAAGGAAGATATAGTAGCCCTCCACATCCAACCTGGCAAACTTTTGCTAGCTCGTCTATAGTTCTCATAGGGAGTGTATCTGGAACAAGAAACTGTTATATTAGTATAGATATTGTGGAAGAAGGAATTCCAGAGAAAATAATACTTATAGTTTCTTGTACATAGTACAATAGCTTGGATTCCAAAACATATATGAAAAATGATATGCATTAAGCAAAACAATTGGTGTGAAAGTTTTTCAAAAAGTACAAAAATCATTAAAAACTGAAAATTTCTTCAAGTAAAAAGCACACATAGACTTGCATGTGCATGTGTGTGCACATGTGAATCTGCACATGTATCTAAGAAATGTAATAGTTCACCAAGAAAACTGAGTTGCATCAGCTTAGCATCAAAATTAGATAGAAATTCTTTCTCATATATTTTCCATCACATAGCTTTGCAGGGAGAAAACAATTACTTAGCATTCTAAGCTAACAGAGTATCTTAATACTAAGTATGTAATTAATCTATGCAAACAATTATGGTCAATTATTCTGATCACCTCAACATACTCTTTGATGGTTATAAATAGGCATTGACCTTGAATTGTAAAATATATCACGTAGTCAGCTTAGCTCCACAACAATTTATACATGATATTCTATGGCTTTCTAGTATTTATTCTATGTATGCTTGTATTCTTATGCTAAAGAACCTACACACGATAGTAAACAGTTCATCATTAGTAAACTCAACTGATAAAAGTAATGCAAATGGACATTAGAATTGTGGATTTAAAGTTCAAATAATTAGCAGTTATACTTTGAGATCACTCGTAATTGGTAAAGTGAAGGAAAGCATGTGGTTGCTGGGTCTGCAAAGGAGAAAGAAAAAGAGACAGACAACTTCAATACTGCTAAGAAAAAAGGCGCATTTTTAAGTTATCAATGATGATGCCTGACAAAAAAACAATTAATACTAAACTGCTGAGCATAAGAATTTCCCCTAGCAGTAATTTTCCAATTGCTTAGTTACCATTCATAGAGCTAATTTTGATAGTATCCTCAACTCCTAAATACATATTGCTGGGATATGCAAAGAAACGGAAAAGCACACCATGAGGGCAAAAGCACTCAAGTGCTTCTTAATGCCTCAATTGTGATAAATTTTAGAAGGAAACTCAAGTGAAGTTTTTCTCTTATAAGAAAATGCAGGCAAATTTATGTCCAAAAGGCCTACAACTATGAGGATTGAACAAGGAAACGAAGCTAATCTCCGGAAGCAACTTGAATTCCACCAAGATAAAGGTGAATTTTATAGTTATAAATGACTATTCCAAAAGAAAAGCAATTGATGTTAAGCAACTGAATATATGACTTCCCCCTAGCATTAATTTGACAATTGTCTGACTACCACTCCTTAGAGCCATTTTGACAATGGCCTCAATTTGTTGAGATTTACCTGTTGGTATATGCAGAAAATATTGTATGGTCTCCTTCAATTCAACCAAGGGAAGTGAATCTAAATGTTCTAATGATGATGAATATAAGAAGTAAACACAAGTTTAGATCTTCTCTGATAAATAAGAGCAAAGAGCGAGCAAAATTGTGTCCAAAAGGCCTACAACTATTAGGATTGAACAATGGAATGGAGCTTATCTCCAGCAGCCTATAACATTGAAAGATGATGAAGCCATCTTCACTTCAAGGGCCATAAATGTTCTACCTCAACTCTCAACCACCAATAGGGGCTCAATACCCAACAAGAACTCAACCTCACTTAGGTTATGGAAGACAATAGGTCTAGATTTCATCTTCCTCCTAACAAACTGATGTCCCAAGTTGTCCAATGTTGATTGTTGCTTATAAATATGTGGACTATAATACACATCATAATGTTAAATGATGATTGATCATCATCATCGAAAATTACAAATCCACAAAATATTTAAAAATTTATCCTCCCCTTAAAATTCCTCATCAATTGTGCCATGTGTAATGTCCCCTTCGTAGTAGCCACCCGGAGATCGTTTAGCCTTTATTTATTCCCGAAGGCTAAAAGGAGAAATAAGGGAATAATAATTAAATTAATTATTTATAAATCTCAATAAATTAATATCATAAGATAGCTTTATATTTAATTAATTTAATAAAGTGACTAAATAAAATATTATATCATAAAGTCACTTTAAGGAATAAAATAATATTATTTTCTAGAAGCTTCTTGAAGGTGATTGAGAATTCTTTATAAGGAGCTAAATGCAAGCCATTTGATCATGTCTTGAGTTATTCTATTTTTATACCTGTGTGGTGAGAGCTTGAATGCTTGCATTGTCCGAGGGTTTGAATACTCTAGGATACCGGTTTCAATTGTGAAAGATCAACCCTAGCTGAAGATTGGAGAAGGAAATATTTCAATCTTCCTATTTGGGAAAAATTTAATGGTCTATGACCAAATTTTGGAGCAAGAAAAATACGATTTTGGAGGTCTATTTTCAGTTCTTTGGCAAATCGATTTTTGAAGGAGATAATTGCAGAAATTTCAAGATCATTTTGCAGTCATTAAGGGGCTCAATTTTGTGATATTTTGAGGAGCATCTTTCAGTTATTAATCATAGCGATATCATCCTTGGAAGGGCGTCTCTCATTGTTGGGCAGAATCGTGGGTCTCTAGCATTATTGGTGCTGCCATTGGAGGACGATTTCATGTGTCTGGGCACAGCACCTTGGCAGATCGATTTGGAGTTTAGAGGCATCAATACTACAGTTGTTGTCAACCAGCTACAGAGATAGTTCGATTTTGAGGAGTACAATTTCCAGGTTCATTGTACATTTGCATTTGTAGTCATAACAGTATTATCATTTGAGTAAAATACTTTGCATTGCATCCTAATTCCATTTGCATATTTAGTTAAGTCTCTTCATGCATCTTATCATCACTCAAAAAGGAACAACAAAACAAGAAACATTTACCATCTGAAAGTAGTTCACAAGACAATTGTTTGACGAAATTCCCAAGCAGCAAAATCATAAAATTAGGGTCAGATTTGGCAAGAGTCTTTACACCATGGAACTAGATGGTAAAGATTTCTTGACGTCATCCTTAACAATGAAATGGAATTGTTAACTTTGTAAGCTTGTAATCATTAAGTTTACATTTACCTTGAGGATCTTGTTCACAATCTTTTCCCTTTTGGCCTTCTTAAAAAGCGGAGACTCCAACCACTACATGTTCATAAAAAATCAGATTATGACAAACTATTGAGGCTGCAATGCTCTAGAATGTGATGAAGTTGGTCATAAATAATGTGACTCTCAATCGCACAAAATTTGTTGCAGACCCAGGAATAAGGAAGGTATGGGGCTAAAGAATCTATTCTTGCCAGAGGCTTCTCTTGCTGTTAGATGAGTGCTCAAAGCTCTTGATGGCTGAGAGCCTTGGAAGGTTCTAATTTTAAACAATATTTTCTGTGGTTTTCCTAAAGGTAAACCTAATTAGAAAGTCATGGCCTTGTTAATTTGTTGTTTGGAAACTTTGGTAATCATGGCGTGAGCACTGTGGTGTTTAGATCTATTTGGAAGGCTTGGGAAAGGGCTAGGAATTGTGGTGGAATGGGGGGTCATGAACATTAATAAGAATCAGTTTTGTCCTTTTAGATCTATATCATGGTCTGTTGATTTATATGATAAACCCCTTGCTTTACATAGAGGTTTTCTGCTCACAAATGGTTTATAGAGGCATTAAATCTTTTCAACATATCATAAATGAGAAAGGAGTTATTTCATGGGATGCACTCAAGAATAGATTTGATATTCTTAATACTTAGAAGAGAACTTGTTTTTTAAATATTGCTGCTATGGGGATGAACCACCCAGTGTTGGAAAGGAATTATAATCTTGGAGTGTGGTGAAAAATTTTTGGATGCCACTATTTTATGTTGGTTTTTGAAAGCCCAAACCCTTTTGGAAGCCACCAATAAAAATGTATATGGAATGTTGTTTAATATTGAAAACTTCCACCTTCACTTTAGCAGTTTAACTCTTTTGGGGGGATTAATGATCTCGAATTCAAATGAGTAACAAGGCTTGGTAATACTTCGTCTAATTTGATAGAGCTTAAGAGACTCTTATTTGGATGGTTTCTTGTTTAGAATAAATTGGTTCTGGTGAATTTATTAACTCTAAGCATAGTTTGTTTCTACTGTGTGGGTTCAGAGAATCTATTGAGCATCTCTTTTTTTAATGTTGTTATGCTAAATTAATGTGAAACTGTTTCATACCTGTGTGGGCTAAATGGGTTGGTGTTCCTTATATTTAATAAAGTCTGGTTAGTCTTGTCAATAGAAATTTTATGGTTTCTTTGGATTAATAGGAATTTGCATGTTTTCCAAGGAAAAAATAGGGTGGTTTCTAACTCCTCAAAAGAAGTCACAATCTTTCTTATGTATATGCAAGTGTGTGAGCAGGTGGATTTATCTGAACCTGAAATCAAGTGTGCTATGAAATTCATTTGTTTAACAAAGGAAAAACTAAGGTGGGTGAAGATTCTGCAAATACTTATGGCTCTTTGGTTGATATTACTGATTTTGGTTACTGTGAGAAAGTGCCTATTTCTGCCTTTCTAGAGTGGTAGGTGAGGAAGTATTTAAAGTACAAAGTTGTTGACATGCGTATGAAGATTATCCAGATCATTGAAGTTGAAGTGAAGGCTGAGAAGGAGAAGAATGTGGATGATGTAAATTAGCTGTGTGTTTATATTGGGATTTGCTTATGTGGACTCTTTGGTACTATAGTGGTCCTTTTAATATATCTTAATAGTTTATGTAATTTAACATTGTTTGTTTGTAATTTTGGTCCTATGATGGCAATTGATGCCTCGTTACTGCTATTTTGATTATTTTACACATTATGCATTGTATCTTTTGTGATGGCTTATGTTCTTTGAGCCATATTTGTCAACTGTATTCCAATATAAAAAACTTTGTGTTGCATCTATCTTCTACCCTTTGGATTAGCTATGTATACTTCTAGTCATGGATTGCTAACTCGGAGAGTCACCAAGTACTCATGAATTTTCTGTTCTCCCAAGTATTTGCAGGATAAACTTACCAAGAATTCATGGCGATTTTTTTTTGAAATGCCCGCCAAAAACTTGGCAAGTCTGATTGGCCTCAATATTGTGTATCCAAATCTGCATTGGTGCTCAGATATATAGTTCCAAAAATCAAAACATGCAACAAGTAGATGAAAAATTAGATGCTATTAAGTATCAACATAAAATCCCTTCCCGTGAATCACTGCTAGGAACAATTTTTACCCCTCTTGGATGTGTCAATCAAATTGGAAGCAGCCCAAGCGAGATTTCCTCCAGCTGTCATTATGGATCCTAGAAAATGAATTTAAAAAAAATGTTAAGTTCTTAGTAGCAAATATAGAAAAAAAACTGAAAGGAACTTGTAGACTAAAATACCTGTTCGAAAGACAAGGGCAGAATTTGGATGTGCTAAAGTAAATACTCCTGGTATACTTCTCTGTTAGAAAAGAATAAATTATTGAAAATTACTTTATGAAGCCAAAACAAAGCTCAAAAATATATCATTATGCCTTACAGTCAGAGAGATTGCTTAGGAAATAATTTGCTTCCCCAATTATGCTGGTTAGAAGAGGCCAATTTCATGTATATTTATTTCAAGTGGACCTTTCCTATGTGTTTTTCTTTATTTACAAAGTAAAAATATTGAAACAAAATTTGTACCCATGCCCATGTGTCACTGTAGTATCATATGAAATAACATTTGGAATGACTAGGTAGATTAGCAAATTATTATTTTATTTTAAGTTTATTCAAAATGAATTTTAATTTGCCATGAATATCAATGATTAAAATGACTTTAACGACATAGATACAATCTTTGCCCTGAACTCTAGGAAGACCTGTAGTAAAATCCATTGATATACTTTCCCCCTTCTACTCCAGTATCGGTAAAGGATACAATAGACCCACTAGGAAAGTATGCTCTAACTTGTTCTGCTAACAAGTCATACACTCATGAACATGACACAAGACATCATCTTTGAGACCCTTCCAAGAGAATCTCTCTTTGATCTGCCGATACGTTTTGAAATAACCTGGATGTCTTGCAAGGGGCATGTCATGAATGGCCCTCAAAATCTTCTCCTTCAACTTCGATTCAGTCACTAGATAAATTATGTCCTTGCAGTAAATGACCTCATCTCCCACTCTATACCTATCATCCTAAATTCTATAATCCATCAACTCGCATGCAAAAGTATTTTTGGAATACTCTACTAAAAGATAAGCCTTCTGAACAGCTGAAACCTCTGTCAAGGAGCATATAGTGGGTTTCTTGGAAAAAGCATATGCTACAATATTCCTCTTCCATTTCACATATTGGATGTCAAAGTCATATTCCTGACTTTTGCTAGCCCACATTTGTTTCCGCTCATTCAAGTCCTACTCAAAGAATTATTTAAAGTTGTTATGGTCTGTTCTAACAACAAATTCTCCATCTACCAAATATTGCCTAAACTATGCCAGCGTATGCATAAAGACAAGCATTTCCTTTTCATAGATGGAATATAGTCTTTCAACATCACAGATGTAATGTCCCCATTTTTAGCACTACGCTTTCCAGTGACTGTTAGCCTATCCCTGGATGCCCATAGGCTAGTCAAATGCAAAATTAGGGCTTCCTATTTTCTAGGAGGATACTTCGGCAGTTTTGGAGGCTTGCATGTTTAAGTATTGCAGTTTGGATTATAGATTCCTCCTTGGTTTTAAGAGAGCTTTGCAGTGGTGTGACATGCAACTGAAACGGGTAACTTTTCCGGACTTACTATTTTTAGTAAGTTGCGATGGCTGCTCAGAATGTGGTTAAAATGCTTTCGGAGACACAATTTTTAGCAATATGCTATTTATAGTAAGTACTATTTTTAGCAGTGCTATTTTTAGCAGGGTTTCAACACTCCAGTTCAACTATTTCAGGCAGGTCAGTTTGAGCAGCTTGGTCTCCCGCACTCTTGGAGCTCATTTTGGTAAATTCCGTATTTTGGTCGAATTTATATTTTAAGTGAATTTTGGCTAAGGCTTGGAGGACGCCTAGTTTCAAGAAATAATGTTTAAGTGAACAAATATTTGAAATGCTAAAGTGGACGACTTCTTGAAGAGGTAATATTTAAGTCCTTAATAATGTATTTTTCACTTGATAGTGTGGGACACCTAACTTATGAAATATTGGCAATTTTAATAAAATTATCTCTTCTCATATTTGGACGCCAAGTTAAGGAGGCAAATAAGTTTGAATGAAATGCAAATGCTGTTTAATGAAGGTGAATGTGAATTTGAGTTTGGTTCCCTAATTGGAGGGACTTGAATTTGAATTTGTGGGAGAAAAGGTTATAAATAAGAGTGTTGCGCTTCATTGTTGGTATCCATTGAAAATTATAACAAAGTGCTACCAAAATTGCTACTCACTCACTTTGAGGAATGCATACCCCCTAGCAAAACTTAGTTTCATGCATGCAAGATAGCACCTAGCTAAGCCTTGGACTGTTCCTTACACTGAAGAACAGATTGAGCATAATGGAGAAGTTTTGTATTGATGTTTTCTTAAGTTTGGGTGTGTTTCTCAGTCCTTTTGTGTTGCTGGTTTTGTGCTAGTTGTAGCACGTTTTGTAGCACGTTTTTTCTTGTAGCTCACTAAGTGAATTTTTGATGATTCTAGGTATTGACCCCATGTTTGAGTCTTCCTTGGGCGCCTCACTTTGTGCAGTTTCAGATTTTATTATGGTGAAATGAATTTCTTCTTGCTGGTTGCCCCTCCTCGAAGCTCATACCTTGCCTACAAGTGCTTTGGAAAAGCATGTATAAAATATTCAGAGGTGTTTGTTGTCGTTTCTTGCTTCAGACTTGGGCGCCTACCTCCTATGCTTCATTTGCATTCAGCTTCATGTCATTCGGAGGTGTATTGGTTGAGTTGTGGACATTTTACTCAGTTTGGAGCTTGCTGGTTTGAGTTTTTTGTTCGCTGTTATCTCATATCAGATTTGGTTAAGTTCAGATTTTTGGCTTGTTTCTTTAGTAGAATAGCTTGTGAAGTTTTCGAGATCATCTAATATCATTTTGTAGTGGATTGGACAGCTTATACTCTTGTAACTTGCAGATTGCTTCTCATTGTAAGGCTGAAATCAATAGTACTAATTCAGTCACTTTATATTTTTGCACTTTACCTTGTAATTTCCACCTTTAGTGGAAGGGACAGGCCTCGCCATCCATTTACTTTTAGCATTTACTTTTTTGTACTACCCATTGAACAAGCGGAAGGGATTGGCAAGCCACCCATACTTACTTTTCAGTACTTTGTAATTCATCATCATGCTGATCAGCTGAGCCGTCAATTTACTCCCACTGAATAAGAGGTCAAGTTGCATATGCATTACTTCTGATCAGCTGAGTCATCACTCTTTATAATTTCCAGCAGTTTCAGTTTTACATGCTAACAATCCCCTTTCTACCATATGCTCTCACCTTGCCCACACTAGGATCTGGGTGATGAAAAAGTGAAAGGGTTCCTTTCAGTTGGTTTATTTGTTTATGCTAGCATTAACGAGTGAAGTGTTTGTGGAAAAAATTGAAAAAAATATTGGGGGGTATTTCAATGGTATCAGAGCCAAAGTTCCTACCATCCTATTGGGAGAACAAAATTAAATTTGTGTTGCCATAATGGAATTCAGTAGAATTGCCGAACAGTTCAAGAGGCAATGTGAACATGAGGCTTCCATTCTCCATGAAGATTATTAGAGTATGGCAGATGAGTTTAAGAACGTTGTTTCTTTTGACTCTTTCTTGAATTGTGTGGTGGTTTTGAAACCTGGAAGGTTGGCTATGGTCAATTACATCATGAAAATCATTAAAAAGGAAGCAGAACATGCCATGGTTGAAGGGTCAAGGAAGGAAGAAGAAGTGCATGTTTGTGGGTTGCAGCCCACAAGTAAGCAAGTTGAAGAGAAAAATCAGTCAACTAGTATTGAAGATGGCACAAGCAAGGTGCACATGTCACCTAAAAATGATCGTGAGTTTGATGAAGATACCTTGGCAAATGAGGAGTTTAAGGTAGAGCCCCAAAAAACTCCCTTAGACTTGCATGTGATAGGAAGTAATGAAGATTGGTTTGGTGAAAAGAACATAACAGCAATCTTGAGTCCTAATGAGGATTCATCCAATGAAGGTCTTGAGACAAATGACTTCATAGAAGATTTCAATAGTACCATTGTGTGGGTTGATGTGATGTCCCCGTTTTGAAGCCAAAATGACTTTCGAAAATAATTGATTAAATATTTAATAAGTCTTTATTTTGCTTATTGAATATTTAATTAATTAATTATAATGAGACTTTATAAAATATCAATGAGTTAAATATTTTATACTCTATAAAGTCTTATAAAAATAACTCAGTTGGCTTTATGAAATATTATTAAACGGACTATGGCTCTCTTAAAAGTCCGAAAATAATTCAGTTATTGAAACTGAAATTGGCATATTATAATGGGAGCAGCGGACTGATTATGGATCACGGAGATTTGAATATGGGTGTTTGGGTATTGGAAACCTGAGAACGGAAACTCTCAGGATTTGGTGGCTATGCTGGACGAAAACCTGGTGTGGCTAATCTCATCTCAGTATTTAAGGACTTTATTTTAGTCTATATTTGTGAACTCAAATTAAACGGCGATTTACCTCTATGGAGAGTTCCTTATATGAATATATTGGTGATGAATAGATATGGATTACTCTGAGATATTAAGGATTGAAGAAATATATGTTCAGATATCGGTAGGAACATTGGCGAACCTTAGAATATCTATTGGGAGTAATAATGCTTAAAGATAAGTATGATCTTCTGTGAAGAAGCCGATGATTCATGGAATCAATTGAAGTAAGAAGCTTTGAATGTGGAAGGCGTCCTCTAAGTGGTGTTTATTCATTCTATGCTAGATTTCAAGAGGCGGAAGAGTACTGAATTCGAGGTTTCCTTCTTATATTTTCGTGACAGGATTATTCCCATAACACATATGCTTATTGTCGTGCCTTCACTGGTGATATGAGGTTTTCTTATTCCGGAAAGAAGAGCTGATATGGCGTTGGCAATATGTTAGACTGTGGCGTTGGCAATATGTTAGACTATCGAGCATCTCAAAGATGTGATATTGAGAACGGTTCAGGAATAGCACTTGACAGGATAGAAAAGCCGTGTCAGAAGTCATATGCCGTCCCATTCAAAAGGTCCGTAATGGCAGTTGAAGACGTACATTGAAGTCACGCACATTTCCGGCCATTAGACTCAGTCTACAACGACTTCCCCTATTCGTGTTCAGTCACTTGGCACTATTCATATGTTCATCGGGTCTCGACTGGTGTAGGGTTGGACATCTTGACATTCCCGAGCTTAGTGATCGGGAAGTATATATGTATCTGAAAGAGGATATAAGTCAATGCCATGGAAGGAGCTCGACATTCATTGGTGTTATTATCGGGTTCCTGTGCTATTCGAAAGTCTTGAAGATAATCCTTCCGTCTTTATCACATAAACTGTGGGAGCATTCTTCTATTGCGGAAGTTATTCATCTATCATTATCATGTCCTTTTGTTGCCTGGAGTGCTGATTGTAATGGGTATGGATTCTATAGCATTCTATGCATTTCCTGTAATGTTTTGCATCTTGAGCAAATAATGTCCTGCATGCATATTGCTGCATTTGTATCATCTGCGTTTGGAGTCCCATATCCCTGTAATTTCTGGAAAGCAATTAGTATTTGCAATTCTGAGTTTCATAGGGAGTTTGGAATCCAACAACATTTGGGATTGTGTTACTCTGTGACTTGGTAAACAGAAATTAATGATGATTTCCGTATAACTGGGCTTTCTGAACAATCTATGATCAATTGTTAAATTCTATTCCTTTGTATTGAAAATATTCTAAGTCTCAATGTTTGTCCATTCGTTGGAAGTTGTCAATGAGACATATCTGATTACAGAGTTACTGATCAACAGCTATGTGCTTATGTAAGAGCAATAGGGTGTTATGCTTCGTTATCTATTCCTGGAATAATAACATATGATGCTCTGAGGATTTGCAATAAAATGATCTCATGGTAGTTGGTCTGAAGTTGTTAAATTGCGTATGCAAATATTATTCTGTTTAAATCAGTAACAAAACCAGATTAAGATAAGTTTCAAAAGATAAATCACTTGGATAATCGATAATGACCTTGGTCTGAGAGATCGGGGTTATCACAGTTGAGTTCGCTAGAGAAGAGCATGTTAAGGATAATTCGGGTGGCGACATTGAACCAGCTTATGATCATTACCATAGTAATGTTGTTGGTGGTGATTCCGATGTGTTTGTACCTCCTCTTGTTGAAGATATGGTGATGGATAATTTCCCTCCTGTTGCTGTCCAAACTCCCCAAGAGTTTTCACATGAAGAGTTCATGAAAAGTAACCAAGAAGACTTGTTTGGTATGCATGGGGCTGCTAATGATGAAATCAATAACATACCTACTCATGACAAGTTCATTGAAAATAAGAATGATCGAGTTTCCCAAACAACTAGCATTGAAGATTCTTTTCTTCGTTACAATGATGGTGTCAAGGGTGGTTTTGGGTTTGATCTTCAAACCAAGCCTATGGAGAGAGATACTTATGAAGATATCAGTTTAAGTGAGTTGGGAGGTGATTTATTCAAAGAGTCAACACCCCAAGAAGAGTGTGATGAGCATTTTACATTTGATCAAAAAAATCAATCCCTTAGCATTTGGGATCCGGGTATGAAGGCACCTAGCAATGACAAGGAACCTGTGTGGGACAAATTTCCCTTTGATCCAGATGATAAAATGGAACTAATGAAGATTCTATATCAGCAAACAATGGTGACGTTATGCTTGAGTTTGGGGCTTCCTTCTCGTTTGATCAAAGTGATAGTGAGGTGGAAGCAGATTTAAAAGTCTATAAGGCTCCTGACATTGAAGCGTTTGAAGGTGTTTTTAAACACAAATCTGATTTATTAATGTATGAAGCTGATTGTAAGCAAAGGCTTGAGGAAATTGTAGAGTCCGCTCCTCTCCTTGATATTGAGCATTTTCAGCTAGTTGGTGGAGAAAGACAAGAGTCTTGGAGCAGCTATGGGGGCAGCGATTGCAAGAAACAAAGTTCTGTTTTTTTCTTGCAGCCTATCCGCGGTTCACCATCTTTGCATTCTTATGAGTGGGAAGGTCAATTCAAGGTGTCCTTTGAAAAGGAAGTGCAAGTTCTATCCCAATTTGATCGCACACACAATTTGATTGAAGAACTTTTCTGGAAGGCTCAGTTTGAAGAGAGACAAAGAAGATTTAAGGATGAAGTTGCTCTTCCTAATCTGCAACTTGTCAAAGACTCTTTGGAGACATTGAAGTCAGAGTACGTACACTTGATTAAAGATCAAGATTATGCCATTGAATTTGCAAAGAAGACCTTCAGTGCTTTCCAAGGAAGTGAGAGAAGGGTGGATGAGCTTACTCTTGAGCTTGAGTCAACAAAAGATATGTTAAAAAATACTCAAGTGGCATTAATGGAAGTAGAAGAGCAGCTAGCTGATTTCAAACTTAACAGGGAGCAAGAGAATGGACAAAGAGTTGAAAAAATCAAGCAAGTAATTGGAGAGCTTGATAGTCTTCAAGAGGAGTTTGATCTAGAAAGCATCACAAGCAAATCAAAAGTTGCACGTGCAGATTTGGATCAACAAAATGAAAGGGATAACTTCCAAGTTTTTGACAATCCTCTCTTTGAAGTGGGTGCAAAAGCGACTTATGACAATCCTCTCTTTGATTTGAAAAAAGAGTCATGTAGTGAAGAGACTGAACATGAGAATGAGTATGGTTTCCAGTGTATGGATGATGTGATATCAAACAATGAGGATGTGCCACGTTTTGTGATTAGAAATCTTTTGAGGCTGTTTGATACTGAATGCATAAGTGGGTTTGAGGATCGCGTCTCCACTTGGGACGTGTTGAATCAGGATGTTTTCAACATCCTTGACATCAAGATGTTGTCCAAACACAGCTTGGTAGCTGCTCAAGGTTTCATTACAGCCACAAGGAGTGAAGATTTCAGACTTGTTTTTTTTTTTTAATCAAAAGTGGCAATCCACTATACTATATTAGATGATTTCAGACTTGTTACTCATGAAGTAGTGGAGAAAGATAGACCAGAACATGGTGTTTGCACGCTTGTCAATCCATTCCTTTGGTTGAGTGATGCTTTAGCCCTTACTAGTCTATTTTGGGAGTTGGATTTGAGGTCATCTAATGTTTCATGCTCCAATGTTGTGAAGCTTTCATGGATAGGCTTCAAGGGCTCACTAGAGGAGACATCAATTTCTTAAGTATGCACTTGGTCCTTACTAGCACTTGGGGATGTGTTGAGTTTTCTTTTCAATGTGTTGAAAATCATTTTCAGTTTGGTATCCATGCTTGGTATCCTCAACTTGGCTTGATGGAGCTTATTACATATGGAAAGAAGGACTTTTGGAGGGATAAGGATCAAATTATCAGGTTTTTTAGTGTTGTCCCCTTCTTTACTAGCCACTTGATGGTCCCATTTGTTCATCAACAAATGGATTGGAGAGAAATTTTGAGTATGGGTTGGAGAGATGAACGGTTGGTTGCTCTTGGGAGTGATACTTGGCTAAGACAAGGGCAGATTTTGAGACTCAAACTTGCTGATTGGAGGAAGACCAGCCACCTTACATGGGGAGTTACTCTCGTTCAGGAGAGTTGGTTCATCACTTCTTGTCAAAGAGGTTGTAGTTTTCAGTTGGAAATTGCTCTAGTATGTTTTCCAGCCACCTTTGTGGTGTTATCATGCAACACAATGCTCATCTCACATGCTAACACTTGGGAATTCCATTGGTGCTACCGTTTTTCCTTGTGTAGAGTGCTAAATTCAAATTGTATTTCGTTGATCCCAGCTTTGAACAACATTGATTATTTGTTTCTTCAAACCTATCCTTTCTCAGAGTTCAACTTAACTTATGGAGGTTTGTGAAGCAAAATTTGATAGTTTCTTCACAATATTGTTTTAGAACAGCAAACTTCCACATGCTTTGGTTCATCATTCTGAGGCTCTTGGAGTGGGAACTATAAGAGTTTTCAAAAGTCTTCATGATAGTATCAGAATAATTCAGGGGAGGCATGGTAAATTCATGTAGAATTATGAGTATGAGTTTGATGAGCTCTTGCAAAGGATTGTTTTCCTCTTTGCAAGAAGATTTGGAGAAGTCACATATGCAATCGTGGCTTTGTTAGATACCTTATGGAGATATGTTGAGGAATTTGATTTTGACTTGAGTAGACTATCCTTCCTATTTCCTAGGATTGTGATAGGCAGTGGCATTGTTGATATTGATGACTCAAAGCTCTTGGGGCATGAGATGTTGCATGATATTGATTTCAGTCCTTCAAGAATTTTCAGTTTGAGTATCATGGATGGTGACATTTTAGAGTTACAAGGGAGGTTAGTGCAGTTTTGGCATGATGCTTTCACTGATGTGATCAGAGTGGTGCAGCATTGGCATGGTGGGTCCTTCTTTAGATGGACATGGGACCTTGGGATCCTACTTGCTTTGGTCTTAATCAATTTAAAATTTTCTGGAGTTCTGGTGGCATTGCTTGAGGACAAGCAATTTTGGGAAGGGCGGACTGTAATGTCCCCATTTTTAGCACTACGCTTTCCAGTGACTGTTAACCTATCATCGGATGCCCGTAGGCTAGTCAGATGCAAAATTAAGGTTTCTTATTTTCTAGGAGTATACTTTGGCAGTTTTGGAGGCTTGCATGTTGAAGTTTTGCAACTTCGATTCAGGATTCCTCCTAAGTTTTCAGAGAGGTTCGCAATGGTGTGACATGCAACTCAAATAGATAAATTTTCCAAACTTACTATTTTTAGAAAGTTGCAACAGCTACTCAGAATGTGGTTAAAATGTTTTTAGAAACACTTTCTATTTTTAGTAGTATGCTATTTATAGTAAGTACTATTTTTGGTAGTGCTATTTTTAGCAAGGTTTCAACAGTCCAGTTCAGAGGCTATTTCAGGCAGGTCAGTTTGAGCAACTTGGTCTCCCGCACTCTTGGAGCTCTTTTTGGTAAATTCAGTATTTTGGTTGAATTTATATTTTAAGTGAATTTTTGGCTAAGGCTTGGAGGATGCCTAGTTTGATGAAATAATGTTTAAGTGAAAAAATATTTCAAATGCTAAAGTGGACGACCTCTTGAAGAGGTAATATTTAAGTCCTTAATAATGTATTTTTCACTTGATAGTGTAGGATGGCTAACTTATGAAATATTGGCAATTTTGATAAAGTTATCTCTCCTCATGTTTGGACGCAAAGTTAAGGAGGCAAATAAGTTTTAATGAAATGCAAATGCTGTTTAATGAAGGTGAATGTGAATTTGAGTTCGGCTCCCTAATTGAAGGGACTTGAATTTGAATTTGTGGGAGAAAAGGTTATAAATAAGAGTGTTGCGCTTCATTGTTGGTATCCATTGAAAATTATAACAAAGTGCTACCAAAATTGCTACTCACTCGCTTCGAGGAATGCATACCTCCTAGCAAAACTTAGTTTCGTGCTTGCAAGATAGCACCTAGCTAAGCCTTGGACTGTTCTTTACACTAAAGAACAGATTGAGCATAATGGAGAAGTTTTTTATTGATGTTTTTTGAAGTTTGGGTGTGTTTCTCATTCCTTTTGTGTTGCTAGTTTTGTGCTAGCTATAGCACGTTTTTTATTGTAGCTCACTAGGTGAATTTTTGATGATTCTGGGTATTGACCCCATGTTTGAGTCTTCCTTGGGCGCCTCACTTTGTGGAGTTTCAGATTTTATTATAGTGAAATGAATCTCTTCTTGTTGGTCGCCCCTCCTTGAAGGTCATACATTGCCTGCAAGTGCATTGGAAAGCGTGTATAAAACATTCAAAGGTGTTTGTTGTTGTTTCTTGCTTTAGACTTGGGCATCTACCTCCTATGCTTCATTTACATTCAGTTACATGTCATTCAGAGGTGTATTGATTGAGTTGTGAGCATTTTACTAAGTTTGGAGATTTGTGGTTTGAGTTTTTTGTTTGTTGTTATCTCATATCAGATTTGGTTAAGTTCATATTTTTCGCTTGTTTCCTTAGTAGAATAGCTTGTCAAGATTTGGAGATCATCTAATATCATTTTGCAGTGGATTGGACAGCTTATATTCTTGTAACTTGCAGATTGCTTCTCATTGTAAGGCTGAAACCAGTAGTACTGATTTAATCACTTTATATTTCTGCACTTTATCTTGTAATTTCCACTTTTAGTGGAAGGGGCAGGCCTCGCCGTCCATTTAGTTTCAGCATTTACTTTTTTACTGCCCGTTAAACAAGCAGAAGGGGTCGGCAAGCCGGCCATACTTACTTTTCAGTACTTTGTAAATCATTATGTTGATCGGCTAAGCCGTCAATTTACTCCCGCTAAATAAGTTGTCGAGTTGCATATGCATTACTTCTGATCCGCTGAGCCATGACTCTTTGTAATTTCCAACAGTTTCAGTTTTATATGCTAACGATCCCCTTTCTACCATATGCTCTCACCTTGCCCACACTGGGATCTAGGTGATCAGAAAGTGAAAGGGTTCCTTTCAGCTGGTTTATTTGGTTATGCTAACATTAACGGGTGAAGTGTTTGTGGAAAATTTTGAAAAATATGTTGGGGGAAATTTCAATGGAGCTTCCTTCTCTCATACACAATGCGGTACCTGTTTTGCATAAGCATTGCTCCAATTCCCTCACTTGAGGCATCACACTCCAAAACAACAGGCTAAGAGAAATTAGGTAATGCCAAAACAAGAAAAGTGCTCATTACCTGCTCATTACCTACTTAAGTTTGTCGAATGTGCATTGAGCCTCCTCGGTCCATTTGAAAACTCCCTTTTAGTGAGATTTTTTAGAGGTGTACCAAGCTGCGAGAACTCTCTCACAAACCTCTTGTAGTAACGGCAAAGGTTGAAAAATTCCCTCAACTCTGTTAGTGTTTTTGTTGGTGGCCAATCCAAAATAGCCTATAAATTTTCCTAATGAACCTTCACTCCATTTGCACCTATCACAGGGGCCAAGTAAAGTATCTCTATCCACCCAAAATCACACTTAGAAGCTTTGGAAAATAAGGATTGTCCCTCCATGATATCCAATACCTCGTCTAAGTTCCTAAGATAATCTTCCCAAGTCTTGTTGTAAATAACAATATCATCAAAGAATACCAAAAAAAACTTCCACAATTGTTTATTGAAGATGTGGTTCATGCAAGACTGAAAGGTAGCGAGAGAATTCGTTAAACCAAAGGGCATGACTAGAAACTCATAGTTACCATAATGACACCTGAATGTTGATTTCTAAATGTCCTACTCTTGAACTCTAATCTGATGGTATCCAAAACGAAGATCAATCTTCGAAAAATATACTATGCTATGCAACTCATCCAACAATTCATCAATTTTGGGAATTGGATACCTATTTTTGATAGTCGTTTTATTTAGTGAATGATAATCAATGCACATCCGCATAGTCCCATCCTTCTTCACCAAAACAACTGAAGAAGCAAAGGGATTCAAGCTAGGTTTGATATGTCTTATATCCAATAACTCCTTGATTGTTTTCTCAATCTCCTCTTTGAATGATTTTGGATGTCGATGAGTAGCAATAAAGGGCTTGAGCCCTCCTCTAGCTCGATCACATGCTCAAAACTCTTGTCAGGAGGTTCCCCAAGAGGAATGTCACTAAAGACCATATTGCTCTTATTCAAAACGAATTGGATATCCACGTGATAAATTGTCCATCACTATCATGTCCCCGATTTGGAGGCAAATTAATTTAATTAATTAAGTTATCCAAATATTGCTATTTCATAAGGATGATTAATTGATTAATTTAATTAAATTAAATATTAAATTAATTATTTATAAAGTTATCCTAAAAATACAATATCATAAGGTGACTTTATATTTAATTAATTTAATAATTAAAGTGATTAAAAATAAAATAATATCAAAAGGTCACTTAATGAAATAAAATAATATTTTATTCTAGAAGCTTCTTGGTGATGTGTTATGAAAAGTATAAGAAGAAGCTTTGGCTATGCATTTGGGCATCTTGAGTTGAATACACCTTTTCTACTACACTGCTGAAGCTGAATGCTTAGCTTGTTGATTTCCAATCTTTGTTTGTGAAAGACCAAACCTAGCTGGTTACTTCCAATTTCGGTTGTGAAATATCAACTCTAGTTTGAAATATTGAGGAAGTTACTTTAGACTTCTATTCGTACTTCATTGGCAAAATTTTGTGGCCTTTAGCCAAATCTGAAGATTGAGAAATTATGTATCAAGCAATAGAAGAAAATCGATTTTGGCTCTTGGCTGCAATTCCATCATTGAGGGCATATCGATTTAGCATTGCATGATTTTCACATCCATTGGGCAGCTGCAATTATATGTTTGCATTTCCAGGTTTTACAATTCATAAGGAGGCTGTGAATGTGTGTTTGATATTGCATATCATCCAGATTTTAATTGGCGCCTCAAAGGTCAATTCGATCTGCTTTGAGTGATCATTTGGAGACTTGAGGGAGGCGATTACATCCCAACAAATTCAAGGAAATTCGTGGCACTCGTGATCCCCCAGGCACTGCAAACAGAACCACAGATAAGCTGCTATCTGGAGATAGGAGACAACAAAGAAATCAGAGGATAAGCACTCCAAGAAGGGCTGCGATTTCATGTGTATGAGCCCTAGAAAATTCGTGGGCATTGGAAGAAGCAAGGCGCTGCTTTTTTGAGGTTATGGTATGCTTCATCAATGAGAATCGAATAATCTCTTGCTGGCTGCTATTTTGTATCAGGTTCTTTATCAGCATTGTAATTGCATTTTGGAGTCATAGTTTCAAATAGAAATCCATTGTTGTTTTAACATCATAGCATTGTAATATCAGTCTTAGCTTTGCATATGTATTGATGTTATACACACAGCAAGATAGCATAGTAATTTGGCATTACAGTTTCAGTCACTTCTATGTTCTTGAGAAGGATCAAATTCCATATGTATTAGTTCTGATAGCACTCATCTCCAGATTGTAATCATTTCTACTTCATTGCAATTTCATATTAGAATCATAAGGAGTTTGCATGCCAATTGTTTGACAAAATGTCAACTGGCTGTAGGTGACTATTGTCATGAAGTTAAGTCATTTATTTGCATTTGAAAATACAAAGACATATTTGCACATCATCTGTATTGTTGTTAGACTTATTAGTTATCAATTCTAAGCGTTTAAAAATCATTGTCAAGTGCCAAAAACCAAAACACAGCAATCAGAAGTTTATATCAGCATATATCAGCTTTGCATGACAACTGTTTCACGAAATGTCTTAGGCATGATGAGGTGAAAACAAGGTCAGATTTTTCCAGGGACATTACAATCATCCACTAAAGGGGTTTTAGAAGAAATTAAACACAGGTTTATCCAAGCAACATCACCATGTCTAAATATACTCTCCATCCTCTTAGTTGTCAAAACCCTGGGTACACCATTGGACATAACCCTTAGGAACACCTTCTTCCCATCCACTCTAAACTTCAACTCCATAGTCTGAAACTTTTGTAGGTACTTTCCCACTGAGTGTAACCATTGAACTCCCAAGACTATATTGGTCTCCCCAATGCCTACTACCTAACAATCATCGATGACTATGTAGTTACCCAACACTATGCTCAACTGAGGGATTCATTTAATAAATTAATACAAGTCACGGCGAAGCCATCTACAACCATCACATTGAAGCCCTCAAAATCCTCTATCTATAACCCCCTCTTGGCCACCAGGGCCTCATCTATGAAGTTGTAGGTTGCCCCACTATCAATCAAGACTGTAACTCGCTACCCCTGTAAGACTCCTCTTACTTTGAATGAATTATACCTAGGAGTACCAGAAAGAGTCACGATGGTTCCTCCCTTCTCTTCTTTCGATTGGTGTCCCTCCCCATTTGTGGGTTCCCCATTTGAATCATCCTGCTCACTACCAATAGCTCCTTCTATCTTTTCCTCCTTGCCATCTAAAACCACCTCTATATAATTGTTACACCCCGATTGTATAGCTACTATTGCATAGGGCAATTGATTGTAATAGTTGAATTAATGTGATGAATAAAACATGTTGTTTCTTGTTATCGATTTAAATGTTAGTTCTATTGACGTTATTCTTGAAGAATGTGCATGCAAAGTTATGGAGTAATGTTTATTCTAACTTTTAAGATGTTTTATGGATACTGATATGTTGTGAGCATATGACTCCCATTAGCGTGTCATTGAATGCAAGTGTGCGAACCATTCCTCTAAGCAGAGGAGAAATATCACTTGAGAGAGGAGCTTGATCAGGTAAACGGTAACGAGAACCATTTGAGCATACACACACGTCCCTTAGACTGAGTAAGCTAAGTCAGTCTGTTTGAGTTAAGGGTAAATCGTTCGTAGGCTTGTATGTTGGCATTAGGAGTCTTGTCTACTTTTGAATGCATGTATAAGTGATGTTTATCTATGTAACTGTTCATGTTATTACAATCATTATGATGGTAACATTATTGGTTAGGAGGTGGGCATATATACATGCATATAGTATATACACATATCCATAGGTATATTCATATCGATACAAACGTATGATGCCAAATGGTTATGCTCATACGAGTGCATCGATATAATATACATACATATACGTGTACATAGAGAAATATATACTGGCGTATATACATGTATATATACCCACAACTAATGATATATGTGGATATTAATAATATTAAATTATTATTGTTTGACAATATATATATATATATATATATATTATATATTATGTAAATATATATATAAATATATTAAACTAAAATAATTTATATATATATATATAGATTACTAAGAGTAATTAAATATATATATATATATTATATTTTAAATCTCATTGTTGGAAAATTAAATTAAATTAAATTCCACTTGAGTTTATATTTTAATCAAACTCTCAATTTATGGAAATCGATTTATTTTCTAAATTGCTCTCCAAAGAGGAAATCAACTTATTTCCTAAAGTGATAATATTGGAATCGGACTTTTTCAATACTCAAATTATTTAAATCATTCTTTTTAATCAAACTTTAGAATATGGCAAAGAGGAAATATTTCATTGGGAACTATAGTGAAACTTTGGAGAAAACAAAAAGAAATGGCATGTGAAGAAAATACGCTCATGGGCTGAAGTGCACGCCATGACCAGGTCTGTGGGAATGCAACACAGCCATGGATGTTGTCATCTGAACCAAAAATTTAGGCAAAGTGGTGAGCCATTAACCTTGACCATTTCAGGAAATGGAATCATCAAATAGATGGCTACATTAGCGCCAATGCTGGAGACACCTGTAGGTGTCGATTCACCAGTTTTAACATGTGCAAAGGTTTGAAACATTTTTTGTTGCTGGAAGTCGACTCACCACTTTTGAGTTGTGTACGAGTGTGGAAATCCGCCACATTTCAATTGGAATTGTTCAAAACATAGTTCTGGCAGTTTACATGCCTTATGATGTGGAAAATTGTTGGGCAGAGGGCTCTATATATAGCCACCCTATTCATTCTTCATTATCACTTATTAAAATCCAAGTTTCTTCCATTTTTTGAGAGGTTTTATTATTCATATTTGCTAAGAGCATTCATATTTCTGAGAGTATCAACTTATCACATTCTGAGTTAAATACTTCAATTCGGATGTGACCATTACCAATGGAATAATCAATTCCGAGTGATTATATTCTAAGAGAGAATTAGCATTTTTGAGTAAACCTGAGAAGGCAAGTCTACAACTTGAGAAGGATTTGCAGACAACCATAAGTGTTGGAAGTGCTAAGACGTCATCTTTTGAAGGGACGCTAAATCAGGCATGAGATATTCTTTTGCTATTCATTTTATTCTTGAATTCTAAAATGTTATAATCTTTTGGGGTTACTGTTTGTGCATTGGCAAGAATTCATTTCATTAACTACATTTCCATGTAAAAGAGAAAATGAGTTATTATATGAATTACATATCAGTTTGTATTTAGGAAGTAAACTGTATAAGGAATAAGCCTGCATATTTGTGTGAAATGCATTACTTGTATGATCTCCATATTAGGGGAATATGTTGAAGTAGTTACTAAAATACTAGGACAGAAATGAAGGCATTGAATTAAATAACAAACACAGCTTAAGTTATTGGATTAACTTAGATAAGCTTATGAAACTCCCAGGATAAAGATTTCCAGTATAGGAGGGATTTTGTGGTTACTTGTGATGCTGTTTCATTTCTAGTAGGTTAGTATGTTGTAGGCTATCTGGAGTACGTATTACCCACTGAAGGACAAACCTATGCGTAGTGTAAGGAAGCCTTAAGTCAAATCGACCCTGACTAGTGCATGTGATAGATGACCTTCATTCAAAGTACTGAATGAGAACACTTTGGCCAAAGTAGTGAAATGTACGACATCCACTTAGATGTGAGATAATTGAGACTACACTGTCAGTTCACCGTGATCCTGTACTACATACTAATTCGAGATTGTGAAATAGCAAGGTTCTAGTTATGTAGGGCACAACACTATGCTCAGTTGGTAATCATTAATGGATACCCTACCAATCTCTTGGTTCGAAGGGAGGGCCATCTATTGAATAATAGATGTACAGGCAACTGCATTATAAGTCCATGGTTGGAGGAAAAGTGCCCGAGTGATGTTTCTCCTTCACAGCAAGCGACCAATGTACCAAGATTTGAAAGGACGAACTCCTAGAACTTCTTACTACAATTTGTTCTAAAGCTCATTGAAGCTATGTTAGTTAAGGTATGTATCCTTGTTTCATGTACTTGTGAGGTTACCATATTGAAATGGAATCTTTATTGTAAATTGATAAGGCAACTTGTTCATGTATTCTCAATAAAGAAAGGAAAAATTTTATTGCAATGTCATGTTAACACGTTTACTTACTTGTAGGATGTAAATTATGAAACCTTTATTTTATGTACGGGTTACGGTCTTTACAATAATGCCATGTCCCCAATTTGGAGCAATAAGGAGAATTTATTAAATTAATTATTTATAAAGTTATTAAATAAATAAATATTAAAAGATGACCTTATATTTAATTAATTTAATATTAAAGTGACTAAAAATAAAACAATATTAAAAACTCACTTAAGTAAATAAAATAATATGTTATTCTAGAAGCTTCCTGGAAATGTTTGTGAATTCTTTATAAGAAGCTTTTGGAAGGCATTTCAGGACATCCTGGATTGAATACATTTTCTGAATATTGGAGAGCTTGAATGCTTGGCATAGCTCGAGAAGTTGAATTCTCTAAGTTTGCTAGTTTCGGTTGTGTCACACCAACCCTGGCTAGGTTGGAGTGAGAGCCATTTCAGTCTTTTACATTATGCCCAAAATTTAATGGCCTATGGCCAAATTTTGATATTAAAAGAAATTGCTTTCAAGGAAGATATCTACAGATTTTATAGTGGCAATTTCAGATACTGTGATCAAGGAAAAAGGGATGACTGGAAGAGAATATTTGCAGAATTTATCAAGGAAAGAAGGAAGGACGAATCTGATTAAGGAGGACGATATCTTTGAGAGTTCGATTTTGTGCCTTGTTCTCATTCATGGCCCAGCTGAGATGCACTTAGGAGAGGTGCGATTTTGTTTTGGGAGGAGAAATAAATTCAAATAAAATTCATGGTGTATCGATTTCAGATCAGACTTGGAGCACTTCAATTAGGAGGGCATGGCGATGAGTTTTGATATGTCTAAGAAGAATTTGGAGCTGCTATTATCATCATATCAGTTGTGACAGTTCAGAACATGGGCGACCTTCTTGGAGGCACGATTTCATCACATTTATTGGATTCACATTGTATGTGTGGCTGCAAATCATCTCAGCACCAACGTCAAGCTTATCCCAGGTTTTTCTAATGTATTTGCATTACATATCTCATCCTGTAATCGCTGTTATAGTTGCATCAGCATAGTAGGATTACCATATTTGCATCTGATATCTCTTGTAGCCAAGAATCTTGGCAAAATTATTGTAATCAGTTTGCACAATTCAGTTAATGAGAAGAAGGGGTTACATGCTATTGACTTGTCATTTTGTACTTAATTAAGGATGCATGCCAAATGTTTGTAAAAATGCATAGTGGTTGTAGGTACACATTTCGCATATGTAGGACATGTATTTGCATCTGAAAATACAAAAAGAGTTGCATCTTCACTCTAGACATTTAAATAATCATCTTAGAAGCTATTTACAAGCATTTAAACCTCATTGCATCAAAACAAAACAAAAACAAAGAAAACTGAGATACGGAACCAACAAGTACAAGGTTGCAAACAAAGTGTTTGTCAAATTGTCTAAGGTAGAAAATCGGGCCTTTTACATCAGATTTGACAAGGCAATTTACAGTGGTATCAAAGCTTTCGTTTCTACTGGCCTGTTTGGGTTATGAGCGAAGAGAGTTGGGACATTCCAATTCAAAGTCTTTTTGACAACTCTTATAGAAGGTTGAGAAGGGGTCCAAGTCCGTTTGATGATATGGAGGAAAGTAGCATTCAGCATATGCTTAGTGATCTTGCAAGGGGTCAGCAAGAACTGTGGGAAGAAATGGCGAAAGGACGTGAAGAGTTATCACAGATTCTCAGACAACTTTTGAACAATGGAAACAACAGTAGGAACAATGCGCAGAATGGTCAAAATGGTCGTCATGACAACAATGATACAGCGTAGAGGAATGTTAGGGCAGCTATCAGAGTGACTCTGAGGCCTCTCATGCCTCAATTCTTGGGTGAACAAGTTGCTGAAAATCAGGAGCAGCAAGCACATGAGGAAGGATTTTCAGATTATTTGAGAGAGTACAACTCTTTGGGAGATGAATTTCAAGCTGCCATGTCTCTAGAAGACTTTTGCAATCTCAAACTTCAAAATAGACCAAGGAACAACAACAGAGGGCAGTGAAACCAGGAATTACTGCGGAAGGTTTGGAAACTCTCAATCCCTTCCTTTGACGGGTCTAGCAAATGCACAACTAGAGCATGGGTGCAGAAGTTGGATACCTACTTCCAACTTAACACTATGACAGAGATCGAGGCTATCAAATATGCCACCTTACATTTGGATGGTGAGGCACATGAGTGGTGGTACCATGGGCTTGTCACTTTGGGACATGCTAACATCACATCCTACTTGGAATTCACACAGAGACTCATTGACAGATTTGATCAGAAGGATCCAAAACTTCACTTCAGAGAGTTAGCACAACTCCAGCAGAGTGGGTCCGTAGACTCCTATATCTCAGCATTCTAGCATTTGGCAGTTATGGTGACTGATATTTCATAATAGCGTTTTGTGATGCTTTCCATTGAGGGTTTATTCGAACCCCTCCACGGTTGGGTTAAGGCCTTCAAATCAGATTCCCTTCAGAATGCGATCACTAGAGCTAGAGAAATGGAGTCTAGCCATCAAAAGAGAAAATCCTCAAGCAATCTAAAGAACAAATCTTCCTCCCATAGCTCATCTCCGTTAGAAGATACAGGGGAAAAACCTTTTCCTAAGGAAGGCAATAAGAAGAAAAAGGCAGATGAAGATTTCCATAGGGAGTGTAGGGAGAAAGGAATTTGCTATCATTGTAAGCACAAATGGGTGAGTGGACATCGTTGCTTGGGAAAGGGAAAGGCTCATCTCATTGAGGTAGCATCAGAAAGTGAGGATGAACTTGGAGTTGAGGACAACAACAGTTCAGACGAGGAGTTGGAAACTAAGGGCTCCCTTGGTACTCTAGTTGGTTCACCTATGTTCAACCCTTTCAGAATTAGACAAATTCTACATGGCCAGCACATCACGGTTTTGGTTGACAATGGGGCTACACATAACTTCATTGATTCAGCTTTAGTAGTGAAGCAAAAATTAACAACTCAAGGTTTTGAAGGGTTCAAAATCATGGTAGCTGGTGGAAATAGGTTGACATGCAAAAGGAAGATTTCTCAATTAAGTATCACTCTCGACAATTATACCATCACAGATGACTTCTTCATGGTGGATTTGGGAGATAAACATACAATATTGGGTATTCAGTGGCTCTATTCATTGGGAGAGTACTCACAAAACTTCAAGAAGATGACACTCAAGTTTAGGACAGCGAGTGTTGAAGAGTGGTGCTTAGGGATAAAGCAGATAGAGAATCCAAAGATGTATCAATAAAGTGAATGGAGAGTACTCCATGGGCAGCAGTAGGTGATAATGACTGGAGCCCACCTAAGGTGTGTTGGTATGAGGATGACACAGACACGACAGGAGTGGATGGCGTTCATGATGATACTACCTTTCTGACACCAGGATGTGAGCCACCTTCCGATGTTGGTAATATGGAGAGGTATACACATGGTGTTCCATTGGCGCAGGCAGGAGGATTTCACCTTGACTGCACCTTGAGGTGCATACATCAGTTCTCTCTTGACCCACATGTTCAAGATTTGATCATGCCATTGATGACTCAGAGAGGTGGGCTAAAGAATAGGAAATCAGATTCAAGTGATTCCGGTGGAGATGGTTTTTGGAGCACTTCGTTGTATGAGGATTATTACTGTAGCACTTGGTGTCTACATACTAAGGTTTGGGGTTCAGGAATTTCCTTGATGAGTGATTGGCCTCACAGCTTGATGGGGTATGTCAATGACATGAGCTTCAACTACATTCTGTGGATGTTGATTGGAGTTCTTCTCAGGATCGTTTAGGATCCAAGTGGTGGTGGACAAGTGTTGTGGTAGTTGTGAAGGATTGGTAGATGCGGATTGCTTGAGGGCAAGCAATCTTTCGGAAGAAAGGACTATCATGTCCCCAATTTGGAGCAATAAGGAGAATTTATTAAATTAATTATTTATAAGGTTATTAAATAAATAAATATTAAAAGATGACCTTATATTTAATTAATTTAGTATTAAAGTGACTAAAAATAAAATAATATCAAAAAGTCACTTAAGTAAATAAAATAATATTTTATTCTAGAAGCTTCCTAGAAATGTTTGTGAATTCTTTAGAAGAACATTTTGGAGGGCATTTGAGGACATCTTGGATTGAATACATCTTCTGAATATTGGAGAGCTTGAATGCTTGACATAGTTGGAGAAGTTGAATTCTCTAAGTTTGCTAGTTTTGGTTGTGTAACACCAACCCTAGCTAGATTGGAGTGAGAGCCATTTCATTCTTTCACATTGTGCCCAAAATTTATGTAATGTCCCCTTCTCATCAGTGATCTGTTCAGACGCTCATCAGCCTATTCCGGAGGCCCGTAGGCTCGTCGAGGTAAAATTAGGTTTTCCATGTTCGGAGGTTCTATGGCTTTTCTAGGAGTTTACTATTTATAATAAATTCTATTTTTGGCAGTATGCAGTTGTCAGTCTTCAGTTCTTAGTTGGAGCAATTATATGAGTTCAAGTTCTGGCTTTTGAAAACTTTATATTGGTGAATTTTGTTAATAAAGGCATTAATGTTATATTTTGCAGTTGACCCTTGACCTAGGGAAATAACTTCAAGTTGTTCTTAAAAAGTGGACTTGATGGGGGGCGCCTTCATAAAAGGAAGAATAAAATATTAATAAAGTCTTAATGCCTTGGAAAGTGGACGCCTTTCTAATGAAGGAGTTAATATTTTAAAATAAAGTTATAATGTTGCCTTGCAAATGGGACACCATCTTGAGGAATTAAAAGATTTTGAAATTTTGAAAAGACTTTTGTGTCTTTTGGTGTGTCTTGAATGGAATTCAAAGAGTCTTCTCCTTTTCTATAAAAGAGAAGCACGGCTCCAGCATTTGGCATCCATGAACTTTGCTACTGTTATGCTGTCGGAATGACAACTGAATTATTGCTTCGAGGAATGCTTACCTCCTAGCCTCTTGTCCAATTTCGTGTTTGAAAGATAACACCTAGTTGGCTATTTTGTTTCTTCTCAATATCAGACTAGCAGATTGAGCTCATATGTTGAAGAATTCTGGAGTTTTTGTCAATTTTGGTTTTGCTGGTTCATCTATAGCTGAAGGTGATTTTCATTCATAGCTTTAAATTCAATTTGAATTTGATTCTGGGTATTTAATCAATGAATTTGCTGACCTTGGGCGACCCTTCATGCCCATTTTGAGAATTTATTTTGGAGAATCTGATTTTTAAAAGAAAATCGTCCCTTCAAGGAGGGTCGTACCTTTCTAGAGAGCCTTGGGATTTGTGCAAAATAAACAGAGGGACTTTGAAGGAGTTTCTTGTTTGCAATTTGGGCGCCAACCTCCTAGGAAGCAATTGCAATTGATCTCAGCCAATTCGGAGGTATAATGAAAGAGTTATGTTCATTTCTTCAAATTCACAATTGCTGGTTATTCATTCCAGTTTGCTGATTTTTATTATCAGACTTTAGAAACTCAGAATTTTTATTCATGTTCAGCATTTTTGGGGGATTCTTATTTGTGTGGGATCATCCAATACTTATGTGCTTTGAAGTTATTGTAATCCTCATGTAATTTGCAGCTTTCTTCTATATTGTAAGACTATAAACAGTAGTATTGTTCCAGTCCTTTAATCGCTGCAATTATTTCTTCTTTTTTCTCACATTAAATACCCCTCGATGGTTTACCGCCAGTGTGGATAATTGAATTTGTATCTCTCTTTGTACCCACTATCAAGTGGTGAATCCCCACTCTTAAGTGGATGCCCATCGCAGCGGATGAATTAGAGAGTTGAATCTTCATGGCTGGTTATCCGCCTAAGTTTACTTCCTATTTGTAATAATTACTCCGTCATATGTTAGCACCTCGCCCTCACTGGGATCTTGTGTGCACATTCTTGACGTTGAGTTTTATTTTCAGTTCAGTTGTATTCAATTTTTGTATCAAGTTGAATCCTAGGGATCCTCTGACCATATGCCCGCCCCTCTTCCTTAAGTGGTTTTAGGGCACATTCTTGGTTAGAGTTGTTTTGATAGATTTTGGATTTGGAGCTAACGCTAATCAAGTTGGCCAAGTGCTGGTTTGTGTTGTGCAATTCAACGAAAAAATTGGTTAGCATATTTCAATTTAATGGCCTATGGCCAAATTTTGATATTAAAAGAAATTGCTTTCAAGGAAAATATCTACAGATTTTATAGTGGCAATTTCAGATATTGTGATCAAGGAAAAAGGGACGACTGGAAGAGAATATTTGCAGAATTTATCAAGGAAAGAAGGAAGGACGAATCTGATTGAGGACGATATCTTTGAGAGTTCGATTTTGTGCCTTGCTCTCATTCATGGCCTAGCCGAGAAGCACTTAGGAGAGGTGCGACTTTGTTTTGAGAGGAGAAATAAATTCAAATAAAATTCATGGTGTATCGATTTCAGATCAGACTTGGAGAGCTTCAAATAGGAGGACATGGCGATGAGTTTTGATATGTCTTAGAAGAATTTGGAGCTGCTATTATCATCATATCAGCTGTGACAGTTCAGAACAGGGGCGGCCTTCTTGGAGGCACGATTTCATCACATTTATTGGATTCACATTGTATGTGTGGCTGCAAATCATCTCAGCACCAACGTCAAGCTTATCCCAGGTTTTTTTAATGTATTTGCATTACATATCTCATCTTGTAATCGCTGTTATAGTTGCATCAGCATCCATATTTGCACCTGATATCTCT
Organism: Sequoia sempervirens; assembly: GCA_007258455.2. NCBI lineage: Eukaryota > Viridiplantae > Streptophyta > Pinopsida > Cupressales > Cupressaceae > Sequoia > Sequoia sempervirens. Next base: position 155,217,655 of record VDFB02358134.1, on the reverse strand, counting down.
TGTAGCCAAGAGTCTTGACAAAATTATTGTAATCAGTTTGCACAATTCAGTTAATGAGAAGAAGGGGTTACATGCTATTGACTTGTCATTTTGTACTTAATTAAGCATGCATGCCAAATGTTTGTAAAAATGCATAGTGGCTTTAGGTACACATTTCGCATATGTAGGACATGTATTTGCATCTGAAAATACAAAAAGAGTTGCATCTTCATTCTAGACATTTAAATAATCATCTTAGAAGTTATTTACAAGCATTTAAACCTCATTGAATCAAGACAAAACAAAAACAAAGCAAACTGAAATACAGAACCAGCAAGTACAAGATTGCAAACAAAGTGTTTGTCAAATTGTCTAAGGCAGAAAATCGGGCCTTTTACATCAGATTTGACAAGGCACTTTACATATAATGAATCTTCCCTTTCCCCAAACACCTGTGACCAAGCTCCCAAGCTTGTTTGCAAGAGAAGAAAAGTTTTTCTTGTGTAGTTCATTTCTAATCTCATCATCCATGTAGGTCTTCTTTGGCCACTCCTTATGGAAAATTTTCTTATCCTTCTTTGGTGGGAATAGTTTGGGTTAGAAAAAAATTTTTGGTGTTGAACTATGCATATTTGTAGCCCTCTTAATGGCAACCCGCAAGGTAATTGGATCAAATGATTTAACCCAACCATGAAGTGGCTCTGTCAATCCCTCCATAAATAAAACAATCAACTTGTGCTCAGAAACATCTACGACCATGATTGAGAGTCTTTGGAACTTGGATATGTAGGAGTCAACTGATCCCACCTATCTCAATTGCGCCAACTCTCTGAAGTGTAGCTCAGGGTCCTTTTTATCAAACCTATCAATCAACCATTGATTAAAATCAGCATATGAGGTGATCCTATCATGTCCTAAGGTCACCAACTCGTGGTACCACCAAATGCAGTGTGGCATACTTAATGGCTTCTATTTCTAACATGGGATTAAGCTGAAAGTATGTATCTATATTTTGCACCCATGAACGTGCAGTGCACTTGTTGGAACCATCAAAGCTAAGAATGGACAACTTGCCCAATCTACGTTGCAACTCCTGATTAGACCCATGTCCCCTCTCTCCTCTAAGCCTATTCCTATATTTGACTTGACAAAAATCTGCTAAGCACATAGTTGCATGAAATTCCTCTCCTAATGATTGGTACTCCCTCAAATAATTTGCAAACCCTTCACCACCTCCCTACTGTCCTACTTGTCCTTTGGGTGGTGCATCTATGAAGTTAGGCAATAGAGGCCTACGTGTAGATCTACTAGCTTCCCTGGAATTGTTAATGGTTGGATTATTTGTATTGGTCGCCCCTCCATAGTTGCCATGGTTTCCATTAGTACCATTGTTTCCATCATTACCATTGTCACCTATATAATTTTTTTTGGTATTAATGGTTTACATCATTTGAGTTATTAATTGAACCAACTGTTGCTGCCCTTTGGCCAAATTATTTAAAATTTGCATAGTACTTGGATTTTGTGGACCATTCCTATCACCCATATTGTCTTCCTCTTCAGAATTTGAATTAAGAAAGTGTTGTCTTTTCATATAACTGATGCATTCTCTGTCCTCGGGATTCATAAATTTATTTCAAACATTCCACAAGTTTACAAAAACCTTCAAGCTGGCAAAATCTCTTGCTCTGATACCACTGTAATATATTGCCCAAATTTTTTATACCAATTTTCAATTTTTTCATAGGTTTAATGTATAGGCATTTCATCAAACAATTGCACATAGTTTTAATTTTGGCAAAATCACATAGATAATCCTCACAGAGCTGATTTTCTCAATTGCAAATGCGAATAACGTTCTTTCTTCAATTGAATACCGAGACAATGTGTAGATAAAATATTAATTAACATTTATAACAGCTATTGTAGTAAATTGATGGTTACAAAGATATTACAGAAAATTCAAATATCACAGAAATTGTAAATACATTAATGGGTGACCTGTTGAAAGCTTCCCATACATCCCAAACAGCAGGTTCAAACACTTTAAATCTCACATTAAATAATATGCAGTCCCCTTAAATGGTATGGCTCCCACATAGGCTATACGGCTGGTCAAAGGATAGTACGGCAGCCTTAATACAGCTGCTATTTCTTCTTATAGGCTGCACTAGCCTCAATATGGGGTTCTATTGGCTTTTAGCAAGGCTTAAAGCCTTCTTTGATGTATCGCTCCATATATGGGATGAATATATTATGATATGGCCTTTCCAAGTGCATAAGAGAGTATGGCTGGGAAAAGCTTAGCTGATACCAAAATATTTATATATTTTTATTTTTTCCCTTTCACATGCAAACACTAATAAATTTTGTATTTTACACTTGCACACACAACTCTTTGATTTCCTACTTATTCCACCATTCACACACACCACTAACACAAATTAATTATTTACCTGCAAGTCTCAATTAATTTGTACTTGGTATTTTAATGCCGGCAATTGTAAATAAAATCTTCTCTTAAGCACAATTGTGAAACCTATGTGATTCCACCTACAAATTGGCTAAGGTAGATGTCCCATCACCAAAACCAATTCCCTTAGGGTTTTCATCCTAAGGTTTTGTTGTGACCTTTTCACACATCACCCCATTCAAAATGGGGACCCCCTAATTTTTGCTCCATTTGGGTCTTTTGGCTTTGGTTTTGCGGCTGTCTCTCTTTGTTCCATTTGTCTTTCCGGGGATGTGCCCATCTTTGGGCCTAAGTTGAAGTTTTGCCTAAGTCTGTGAAATTAGGGTTTTCGTTCTTCAGGCTAGTTTGAGGTTAACTTAAGTGAGCGAATTGAAATCTAAGCTTGGCACTGCGTTCAGAAAGCTTCAGGAAGGTTCCCATTAAATTTTCACTGAATTTTGATGTACTCAATTTGGGATCTTTTTCTCAGGACTTTTGAAATTCTTACTACACCACATTTAGAGCACTTTGAGCTACTTGCCTGCAAAATTTGAGCAAATTCAGACCGCTTTCTATTTTTAGCAGTTCTGGCTTCGGGAGCAAATTTTAGGGTTTGCATGTATGATTTTCCAATGCATGTCAAGATAGTCTTTCTGGGTTTTTTGAGAGCTTCGCAATCATACAACATGCAAGTCAAGTTGATGACTTACTATTTTTAGCAGTTACCCTGCATGCAAGCCAGTTTTCTGGGTTTTTTGAGATCTCTCAGGCAGTATGACATGCAACCAAGTCCGGCAATCAGCTGATCACTTTTCTAGGCACTTACTATTTTTAGCAGGTTCACTCCAGCATCCCCCAAATCTTCAGTTTCACGAGCAAAGCAGTACAGAGCAGAAACAAAGTTGAACAAAGGTCAATAGAGGCACATGCAAGTGAAATTAGGGTTTCCAGCTTTGGTGCCTAAAATGAAGGGTAAAACTTGAGAAAGGTGAAAAACTGATGTATCCCATTGCGATCAGCATCCTTCAAGGAGTCTGCTGGTAAAATTTGAGCGTAATCTGCATACTTACTATTTATAGTAAGTCACCTCCAGAACAGGGCTAAAAATAGCAGGTTAGCACGAAACGCAAGTGTGAACAGGTCAAATAGGTCATGAGGATCACGTTGGGAAAATTTCAAGCCAAGAGGAGTTGCAGAAGTTCGAGAATCGAGGATTTACTAAAAATGGAAAACGAGGGCAAGCAAGTCAAAATTGGCTAAGTATTCAAGAGTCACCCTTAAAAGTTTCCTTAACACTCCAAATGCAAAGAACGCCTAAGGTATGCAAGAAAAATGGCAGTACACCCCCTCAAATGCGCCCATCAGGTGTAAGGAGGCATCAAAAAAGTTCTAAGGCGTGGAAATGGAAGAGGAACCCCTTGAATGCGCCCTCAAGTTGGAGAAATTCTTTCTAAGTCATGAACTGGAAGGACCACCCTTAAATGCGCCCTTGGCAAGAAGTGGGTATAAGAAAAGTCTAAGGCATGGAAAATGGCGTGACCCCCATCAAAATGCGCCCACCATAAGCAAGGTGGTTTGAAATTTTTCTAAGGCATAGAAAATGGCATGAGACCCTTCCATTTGCGCCCAAGGAAGAGATAGGCTAAAAAACACCTACAAAGAAGTTCAATTGTTTTCTAACTGTTGGCGTAACAAGTAACACCTCTGGAATATAAGTTGGTACGGACAGCTATGCACACTACGCAATGAGTGCTCTTCAAATTAGGAGGGGAAGCTCCCTCGTTCTGCTTAACAAAAATGCTTGGAAAGGGAAAAGTAATCTAAACTATTTCCTATCTTTTTGTCTCAGCTGTAGAGGTACAAGGCTTTCAAGAAAACTCTATACGTTGCAGCTAAGTATTTTCTGGTTTCGCAGATCACTAACTACAATTAGGCTTAATTATTTAAAATCTATCCAGTTTTCTCGAGAAAACAGAGCATGAGAAAATGGAGCAAGGATAACTATCTGACGATAAACAAGTGTAGACTCTCAACTTGAAGGCAAGGTGGCACATCTATCAGCTCAATCTAAACAAGTTTATTGGAAACAACAATATACGATAAACTGAATACAGATTCCCAACTTGAAGGCAAGGTGGCACATCTATCAGCTCAATCTGAAAAGTTTATTATTCACACACATCACACGATAACCAAGTACAGATTCTCAACTTGAAGGCAAGGTGGCACAACTATCAGCTCAATCTGAACGAGTTTATTCAGTACAAAACAGATTTGGTCTAACTAAGGAAAGAATTCACCATTATAATTGCATGAAACCCTATGTGGCATAACAATTCATCATAATAGCAAAAACGCATGAACAGATACGAACGAGCAATATTGAAGGCAAGGTAGGCAGGCATATATTTCTCTCTCGTGCAAAAGTTATGTACAAATGAGCAAAAACTCTTATTTATAGACATCGAAAGGTGTAGGGAACCCTAAAATCACCTTGAGTCAACTACAGTCTTGCAATGCATGCAAGATTTATTGCTAAGCCCTAATAAAGGAAACTATACAGTTAATTGGAAAACTACCATTAGTTAACCGAAACATCTAATCTAAAAATGGACAATTGTGCAAACATGCACGTCCTTATTGAAAGTATGTTAACTGGAACACTACCATCAGTTAACATAAACCCTAAATAAAACTCCAAGTAAATAAAGTTGATCTCAAAATAGATATGCATGAAATAAGACAGTGAATCAACTTGAGAAGGTAACACCAAGTTTAACTCCTGTGTATAATGTCTATTCTGAGAGGTGGGAACTGAAGTCTACTGATTGTGATCTCGAGCAACCAATCCCTCAATGAGATTGTTAACTGCATCACTATCTGGAGCTCTGATACTCTATCGAAGAATATTATGCCTGCGCAGCATGTCCTCACCAGCTGTGATCTAGGACTGAAGTTCACCCCTACTCCTTGTTGCTTCATCGAACAACGCTGACATGACTGTAAGCTGATTAATCTTACAGCCAACGGTCTCCCCACTGAAAATAGTATGAGTGAGTGCTTGGAGCTCTGACTATACATCAGTAAGCTCAACATACGCACCACCCTCAATCTAATATCGACACGGCAAGCGAGATACTAGGGTCCTCACAAACCGAAGTGCACTAGTAACGTGCTCTTTACTCTCAACCAACTCTGACGCCATAGTCTCCTCTATCTTTTCCTTGAAAACCAACTGTGTTTTCCAAGAATAGATAGCTTCTCTATCTTCTGCATCTGTGACTGATTCATATGCCATACTCAGGTGAGCAATCATAATCTCATCCCGGGGTCTATTAATTGCCATGTCTTGCTCCTCATCCTGGAGACAAAGACGGGGCTCTCGTGCATTGTACTGCAACTAATATAACTCTGTAAGCATAGCACGGCCTCTAGCAACGAACTCCTCCTCCCACTCATCCAAACGCTTGCCATATGCAACTAAGTGATTAAGTTGACCTTGTTCTGCTAGAGGCTCAAGCATCGGCGGGAGTGTGGCAATGACATCTATCCTATGAACAAGGCTAGAAATGTACTGACAAAGCTGTCTGATTTCAGCCTTGAGGGCTACCTTATCTTCTCCATCTTTCAGCATTCTATCCCTGGCACTGTCTGTAGCAACCTATAGGAGATCAACCTGAGTCCGACGTGTGCTACGACCAAGGTTGACTGTGATAACCTCGAAGTCCTGAGATTCCAACTCATCCAAGCTCTTCCCCTGTGGAGGTATAGCAGTCTCGACGATGATCTCCATGTCAGTATTCCTCTCCACGTGGACCATGTTCTTGACCCTCTTGTCTAGCGCATCCAGGTAAACCTGATCAAAATCTGAATGATTAAGGACATAGGATGGCTGCCTCCTCTTCCTTCCCAGTTGAGCTTCAATCCAAGACTGATCTCGGCTAATGCTACTAGAAGGGTCTATACTAACGATAGGAGGCTGTGACGAGAGTGAATATGTAGAAGAACCACTGCTAGACGGGGAGTCTAAATCCAATTCAATGTGAATTGGTGCTGGTGACTACTCCGGAACTGGTGTAGGAACTTGAGGCTGAACCTCAGGCACTGGCGGACTCTGAACTGGCTCTGTAATAGGTTGTCTATCAGGCTCCGTGTGCATATCAATGGCAAGCGCCTTACCTTTTGAATTGTTTGGCGCTTGACCTTTCTTAGGAGGGTTACTCCTCTTCTTCTGTTTAGGTCTAGATGAGGAAGGTAGCGAAGGATTCACCATTGGCGGCTCTACTCTAGGCACACTTACCCTCCTGGTCTTCTTGTTGTCGAGGTAAAGTCTACTATTTTGAATAACTCTACTTGACCTCTCTTTTACTGTTGTGTACTCCTTGGCGTACCAATCAACTACTGGCAGCGGCTATGTGTCGACCTGCTCTCTGAAAAACTGAGGAAGAACTTCTCCCTCATCATCTGATAAACCTCCCACATCTTCTGATAAGAAAACAGAAATCCGTGAGAGAGAAAAGCGGCCATAGCTACGTTTGCGAACCTCAAAATCATTCGCGCAGTTTGCCCAATAATCTTCCATAGAAGGCTCATGAAATGCGCGTCCAACAAGGTGAGTTGTGTAATGACCTGAAAGATCATAGGCACGTGTCTCAACAAGATACTTGAGATGATATTTCTCGAGCTCCTATCCTGCAACTTTGGCATCAGCTACCGTCTTGCACCAATACATTCCAAACTGAAAAGGAAAATTAGCGGATGGTCTATGCTTGTGGCGTAAAAGACGATGAACATCATGCAACTACCTCAGGAACTCCATAAAGACTGTCTTATCCGAAGGATAACGTGGAAGCATAGCTGGATTTCCTATAAATCCATATAATAGGATGTAGGTGTATGTCAGGAACTAAATAAACCAATCCGCCCAACCATCCATCGCTGCTCTAGCAACTGCCGAGATACGAACGTGCAACTCCTGGTCCAAATTTCTCACTGTATAAGTCAAGAAAGCCTCGTGAACACGCTTGAAATGACGTTCAGCCTTAGTGAACTCAAGCTGATCATAATACTGATAGACTTTCTGAACACTGAGAATGCCCACGGTGTTTAGTCCTCGGAACTGACCCTGATATGCAATCAAGTACACGAGATAAGAACACATGTGAAACTCATAAGCAACTAGGAAACCGGTGATCTGCTTGTGGATAACATCGCTGATGAAGGATGCCCAGTCATAATGCTCCTGCCCAAATATGATGCGACCAATGATGTAATACATCCAAGGCTGGAAAACATTTGCATGTGATTGACCTAAGACACGATTCAAGAGTGTAATTAGAATCGCATACTCGTCCTTGTACTCACCACGACCCACATTGTTTGGCAATCTATTCTTTGCTTGCTTTAACCATCTTTCTGCCATTTTACTCTGGCACTTGTCCACATTAGCATTGAATGCCTGCTTGCACTGCTCCATAGAAATAACTAGACTATTTGGGTGCTGAGGTATACCGAAACTTCTTTCAACGTCCAGAGGCTTGAGACTGCCAATGACTCGTCCATCTACTAACACTATCTCACGAGTAGTAGAATTGTAATGCTTAATACAAGAAATCACGAATTCAATACAATGAACGGAGATAGGTATGGAAGCGGCCTCCAATAACCCAGACTGCTGAATGTTTCGAATAATCAAATCTTTGATCTTAACTGGATCTAGAACTGCTTCTGGCAGCACCTTGTGAGGATTCGTCTCAACTGTCCTGATGAAGTCGTGAGTAAGGACTGTTTTGGTCCTGTATTTGTGCTGATTGTACTGCATTCTGAAAAACTCGCCTGTTGACTGTGAACTCGAATATGTTCTGACAAGATTTTTGGAAAGCTAAAAAATAGCTTGCTGAGGCTAAAAATAGCCTTCTGAAGAGTTATTTTTGGCGAAAAATCTGAGATATGGGTTTTGTCCAGAAAAAGATTCGAAGACAACCCAGAGCGTCAAAAATGTGAAAATATAACTTCTACTCGACCATGCAAAGAGTTTCCAGTTGAGAAAATTAGAAACTCGAGAACGAATGTTCTGGAGTTAAAAATTCTTGAAAAATCAAGCGCACGATTTCAATTCGAGGAAGCTATATAGGAATGATCCAGATGTTCAGACTTGTCAAATTTGCCAATTTCAGGGACATGCGAATTGTATTTTGAGAGAAATTTGAGAAACAAGGAGGAAAAAGACGTTTTTTCTAAGCTCTTTCTTCTGTGAAAATCGCCCCTCTTCTTCAAATTTTATGATAAATGTGAACAAAAACCTGCAAAAAGATTTGTTTGATGAAATCACCCTTGATTGCTGATGATAAATTCGCCTTTGCCTGTAAAATTCGCCTTTTCCTTGAGAAATACGAATTTCCTTAAAGCTGTGAGAATGAATAATGATGGCGCCATGCTTAAATAAGGAAAATTCGCACCATCTTGTTTACTACAAGATTTAAAACTTTGACCAAAATATAAGGCTTCTGATTGGATCCCTTCAGCGAACTGTGACTGACTTGAAGTTCGAAATTTAAATAATAATAAAATATTCATTATGCAATTTGAAATTCCAACATAAAGAGGGCGCCAACTTTAGAAATTCGCCATTTAATGCTTGAATATGCAACAATAAATATTAAATATTCTTTAACATCAGTTGACAAACCATGTGAAGCACTTGGATTCACCGGCGAACTTCACTGATTTCAAAAAGTCTTTATTTGACCTCATAGGCGTCCATTTGCTCAAGATATCATGTTTTTTATTAACTTCCTAATTTGTAGCTAACTACAAAGTTACAACTGGCCATTTTCGACACTGATTCCTGGGTGACCAAATGATCCTGAGACTAAACAGGTGTATTCATTGCGAAGCCTGCAGAGCAAGGAAGAAATGTCTACTGGGAGTCATCACTGCAAAATCCATCATTTAACACCTCAAAAAATTAGGCGCCTTTGATTAAATTGATTTTCAGGAGTCAGACTTAACCATTTCTCAAAACTGCCATCTGACGCTTCAAACGGCTGCTGACGATGAACGGTGAACCCTGCTGATAGGCAACCAAGCTTACTACATGCCTAGGAGTATTCCGCATCCAACGAATATATGCAAGGCATCTGAAAGCTGCATTAAGGACCCTTAAAGTAAAAGCGCCCCTGGTTTGAAAAGGCATGAACACCATTTTGACGAAAGTACAACTCTCAACCAGATGCCCTACTTTGACTTCTGATATCTGGAGCTGGGATGGCCTGATTCGAACACTGTCTGTCTCGACGTGTAGCCAGAAGGACCTACGAGAGAAGACTCTAGAGGCAACGAAGCAAGAAAACTGCTTCTAAGACCTCAAATAGAAAAGCGCCTTTCCCAAGATGGAATAGACGACCAGACTTAGCCATTTTCTGAGCTATCTTCGTTTTTCAGTATTTTACCAAAGACCTCGTACATACGAGCGTTTGCCAAATCCCGGAGGCTAATGGCTGGGGTCGTTGAATAGCTGGAGTAATTAAGTTCAAGTCTCGTGAAGACTTGAGTGCAATTACGACCAGACTAAGCCATTTTCTGAGCTGTCTTCGTTTTTCAGTATTTTACCAAAGACTTCGTACATACGAGCGTTTTCCAAATCTCGGAGGCTGACGGCTGGGGTCGTTGAATAGCTAGAGTAATTGCGCTCAAGTCTCGTGAAGACTTTGAACGTCAATAACCTCATCTGACAAGCCTAAAGGCTAGGCGCCCCTGGCCTACAGAAATACAATGAAATTTATATGCCAATCTGTCTGTGAAATTATGTGCTCGGTAGAATCTCTGCCATGATCTTTCAGAATGTCGGATTAACAGGCATCTTGGTGCATCGCGAAGCCGAACTAGAGTAGCATTGATGTCAGGAAGACCTCGTCAGCAAACTCTGCCATCTCAGAGGTCATTTTGAAGGGCGTCCCTGAGCTACAGGGGCGCAGTTACATCATTTGAGGAAGCTCTATGGTGTGAAGTCTCTCCATAAGCTCATCTTCTGACGCTGACTGCCAGAGCTCTGGAACTCGGATGACTGCGTTTGATCGCTCGTCCGACAGGCAGACTAGTCGTGAAGAGATTGATTGCATCAACAATCAGGAATACCAAGATCTAACCCCCTTTAAAGAGGTGCGCCCTTGAGCTATAGGGGCGCAAAAGCTTGAAAAAGACAAGCTTCTGCAAACTACAACTTTGGAATCATCAACTTTGTCGCCAGTAACCGGAGTTACGAGTCTCGGATAGCCTCGCAGGATAGCTCATCGGATAGGCAGACTAATTCTAAAGAGATTGACTGTAGTTATGAGCATTTACCACAAAATCTAGGCCTTCAAAAAGAAGGGCGCCCCTGGGCTACAGGGGCGCAATTTTGCTTTTCCTTGAGAAATCTTCAAAAATTGACCACTGAAATCTTGATTTTAGCCACTGAAATGACCATTCAAAAGTATAATTGTCGTTGCGAAATGCTCCTCCACCGTGAAATGTTTCATTCTGAGTCTCTGATTCAGGTTCTGATCAATGGATACTGCCTTTGACTGACAAAACATTAACAAAACTCCATGCTTGATATTGCCCAAAAACTGTATTTATCATCATTTTAGCAAGGTTTAGACCATTTTAAGCAAAATGCCTTGATGAAGCAAAAAATTTGATTTGGGTACAACACTAAGTCAGGAAAAATGACATCTTCAAGTACGCCTAGCACATGGAGGTACGCCCAAGAGAGAGAAGATGATATGTGCCCATAAGTTAAACATTAGTGGCAAAATATTTTCAAGGGTGAAATAATTAAATGAACCCCTTCATGTGTGCCCATGAATATATGAAGTTGAGAAATAATTTTCTAAGGGGAGATATTTTAAAAGTCAAGGGGGTCTTGAATATTTTCTAAGGGGGAAATAAATTTTGAAAGAATTACGCTTTGGCTTGTGATTTTAAAATGAACGCCATGGCTTATGACTGTTGAAATTTTCTAGAGGAGATAAAATATTTTTAAGGCAGAGGGATAAAATAAAATACGCCCAAGTCTTTTGAGATAAATTTTTTTTCTATGGCGCCAGGAGGATGAATTTTGTTGAAACATGGATGAGATGAAATTTTCAAATATTTGAAATAATAATTGTTGCAAATTGCCAGAGGAGGGAAAAAATCGAACTTTTGCAAAGTAGTGGAGGAAGAATTAAATGGGTCTGCTAAAATAAGCCTCCTAAAAGTCGAAATATTCTCAGAATCAATTATAAGGGCCATGAAAATTTTCATTTCTCCTCACAGCTGCAAGTGCAAATTTGAGACTTTGAAGGTGAGAAGAAAAGTGTGAAGAGAAGTTGCTGAAGAGAGCAAGAGAATTTCTAAGTGTTGAAGAGATATTAAGTTTGTTGGAGAAGTGTTGAGGTTTGAAGTCAGAATTTCAGTGCTGAGGGCTTTTCCTTTTCGAAGTTCGCTCCATATTTTGGTCATCACGAACTTAATCTATGTTCTAAGTTAAATTCCTAATGAGTATCTTTTATTTTTGCATGATGGTTGAAGTAGGAAGAAGAAATGTTGTAGGGGCGAACAAGACTGCAGGAAAGGCTGCAAATGCTGAATCCAGCAAAGCTAGTGGATCCAAGCAAGCAGTAATCAAGAAGTTGAGCAAGCCATTTCTTCCGGAGTCAAAGTTTACTTCGAAGTTGGTAGAGCTGAGTGACACAAATCTTGGCTCATTTAACTTGGTAGCATTCAGAAGTCGAATGTACGGGCTAGGAGGCCACCCTCCATCAGCCACTGCGCACCATATTATGAAGAGTGGAATTTATGCAACTGTTGGTTTTCCACCAGCCATTCAGTGTCCGGAACTAATCAACGAGTGCGCCAATTGTTATAGGCCAGAGCGAAGAACGATTGTTTCTCCTGATGGAAAGTTATTTTCCAATCTCACGCCTGATGCCATTGGAGAGGCATTTGGACTTCCCACTTCTGATAGGATGGTGTACAAAACAAAGGAAAGAGCTGAAAAGATGTACGCCTCATCTTTTGAGAGATGTGCTGGGATGATTAATTCAGTTTGGATGCAAAAGCCCAAGCCTACTCGCACCAAGTTGCCTAAGCAGATTCTATCGGATGATGTGAAGCAAGAATACTGCGACTTGATAATGATGCCCAGCTAGGTAAACGGAAGCTCTCAATCATATATTTTCAAGCCATGGATGTTTTATTACATCGGAGTGGTAATGGAGGGGAAGGAATGTGTTGATTGGGCCAGAATGATAAGTGACAAATTAGATGAGCAGTTCAGGCACCTGAGGAGAACAAGGACGTTCTACATGAGTTCGTATGTTACATATATGTTGGCTCGGATGACCAAGTATAGAGGAATAACTTACAAGGACCTAATTGGATGTGGTCCTGAGCAGTTTAAGATCTATGAGGCTTGCCCGCTGTTGCACCTGACCAGCACCGCCCACTACAAAAGACTTAATGATGCCTTCACGATGCACATAACCAAGACTCTTCAGCGGAGAACTCGGCAAAGAATTTCAAAAGAGGCCCAGGAGCTGATTGAAGAGTACGAATATTGGTTTATCCAATTTCCGAAGTTCACCTATATTAGGCTGCAGGGGTTTACATCGTATCTGTATAGATTACCGAGGTACCCCACTAACAGGATGGTAATGTTAGAAGTGTCCAAGCAGCTCATTGCCTATGACAAAATTCAGAAGAAGAAAAATAAAGGAGGATTAGACTTCCCAATTACCATGGGATATTCAAATCAAGTTTGTCCCTCATTACAGGCAGCCAAAGAAGCTAAGGATGAGTTGCAGTTCTTCCACCTCACATACCACACCGGCAGGCAAGATTTCGATCCTTACAATAACATCAAAATGGTGCAGAATGTGGAGTACAGACACAAGGCTCATATTGAAGATTTTTGGGCTAATGCGGTGGATGATGCTGAGATTAGGAGAAGGATGTTTTCCAGGATACCATTGAACATGATTAGAGAGTGCGAGATTATTCCAATTCCGAACCAAGTGGAGGAGGACGTGAATGTTATGCAGCCTGATTTTGAGAAGTAAGAAATACAGCGGTCCCTCTTCTTGATTGGTCAACGTCGGAGATTACAGATTTGGACACACTATGCATACTAGTGCTCACATTTACAAGAAATTGGGTGGAGCGGCATGAACAGACTTAAGAGCAGGTCAATTTCTCTCACTTACAACTTGATGGGTGACCAAAGGCCGCCAACAGTCAGAAAAAGGAAGCAAGTCACCCAAGCTTCAGAACCACGAAGAGAGGAACAGGTTCAGCGGGAGCCTCAGAGAGTTGGGGAAGCATCATCCACACTGTCACGGGCTCGCTCTCCAAGTGTACAGGAGGTCTCATTGTTTGCAGACCAAAGAAATAGATTGAATGAAGAACAAGAGTTACAAGAAGCAAATCAGCCACCCCATAGGGAGTTAGTTGGTCAAAGTGTCAATGTGCCTAGAAGAGACAACCAGCAGGAAGAGGAAGAGGAAACAACTACAAATACCTGCTTACAGCGAGAGATTGAGGCAGCTTTAGAGGATGAGACTACTGCAGGGTAGGAGGCTCAAGTTTCAGGAGAAGATACTCAGCAGACGGAGATTGATGAGCCTCATTAGAATGTTAATAGAGAAGAAGTGTGTGAAGAAGAAGCGAGAGAGGAGCAGCCACTCATCATTTGTGACCCGTAGCAGGCAGTGCCGGATTGGCTAAGAGAAAGGATGAGAAGGGATCCTATTGAGGCGACTGACCCGACGATTGAGATGGAAGAATTCCTCAATAGAATCAGTGCACCGCTAGAGAAGAAGGCCAGAAAATTCTCAAAGATTTCTACGGATGAGGATGGTTCTCGCACGTTGCATATGGTCGTTCCCCAGATTGAGTGTGATCAAGATGATGTTGTTCCAAAGAATTATGTGGTCACCACTATGGAGTTAGGCCGCCCTACAGGGGCTCAGATTATTGAAGAGTGTGATAACTCCTATTAGGAACTCAAGGACAGGTTGCTCTAAACCGAAGGAAAGTACAAACGATTGAAGAGGCAGCATAGGACATTGGTTGGTTACGTGCAACACTTAGCCCATCCATGCGGGCAGGAGAATCCAACAGTTGACCTTCCAGCGGAACTCCCTAGAGAATCAGTTAGTGGCTTGGAGGATTTGAGGAAGATGACTCAGGAGGTAGATAGGTGGGTTGGCAGTGTTCGCACTGAGACAAAGAAGTTCATGGAGGATCTCACTCATTCTTATCAACAGGCCTCTGGCATTTTGGCACGCATGGACACCGTTGATCAAGCCTGGAGTAAGACCCATATCTATCGAACTAAGACTGTTCTTCGTTTGGAGGCTTTGATGCACATGCCCTTGCAGACTCTGGTGGAGGGAGGCGTGATACAGGAGGGTGACAAGTATGACTTCACCAGTTGGTATTCTTCAATGGTCACGGGCCAAGGCTTCTTCGATGCGGCATAGGCAGATTTGGCTAGAATTAGAAAGGCCATGGGTAATATTCTAGAAGGAGTCCTAAACACACTCGAGTCTATATTTGCTAGAAGACTAACTCCAAAGGAGATGACTACAGATGGCCTAAAGAACAAATTGGGGCCTTTCTTTTCGGGGGTAAGGTCATTTGTTCAGGAAGATTTTGAAAATGTTTCGACCTTCTCTAGCATTGTCCAGAGTACTTAGGATGCCTTGGTCGCTTGGAGAAAATCTTGTACTCGGCATGGGTAGACGGTCACGGTGCTCGAATTTCAGCTCAACCATATTCCACCTATTTCAGTTCAGGAGGTTGAGGCGGTGTTAGCTAGATTCATCGAATTCGCAGTCAAAGAGAAGGAGAATGGAAACGCCTTGTTGGATGATGACCTTCTAAAGGATAATGGTGGGCATTAATTTCTCATTATGACTTTGAAAAAAGTGGGAATCTTTTTCTCATTTATTACCCCACTCCTCTTTGTGGTGGTTTTTAGGGAAGAATCTTGATTAGGGCATATGTGGCTCAATTTGAGCCATTCATTGTAATTCAATCTAAGTCGTCCATTCGATTTGGCCATCTATAAAAGGGGCATTCCCCCTTATTTGTACATCATTAGAAGATAGGAGCATAGAAATACAGATAGGAGATAGAGCATAGAGAGACATATAGCATAGATTGATAGCATAGCTTAGATTGAAGAGGAAGGAAAGTTTTCGAATTGAATGCTTTGTAAGAAGTTGTTGTGAGCACTCCTATAATAAAAAGAGTTATCATTGCTTGTGGTTTCATCTTTTATTGTGGGTAGCTAGCAAGATTTCTTCGTCCTTCCAATTCACTTAGAATCTTAAAGTAGAACTTAGAGTAAAGTAGATTTTAATTCATGCAAGTAGATAGTAGTCGTGGAATGTGGTGTTTGATTTGAGCAAGCTTCGTTAATCCATACCACTAGCGGGCTCATTGATGGTGAGTTCGCCTTGTGTGGTCAACTGGAATTATTTGGACTTAATTTCGATTATGGTTTATATGTTGGCATGCGTCATTGTGATGGTGTCTTCATATTGAATCGTGATCTGAATACCTTTAGTTACTCCTTTGAAGATTGCACCGATTCTGTGGAAGTTGTCCAAGGTGAGGCGAAGCAGAGCTTGGTTGAAGTTTGCAAGAGTTGATCTCCACGTCCCGCGTTTAAAGTAGATCATAGCATTTATAATCCCTGCAGCTATTCAAATTCAGTACTTTCCAGTTAGTCTAGGAAACCTGTGCTTCATTGACACATCTTTTGAATCTTGTGAAAACCCCTTTCTCTTTAATCTTCGGTTGAACAATTATGTAAGTCCCCCTTGAGATACCAGCAAATCACATTGAGCCAACTGAGACTACGTCCACTGCATGAAGGAACCTTGGAGTTGAATGCATGATCTTTCTCACAATCTCAGGATGCAAGATATTTTGATCAAGAGAGGATAGAGTAACCGTTGGGAACTTTATTCTGTGTTGGTGCGGTCATAAAACACCCATCAACAGGTTTGCTCTCACTAATAGCTTCAAGTCTCCACAAAGAAAATAGAATCAAGCATGAGAAAATGAACTCTCAATTCCTCTTTTATATTTACCAATGGAACTTTCCTAAAGCTTAAAATATTTCATTAAAGCACCTATAAAGTGACTTTAATATTTCCTCTTTTTAATATAATTAAGTCACTTTATGAAATTAATTAAAGTAAATTCATCTGTAAAATTTGCTTTATTGGACAACTTTATTTATTTAATTAATTTATTCCTTGATATTGCCCAAAATTAGTCTACGGGAATAAAATTTAAAAATAGTATAAAATGGGTCATTTCCGGCTACTCCACAAAAGGGGGCTTTACATGGTATCACCAATTTAAGGGACTGAATGGTGACAAGAAAGGAGTCAGCTTACCATTAATTTGACAGCTACATTGCTCCCAACTATAACTCTTTTGTCGATCTTCAAGTTGAGGATTTCATACAATCCAACATGGTATCTTTGACATGATAAGAGCTGTTTGATAAGAGTGTTTCAGGCTTCGCAAACTCTTCATGTAACTCCAGCTTTGAAACTGACTTCTTGCTTTCCATGGCTTGAAATATAGGAAATTTCAAAAGAGGACCTTGCTGTTTTCTAAGAAATCAGAACTTTGAAAGGAAGATTTTGATGTGAAAGCAATAACCAACTCAAGAATTCAACAACCTTACCAATGTGAATGCTTGGGAACTCTCTGTGATAGGTTACCTTGAAGAAAATTTTCACCTTGGTACCAAAAATGAAAATTCAGACTTGAAACCTGCAATACAAATCAAGAGGACTATTTTCTGCTTATAGACAGTAAAGCTTATTTGTTTGTGTTTTGGAATGAATGTACGCTTGTTTAAATAGTCTTACCATACTTTAACTCTTGATTTCTTTCTAAAACTGGCCAACTCAGATAAGGGTGCCATGCCTTTTAAGTGCTTTTTGCTTTCAAACAGGAAACCAGGCATTTCATTTTGGTCTTTACCTAACTTATTTCCCAAGCGCACTTTTAGGATAGCATCAACAAGTGAAATTTGTGACCATCCTTATGTGTTAAAATCACATTCAAGTTGAGGCATGATTTTATAAAGTGATCAACATTTAGGTCACAACTTTGACGTGGCACTACCACATGGAGACAATGACTTATACTTTGTTCATAATTTCATTAATCCCTATCTTGGTTTTGTGACATCATTGCTAGCTTGTGTCATGACTTTGCAGTGGCACTACCAAGGACAAAGTGTGTAATGTCCCCAATTAAAAAGACAACTTAAATTAATTATTTTAATGGTGCAAAAGTAACTTAAGTTCTAGAAAGGTTAAAGTAAATTAATTTTCCTTTTGGGTGAATTCTTAAAAAAGAATAAAATTGAAAAGAAAAAGGTGAGAATTCAAGAAGGTGGTGAGTTGCGGAGTGGAGAATAAAAGTTCTCTATAGTCTTTTGCAAGTATGTTATTTTTGGTTTCTGAGAATAGGTATTCAAGAAGGGAGTCGTGCTATTTTTGAGGAAGCTAATTAAGTTAAATTTGTTGGCCTTCATCGAACTTTAATGAGGCAAATCTGAAGCGTGATGTTGAGGAATTGCGACTAGGAAGATATATCACTATGTTTTCTAAATCCATTGTTCTTCATGATGTTTGACTACAACCTTCTGTTGGGCAAGGAGGTTAGTAAAATATTCATATTTATCTAGCCGTTGTTATCCCTTCAAAACTGGGCGAAATATTGGCATATATCAGGTCGTGGAGTTTACACCTGAATCTTTAGAGAGGCTTAATAAATTTTGTAGCGTATGAACATATGCTAGCAGTCTACCTATTTGCTATGCCATGGGTCTTTCTGAAGCTGTCTCCTTCTATTGACTTGTGGAATTTAAAGTGACGCTGTGTGGAAATCACAGGCCAAGATAATTGAATGAGTTCATGGAAACAAGACGAAGGTAGCACAGGTCTATGAGTTAGTCCTATCACAGGTGCATTTGAGGTGGCTTCTAAGTATCAGCGGTGCATTTGAGTTAAAAAAATTAATGAGTCATGGTCTGTTTGTATTCCCATATGAGTCTTGTTCTTTAATAAAAACCAAAAGTCAGGTTTCATAACTAATAATTTCTAAATCTTTGGTGATTGCAAAGTTGTAATGTCCCCCCCTGTCTGTAGTTTTTTCTTTTTTCTTTTTCTTTTTTCAAGGTTTTCTGGTTTTTTGTGATTTTTGCCAAGAAACATGAAAATACAAATATTTGTGGAATAGCTAAAAAGATAGGAAAATGAATAAACGGAAAAGAACCCAAATTATATTATTGCATCAAGAATACATTGGAATTGTACCCATTTGGCAAAATGCAAAGTTGCAGGTCTGATATTGTTTGACCAGCAAACTTAAGGCTCACAAACTTCGACACCACTCCTCAAAATCTCATTATCACACATCGGAAATGATGCATATCTGTTCTTCTGCCCTGGACGCCACAAAATGGAGTGGTAGCAACTTGAAAACCTGATCGACCAGCTCTAGAGAACCCTCACACCCAGCTACAGGTGTAAGGCCTGCTGTAGATGTACGGCCAGCTTGATGGAGGTTCACAATGCCTTCAAAACATTTGAAAAACCTTCGCTAAAGTCTCCTCAAACATTGATAAATCTTTCCAGTCTAATAAACTCAAATAATCACACCAAAATGCCGCTGCAAATCGAAACAATGATGCACAAGTATAACCGATGGATAGAGTAATCAACAAATCATCCTTGGGATATCTTCCAATCCTGCAGATGATGTTCTTCGTGAGGGTTTTCGTTCTCACAAAGTGAATAACCAGTCAACCAGCAAAACTCCTCTTCAAATGTTCTCCAACATAAAAAGCCAAAAAAGAAAGTGAATTAGCTTTCATACTCCTCCAAACCCCACACCCATGTTGGCAATTAAAATATATTTTATTTAATATAATTTCCCGCCTTATGAATCCCTTTTAAATTTTGGCGCCCAACTTATATTATAAAGTACTTTTTAAAAAACACTTATATCCCCCTTTTAATATAAGTCCTTTTATATAAAAATAACGCATAAAGTTAATTAATTTAAATTAACTTTATTATTACGTTATTAAAATTAAATGCATAGGACCATTAATAAACCAAGATGACTCTAAGATATAATTCCACCATCATGCCCAATATAAAAAGATTGTCAACCGACCATACCACTAACCCTGTATGACTTACTATAAATAGTATGTATAGCCAAAGTGTCTAAATAACGCTCCAGAAGGTGCACAAAGAAACCTCTAAAATGCTCTAAGTTGGGAAGCACCAAAAGAACTCAAAAGGTTGACTAAACAAGTCCGCAAACGCCCTCACAGGACCCCCTAAGCACCCTATTAGTCCACAGGGATCAAGTGATGCACTAACCTCTGCAAAAGATAACTAGCCTAGGAAAAGGGGACATTACAGTCCGCCCTCCCCAAGATTGCTTGTCCCCAAGTAATCCACACCTGAACACCCTGGCCTATCACCTAAATACCGATATCCCAAATAAGCATGTAAAATGCTCTACCAAAACCCCTCTGCAACCACTAGATAATGATAAAGCTAAACTTGGCAGCTCTGTAAGACACTCTCCAAATAAGAAGCAATCTACCAAGCATAGTAAATCCTGGATCCCTCATCCCAACTGGAAGTCCACCATACTCAACACCAATTGACTTCCACTCCACTACTCTAATATAATCTTCACCATGCTAAGAGTGGTGAAGCAACTCATCAGGATCCAATTGAACTAATGTGCCAATCCTGTCACCACCTGGATCCCAACACACCACCTCACATCCATCAAACATGAGACGGTAGAGGTACCTCGCAGTTCCAGCATCACAACACCTCTCTCCAACCCCTGCAAATCTCCCATGGATCTGATGACTACCACTCATAGGTGCCGAAAAATGTGTAACAGCTCCTCTTAGGTTGTTGATATGGAACAGATCAACACATTCAAGATTGTAAGACCGACTTGCGAGGATGCAAATGATTGTGTTGAGGTCATAGGGCAATAGACGTAATGTCCCTACCTTCGACAGCTCAGTCTGTAGCAGAGGTTAGCCTACATTAGGGTTCCCATAGCTCAGCAGAATAGTTAGGGGACCCAACCGAGGACTATAGAGTTTAGCTGGGAGCCTTGTGAGCCTTTCAGTTTGGAGTTCAATTGAAGAATCCAAGGCTAAATTGGAAATATTAAAGTTTGCTTTAATGGAATAGTGAAAAGTGAATAGTAACAGAAAATTATAAAGGGAACAGTGAAAAGTGCCCCCCATCCTAGTAACTCAAGTTGTTTTTAAAAGGTGGCCATTTCTTTAGATGAGGAAAGACCCTTGAGGAGGATTATTTTATTCACTTTTATAAAAAAAAAGCTCATGGGCGGTTATAAAGCAATATGTTGGTCTGATTTTCGGGTATTCTATTCTCATTTTGACAAAAGCCATTACATGTTTCAGCTCTTGGAAGAGGGTTTTAGCAGCATACAAGTCTTCTGAGGACAAAATCCCTTGGAGGATAGTGAATTGGACGAAAACCTAGTTCACAGAACACGGAAATCTACTCTGGGTTTCCATTTGGGCATCATTGGACTTCATTACAGGGTAATTTGCATTTAGAATTGATTGCAGCAGGGGGTTATCAAAAAATAAATGCAGATTTTGATAGTTTATAGTAGCTAAGGCACATTGGTATTTCATTTTATTGCATATTCTTCCACGGCAACAATTTATCTTTGATTTGGCACCTAGGGTTTGGTAAAAGGTTGATATTGCCGATTTTTATCATTATTTCCAGCCTATTGGTGATCCTCTACAACACTTATTTCGTCATCATACTCAGCCATACCGTTTGAATTTGTAACAGCGAAGTGATTCATGATTTGACTTCAATAATCAAGCTACAATTAGAGCTATACATCCGAGTATGTGTTTATCATTTTAGGTAGTCAAATGTTGCATTATATAAGGGTTTTAGACTGTTATTACAAACTGATATAATGTATATTCAACCTCTGAAACTTGTAATCAGATATGATATAGTTGAAAAAAAAGGGATTCTATTGAGTTGCAATTGTTGTCTTTCACTTATGCAATAGTTCTCTTTCATTTCTATGCTTTCCTCTATGATTTTGCAATGAAACTCAAACAAACAATCAACAAAACCAAATCAAACCATGCAAGACAACTGTTTGACATTATGGCAAGAGGGCAAAACTGAAAAATTCAGGGAAGAATCGCTAAGGGATCTTTCAATGGTATCAGAGCTTGGATCTTTCCAGCCTATTGGGTGCGTTCCAAATTGTGTGTACTTCCGTTTGGTTTAGTTTTCAGTTGGGCAGCGTGACGAGTCATCATGGAAAAGTTGCTTAAGGATACACAGGTGTGGAAAGAGTTAGAACAGTCACAACATAAAATCAACCGTCAATTGCAATGATTGAATGATACAATTTCAAAGAAATCTGGGCACTCTAGTGGATCATCTCCGTCTATTAGAACAAGTAAGAGTCCTCATGTTTCACCAACAAATAAAGCAATTATGGCCACCTATGACAAGTATCACTCTCTTCCTCAAAAGATACAAGACATGCTTTCCTTCACCCAATTCTTGGGTATACCGGATGAGGATGAAGATGACTTGATGTTTTCAAGTCCATATTAGCAGCGAAAAAGGAAAGAAATATCAAAAGATAGGAGAGAAACCATTGCGAAAAGTGAAGAGCTTAATGTGCAAGAACAAGGAACGGTAGAAGAATCACTTGTTTGTAGTTTGCAGCCTACAAGTGATCACAATGAACGCAAAAATCAGTCATCAGGAGGCAGTCCTAAAGAAGAAATAACTTTGGATCAAGTGGAGATTCATATCACACCATTGAGTCAACATGTTGATCACAAAATGGATGAGGTTACAATCATGGATCAGCCCATTGGAGATCTTGAAAACATGACACCAGGGTATGACACCTATTCTGATTTTTGCAACAGCAGTTCTAATCATGAGGTAGCATCCATTTCACATGAAGGTAATGATGTTGTTGAGTCTTCCTATGATTGTACTCAAGTTGAGAGTGTTACACATGAGATATATATTGTGGATTCAAGCCACAAAGGTCCTGATTTTTTTCACCATACTATGAAAGATGTTAAAAGGATACAAGGGTTGTGTGATGAGTGGTCACTAAGACCCAAAAAAGCCAAGATGCTCGCTGCCCAAGCAAGACAACACTTGCAACAGGTCAAGGCAAGATGCAATCAGCTTGATAACGCAAGAAGACAAACAGAGTCATACATTAGGTCCTCATTTCTTCCAAGGGAAGAATGTGTAGATGATGAGCATACAAGGGAAGAGCTTCATGAGGCAAGCCCACAAGAAGAGCATGTTGAGTTGTGTGAAGAAGAAAGGAGGAATGATTTAGGATATTCAGTTTGGTCTAGTTTACATCCTGAAGTTTTTGATTGTCTTCTTTTAGAGAGCTCCTTCAAGGCTCAAAACAATGATGATAATAGTTACACACTTGATAGACCAGCCACAAGTGATATATCCATTTGTGTGAAATGGAACATATTTCATTTCAATTTGGCTAGTCATGCATCACCTACAATGAAAGAACAATTGTTAAGATCATATGAAGCATTTGGTCTTGAAGAGCTGATTATGAAGACTAAGAGGTTGTCTACTAAGAAGAACTTGCATTTTGATAATGTTTGGTTTTTTTTGCACACTACATCTTGGGCTTGGTTAGTAATGGAAAATATATCAGCTTATGATGATGATACTTTGACTGAGTATGTTGAAGACAAAGCTTCAAGACATGAAATGCTACGAATTGGGGTTGCAAAGTGTATGCAAGTGCACTCTAACCGTGAAGATTAAAAAAGCATGGAACATGCTAGTGATATGGACAGCAATTGTATGGATTCTTTGGGTAATCTTAATGCTTCTTCTAGAATGATAATTGATTCTACTTCCCCTACACATGATGAAAAATCAGTCTATGGCTGCCAAGGACAATTGGAACAAAAGCCTTTGGTTTTGGAAGACTTGCATGATCAATTGGTGGGGAAGGACGATAAAATTGTTCGACCATTGTCAAAAATGGATAGCACCCACAAACACATAGAAGGCTTCATTTGGACATCCCAAAGAGAGGAAAGACAAAAAGGAATGGGACATGGTATCTCTCATTCACATTCACACTCTTTCAAGAAGGCTTTGGAGTTGATGAAAGAGGATTACCTGCAGTTGCTTAGAGGCAAGTATATGGCAGTCAAATTGGTAAAGGATAAGGACAAAGAGATAGTTGAACTTTGTCTTCTTTTGTGTATGTCTAATTCATTGCATAATTCAGAAAATCAGTCACTTATAACAGCTACTTCTATAAAGAAAAATGTTAATGCAAGAAGTGTAGAAATTGAACAAATTGATGAAGAACATTCAACTTGTGTTGAGGATCATAAAATTACTTCAATGGAGCTAGACAAAGGTTCTGATTTTCAATATGGAGACAACCACTATCTATTCCCACTTGAGAATGAAATGACAAGTTTAGAATGCAAGTAGTCTGATTTTGAATATCATAGCATCCAAGATTAAGATTTCTTTGAGCCACTTCCATCTCTAATCACTTGGAAAAAGCTTGAGACGAATCAAGACTCGATCTTCCTTGATGACTACAATGCATGCATAGAAGAGGATCTCAAAGGTCTGATTTGGGATAGTGATATTCTTCTTCCTCATTCTTATGAGATTGCTACCCTTACACATGGAAAAACTTGTGAAGAAGAGTCAATAAGAGTTGGTACACAAGATGCATGCATTGGTCATGGTGATTTATATAATGCATCTTATTATAAGACTAATTTCAGAAACTTTGGAGCAGCTGTTATAGAGCAGTCCCAAAAGTTGAATGAAGGATGGTTAGAAAAGGAAAAGCGAGCTAAGATGTTGGCTCAACAAGCTAAACTTCATCTTCAACAAATTCATGACATTCACCACTCCATATATGATGATGAACAAAGGTTGGCCAATTCAGAAAATTCAGTTGTTGTTGATCATTTTCACTATTATGATGAAGATTCTTTTGATGACACTCATAGTGGATCGGTCACTCAAGGGTTGTCTTTGATGGGTGTTGATGGCATCCATAGCTCCTCTTTGGTTATGTCACCAATATCCTAGGATATGGCAGCGATATATTTGTTGGTAGGTGACTTCATTTTATTTGGTACTTCATGGATTACTGGCTGTCATACTTGGGTTTCCATTGCACTTCCAGATTTAGCATGGTCTACATCAGCTTTTGAGTCGCTTGGGAGTGTGCGGCATGAAGTCTATTGGAGGCACATAAGGTTCTATATTTTGATTTAGGAACCAGGTATTGATTTGCTTGGTACATTATTTCACATGGATTTCAATATGTTGCTTCACGGTTTGTGGTGTTTGGGTATTTTAATCGAAGTGGAGCAGCAGGTTGTTTGGTGTTCGCTTGAGGGTTACTTGTGTAACTATGTTTCGAGTCAACAGAAGGCATGGATGATAAGGTTGTATATGGCTGAGCATTGTTATAATACTACTTACCGCATGTCTATTCCTATGACTCCCTTTCGAGGATTGTATGGTTATGATGCCTTATCTTTTATGGACTTATTGTTGGGTGATAGTAGAGTGCCTAGAGCTCGAGATTGGTTACAGGATGGACAGGATATCCCTAAGGCACTTAAGGATAATATTCGGCACGCCCAAAATACGTAGATGTATGCAGATCGGCATCGGATTGAGAGGACATTTGAGGTTGGAGACATGGTTTTCTTGCGCCTATAGCCTTATAGACAGAGTACAATTGAGAAGAGTGGGGCGGAGAAGCTCAAGCCTCGGTTTTATGGTCCATATAGAGTATTAAGGAGGGTTGGTGAAGTCGCATATGAGCTTGAGCTACCTCCCGAAAGTAAGATACATAATGTCTTTCATGTATCTTGTTTGAAAAAGGCTTCAAGACAGCATGTTGCCTCTTCACCTGTTCTACCCCCATTGGATGAGGAGGGTCGATTAGTTTTGATACCTGCAGATATTTTTCACATGAGGGAGAGGAGGTTGTGTAGCTGACTGATCAAAGAGTATCTGGTACGATGGAGGGACTTGTCGTTGGAGGATGCAACATGGGAAGGAGAGATGATACTTCAACATCCAGCTTTGTAGTTGTTTAAGGGCAAGCAATCCCGGGAAAGGAGGATTGTAATGTCCCTTCCTTAGATAGCTCAGTCCGTAGTGGAGGTTGGCCTACCATTAGGGTTTTCGTAGGTTAGCAAAATGGTTAGGGGACCCAACCGAGGGCTGTGGAGTTTAGCTGGGAGCCTTATGAGCCTTTGAGTTTGGAGTTCAATTGATGAATCCAGGGCTAAATTGGAAATATTAAAGTTTGCTTTAATGGAATAGTGAAAAGTGAATAGTAACAAAAAATTATAAAGGGAATAGTGAAAAGTGCCCCCCATCCTAGTAACTCAAGTTGTTTTTAAAAGGTGGCCATTTCTTTTGATGAGGAAAGACCCTTGAGGAGGATTATTTGATTCACTTATATAAAAAAAACTCATGGGAGGTTATAAAGCAATATGTTGGGCCCATTTTTGGTATTCTATTCTCATTTTGACAATAGCCATTGTAGGTTTGAGCTCTTGGAAGAGGGTTTCGGCAGCATACAAGTCTTCTGAGGACAAAATCCCTTGGAGGATAGTGAATTGGTCAAAAAACTAGTTCACAGAATAGGGAAATATACTCTGGGTTTCCATTTGGGCAACATTGGACTTCATTACGGGTTAATCTGCATTTAGAATTGATTGCAATAGGGAGTTATCAGAAAATAATTGTAGATTTTGATTGTTTATGGCAGCTAAGGCACATGGGTATTTGATTTTACAGCATATTCTTCTACAACAACAATTTATCTTCGATTTGGTACCTTATTCGTGGAGTTTTGATCAAGGCTGCTTGTTGGGTATTTTGGGAGGCACCTAGGGTTTGGTAAAAGGTTGATGTTCCCGATTTTTATCATTATTTTCAGCCTATTGGTGATCCTCTACAACACTTATTTCGTCATCATACTCAGCCATACCATTTGAAGTTGTAACAGCTAAGTGATTCATGATTTCACTTCAATAATCAAGCTATAATTAGAGCTATACATCTGGGTATGTGTTTATCATTTTGGGTAGTCAAATATTGCATTATATAAGGGTTTTAGACTGTTATTACAAACCGATATAATGTATATCAAACCTTTGAAACTTGTAATCAAATCTGATATAGTTGAAAAAAAAGGGATTCTATTGAGTTGCAATTGTTGTCTTTCACTTATGCAATAGTTCTCTTTCATTTCTATGCTTTCCTCTATGATTTTGCAATGAAACTCAAAAAAACAATCAACAAAACCAAATCAAACCATGCAAGACAACTGTTTGACATTATGGCAAGAGGGAAAAATTGAAAAATTCAAGGTAGAATTGGTAAGGGATCTTTCAATAGAGTATCATCCCTATGCCGCTCTCCCATCCAAAGGAGATGATGCAACTCTCCTCCAAACTCATGAACAGTTGTCCTCCAAGAGTTATGAAAGAGATCCTTGTCCCATGAAGTATGACAGTCGTCCCCTATAAAAATATGAAGTAAAACTCCATGACTACAGGCTAGAGCACCACTGCCATCATGCTCACTAAAATCACCAACTCCCCTATATCCTCGTTTCCCCAAGTGTATGCCACACATGGGAAAGCACCTCCATCAGAAATTCTTGAAGCAAGGACGCTACAAACTCTGCCCAAGAGACATTTGCATGATAAAATATTGATCACTATTCCGGTATACAACCATCTAAGAGAAACAAAGCCGAAGACCCACAAGTTCTAGATCCATCTTCCGAAGATGGAAACACTCCATCCCAAAATGGATGATATAAATCCTGAGTCAACCCGCACTTATGCATCATCAAATCATCCATTTGTGGAGTGAAAGAGAAGTGATGAGCACTCCTTACTATGTAGTCAAGGTGGAATGCGCCTGCTTGCGCCAATGATAGACCTGCATAGTCATTGGGATTCCATGCTTCATCCTTCTCAACACATGAATCAGGAAGTGGCTCACAACTCCAATCTTGAAGGGAAAATTTGGTAGCTCCTCTTCAAGTCCTCTCTACAAACCTGGTAACAAAATCCCTATCCGATAGCAACTGGAGATATTTTGATTTCATTCCCTTTAGGGCACGCTTGATAGTTTGCAGACTAGCTATAGAAGTCCCAACTACCACCCCTATCTTCCTTTCCTCCAAAATTGTGTTGACCACAAGAGGTACTCAACAAACTTCTCTGTGTTGTCGAAGCGTGTTAAGGTTTGAACAACCTTATCCTTGGTAACCTACAGTTTTTCCTTAAGGTCTTGTGTCTCATCGGGCTCATGCCTACAATCAGCCTCAACCAAAGCATTACCTAATCTACTAACAAAAGTAGGAGACATGCTCCCGCTAGAGGATGCCCTGCAAACCTCATGCAAATAAGAAGGAACGGCATGATGATTCCACACGCTAGTCACACAAGACTTTGCCTCATCATCACAAGACTCACTTAAAACTATCTCTACTTCGCCAATGTAGAATCTTGTGCCCCTATCACTAGTGGATGCATGCACCTCACTACTGTCTAGTCCACAAGGTGTGTGCATCACCACCTCTGTTGTATTTGTGTCTTGAGCCCTCAACTGGCTCTCCCACAAAGGTGACTCTTGATCCCTATAATGCAAGCTATGTGTGAACTCAGAAATCTCGGAATCATACCGATCCTCAAACACATGCGAATCTGAAATCTCCTCATGCTTGACCAACCTAAGGGGTTCTCCCCTCAAACCATGAGTACCACTCTCATCCACAGGTGTCATGGCAGCCATAGTAAATTGATTTTCTACTGTAGATGATGATGATTGAAACAAGCTCAATTCCACATAGAGTTCATCAATTTGAATCTTTGATTCTTGAGGGGCCTTCTGAGTGCTCTTCAAGTAATCCTTAGTAATCATAAGCTCATCAATAAGCTTATCCACTTCCCCTTCTTTCCCTTTAAGCGCATCATAGTAGATCTCACCAAGTATGAGAAGGTAATCTCTATCGGAGAGAAATTGCAAGTAATTTGACTTCATTACCACTAATTCCTCTCTAAGTGCCTGTGAATCCAAAAGGGAAAGCTCTCCATCAAGGTACATATGTTCTCCTAAAGACCTCCAACAACATTTGGCCATCAACTTAAGAGTATCATCAAAGAGTCTAATGGCTGCAATAATCTGCTCTTCACTCACCTTCAGCTGACCTACCAACTAATTGGACCCTTCAAACTTATCAACCTCATATAAATTTTATGATTTGTGATCAGCACCATGTAACACTAAATCAGATTTGTTTTCAAGGTTGATATCAACACCAGTCATGTCATCAACACCATCCCTCATGCTCAATTGTGTAGATGAGGTAGGAACTGCAATATGATGAAAAGTAGATCCATCCCAAGCAGGATCAATGTCAAATGTACGGACCATCACACCCAGATCCCATGTGCTAAAATGTTGTTTGCTCTATTAAAGAAAGATGTGATCACTATTTTCGTAATGATTGGTGCCCTTTGTGAGTAAGTCATTATCCAAATCCCAAGTACAAGCATCATAACTATCACTCCCAAGCACAAGCTAGGTTTGAGGTTCAAACCAAACTCCACCTGTACCATCATCGCTGAAACCAAATGAAGCACCGTCATCATCAGATGATTTGAAAGCTCCATTGTATCCACCCACCACCTTCCCATCACTAGGTGTTGAACCATGGGGTATACCACACTGAAACCCGATCTCTTTGCCTGCTACAACATCTATCCCATGACTGAAAAATCACCCTTGCAAGCAAAGATTGCTCTTCAGATGTGGCTGCAATAGATGATTGATTTTCTGATTTACTTTCCTCATTGTCTGACTCTGCTCCTTGACCAAAGCAATATTATTGATCAAGCTTTTCAGGAACACCTATAAGCTGCAACTCGCATCAAAGCAATTCATCTTCCCTTTCTAACCCTTCTTCAATGGCAACTTTTGATTTTTCTTCAAACATTCTCCTAATGTACTTTACCAAACCTATCTTCCCAGGTCTCAAAGTGACAACTAATATTCCCATGGAGTCATGGTCTGTTTGTATTCCCATATGAGTCTTGTTCTTTAATAAAAACAAAAAGTCAAGTTACATTTCATAACTAATAATTTCCGAATCTTGGTGATCGCAGAGTGGCATCTAAGCCTTGATGAATTTAAGCCGTGCTAATCATAGTACCAATGATTTGGCATTATGGAAGTTCAATGGTTTATTGTGAAGATGTAAAGTTGTCAGAAACCATGAGCAACTATTAATCTTTCATAGTAGTTGCTTCCTTATTATCTGTCGACTAATTCATCTTTTATAATGTAATATCCCCTTCTTAGTCCTAAGCACTACTGTGACTATTAGCCTATTTTCGTAGACCCGTAGGCTACTCGAAAGTGATTCTAGGGTTTCCAATATTCTTGGAGATTTCTTGTCTACTTTTCAAGGGGTTATTATAGGAGTTTGCTAGAGTGTTTTCTAGGTCTTTTTGGGTTTTCTGAGATCCTTGGTGGGCGGTCACTGCTATTTTTAGTAGTGTCTATTTTTAGTACTTACTATTTTTAGTAAGTCGCAATTGCATCTCAAAATGTGCTTATTTTGAGTTTGGACATGCTTACTATTTTTAGTAGTATGCTATTTTTAGTAAGTGCTATTTCTGGCAATGGTTCTCCCAACAATTCAGTGTAGGATTACTATTTCTAGTAGTGGTGGCAATTTCAGTTGATGATGTCTTGATATTTCTTGTAGTTGGCATTTCCACCATCCTTGGAGTTTGAAAAAGGAAATATTTGCAACTTGAGTTAATTTCACAAAGTCAAAAAAGGCCCCTTGGACCCCCACGCCTAGCATGGACAACTTAAGTTTTTAAAAAGAAAATTTTATGCATAACTAAAGTGGACGCCAAAAGTGAAGGTTTTAAGTGAATTTCAATAAAGTATTCTATTTCCCCAAGTGTGGTGTCCCCTTTTGGAGGGAAAAGGCATTCAAACTTCTGGGTCTCAAAATCTATATATACTCCCTCATTTGCTCTCCTTTGGTTATGCAAACTTATGATAATGAAGTGGTGTCGAAATGTAGAGAGAACTCCTTAGGCTTTGAGGACGAAATCCCTCTAAGTCAACTTCAATTTCAAGGTTGCAAGATATCTCCTAGCTGAATAATGGTGTTGCAGGGGTTACCACTGAGCACATAATGGAGATGGCTTCCTTTGTTCTTTCATTTTTGGCTTGCTATGATGTCTTCTAGATATATTTTGGTATGGAGTGTTAGTTTGCAGTTTGTAGGAGCTTTTTGGAGTGAGTCTACAGTTTGGGGTGTTGTTGGTTCGTGCCCTTTCCATAGCCCAACTGATCACATTTTCATTCACGTTGAACAGAGAGCTGGATATCTTTTTCTGGGTGTTGGTTTATTGTTTTCCTTGTACTTGGGCGCCCCTTTGCTCAAGTTTTGAGATTTTCTGCTTGAAAGTTGGTTTTTTCCTGGCTGGTTGCCCACCTAGGGAGGCCATACATCCTTGCTAGGACGTGTTTTGGAGTATCTTGTTATTGATTAGACTTGTTTGGGGCTGCTTACAAGCTCATATTGGATGCCTAGCCTTGCTTTGACATTTGCAAGTGGTTTGGAGTGATTCTACAAAGTATTGGAGAACTTATGCTCTTTTGAAGATTGCTGGTTGGCGTTTTAAGCTCGCTGTTTGTGCATATCAAAATGTTGTCCTGTGTATCAGACCTGTAACAGCAGCTTGTTTGACCATCCATTGACCTCCAGAGGACATTTCATTGCGGTATTATTGTTATGGTTTGTGGGGGTGTTCTCATACTTTCATTATAGCATCTTGGGGAGGGGGATAGGGAAGAGGGGCAGGAGTTATGCTTCATATTTCCATTATTTTCCTTACATAACAGCAGCATATGATAGACTGATATAATTCATGTTGACCTTATTGTAACACCATTTGTAGTATCGTTGGTGAATGCTCTTGTATTTATCTTGATACTCACCCCACTGAACAAGTGGTGCTCTGGCTGAATAAGTGGTTGAGCTTCATTTATGTTACTTGCTACTCCTGCTGAATAAGTGGTCGAGTTCTTTATTTGCTTTCTTGTTATGCCTGTTGAGCAAGCGGAGCACTTGTGTGATTGGTTGGCTTGCCGCCAAGTGTTATTTACTTTCTTGTATGTCCCACTGAATAAGCGGATGATTTCCATTACGCACTTGGTTTGATTTCTCACTCCATTGAGGAAGTGGTAGCTCAATTAATTCAGTTTGCAAGCCTTCTCACCATATGGTCTCACCTTGCCCGCATCAAGATCTAGGTGATTAGAAAGTGGAAGGTGTCTATCTTAGTTAGCTACATTTTTAGTAATGCAAGATCCCCTTTCACCATATGCTCTCACCTTGCCCACATCAAGATTTGGGTGATCAGAAAGTGGAGGGTTGCTTATTCCGTTGATTATTTTAAATATTTTTGCATTTTCGCAAAATCTAACAGGTGAAGTTTTTGGAAAAAAATGGGGTGGTTATTACATATAACGTCAATACAAGGGGAGTCGTGGTAATATTAAGTCATGGGAGTGGAATATAAATGCAGAATAAATGCTACTTAAAATCAGGTATTGAAGGAATCCGACACTTAATTTCTAGTCTATTGGAAGGATCCACAGCTACTAGTATTGAGCTATTATGTCCCTATCGACAACTAAAGATAACTATATGATGTGAAATCTTTGAATAGTCTAAAGGGAGTAGCATTCAAAGGATCCCATGGCATATAATTTGGACAAGCCATCATTTTCAAGGAAGCTGTGTATATTTGAAAGTCTAGCAGCTCTTGGGAAAGTCTTCACAGAAATTAGTTGGGGTGAAGTGTATTGCAAGGGTGACGTGGGAGCCCAGCTTTACCTAGAGCCTACTTTTTAATCTCCTCCTAGCAACTGCAACATTCCTAGAGTGTACCTGAAGAGGGAATCCCTGTAATATCTGAAGGAACCGTATGAGGTATATGAGGAATGTGGTCAGCGCTGATAGTATTATTTAAGCCAACCTCCAACATTGGGCATCCAATATAATTAAGAGGTGCTTACTTTTCCAATCACTTATGCTAGCGCCTTATAATGTGTTGGCATTTCAATTACCACCTCTAGAGTGCTTCTTGGAAATGGTCAGCGATAGCAAGTTATTAGTATTTGCTTCTACAAATTGGGAGGGGAAGATCCCTCTTCTTGCTGATATTTTGCGTAAATGAAAGCACTAAAGTAAACTACTATCCTATTTTTTTTACTCAATGGTAGGACACAAGGGTGTATAAACACAATGCGTCATAGCTAAGCTTTTCTCTAGTTTTGGCAAATCTTAACTACGACTAAACTAGTTTTTAATCTATCCTCTCTTCTCAAGATTAACAGAGCATGAGGGCATAGGAGAAGGAATGGGTGGTTCGATCACTTGGTCGAATTATTCTCCCAGGATGCATTTGAAGGCTCTGAACTCCCAGATCCGTATTGAAATCAAATCCACACAAATAATCCTTACGGTAATTTATATCTCAGGATTCCCAAGGAGGTACCAAGACCTTTCTGAGGTGTAGGCTGAAAAGTAAATCACGAGAAACAACAAACGAATGATAATCTTATCTCCTAAATTCCCAAGGAGGCACCAAGGCCTTTCCGAGGTGTACATCGAAAACAGATTATTGGATACAACAAAAAATGATACAACAACAAAGGGACGATAATCTTATCTCCTAAATTCCCAAGGAGGCACCAAGGCCTTTCCGAGGTGTAGACCGAAAACAGATTATTGGATACAACAAAAAATGATAAAACTTTGAGACATTAGATCAAAGGCATGGTAACTCTCTTGATTTATTATCTCGATATTCCACCAAAGATTACACGTTGGGACAGCAACTTGTGTCAAGGAACTCTGACACATGAGGCAATCAAACCAAGAACACATGAACAAAGATTGGACACACCTATCTGAGTAGAGAGAGCACAAGTTGTACTTGGTGCTTAACTCCAACAAATACGATCCAAGAACATATACTAAGCGAACAATATGAAGGCAAAATTGCTCAGCGTTTTGCTGCCGTGAAGTAAAGTTACAAAATAATGAGCCCAAGGCTCTTATTTACAGAACTCAAAGGAGTAGGCAACCATAAAATCTTCTTGAGTTAACATTGAGTTCTTGCCAATAAATTAGCAAGATTTATTCCTATGTCTAAAAGTAGGTGAGCAATCAGTTAACTCGAAATCTACTTCAGTTAACTGATACTAAACAAAGAGTCAACTAGAAAACTATTTCAGTTGACTGAAACTAAACTAAAAGTGAACTTTATTACAAACTGTGCCTCCAAAATAGACATCCACATTTAGTGGAGATCTAAGATCCACAAATTATGGAAGTCAAATTAGGCATCCTCAATTAGTGGGATCTAGCATGCATGATCTATGGGATTTGGAGTTAACTTCGAAAGGGGCATCAAATTAACTTCGGTCTCATTAATGCTACATTGGAGGGTAGGACGTCCTTCTTGGGGTGCTTTATACCTCATCACCACTGGTCAACAGTACCTCTATCCATCCGTTGACCTCTTTAGCCTCTAGGCAATTAATGCTCTGCAAGATGATGACATGGTGTTTTAGCATTTCTTCACCTATCACAAGCTGCTGCTAATAGTTTATGCACTTGGCAGCTGCATCATCTAACTTGGTAGACATGGCTGCCACTTTGGCCAACTTGCAACCATCAAGGTCATCCAGGAATCTGCTATGGATGTGTAATGTCCCCAATTTAGCCCTACGCTCTTCATTTGGGTTTAGCCTATTTCTGGAAGCTCGTAGGCTAAGCAGAAGCTCGAAATTAGGGTTTCCAAACTTCTTGGAGGACGTTTTCGTCTTTTTGCGGAGCTTGCACTTGGAAATGTTGAACTTGGATTGCGGATTCCTTCTGGGTTTTCTGAGAGCTCCGCGTTGGTGGTTTCGGTTCGGCATTATGAGCACTTTCGAGAATTTACTATTTTTAGTAAATTCTATTTCTGGCAGTGGTCCTGTTGACTTCGGCTTGGTTGGCTCTCATCTTCAGTATGTTCAGTTGGTTTGATCAATCTTGACCTTGGGAAGCATTTTTGGTGAGATATCCAGTTGATTTTAAAATGTTATACTTTAATGTTATATTTTATTATTGAGACCCCTTGGCCTAGTGAAGCAACTTTAAGTTGTTCATAAAAGGGGGATTTTGAGGGGTGGCGCCTCATGGAGTTATTTTATTATATTCTAAGGTCCAAAAATCAATGTTTGAAAAGGGACGCCCATCTTGAGGAGAAGATTAATTCAAATTAAAAGTTAAATTGCCTTGAGAAAAGAGACGCCATCTTTGGAGGGAAAAGGAGTTACTTCAAACTTGAAAATTAGGGTTTCTAGAAGCTTCTGGAGAGTTTTCACAAAGTTATATAAGGAGAGCTTGGGTCTTCATTTGGGGATCTGATATCTTGAGTATTGTTATGCTGCCGAAATGGTTGCTGGATTGCTTCGAGGAATGAATGCCTCCTAGCTTGGGCTCGACTTCGTGCTTGAAAGATAGCACCTAGTAGAGAAGTTTGCTAGTTATTGAGTGAATTTGTAGTGAGGTTTTGCATTGTTTTGATGATCTTGCATTTTGTAGCTGAGTACTTGCATTTCTGTCATATTCTGGATGTTGCTGAATATCATAGCTGATTCGAAGTTTCATTCATATATCAAAAATAAAAAAAGAGTTGTTCTGGGTATTGTCTCATTGGTTTTCTCTGTTGGAAGAGACCCTTCATGAATATTTGCAGATTTTAATACGAAGTTTATGATTTTATAAAGCAAATTCGTCATTCCTTGTAGGGCACCTTTTTGGAGTGCTTTGGGATCCGTGCCATTAATTAATAGCCACTTTTAGCTGCCCTTTCTCATTACTAAACTAGGCGCCATCATTTTAAGAGTATTTTGCATCAGTTTTCATGTAATTTGAGTGAGAAATGAGTGAGTTGTGAGCTTTTCATTGAGTTTATGTATTGCTGGTTCTGTAATTCATGTTGCTGGTCTGTCAGATCAGACTTGAGAAAATTGCATATTAGCGAAGGACGGGTGTTAGGAATTCATTATTGACCTAGTGGATGACATCTTTACTATTGCAGCAACTTGTAGAGCTTAAATCCTTGATCTTGCAGGCATTCTACTTCTCATTGTAAGCTGAACAGTAGTACTGTCAGCATTTCTCTCAGTTTTGCTTATCATGTTTGTAATTGCCCACTGAATAAGTGGAAGAGGCTGGCTTGCCGCCTATTTACTTTGATTTGCATTGTAATATCGTACATCTCCGCCCTATGGTAGCTCCATTCCCACTCCGGGTTTGAAAGCACATTCTGGGTGTTGAGTTTACTTTCAGCATTTGTAGTGGTAGAGATCCTCTGACCATATGCTCGTCCATCTTGGACACATTCTTGGTTAGAGTTACTTCCAGTTGCAGTTCTGATTAATGTACTGACGATCCTCTTGCCATATGACAGCCTCTCTCTTGTTGAGATTGAGTGCGCATTCTTGGCAAAGAGTTATATTGTAACTACCGGTTTGATTTATCTAACCCGTTGCATTGCTGATTGTAATTTGAGAATTGAAAAAATTTGGTCCCGTTCATTACAGGATGGCATCCCGGAATTGATTCTGCACTGTACCTAGCTCAATGTACTAACCTCCCTCATTCTGATATTCTATGTGAGGGAAGGATATTGCCAACGTTCTTGCAAAGTTGATAATACCTACGAAAATCCGTCAATAGTCAATCAGTTCTACAGAATTGGCATCATAGGATTTCACCTTGTATGCCAGCTGTTCTTTCCAACCAAAAATATGTTGCTTGTTCTCTTCAGTGGAGACTGATTGATACACCAATTGCAAGTCTGCAATTGTGATTTCATTGCTTGGCCTCTTCTCTGATGTCTTTTGCTCCGACTGCTAAATTTCCGCACGGAGTCCATGTGCTCTATCTCTTAACTAGTATAGTTCTGCCAGTATACACCGTCCTCTGACAACAAATTCCCCCACTTCATCTCTCAAGTGTTTTCCATATGTAATCAACTGATGATGGTTTCGCTCCGCGGGGAGATTTAGCAATTCCTATGGCAAAGTTGAGACATTCAGGGTGGCATGCATTAGGCTAAAAAAGTACATCCTCAATTGTCAATTTTCATCCTTTAAGGCTGCTTTGCCTCTTCCATCCTTAGCCATCCTCTCTTGGACGCTCATTGAGGCAATTCCGAGAAGGTCGGCCTCCACCTCACATGTGGTTTTTCCAAGGTTGAGCTTGGACAATGTGAAGTCCTCAACCTCTACCTCATGTATGTTTCTGTCTTCAAGTGGGGCAGCAATCTCTATGAGGAACTCATTATCCGGATTCTTTCTTACATGTACTTGTTTCTTTAACTTCTTCGCCGGCATGTCTTGAGGGACATGATCGAACTCTACGAAGTCAAGCTAGTAGGATGGCCTTTCCCTCTTCCTTCCTAGGAAACCCTCAAGCCAAATAGAATCCCAACTAGCCTCGCTACTAGGACGGATGTTGGGCCCTTGAATGCCCGATGAATGAGACAGTGTTGTGGTGATGTCTCTCGATGGAGAGTCCAAGTTGATAGGGACTTGTAATTATTGTGATGGTGGTGAAGTAGGTAGGTATGTCTCTATCACAGGCACCATATCCGCTACTACTACTTCTATTATGGGCTCTGCCTCTACTATGATTATCTCAATCACTGGCTCGGCTATAGCAGTTCGCATAACTATCTCGGGTGTGTGTGTGGTTGTCTCCACATGTAACCCCTATGTTCTTCCCCTCGTGTGTCTTGACATCCGCATCCCTTTGGAAGGATTGCTCCACTGCTTCTGTCTGGGTTTCTTCCTTGACATGGAAGGTAGTGTAGATTGAACCGATGACGGCTCTGTTCGGGGAAGTACTACCTTCCCAGTCCTCTTGTTGTCTAGGTAGTGTTGACTGTTTCTAACAACTCTAGTCGTTTTCTCCTCTATAGATGTGATTTCTTTTGAACACCAATCCACTCTTCCGAGTGGCTGTGAGTCCACTTGATCAACGAAGAACAAGGGGATAATGACTTCTCCTTCATCATGAGATAGGCCCTCAATGTCTTCTGACATAAGGTCAGTAATTTGTGAGAGCCTAAGTCGGCTATAGTTCCTTTTTCGTACATCAAACTCATCATCACAGTTGAACCAATAATCTTCCAAAGAAGATTCATGTGATGAGCGTTGCTCAAGATGCGCTGCATAAAGGCCGCTTGGATCATATGACCTCTCAATGAGATATTTGAGATTGATTCTCACCGTTTCTTGGCTCATCAACTTGGCATTAGCCACTGATTTACATCTATAGAGTCCCATCTGGATAGGAAAGTTCGCAGTTGGCTTCTTCTTCAGGTGTAGGTGAGTGTGAACTTCGGCCAACTGCCTTAGGAACTACATGAACACCACCTTATCTAAAGGCTAGCGTGGCATAATGGCGGGGTGACCATTGTATCCATAAAAATGTATGTAGGTGAAGGTGGGGAATTGGATAAAACCAATCCGCCCAGTCCACCATGCCTCATTGGCTGCTGGTGATTTATGCACGTGCATCTCATGGTCAAGGTCTCATACAGTGTGCATAATGAAAAGGTCACTTATCCATTTGAAATGTCGTTCCGCTTGAGTAAACTCAAGACACGGAAAGTGTTCATGGACCTTCTACAAACATAAGGTTCCCACAGTGTTTAGTGTCTTCAATTCGCCTTGGAAGGCAATCAGGTATACAAGGTAGGAACACATGTGGAACCTATGAGCCTCTAGAAACCCGGTAATTTGTTGGTACTGATCAGGGTGGCCCAATCCTAGTGTTCTCTTTTGCTGATAATCTTGGCAATGATGTAGTACATCCAAGACTGAAAATGATTGCCCTCTTCCTATCCAGTGATCCTGCTAAGTAGAGTGATCAACACTACATATTCGTCTTGGAATTCTCCTCGTCTAACCAATTTGGGCAAGTTGGCCTTTTTCACTTTTAGCCATCTTTCTATCATTATTCCTTAACATTTATCCCTTGCTGCTTCGAATACTCTTTCGCATTCCATCACTGATAGGACCACATTGGTCGAGCATGGTGGAATAGCAAAATATTTTTCAATGTCCTTTGATTTCAGGCTGCAGATCACCCTCCCATCCACCAATCGGATTTCTCTCGTGATAGGATTGTAATGCTTAATGCAATAAATTACAAGCTCCACACTCTGTAATGTGATGGGGATGGACGTAACTTGAAGCAATCTGGATTCTTCTATGTTTTATAGTGTGATTTTGTAATGCCCCCACTCTAGTCAGTTATTAGGAGCAGTTGAGTTAGCCTATCTCTTCAACCCTTATAGGCTGACAAAATTTGGTTAGGGGGTCAGTGGCCGTATTTGGTGGGTATTGACGTTCCTACTCCTTCATTCCAGTAGTGGATTCAGGGCAGGCATCTGTAGCACAGTGTTCGCCAGCTTCTGACGGGACGGAAAAATACTGAGTTTGAAGGGAGTTATGTTTATTTACATGGTTAAGTTAATTATTTAACTTAATGGAATATTATAAAGTCAAATTGACTTTATAAAAGATTAAAAGGCCACTTAAATAAATTTAAAAGTGACTTAAGGTTGATAAAGTGATAAAATAAATCACTTAAATCAAATAAAGGTGCCCTCACTTCATAAAGTGAGATTTAAAACTATTGAAAGGTAATTAAATACATTTAAATGTATTTTAAAGCCAAAATACGTGGCTTTTTGAGCGAAGTGTGTACCTTTTTGTGATATACGGGAAAAAAAAAGCAATTCAAACTCACTTCTTCATTATTTGAAATTGCTTGATATTTTTCTTCCCTGTGCATTTGTCTGAGGACAAGGGTTTCAGGAAAACCTTCATTGAAGAACAAGAATTCTTCATTGGATCTGTGATTCTAAGGCTGTCAGACACCAGCTGAATGATTGCCATTGTGGGAGCTTCATCTAGAAGTTCATCTGTGCTTCATCAGATTTATTTTCAGCATTTTCCAGTTTGAAATAAGGCAAAAGGCTTCACATCTTGGACGCCATTCTTCTGCAGTGTGTTTGATTCAGAAAGGACCTTCAATATCTTCAGAGGCCGTACCATTTTGCTTGGATGGCGTGTTCTTCTGGCAAGGGCATTTGAGTTAAAGAGGCAAAACGCCTCCTTTCCTGGCTTTTATTGTGATCCATTATTGGCGCCTATACCTTTCAATAGCTTTTCTCCAGTTTCAGGGTGGCAGAAAGCAGATCTAGACTCCAGGCGAGCTATTTCATCATTTTCAGCCATTCTTGCCTGGCAAGGACAAAATATTGATTGTTCCTGATCTGTTTATAATAGTTGAATAATGTTTATTACATGAGTTGTTTCTCAGATTTACTATAATTTCCAGTTTTATATGCATTTATATGCTATCGCCCCTTCTACTTTTGTCTAGAATTTCTCCTATAAAACTTAAAAAAACACAAAAGATAAGCAGTTTACATAAGGGTTTGAGTTGGACCTAGTTGGGTTCTTCACAGTGGTATCAGAGCACATAATCCTACTAGCTTGAAGGGGTAAATATCATATGCATTCTTATCAAGGCAGATATAACAGGTACTATTCACGCAAGAGGCCTAGTAGTCAAAGAAATCAGTTTGAGGATTTTCCCTTTGACAATCCATTTGTAGAAATGGGTGACACAGACGAGACTAGGGAACCTCACAACCGAGCTCAGAATGAGGACA
The DNA here is from genome assembly GCA_007258455.2 of Sequoia sempervirens. Lineage (NCBI taxonomy): Eukaryota > Viridiplantae > Streptophyta > Pinopsida > Cupressales > Cupressaceae > Sequoia > Sequoia sempervirens. Next base: position 155,177,174 of record VDFB02358134.1, on the reverse strand, counting down.
AGGAGGCCCAAGACATTCTGAGAGGCCTAGCAGCAGGACAGGAACAGGTGGCTAACGCATCGTAGTGCAACATTTGGCTATCCAAAGGAGACCACAGGAACAGGAGGAAGATGGCAGTGTGCATGGAATTCCACGCCTAAGAGTTACTCCTACACGTACCTATGAGAGACCCACACGTCCTATCTTTTCTAGGCGTGATCCAGTTCATGGCAACATGGAGGAGGGAGAAGGTGACGTGGTCTTCACAGATAACATCATGACATTACATGATGAATGGGAAGCTTTACCCCAACGAGTTCAGCATCACCTATACTTTGATAGATTTATGAGTCAAAAGAGAGAACATGGCAAGAATCGAGTTGATAGGAGGCCTAGAGATAATAGAAACAATGATCTGAGACAGGCGACTAATAAACTCACTCTTCCTACCTTTGATGGCAGCGGTAGACTCACTGCTAGAGCTTGGATTAGCAAGCTTGATACTTTACTGACTTTACGTCCAATGGCGGAGGATGATGCCATTAAATTCTCAACATTACATTTGGATGGTGTAGCCCATGATTGGTGGCACCACAGAATGGTTACTCTACAACATGACCGGATTACTAGTTATCAGGAATTCACAAATAGACTTGTGGAAAGATTTGATAGAAAAGACCACGAACTATATTTCAAAGACTTAGCACAACTCAAACAGTTGGGCAGCTTAGAGTCTTATATTGGTGAATATCAGAGGATCTCGGTTATGGTCACAGGGATCTCAGAGAGAAGGTTGGTTATTCTCTTTGTAGAGGGGCTTTTTGAGCCAATGAAGGGCTGGATCAAAGCTTTTGATCCCCCCACTTTATAGAAAGCTATGAGGAAAGCTCGTAGCATGGAACTTACTACTCCATGAAATAAGTTCAATTCCAATCCATCCACTTCAAATAAGGACAGCAAACCTGATTTTAAGAAAACAGATAATCTTGATCAAAAGAAAAAGTTTGCAGCACCCTTGGATCGTGAAACACTCAACGATTTACGAAGGAGAAAGCTTTGCTTCTATTGCAAAGGGCGCTATCACATAAACCATGACTGTCCTCTCAAGCCAAAGGGACAAAATAGACAGTTGGAATGGTTTTATGATGATGAAATAATTTCTGATTTTTCTGACCAGCAAGCTGATGGAGATGAATTAGAAGAAGAAAACTCAGAAATTTCAGTGGAAAATGAGCTGCATGAGGCTCACATGTCAAGTATGCAAAGGGAAGGCTCATTTCGTTTGCGAGGTATCTTGGCTGGTCAAAGGGTCATCTCACTACTTGACACAGGTGTGACACACAATTTTATTGATGCACATTTAGCAGAGAAAAGAGGGATCCAAACTCAACAGTTTGAGGGTATCAAAGTAAAGGTTGTTGATGGTTATACTCTCAAGTATGAGAGGATGATTCCGGATCTGCCCATGAAGCTCAACAATTACGAGTTCAAGGCAGATTTTTATGTGGTTACTATGGGTGACACCAATGTGGTTCTTGGCATGAAGTGGCTTCATGCAATTGGTGCGTTTACTCTCAACCTTAGAGAGATGGAGATGAAGTTTTTAAGGTTGATGGAACAAGCCATGTACTAAAATCCCTCAACGACAACAACTTGAAGGTTATTACACTCAGGAGAATGCAAAGATTAATTCAGCATGACATGGTTGAGTGGGCAGCAGCATGTCAATTGCAGCCATCTTATGAGGAGCAGCATAAAATGCCTTATCATCCCGATGTACAGGAGCTTCGGATGAAGCATTCTAAGGTGTTTAGTGATATACCTCATGATAGACCTCCAGACAGGGGCATTGAGCATATTCTTGAGTTGGAGGAGGGCACCAAGCCCGTTATGATCACTCCTTACCGGTATCCTAAGTGATTCAAAGATGAAATAGAGAAAACCATCAGAGAGTTGCTCGCTATGGGACACATCAAGCCGGGTAAGTCTTCATTTGCTTCTTCAATTGTATTGGGGAAGAAGAAGGACGGTACACTCAAAATGTGTATCGGTTATAGGATGTTGAATAGGAAAACCATCAAGAACAGGTATCCCATTCCACGTATTCATGAGTTGATAGACGAGCTTCATAGGGCTTGCTACTTCTCGAAGATTGATTTAAGGACAGGATACCTTCAAATTAGAGTCCGAGAGGACATTGAGAAGACCGCCTTTAGATGTCATTGTGGGCATTATGACTTTTTGGTTATGCCTTTCGGGTTAACCAACGCTCCAAGCACTTTTCAGTCCACGATGAACAGGGTCTTCCAGCGTCAGTTGAGGAAGTTCGTTCTGGTGTTCTTCGATGACATATTGGTCTACAACCGTTCTTGGGAGGAGCACCTGGCTCACTTGGATACAGTGCTAAGCATACTTGACAGGGAGTCCTTGTACGCCAAGGACTCCAAATGTGCATTGGGCATGGCAGAGTTGCTCTATCTTGGTCACATCATTAGTGGAGAGGGTGTCAACATGGATCCTGACAAGGTTCGTGCCATTGTTGATTGGCCTATTCCAGAGACCTTGACGCAGCTCAAGGGATTTGTGGGTTTGTGCGCTTTCTACCGTCGATTTGTTAGTGGTTTTTCGCAACATGCAGCACCGCTTAGAGATTTGATGAAGAAGGGAGCCTTCATTTGGACACCTCAAGCACAGGAGTGTTTTGAGAAGTTCAAACATTTGATGACGACATGCCCAATGTTGGCGTTGCCAAACTTCACCAAACCGTTTGAGCTTCACTGTGATGCTAGTGGAGAAGGTATTGGTGTGGTAATCATGTAGGACCGTCATCCGATAGCTTTCGAGAGCAGGAAGCTAAGGGGTCCTGAGAGGAGCTTTAGTATTTATGACAAGGAGATGTTGGCTATCATGCACGCTATAGCCAAATTCAGGCAATATCTGGTTGGCAACAAATTTTGTGTCAAGACAGATCATAACAGCTTGAAGCATTTCCTTGGGTAGCGAGACCTGAACGAAAAACAACAAAAGTGGGTTAGCAAACTGCAGTCATATGATTTTTACATTGCCTATGTCAAAAGGACACAGAACGTAGTTGCTGATGCATTATCTCGCCGACCGTACTTGAGCTCCATTGCAGTGATTTCAGAGGATTGGAGTCGCATGATATTAGCAGAGTATGCCAATAATCCGTGGGCTTCTAGCATCATTGATGGGACTATACAGGATAGCAGGTACTCTCTAGTGAATGATATTATCATTTACAAAGGGAGAATATTTTTAGTCCCAAGTTTTGAGGTGAAGAACAAGGTTTTGAAGACTCTTCATGATTCACCCATGGCTGGTCATCCCAGGTACTTTAAGACCTACAGGAAAGTACGGGAGAGATTCACGTGGAAGGGTCTCAAATCAGACGTTCTTTAGTATGTCAGGGAGTGCTCTGTATGTCAGCAAAACAAACAAGAGCATACTTACCCTGCTGGGTTACTACAGCCGCTTCCTATTCCTAAGGGGAAGTGGGAATGATTGTCGATGAACTTCATTACAGGCTTACCGAAAGCTCAGGGTAGAGACAACATTTTTGTGGTAGTTGATCGATTGACGAAGTATGCACATATTTTCCTGATCACTACTACTTACTCAGCCATATAGGTGGCGGATTTGTTCTTTAAAGAGGTATTCAGGTTACATGGGTTACCTCGGAGTATTGTCAACGATAGAGATAGCAAGTTCATGGGTAATTTTTGGCAGGAGTTATTCAGACTTTGTGGGAGCGAACTGACTCCGAGTACTAGCTACCACCCCCAGAAAGATGGGCAGTCTGAGATCATCAACAAATGGGTGGAGGGATACCTACAGAATTATATTTCTGGACAGGAAAAGGCTTGGGTGAAGTGGTTATATCTTTGTGAGTACTACTACAATTCCACTCACCACATGTCTATACAGATGTCACCTTTCCGAGCATTATATGCTTATGATGCTTCGAGTTTCATTGATTTGCTACTGACGAACTGCAGAGTATCGAGTGTTGGTGATCTATTACAGGAGAACTAGGATATTATGAGAGCTCTTCGTGAGAATATTCAAAGGGCTCAGGATCAGCAGAAGCAGTATGCAAATCAGAGGAGGGTTGAGCGTTCGTTTGAGGTCTGTGATTTGGTGTACCTCATGCTTCAACCCTACAGACAGTCCACTCTTAGGAAGAGGGGCTCAGAGAAACTCAAGCCACGCTACTACGAGCCATTTACCATTGTCAGGCGAGTTGGCGAGGTAGCTTATGAGTTAGATTTACTGGCAAACAGTAGGGTACATAATGTGTTTCATGTATCACACCTCAAAAAGGCATTGGGGAACCACATAGTTACTTCTATAGACCTACCACCCTTGGATGATGAGGGGAGGTTGATTTTCGTACCTGAGGCCATTCTGGAGTTCAAAGAGTGTCCTCTACGAGGGCAGGTTCTTGGGGAATATCTGGTTAAGTGGAAAGATTTGTCGGCAGAGGATGCTACTTGAGAGAGTGACAATATTCTACAGCATCCAGCTTTGAGTTTGCTTGAGGACAAGCAAATTCGGGAAGGGTGGACTGTAATGTCTCCACTCTAGTCAGTTATCAGGAGTAGTTGAGTTAGCCTATCTCTTGGACCCTTGTAGGCTGATAGGATCTGGTTAGGGGGTCAGTGGCCGTATTTGGTGGGTATTGACGTTCCCACTCCTTCATTCCAGTAGTGGATTCAGGGCAGGCATCTGTAGCACAGTGTTCACCAGCTTCTGACGGCACCGAAAAATACTGAGTTTGGAGGGAGTTATGTTTATTTATGTGGTTAAGTTTATTATTTAACTTAATGGAATATTAGAAAGTCAATTTGACTTTATAAAAGATTAAAGGCCACTTAAATAAATTTAAAAGTGACTTAAGGTTGATAAAGTGATAAAATAAATCACTTAAGTCAAATAAAGGTGTGCTCACTTCATAAAGTGAGATTTAAAACTATTGAAAGGTAATTAAATACATTTAAATGTATTTTAAAGCCAAAATACATGGCTTTTTGAGAGAAGTGTGTACCTTTTGTGATATAAGGGAAAAAACAAGCAAGTCAAACTCACTTCTCAATTATTTGAAATTGCTTGATACTTTTCTTCTCTGTGCATTTGTTTGAGGACAAGGGTTTCAGGAAAACCTTCATTGAACAACAAGAATTCTTCACTGGATCTGTGATTGTGAGGCTGTCAGACACCAGTCGAATGATTGCCATTGTGGGAGCTTCATCCAGAATTTCATCTGTGCTTCATCAGATTTCTTTTCAGCATTTTCCAGTTTGAAATAAGGCAAAAGGATTCACATCTTGGACGCCATTCTTCTGCAGCGTGTTTGATTCAGAAAGAACCTTCAATATCTTCAGAGGGCGTACCATTTTGCTTGGATGGCATGTTTTTTTGGCAAGGGCATTTGAGTTAAAGAGGCAAAACGCTTCTTTCCTGGCTTTTACTGTGATCCATTATTGGCGCCTATACCTTTCAGTAGCTTTTCTACAGTTTCAGGGTGGGAGAAAGTAGATCTGGACTCCAGGCGAGCTATTTCATCATTTTCAGCCATTCTTGCCTAGCAAGGGCAAAATATTTCTTATTTAATTATTCTGGAGAGATTCAAGTATGTTGATTGTTCCTGATTTGTTTGTAATAGTTGAATAATGTTTATTACATGAGTTGTTTCTCAGATTTACAGTAATTTCCAGTTTTATATGCATTTATAGCTATCGCCCCTTCTACTTCTGTCTAGATTTTTATTTTTTTCTACCATGGTAAACATAAAGCATGGTTTTCATACTTTTCTTTCACTCACTAACATGTCATTCAGTTGATAATTATTCATTTAATTTTGTTGTCATTCAGCAGGCAAGCAGTATTGTTTAAAAAACAAACCTGTGAAGTTTCCTTTGGTCGTCTGAAAGAACCAGCAATCCACCTGAAAACATTTGAGGAGAAGTCAGAAAAATATGGTTAAGAGAAGATATATATGATAGGAATACTTAAGAAATGATCAAATCTACCCTGAAGTCCCTAGGTAGCCATACATAGATCCAGGGGAGCCTGCTCCAGCACTGCAATAAAATAAAATGTTATAACAGAAGTAAACAGCATGTTTGCATTGTGAGTTAATATAGTTACCATTGTAACAAAGAACTGAAACAATCAAAGACAAGATCAGCCGTGGCATCAAATTAGACCCAAAACTTTTCTCGTAGTTAGAATTTACCCTAATGAACAAGCTCCAGCATCACCACAACAATGCAAAACTGGAACAGTTTTCAGAAAAGGAAAGCCCAGTTCTGTTGCTGCAGCCTCACTAACCTCTCCTGTTTGAAATGGATGGCTAAATGTCATTTAAATTTGCATTAGTTTTTTCTTTTTGAATATAACTGTGATAATCATTAAGAAATTCCATAAAATTACAAGAGTAGGGCCAACTTTTGACAGGACCTAATGTTTGAAGAAGATACAACATTGTCTAAAGAACAAAATAAAGAAAAAAATAAGGAGGATTAGGGGAAATGAAACGTATCTAAGCCCAAGTGAGCAATCATGATAAAAGATAGAATAATTTTCAAAAACTAACATACTGACTGTTCACAGGGTAGTTCAAATTAAAGATTTGATCTGTGCAATAGAAGACCCTAGAACCTTGCTGGATTTCAGGATAGAAAGGAGATTTAGGTGCTGATCGTAACATAATGATGATTTCACTCTTACCTTCATAGTAGAGGAATACACTGTTATGCATGACCAGGACTTGTCCCAAGATTTCTCCCTCAACCTGATTAGATGTAGATGGTCCGTAGCTCTAAATGGAATACAAATCATTACTAAATGTCTGAAAATATTTAAAAAGGATCCTCTCTAATCTTGACTTATCCATTAAGCTCAATACATTCAATGTGTTGGAGGAGCAGATCAAGCTTCTAAGATTTCTAGACATGTACACAATGCATCAAGTTTGATATTATCACAAATATCAAATATAACATGATTTTATTTTGTTGGATGAGGTGATGGCAGCTGCAACCATTGCACCTGCCCACTCCTGCCTATCTCTAGGAATATGAATCTTATTGGCGATGCTTTTCTTCTCCTCTCAACATTTCTAACGTGTTTTGTATTTATGCTCGTTATATAAAAGACATTTAGTATGATAGTGTGACATTTTGTAGTGTATCTCTTTGTAACGGTGAAATTGCATACCTTGTACTTTTTCCCTTCATTTTGGACTCACTTTCACTAGGTCATCCTTTATGCAATGAGTTTTTTACAAGTGGCATGTTTTTTTGCACAAAATTTGGCACATTCCTTAAACCTATCCTAATTTTGTCCCCACATGTCCTCAAGACTGGTACCGATTTTCATTTTACCCATTTGCCTACCTAGTTCAAAATTGCAGCACAAAATTGAACCTAGTTTGATTCCACAGCAGGAAATCAACCCCTGCCATTTTTAATTTTAATTTTAAAATTGGTCCCATGTCATCCCCTTCAACAAGCCATTATGTGTTGACTTGAAGCGCAAAACATTTCAAATTGAATGCTAAGGTTGCTGAAGTGTTGTATTTAAGGACAAACCCTAATTCATTTTAACACATCATCTAGATCTAGAAGTATTCATGATACATCCATGGAGATCATAATCAGAGTATTAGCATTGTGTCTTCTGCTTATATCATCTTAGGCATCTTGCACGATTGCTTGTTGTCTTTGATCATTGCTCCAAGAATTTTATCAATCAATCCAATGGTTTAACCAAGGGAGAATTGCCCTATGTAGCAAGCTCCTGAAGGTGTTTATCAACATTTTTAGTCTCTTTATATGTGTGTGTGTGTGTGTGCAGTTGAGGCAAACCAATTGTTGGGCAATAGAACATCAGATATCAATTTCATGTGCGGTGTTGTACCCCAAATTAAAAAATTTGCTACACTTAGGCATTTTGAAGAAATGAGTAAAAGTCTTGTCAAAACAGTCAAAAAAGGTATAAATTTGGGTGTGCATGTCTTGCATGAGGGGTAATGTAATGTCCCCTTTTCTAGCTCGCATTGTATGATGTTGTCGTTAGCCTATTTCTCCTTGGTTTTGTAGGCTAACCAGGGCTTTTAAGGAATCTTGTGGATTGTTGGCCTGGACAATTTTCGTTGCAGGTCAATCCGGGGTATCTGGAGGCAGTTTTGGCATACTTACTATTTTTAGTAAGTCATTAATGTTGTGAATAGTAATTCATCAGATGGGCCGAGGTCTCCAATGACAGTGCCTTTTCAATGGAAGATTGGTTATTATCGTCAGATGATTTTAGTTCCATTGGTTTAATTCGTCTCTGCATTAATAAAGTTTAAATTATAAAGTTAAAGCCAGTCATTTAACTTTATTAATGTGAGCCTTAAGTTAAGTGGGAAAATGAATAGTAAAAGGGGGCCCTTATTTTAAAATACATGAGATATCAAAAAGGCAAAAAGGAAGTTTATGTTTTATCCCACATTGGTCAAAAGTGTGAATGAGCTCTTATGAGAAGCTTATAAAAAGTGTTGCAAGGGCTCATTTTCAGCATGCTTGGTTTATGCTTGGTTATTATTTTCTCTTGGGGAATTCTAGGAAGCTTTGGCTTTCAACAAGTTTGAGGACGAAAACCCTCAAGCTTGGAGGCAGTGGACGGAAACCCATTGTCTGTTGGAAATTTCATTAAGATGTCTCACTTTGTGCTTCAGATTCAAACTTCTAGTTATCCAATCCAACTGTAAGTTCTATAGCTACAATTGGAAATATCTGTTGTTTTTTCTACTGATGATTTTGAAGGCAATAATCATATTCAATTTCAAATCTTATTTCTAAACTGGTACTATATGATTTACATTGAAATTTGTTGCAAGTTATTGGATAAATAGAAATCTGTTTGCATGTAATTTATCTGTTAAATCTTATGTGGGAAAAACTTGGAGAAATTTGGGCAAACATTCGCGGGGAATGTTACAGAAATGGGGGTTCTGAGTCAGATCTAGTTTGGCTCATTACAGTGGTATCAGAGCCTGAATCCTGCCATCCTGTGTTTGCAAAAATAAAAGTTTCAGAATATTAGGTTTTTCAGTTACAAACAGAAAATTCTAAGAATTTGTGGTTCTATTGTAGTTTAATATTTTAAGACACCTGCTGAACTAAAAACGAAATTGTTGGTAAGCAATCAAGGCAGACCTATCGACAACTATCAATTTGGAGATAGTAATTTTGCTACATCTAATTCGGTGCCAAAAAAGGTTTAGAATCAGTTAAGAGGACCGATTCAAGCTGAAGGATATTGTCTATATTGATGAAGACAAAATTTGTATGGTGAAGGCTTAAAGCGCATTGGGCAAATCATTGCATTCTACAGCAATTCATTCAGTCAGAAGAGTCGTGTCTCTGTGGCAGAGACCTCTTGCAAAAAGAAATCGAATATAAATCTGAAGTTATCAATTTATTCTAAGAAGCGGGAGAAGCGAATTCTGAAGGTGATAATGATAATTTCGATTCATTCTAAGAGGGACGCAAGCTTTCAGATGGGACAAATATTTCATGCCAGCGCAGCAGTTTGCTATTAGAGCCAATAATTGTGATTTAAATGGTAGAGTTGGGAGCTGCTTGGGCGAAAATCAGAAGAAACAAAGAAAGGACGCATCATTTGGAATAAAGCAAATAGAGACAACAAGGATCAATAATGTAAAGGAAGAGATAATCGCTTAAGAAAAAGACGGAATTAGCTTGGGGAGAATATTCAACGCAAATAGCTGATGATTTGGCAGTAAAAACCAAAATACAGACAAAGACAAAATCATGGCATCCTTTGGGGTCGCGATTTATTCTTCAGGCTTGCACAAAGACAAGCTTCGATTAAATTAAAGGAGACGGGCCTTGAGAATTCATTCATATGATATCTACTATGTAATGTCCCCTTTTTTTGGATGATATCGTTTATGTTTGGATTAGCCTATTATTGGCCCTCGTAGGCTAAGATTGACGGCTAGAGGGTCCCAGTTGGCAGTGCAGAGGCTTATTCCCATTCTGGAGGTTGGAAGTGTTCAGGATTGCTCTTCGTTTGGTTCAATTTGACACACTTACTATTTATAGTAAGTCATCATTTTAGGAAAGTCATGGTTTCTATTTATAGCAGGGCACCTGGATAGGCTATGATTGCAGTATCAATCCCTTGCACAACTAGTTTGATCAAATAATGAGGGATTTACTATTTATAGTAAATTAGTGGTTGTTAGAGAAGGACCCTTACTATTTTTAGTAAGGCAGTTGGATGCATAGTGGGAACAATGGTTGACCTCCGGGTTCAAACGGGACAAAGAGATAATGAGTAATTAATGAGATATTAAAATTATAATGGCATTTAATTGCTAATGATTATATTATAAAGTTATTATTTAACTTTATAAAATGTCATTAAGAGTGGGGCCATTATAGCATTAAATGACTTTATGATATGTTGGCATAGGGGGGGGATGTTAAAATGTATTTAAGACATTTTCATAAAGTGACTTTATAAATTGACAATATAAAGTCACTTTAATTCATAAAGCTCTCCAGCTAGTTCGAGAAGCTACTTCATAAAGAGGAATTAAAAAGTAAATAATGTTTTATCCCACATTGCGAAAAGTACAAGCATTCACCGACTTAAGAAGCTATATAAGCAAGGCTATCCTTTCATTTGAGAGGTGTTATGAGAATATGATATTGAAGCTATTTCTCCAGGGTTGCTAGAAATCAGTGACTAGGTTGTTCTGAGGACGAAAACCCTTAGAACCAAGGAGGTTTGGACGGAAACCCATTCCTTCAAGATCCTTCAAGATTGGTGGATTCAAACGGAGTTCACATCTGAGTTTATTGGTGAGTTTTGAAATTAATGAACAGTGGTCGTGAACAGTGTTGCAGCTACAATGATCGCGTGACAGTGTCATAGCTACAGTGATCGTGAACAGTAACACGTGAATAGTGAAATGCTACAGTGCACGGGAATAGTATTTGCTACAGTATTGTGCAGATTTGAAGAGATTACCTCAAGGGAATTCAAGGGTTTGTGAAGAATTCCATTTGAGAACAGACCTATATCTACTAGCAGATTTAAAAGACATTAAAGAAACACTAAAGATTATATTTGTTGCTGGCTGTATCTTTATTCCAGTGGCACGTGGGCTTTTATCTGATCTGAGATTGGTTTGAAGGTTGCTCACAAGGGTTTGAAGACGTTTTTTGCCTATGCAAGTTAACAGCTGTTGTAAAAGGGTTGTTGCTGTTGGTACAATGCATATTTGATGCACGTGGTCCTTATGCAAGTGCAAAATCACCACCTACAGGCCGTACTGAACCTGCTGCACTGAGATGTGTAGGTCTGAGGCTGAAACGTCTAAGGCATTGACTCCATTCCTTCACCATTAGGGGGCTGCCAGGCGGTTGCACTCTTAGGACAATTGAATTAAGGTGGAGAAGGTTTCTACTTGAGCTAGGCATTGGAATCAAGGCTGATTATTGCTGCTGGTAATCTGTATCAGAATTACCAAGTTTCAACTACAGCTATCCGGGTATGATGATAATAAATGTACAGGCATTATATGTTGCTAAGTATTGAATGTTTGTAATAGCGAGTTTGCAATCTGTTAGTAATAAAAATCTTAAAAGCTTGCTACAGCAGTTAGCATACATTGCAAAGATATCGTTATTCCCTTGTGCATTTATATTTGTTATTTCTTGCTTTGCCTGGCAATAATATTATTTTTTATAATCAAAACCCCAAGTCAATAAGATACATAAGGCAGAAAATTTGTGTTCTCAAGAATCCGGCTCGAGAGGGTTCTCACATACTAACTACAGACAATTCGATAAAAGAGATCACTCCAGTGCTAGCGGACAAGAGGATAATTATCGGCAGCTGCTTGCATAAGAACCAAGGATATCGAATCATCATGGAGGTGAAATTCTCAACTTGGCAGCATTGACATCTACTGGAGGCATCAATTATATTGGAAGAAGGCATCGACTATATTTGTGGATACTTTATGAAGGATATCGTATTTGCTTGGAAGTTATCGGCATTCTCCTGGCTGATGTGATTTGATTTCATTGAAGCTGGAATAAGACAAAACAGGGTAAGACGTCAGAATTCTATCTTCCAGGGTTGCGTCAGAACAAGACAAGTAAGACAAGGAGAGTCACTAAGGGCAAAACTTAGTCTCTCAAAAGGAGCCACTAAAAGTCAAATAGGAGAGAACCATTCGTATTTCACAACTTGGCCTTCCCTGAAGAATACGATTGAAGATTTGTAGAAGTACAAGAGAAACATTCCCAGGTTCTTTATATTTATAGCATTCTCATTATTTAGTGACTGGGGTTGTGAATTCAATATTGTAAATCTGCCATTACCATGTTCTACATCATTCATATGGCATTTATAGTGCAACTAAGGGTCATTGAGCATACTGTACTTGCTCGTTGCTTGCTGGGTTTATTATATTTGTGTAATTGCACTATAAATCTGGCATAAAGGCACTAACGGTACTGTAGTTTGCAAGTTAAGTCTCTGCTCTCTAGTTGTTTGGTTGGGTTTCATATTGTAATTCATCTCTTGAGGGTGGTTTGTTGTATTCAGCATTGGAAATATTGTAATCAGTCTGAAGTTGCACTTGAAGGGATTTTTGAAATGCATGACAACTATTTGTCATTACGCCTCATGTTAGTTACTTGTACTCCAGTAAAACATGAGTTTTGGAAATCAGAGGTTAGTTGCATTGCATTTACCAATTCAATTCAGTCACTAGATTGTTCATGAAAAGTCAGGAAACAAACTTGCTTTGCAATTTAGTCTCTAGCAAATTTGGTTGGAATCTTGTTGAATCAAAAAAAATAAAAATAAAAATAAAGACAAACATCAAACAGCCGTTAAGAGCTTGCAAGCAAAACTGTTTGATGAAAGTCCTAAGTGAACAAACTGAAAATTCAGAGTAGATTTGGCAAGGGAATTTGCAGTAAATAAAATGAAGACAATGGCAGTTAAGAAAAATGACCTTTTCTCAAAAGAATTCAATGATACATTCAATGGTAAACAGTTAAGGGACTTGCAGAAAGAAAAGGATGTAGGGAATTGGCTCTATGTGATTGGATTAGAATTGAAGTTCATGAAATCTACCAATGATGTTCTCTCTAAGTTGGAGGAAATAGACACATTTATCCAAAGTAGATCAAGCAGATTGGATGCTTCTAAATTGGGCCTTGCAACCCTCAATGCTCACTTTGGTCCAGCACAAGTTCATGGAACATCCCTGTGGAAATGTGAGACTTGCAGTTGCTTCTTGTCTCAGTGAGATCATAAGGATAACAGCTCCTATAGCACCCTATAATGATGGCATACTAAAGAAGGTTCTACAACTGATTGTGGAGAGCCTACATGGGTTACATGATGTCAAAGCCCCTAATTTTGGTAAGAGGGATAAGATTTTAGAAATCATGGAAAAAATCAGACCATTTATCTTTATGTTGGATCTTAAGTGTGATAAATTGATTATACAAATGTTTCAATGCTTCTTAATTGAAATTAGGAAGCATCATCCAGACAATGTGAGGGCTTGTATGCAAACTATTATGTCCTTAATCCTAGATGGGGATGATGATATCTGCAAACGGTTGCAATCAGACTTGTTAGCCATTTGGAGGAAGGAACAGTGTGTTTCCCCCACAACTTATGCTTTCTCAAAAGGTTTGGTTGAGCAAAAAATTGGGAGGTTCAAGAAACATATGACTGAAGATGAATTAATCTCAATGGGCTTAGAGGTTGCAGGGTCTTCCAAAAAAAGTAAGAACCAAATGAGAAGGGAGCAGATTTGTTTCACATGTCAGGGATCTTGGACACCTGATCACATTTGTTGGCTTGGTAAGGAAGATAAGTCAGCCAAAGAAGTTTGGACCAGCGGTGAAGAGGATAGATCCCAACATATTGAATCAATTGTGGCTCCAGCTAAAGGTTACACAAGTTTCTTTGTAGGTAATTTGGAGATTATGCTTGACGAATTGGGAAAGGTAATGGCTTCTTTTGATGATCCTATGAGTAGTGTTATTGCTGTCTCATTTTCCCCACATGACAATGATGGTGATTTTGCGATTGGTTCTAACGCTGCACTAGCTCTAAATCAGCAAGAGTGCAAAGAAGATATCATAGAAGAAGTCTTCTGTGAAAGACAAGTCCTTCAGAGTAATTCAGTTAGTTCGTCATATGAATCTATTGTTGTTCAAAAGCATGTTAAGCATCATAAATTGAAAAACCAGCTGAAGGTAAATGAAGATAAGATACTTGCAGCATTAACACATTTTGATGACATACACGAGTTGGTTGAAGGTCACCTTTGGAAGGGACAACTCGAGAGAAGACAAAAAGGGGGTGAAGAAGAATCTTCCTATGCTGATTTACAAGTGTCCAAAGCAGCTACGGAAGCTATGAAATCAAATTATGGAAGCTATGGAAGTTATTGGATAAATAGAAATTTGTTTGCATGTAATTTATCTATTAAATCTTCTGTGGGAAAAACATGGGGAAATTTGGGCAAACATTTGCGGGGAATGTTATAGAAATGGGGGTTTTGAGTCAGATCTAGTTTGGCTCATTACAGGTAAAAAACTTGAAATTTTCGAAATCTGACAATCTGGGTCTGCTGAGAGCGACCAAATCTACAAAACCCAGATCTTAGTTTTTCATCCCCACTTTTTAGAAAAATTTGCTATTTTTAGAAACTTTCTAAAAATAGAAAAAATTTCTGGGTTTTTCTAGGTTTCTTTCGAAATGGATACTGGCAAAATTTTCTAAAAATAGAAAGTTAGGCTATTAGGGTTCAAACTAATTTTGATTGGCTCAAAATACTTCCTCATCAAGCTGGTGCAGTCAAAATCATAAAACGATCAGTTTTGCCCTAGTGGGTCTATTCTGTTTTTTCAATTTCAGAAAGCATTTCGGGAGCTCCAAAGGCATCAATTGAGGCCAGTCAACTTCCAGGCATCAGATTCAACATTCAAGCACTGAATAGAAATGAGACGATGAACATGCACGAAGAACGAAGGAGAAAGTTGAAAATTGCAAAATTTTGACTAACAATGTCAGCCATGGGCGCCCCTAGAGGAGAAAGGCAACCAACTTTTCAAGGTATCAGATGATGTAATCAAGGTTCGTGCTCCTAGACAATGTTTTTCAAATTCTTTCCAGCTCCACAGTGAGTCCGTGTAATGAGTCTAGCCCAAGCTGACTCAAAAACTCTTATTTTGTTGCCTTGAGAATTTTGTCAAATAGTTGGTGTGCAAGCTGATATAGGCTGATAAGAACTTCTGATTGATTTGTTTTGACTTTCTCGTCACCAATGATGTTTCATTAAATGTTTCCAATGGTATCAATGATTGCCAATGACAACTATGAATGTCTCTAAGATGAAATGCAATTGTTTTAATGCACTTTTGATGTATAAAGATGACTGAAACTATTTGCAATATGCAGCTACAGCAATTAGAAATTATGACAAACACTTTGGATGCAACCTAAGATGGCATTTATGCACTTACAACCAAGTAGCATTAATACGAACACTTCGTATGCAATATTATAACATTATTTATGCCAAAAGAGAACCTTACAACCAATTGACATTTTGTCAAACAATTGGCATGCAAACTAATAAGCTGATCATGAATAATATAAACAAGCTCAATTACAATAGTATTGATCAACAACTTGTATCTCCTTTGCAATAAAATGTCTAATACAATGATGCTATTAATTGGCCAAGACTCTTGGCTTACAATTGATTGACAATAGTGTCAAATCTGATTTTCTGAGTATTCACTTACAGCAGCAACTAAAATGCCTATGATGACAATGCAAACTATTTAGTAAATGCAAGAAGAACCTAGTAATGATGGCACCCAATTTTGTTGATGAAGAAACAATAAAAATCCAATGTGATAGGCACCTTCCAAGCTCAAATCGAAATGCTCAAGCTGTCGCCCCTGTTCTTGCCTAGCAAAAGTTTAAATAATTAATTGCAGCACCAAACGCCTTCCAATTTGCCCTTAAAACGATTGTCTCGACGATAGGAATTGAATGCAACAATACCCAGAATGATTGGCCTCCTCAATCGAAAGATATGAGCAAAAACATGAGACTCACATAGGCTGATCAACCTCCATGACAGCAAATTATGAAGGTCTGAAAATGCAAATGAAACTTTACAAAATATCACTCCTTAAGATGATGAAATGATAAATCACAATCAGCAATTATTCTCCAAATTGAATCTCCACAAATTTGCTCAGCAATACATCAGCTATTGAAGTAACTTCTCCATCAAATGCAACAATACATCAGCTGTTGCAAGTCACATACTTTACTCAAAATAAGTATAATAATACATCAGCTATTGTACTCAAATAATTTCCACAATGAAGCACAAGATTGGACTTCTGAAGTAAAGCCCACAATCAGCAATAATTCAGCTGGTATTTCACAGCCTCAAAATTGCGTAACCAATTAGGGTTTTCATCCCCAAAGGTCCTCCAATGGTTGAAACCCTAGTTGGCTTCTTCACCACCAAAAGTCATCAATTCAAACAACAATTCCTAGATGAAGAAACAATGGCTGGCCTCACCTATTTATTCTTTTTCACCAAGAGGTCGGCCCACAATCTAGAAGCTTCCAGAATATTATTTTATTTTTATCGACTTTATGATATATTATTTTATTTAAGTCACTTTACTAAATTAATTAAATATAAAGTTACCTTTTAATATTTATTTATTTGATAACTTTATAAATAATTAACTTCATACCACTTTTTAATTTAATTAAAATAATCAATTAGTCATCCTCATGAAATATTATTATTTTGGACAACTTAATTAATTAATTTAATTAAATTACACTACCTCCAAAATGGGGACATTACAGTCTGGCGGTGCAATTATCAGATCAACCAATCACCCAGAATTCAAGATCAAGCGGGGAGGTTTCAACT
Source organism: Sequoia sempervirens (assembly GCA_007258455.2). Lineage (NCBI taxonomy): Eukaryota > Viridiplantae > Streptophyta > Pinopsida > Cupressales > Cupressaceae > Sequoia > Sequoia sempervirens. Next base: position 155,160,142 of record VDFB02358134.1, on the reverse strand, counting down.
AGAAGACAGAAGGCAAACCACGGAAAACTTCAAAAAAATTCTAAGTCTAGGAACTTTGGGCGCCCCAGGTGCCCAGGGGTGCCTGGCTTTTTGAGAGGTCAAACTCAACAATTAGGGTTTGCAGATGAGCTCAATCTCTTCAAGATCATGTCAGCTTCGTAGTGGATGTCTTCGTCAGATCGTCGGACTTGTCAAACACCAACAAATCCAGATCAAGCTGAAGGTATAAAATGGAGTTTCAAGTTTGAAGATGAAAATCGAGCAAAAATGGCTAAGTTTGGAGGAAAAGAGCGCCCCAAAGGGAGATAGGCGCCCAAACTTTTAAGGGCCAACAAGGTGAATTTGCAGACAAAGTCTCCAGCATGACTTCCTCATAATTGATAAAGCTTTCCAATGAGATCATCAGCACGTCAATCAGAGTTCGCAGTCATCAGATATCGGAGGCAAAACAGAGAAAAAAATATGAGCGAATCACAGATATCAAAAGCAAAGGCTAAAAACTCATAAAATATTCTAACTCTGGTGAAGTTGGGCGCCCCAGCTAGCCAAGGGTGCCCAAGCTTTTGAGCCCTTCGATTCAACTTTTAGATGAAATCACTCCCAGGAGATCCTCTTCAAAATCAGTCAAGCTATCCAGTGAATCTGACGGTCAGTCAATCGGATCTGTCTAGCTCCCGGAATCAAAGATTCATCAGAAGATCAAAGGGAAACATGGAGAAAATAATGAACAGAAAAATGGTTAACACTGAGAAAGTTGGGCGCCCCTAATGGAGATGGGCGCCCATGATTTTGAAGGTCTAAATGAAGTTTCTAGCCAAAGTGCCTCCAGACAATCTTGTCAGATTCGATCAAGCTTCATGACGAATCATTCAACTCGTCCATCAGATCAATCTGGAAGCCAAAGATCAAAGATCAAACAGGGTTCAAAATCATGAAAAGGTTGAAAACTCAGAAAAAATGACTCGAAGTCTGGAAGAGATTGGCACCTCCAGTCAAGAAGGGTGCCCAAAATGTCATGTCTTAGCCAATTTTCCAAAATTTTCAAAATTTCAAGATGAAGAAAAGCATCCATGTTCAATGCACAAGCAAGTTTTAGGGTTTGGAGGATTAAAGCAAAAGAAAGTAGAGTTATCTCAAGCCTAAAAACCTATTTAAGATTCCTTTTCCATTCAATTTTCATCATTCTTTGCAGGTGGCATCCAAGTTGAAGACGAGCAGCAACTTAAGAGTTTTTCTTTTCAAGATTCAAGACTTCAACTTGCTGATTTTTCAAAAGTTGTTCGTAAATTTTCAGACCAGCAACATAAGACCTTGCTTTCTCATGCTTTTTTCATTCAGAACATCAAATTTTTGAAGAAGGTCAAGATTTTCAATTTTCAGTGATCTAGGTCTTCTTAGCTCATCATTCTGAAGAATTTTTTTAAGAAATTTCTCAAGTTGCAACAACTGCTTTGTCCTTGCATGTCAGACAAATCATCAAAGTTTTCAAGTTTTGATCATCTGGGTTCTCTTAAAACATTCTTCTGAACAAAACCCAGATCACAACTTTTTTCAAGAATAATTTCAAACTCTAGGATTTGCTGCTTTTTCAATCAGCCCTCAGTATTTTTCAAATCTGATCAACTTTCATCTCAAATGTGTTTTTGAACAAAAACCAGATGCCAACTTTTTTGGTGAAAAATTGAAGAAATTAGGGTTTGCTGCTTTTTCAATCTACACTCAAAATTTTCAAAAACAAATGATCTAGGTCTTCTTGTAACGAAATTCTGAACAAAACCCATATCTCAGAAAAATTTCGAAAATTTTGTCCGTTTGAAGAAGAAAAACCAGCATTCTAAATTTAGAAAGTGTGCAAAATTTGTCTGAATGAAATATTCTGAGCCAATTTTTTCGATTTTTAACAATTGCAAATTACAATCAATGCACCCGTTAAGGTTAGAGGATAAACCAAAACGTGCAAAAAGCAACTCTAACCAAGAATGGCGCCGATGATGGCGAGCATATGGTCAGAGGATCTTCTACTCTATATGCTGAAAGGGAACTCGACGTCAAGTATGTGCTACCCAATCCAATGCGGAGTGAGGGGCGACCATATGACGGAGTGGTTACAATAACAATGCTTGAAACGAAATGCGGAAAGTTGGAAATACTCAACACCCAGAATGTGCTTGCTAACCCAGAGAGGGTAAGTAGCTACCATAGGGCGGAGGTCAATTAAAAACCACACAACTGCTAAAAGTAAGAAGTCTATTACAATCTGATAAAGCAAGAATCTGAATGGCCGTCAGTACTACTGCCAGCTTACAATTTAAAAGATGAATTCTTGCTAACAATACAAAGCAGCATATAATAAGGTTGTACAATATTCGTGAGTTTTATTGCTGAGAAGAAAAGATTAATGGAAATGGCAATAAATAGATCCAACCTTATTCTCCAGGCTTGGGCAATCTTCACAGAAGTCTCCACATTGCTTTTAGAGAATTATCATCACCGACCAATAGAGAAGTTGCAGATGTATCCAAACTGCTGTGACAGACCTGCACTTTCAAAATATAACCAGCAACATAGGATCCAATGAAATGCTCGGAACTCACTCGTTTCTCATTCAAAAGGCTTGATATCAATTGCAAATAACTAGTAGAAGGAAGGCGCTCAAACCAAGACCCAAAAACAGACTTAAAATGCAACTGACATTTAATGCACAAATCCCAAGACCACTGAAAAGTACGGCCCAGCTGAAAGGGGCGATCTTCTTTATAAAATCTGATTCTTCAATAAAAAATCTACAAAGTTGCACACAGGGGCGCCTAGCCAAGACCAAAGGAATTATGCAATACCCATAACCTATATTTTTGTATTTTTGGATTTATGAACAAAATATCAAATCTGCTGAAGCTAGAAATGCTAAAACCAGAAAACTACAATATGCCAAATCTGAACCTAAATAGACAAATGCAGATTACAATGCACGATTTCCAATGAACTCACAAACTAGACTAAAAAATCATCACTAGTTGTTGTCTCACAAACAAGAAGCGATGCCCGAGCTAGGAGGCCTTCATTCCACGAAGCAAATCCAGAGCCAATCCGGCAACATAACAGTATAGTAGACCAAAGATCAGAAATGATGCTCAAAGCCTCCTTTTTATAATTTCCTGTTGACTTCACGAAACCCTAAAATCTGCTTCAATGTCAAAACCCTAACCCTTCCTTCAAGATGGCGTCCTTTTCTTTACAAGCTTAATACTTGATATTTTAATTAAATTCAACTCCTTGATAAATGCGCCCATATTAAGCTTGCTTGACTTTGGGAAATTCAACATAAATTAAATATATCCTCAATGATGGCGCCCCCCTTCAAGTCCACCTTTTAAAATAACATTAAATTATTTGACTAGGCTAAGGTGATAAAATAACATTTAAAGTATAATGTTATTTTTAAGTGAAATAAGCTCAACACTCCAAAACTGCATTCTGAAGCTCGAAACTGCATACGCCACTTGAGTCAACTGAAAGGAAAAGTCAACTGCCTGAGACCAACCTGTATACTACCAAAAATAGAATTTACTAAAAATAGTAAATTCCAGAAAATGCTCTGAATGCCGAAATGATCATACCACTGCGAAGCTCTCTGAAAACCCAGAAAGAATCCGCCATCAGATTCACCAACTCCGAGCAAAGACATCCTCAAAAATAGGAAACCCTAATTTTACCTTCCGACTAGCCTTCGGGTTTCCAGAAAAAGGCCAACGGTCACTAAGAAGATCAGGATTGAGAAGGGGACATTACACTGAATATAGGCAACTTTACAAGGAATCTTCAAGGTTTTCAGAATGGAATACACTCCCAATGATTTCAAGACCAAGTCAGTACTATACCACGACTTCATCAAAACAGCTAAGACTGACTTGCATCTCATCAACCCGATGTTTGACTTACGTGCTTTGGAAAACACAAGTAACACTGCAATTAGAAACCTAGGGCACTCTAGACTTCTCGCAACAGCATCCACTCCTATTTCAATGCAGATTCTGGAGTTTGTAATCGCTTGCATAAAGCATTACAATCCGGCGACACGGGAGATTCAATCCATGGATGGGAGGTTGATTTGCAGTTTGAAACCTGAAATGATTGAGAAATGCTTCTCAATTCCACCTTCGCCTAAGAGTGTGACTATCACCAAGGGAGAATGTGGAAGAATATGGGACATGCATAAGGAGAAATACAGCAAGAAGATTGCACAGAAGTGGATGAAGGAAAAACATAAGACTCTGCCAAAGAACATCGAGCGAGGGGAATTCAAAGATGAAATTGCTATCATGATCACCTTGCTCAACAGGGTCATTGGACAAGAAGATGCTACGAAATTTCAACCCTAGATGTTCTATGTTATACCTCACATCATGAAAAAAACTAAGTTCTATGATTGGGCAACCTTAATCAGTGACAGCCTCCATCGACAAATAACAAAATACTTCTAGATTCATGAATTCCACATGGTATCCTACCTAGTCTACCTAGTGGCCTTCCAGGTCCAATTCAGAGGGTTGAACACTGCGGGGTCCTTGAACGTACAGCATGTCTACAACTACTACCTTCAATTGGAGTTCACGAAGTCATTACACCATTACAAGAGGGTGAATGAGGCTTTCTTGATGCACACAGTGCGAGACCTGGATAATGAGTTGCGCGTTCGTATTTCATCAACTGCCAAGGCAGCAATAGCAGAGTGGGTAGATTGGTTTATACAGTTTCCTACATTCACCTACCTCAAAGTCTATGGCTTCTCCAGTGCTCCACTTATGTTGCCAAGGTACCCATCAGACGAAGTTGTTTTCATGGAATTTCTAAGGCAAGCAGATGATGTCCACACAGTCTTGAGGAATAGAAAGAAACCTGCCTTTAGTTTTCCATTTGGGCTAGGAATTTATACATGCAGATCAGCAGCGGAAGCTAAGTCCATGACTGATGAGTTGGCGACACTTGGTCTCAAGCCATACAGCGAAAGACGGTCATATGACCCTCGCGGTGTCTTCGCTGCCCAACTTGAGAAGAACTATGCTCATTTGCCCACTCTTCAAGATTTTTGGGCTAACTGCAAAGATGAGTTCGAGGTGCGGAGGCGTAGTTACGGCAGGCTCACTCTTCATCAAATGAAAGACTGTCTATCAGAGGATATCAAGGGATTATCAGATGATGATGGAGATGTACTTCTCCCAATGTACACTCGGAAGCGAATTGAAGATCAACCCCTTCCACAGGTCAATTGGGCTAACAAAGAGTCCCTCTCCGTTGAAGAAAGGACAAGACAAGTCCTCGAGCACAACAAGGTTTTCCTAGTCCTCAAAAGGAAGAAATCCATTCCAATAGTAGAGATGCCAAGGGTACAGTAATCACTTCCCTCTTCTTCTGAAGCACAATCAAAAGGGAAAGGTGTAAGTTAGTATCAAGGTGTAAAGGGCAGCAGGTCAACTAAAAACGTAAGAAGGTTGGACTTGTCAAACATATACAGGAGCAACCTACAACTGAAGCAGAAGCTCCTCCTGTAGACTCCATACCTCAGAAGCAGCAGACGAGCCTTTGACACATGATTCTCCACCATTGCCAAGGTCTTCACCTATACATATTGATATAGAGGATGAAGAAGATGAAGAAGTTGCAGCTGAACCTCACAAGGAAGTTAGTAGAGATACCACATCTTGGCTTGAGGGATCCTTGGGAAGGAAGAGAAGAAGACCTTCATATCAGTTGAATTTTGATAATCTTGACAACATCTATCAGGAGGCACCTAAGAAGAAAGCAAAGAAGCAAGTTCATTTTCAGAGAAATCTTGATGGTGAGATGATTCACATGGAGACTGCTACACCTCCTGAAGATAGAAACAGAGATGAAGTGGATGTAGATGACTTCATGATGGTGAAGGCTAATCTTGGAAAAAGCACTAGACATGCGGATATTAGTTTGTTTAGAGTTGCATCTGAAAGCCTTCAAGAAAGAGTGCTCAAAGATGGAGAAGACAAGGAAGCCCTCAAAGCTAAAATACGGCAACTCAGGCTTTACATTTCTAACCTTGTTCATGGCACTTCACAGGCTACTCAGTTGCTGCCCCAGGTTCTAGAGACACCAGCTGATCATCATCAGTTGAGACAGCTGGTAATATGTGGGAAGCAGACTCAAGAATGGATTGAGGGTTTCATCATTAGAGGAAAGGAAATCTTGGCACAAATGTTTTAGCTAAGGAACAACGCTCATAAGCTACGACAAGGAATTCAAGGATTTGAACAATCAATGGCAAAACTGAAACGAAGGCATGAAATCATCATTGCAGATTTGGATACAGCCTATGGTTCAATGGTTTCAAGAGAACACAAGAGGCAGATCCTTGCATGGAAAGAGCGTCACTTCTTCAAGGTGAGAACCTATGGAAGGATAGCCGAAGAGTTTGTTGCGTACTATAACGACCCGACCCTTCGGTAAAGTAAAATATCCATAATTTACATCCTACAAGTATGTAAACATGTTTGCATGGCATTGCAATAAAAAATTTCCTTTTATTTATTGATAAAACATAAACAAGTTGCCATATCAATTTACAATAAAGATTCCATTTCAATATAATAATTCCACAAGTACATGAAACAAGAATACATACCTTAACTAACATAGCTCCAACGAGCTTTAGAACAAATAGTAGTAAGAAGGTCCAGGAGTTCATCCTTTCAAATCTTGGTACATCGGTCGCTTGTTGTGGAGGAGAAACATCACTCGTGTGCTTTTCCGCCAACCACGGACTTATAATGCGGTCCACCGCACACCTATCGTTAGATAGATAGCCCTCCCTTCGAAGAAGAGATTAGTAGGGTATCCTTTAACGATTACCAACTAAGCATAGTGTTGTGGTCCTACATAACTAGGTCCTGTGCATACGGCAACTCTTGAACTAGTATGTAATACGGGATCACGATGAACTGATAGTGTAGTTTCCAACTAACTCACATCTAAGTGGAAGTTCATTGGATAATACACTACATCTTACACTATGTGTAGGTTTAGTCCTTCATTGGATAATACGTACCCCAAACATCCTACATCAGACTAACTACTAGAAATGAAAACAGCATAACAAGTAATCACAATTCCCCCTCCTATACTAGACATCTTCATCCTAGGAGTTTCATAAGCTTAACTAAGTTAATCTAATAACTTAAGCTGTGATCATTACTTAATTCAATGCCTTCATTTCCGTCCTAGTATTTAGTAACTACTTAAAGCATATTCTCATTATATGGAGATCATACAAGTAATGCAATTCACTCAATATGCAACCTTTAACCTTTATACAGTTTGCTTCCTAAGTACAAATAGGTAAAGCAATTCATAAAACAACTCATTCTTTCTTTCACACAGAAATACAGCTATGATTGTCTTTCAACCTATGCACAACAATAAACACAAAGATTTCATTTTAATTAAATATTCAACAATTGAATAGATAGTAGAAGAATATCCCATGCCTGTTCAAGCTTTCGTTCAAAGAAGATGTCTTAGCACTTTTGGATGACTGGCAATTCCTTCTCAAGATGCAAACTTCCCTTCTCAAATTTACTCCCAAGTGCCTCTTCTCACTCATAATGTAAACATTCAAAAATTCTTACTCTCAATTTTCAGAATTAAAGATTGCTCTCAGTAAAAGCAAAGCTCTCAGTAATTAGAAATGCTCACAGCAATATGGTGGCTCTCAGGAAATACGAAAGAAATCTCAGAAAATATGAATACTCAGAAAATAGAAACTCTTAGGAAATCAGAAATAATTTCGAAATCCAAGAAGCAGTGAAATGCTCACTGCAAATAAGAAGGATTTCGTAATCCAAAAGGGTGTATTGAAGAATGTTCAGAGCGGCCTTATATAGAGCCTTTGCCCAACGTATTTCCACTTCCTAGGGCCTGTAGACTGCCAAGAACTGAAGTTTGGAAGTTTCCATTGTGAAAAGTGGCGAATTCCAGAGGCGAATCGACGTCATTTGTTGACAGCAAGGAATAGTTCAAACTTGCACATGGTGGAAATGGTGAAGCGACACCTCTCAGGGGTGTTCTATTTTGGTGCGATTTGCAGCAATCTTGTTTGGGAATTTATTTCAGAAGAAATGGTCATGGCTGTGTGATTCCCACATTGCCATTATTTGTGGCTTGATGCACAACAACCTACGTTTCATTCCCAGACCTGGTCTATGTCGTGCACTTCAGGCGCGACATTTTCACTCAACACAACTTCATTTTATTTTATTCTCATTTCAAAAGTTTCACTACAGTTCATAATGAAATATTTCTCCTCTATAAGTTTGTCATGATTTATCTCCAAAAGGTTCGATTCAAATAATAAAGATTTGATATTTCATCCTTTGATTTAAATCGATTTCCATAGTTAAGGATTTCGATATCTCATGAATTGATTTATTTAATGACTTACATAGTTCAAAATAAAGTCTTCATAAAGACTTAACTATGCAATGTATCGACTTCCCAAGTTCACTCAATATTTTTTTTAAATTCATATATATATTTATATATTTATATTATAGCTTTATTTTACTTTAACATATATATATATATATATATTATATATATTATATATATATATATATATAAATATTATAATTTAAATATATTTGCATATATACATATATATATTTTGGTAAGACTATAATATACATATATATTTATATAATATTAAATATATATATTTACATATATAAATATATACACATATACATATTCATTTGTTAAATACATATATTGCGAGCCAGACAGCATACTTTCAATATACATATCTATGTATATGTGTATACATGTGTATATGTAAATTCCAAGGCAAATATTAAAAAAATAATATTTATATCCACAGATAATAGGTAGTGTGTGTATGTATATGTATATCCTAGTATATACCTTAGTGTACACGTATGTGTATGTATACCACATCAACAGATACGTATGAGCATATCCATCTGCCGATCATACGTCTGTATCGATATGTTTACACATATGGATACACATACATACTATATACATGTGTATACATACCCACTTAGCCTATTCACTTATATCCATTCACGTTTTCCACAGTAAGTCAGATAGACAAATAAACATCACTCACAAAGCACAAATAAGAAAACAAGACTCCTAAAGCCTATGGATGACTTATCAAGACCAACTTAACTAACTTGGTTCCTCCAAACCCATAATGACATGTGTGTATGCTCAATTGGTTCTCGTTATTGTTTACCCGACCAAGCTGCTCCCCGAGTGATATTTCTCCTCTGCCTAGAGGAATGGTCCTCATACCTGCACACAATGACACGACAACGGGAGTCATATGTTCTCAACAAAGCAGTATACATGAAACATCTCAAAAGTTAGAATAAACATTATTCAACAACTTGCATTCAACATCCATCAAGGATTACATCAATAGAAGTATCATTCAAATGAGGCAATCAATAGAACACATTCATATTGATAACAAGAAACAGCATCATTAATTCACCTCCAGAATTCACATTTACCCTATCTAGAAATGGTAAATAGGAACGTCATAATTTGGGATGTAACACGTACAGGCAAAGGGTGGTTGAGGCTTTTCTGTTCATAAATGAGTTTATTACAAAGATCCCTACTCGGTGTCATCATGATGACAATTCCTATGTCAAACTTGATGAAGTGCAAGCCCAGTTTCAAAATGTTGTCCAAGGCAGTGATGGTGGCATGAGTCAGATTTCCATGATGTCAGCAAGGTTCGAGAAAGTAGCCAATGAGGTCGAAGATTTCCTGAAATCATTTGTAGATGGAGAGCATATCCTAGAAAAGCAAAACTTTGCTATTGATAGTATTGATGCACCTGACAGAGACATAGTTTCCAACTTTCTAGCGGATGTGATCGAGATTTAAAGCAACTTTCTTCTAGAAGCTTTCTTTCTGCTTTCTTTCTATTCTCGAAACAATTATTATCTATTCTTTGAAGAAGAGAAAGAAGATAGAATGTAATAGTTGGCATTTCCTATTTTTCCTGCTTTCTTAGGTGGTTAGATGTTATCTTTTTAGTTTTAGAAATAAAGCTTGCTTGCTGAGCAAGCCATAGTTGTAAAAGCAAGGAGATTTTAGGGTTCCCTACTCCTCTGCTTGTCTATAAATAAGAGCAATCTTGCTCATTTATTTTCAACCGTACTTGTGATAACAAATTGCTGAGCTTATTTTGCCTTCAAATTGTTGTCTTGTAGTTGTTGTTCACTTCGTGTAAGAACAAGTTTGCAAGTCTCTTTTAGCTGCAAGTTCTTGTTCAGTGCATGTGTTCAGTGTAATCTTTATTCCAGAAATTTGAGAAATAACGTCTCAAGCCTCTTTTGCCTTGATATAATGTCTCAAATTTCCGTTTATTGTGTTATGCTTATACGATCTTAATTTCAGCTCGCATTGAAAGTAAGTAGATGTATGTTGAAAAAGAGTTTATTTAAGTACTTTGGACAAGTGTCGTCACCTCCTCGGGAATCCTATTAGCCAACGCATTGTATCTTATTGTTTATAGTAAGTTGTTTCCTAGCCTATACCTCGGACGGAGGTTCCTCCTCCTTGGCAAGTCTGAGATCCAACTTACCGTAAAGAGTGTTTGCTCGCACAAAGCCTTACTTTCGGCATAGATCTGAGAGTTCAGAGCCTCAGACTCATTCTAGCGAGACGGTCGGACCAAGTAATCCAACCATCCATTCCCGCTCCTATGCCCTCATGCTTTGTTTATCTTGGGGAGATAGGATAGATTAAAAGCTAGTTTAATCGTAGTTAAGATCTGCAGAAACCAGAGAAAAGCTTAGCTACGGCGCATTGTGTTTGTGCACCCTTGTGTCCTACCGTTGAGTAAAAAAGATAGGAACCTTAGTCTACTATACTTTTTTACGCATAACATCAGCAAAGAGGTATCTTCCTCTCTATAATCCGAAGGAGCAGTACTATAACACTTGCAATAGCTAACCGTTTCCAATAAGTACTCCAGAGGTGCTAATTGAAATGCCAACACACACTCTAAACCAAACTCATCATAGAAACTTTTGGATACTTCACTTGTAGATATACCAAGTCTCTCATTCTTGTTTTGTGATGTAGATTGTCTTGAAATGGAATCTTCATACTACTGCAAGCTACAAGCTAATCCTTGTTGCAAAAGCATAAGTTCTTTGTAATGTCCCCTTCTCAATAGTGATCAATGCAATTGGCCATTAGCCTATCCCGAAGGCCCGTAGGCTAGTCGGAAGCAGAAATTAGGGTTTCCTATTTTCTAGAAGGATGTTTTGGCAGATTTGGTAGCTTGCATGTTGGAGTTTTACAGTTCTGATTCTAAATTCCTTCTGGGTTTTCGGAGAGCTTTGCAATGGTGTGACATGCAACTGAATCCATGGACTTTTTCGAACTTACTATTTTTAGTAAGTTGCGACGGCTGCTCAAAATATGGTTAAAATGCTTTTGGACACACTTACTATTTTTAGCAGTATGCTATTTTTAGCAAGTGCTATTTTTAGCAATGGCTATTTTTAGCAGGCCAGTTCTGAGGCTATTTTAGGCAAATCAGTTTGTGCAATTTTGGTCTTCAACACTTCAGGTCAAAGCTTGGGATGGGCGCTTCATTTGTTGAGGTAAAATATTTTTATAAAGTGAAATGTTTTAACGCTTGGAGGACGCCTTACAAAGAAATATGTTAATTTCACAAAGTCTTTCACTTTATTATATTTGGACGCCATATTATACTTTATTAGTATTTTTAATAAAGTATATTACTTTCTTGGTGATGGATGACTTGGAGAGATAAGAAATGAAAGGGAAATTACAAAATATTATGAAGTGAATGTGGATTTGAATCAGGCGTCCATCTTGGAGGAGATTGAATTTGAATTTGGAGACCAAAAAACTATAAATATGAGTGTTGGCTTCTCATTTCTCATCCATGAAGAAATTGTAACGAAGTGCTACCGAAATGGTGATTGAATTGCTTCGAGGATTGCATACCTCCTAGCTTGTACTTAGTTTCTTGCTTGAAAGATAGCAACTAGCTAACTGAGAGGGTTGTTCTTTACACTGAAGAACAAATGGAGTTCATTGTAATGAAGTTGTTTGATGTTTTTTGATGTCTTTTGGGTGTTTTGTCAGTTTACAGGTTGCTGGTTTGGGGAGTTGTTGTAGGTCGTTTTCACTCATCTCCTTGGGTGAATTTTTGTTGGTTCTAGGTGATGGCTTAATCTATTCTCCTATCCTAGGCATCCCTTTTTGCAGGTTATCAGATTTTATCTTGCAGATTTGAATTTTATATTGCAGGTCGCCCCTCCTGGGAGGCCGTACTATGCCATGAAGCATGAAGCAATAGAGTGCCCATAGATTTAGAATGTGTCCCGAGTTAAAAGAGCATGAAGCAATAGAGTGCCAAAGATTGCAAATGGAGGTGGATGGGGTTCAAGGTGGGTCATCTTATTTTCCAAGTGCACAATTGTCATGTCCCCGAATTGGAGGTATTGTGATTTAATTAAATTAATTGATTAAGTTGTCCAAAATTAATAATATATCAAAATGATAGCTTAATTGATTATTTTAATTAAATAAAGTGGAGATATTAGATTAATTATTTATAAAGTTATTCCAATAAATAATATCTTAAGGATGACTTTATATTTAATTAAAATAAAGTGACTAAATAAAATAATAAATCATAATGTCACTTAAGTGAATAAAATAATATTTTATTCTACAAGCTTATTGGAAACTTGTTGAGAAATCTATTTAAGAAGTTATTGGCTAAGCATTTGGACACACTTGATTTGGATTACTTTTCTCATTACCTGCGTGGTAAGTAGCTGAAGCTAAATGCTTAGCAATCGCTCGAGGGTTTGAAGACTCTAGAGTGTCAGTTTCAGTTGTGCAACACCAATCCTAGCTGGTAGTTTGGAGGAATATCTCAGTCTTCTCATTGCTGCAAATTTAGTGGCCAAGGGCCAAATTTGAGGAGTTCAATTTGTGATACATTGCAAATTTTGATGAGCTAATTCAGTCTTCTTGTGGAGGACGATCTTGTGATGCTCAATCCACACTTTGGTGAAGTCGATTTCAGCTTTCTTTGGAGATAAATTTCTGTAGCTTGCATGTGGCTGGGCGCTCCTATGAGAGGGTGCAATTTTGCTAAGGAAGGCCATTAAAAATCCGTTGAAGCTTGTGGAAGGTTTGTTGGGCTATCAAGAGGAGATTCTCAGAATTTGGAAGGGCAGAAACATCACCATTTTGGAGAGTCGAATGATCTTGTGTGGCTGCCATCATTACATCAGGTTCTTTATTTTGTCTTAGTTTGCGACTTTGCATAGTAGAAGAAGTTGCTGTCATATACAATCATTGGCATTGTAAATTCAGTCATAAACATTTATCTAGCGCTGCATTTGGTTGGAGTCATAGATGCTGACTTATGACAATCATTATCAATGTAATTTCAGTCAAAGGGAAAGTATATTTTGCATATGAAATAAGCCTTGTAATTGTTGCAAATATCAAATAGAAATATGGGAGGTTGGCTGCAATTTGTTTGACGAATTGTCAAGTAGTTCTCTCATGTCAGCATATATAGTTTCCATGTCAACCGTTCGATTAAATGCCAAGTTGTTGTAGTTTACTTTTGCATTTCTAGCTTGCATAACAAATGTTTGATATAATTCCTCATTGTTCTAGCTGCGCATTAGTTTGCTTGCCAAGTGTTCGCATTAATGTCCCTTGGCTATAGGTGCATATTTCAGTCATATAGTTGCATTGGAAAGTCATATATCAATAGTTGCTTTGCATACTCATTTAATATCAGTCAATTACACATCTCAAGAAGAATTCTAGGAATGCATATGCTCTCTCATAACATCAAAAACCAAAAAGAGAGTTACAACAAGAAGTTCAGTTTTCACTTGGCAAGTGTTTGACAAAATTCCCAAGGTTTGAATTAGCAAGTTTGCTTCGTATCTAGCAAGGGACATTACAGCAATCAACTATGCCTATGCCTTCCATGGTTGGTAGTAGTGAAGTTGCCACAAGAGGAAAGAGGAAGGTGAGTGGTAATGGGAAGGGAGCTTCGGTTGAGTCTATGTTTAATAACCAACCACGAGAGGCCACAGAATCTTCCATTGCCAAATTATTTTTTTCCCACGCCATCCCATTTCATGTGGCCCGTTCCTCTTATTTCAAACAAATGGTTAAAAATATAACCAATATTGGTCCTTCATTCATACCCACTGGAGATAATAAGCTACGCACCACCCTCCTAGACAAAGAGTACTCCAAAGTTAATGTGCTAATGGAGGATCTGAGGCGAACGTGGAGGACAGGTTGCTCTATAGTGATGGATGGGTGGACTGATGTTAGACATCGGCCACTCATCAATATCATCGTCACATGCCCTATTGGTTCTTATTTTCTTAGAGCTATAGATTGTTTGGGGAAACGTAAGGATGCAGACTTCCAATATTCCATTTTGAGACATGCCATTGAGGAAGTTGAGGCTGGTAATGTGGTGCGGGTGATCACTGATTCAGCACATGTGTGCAAATCGTTTGGTTTGATGGTGGAGGGTACTTATAGGCACATCTTTTGGACCCCATGTTGTGTTCACGCACTGAACGATGCATTGAAAGACATAGGGAAGTTGGATTGGGTGAGGCAAGTGGTGGCAAAAGACAGAGAGATTCAAATGTTCATTTGCAATCACCACACCTCACTTGCTCTCTTTAGATCATTTTCAAAGAAGGATTTTCTCAAACCTGTTGAGACAAGGTATGCCAGTTCATTTTGTTTCATTTTCAAATTTTGAAACTTCAAACATTTCAAACTGAGTAGTGTTCAACGTACTACGGGAGTAAACGAGAATAATTCACAAACATAATGCACGTACTAGAATATGAATCACATTTGAATCACAGAACAATCGTAAGAGTAATTGCACAGCACAATGGATTGATTGATTTCATGAAGTATCTCCACAATACATAGCAATTGTCCCTGTCCGACTACAAATGACAAGATACATATATAGATGGCCGAGGTTGGTTGAGATATCAACCGTCAGCAACTCTTCCTAACTACCTGCCCGACAACTAATCCAACTTTTACTTTAAACTGTGCATGTATTAGTATTATTTAAACTATTATTACCTATTCCCATTACGACCGACTACAACATTTATTTAATTAGTACGGTCGATTACAATATAATTATTTATTAACATGGCCGTCTACATCATCCCTGCCACACAGTAGTCTTCCAGACGACTAAAAACAAAAAATGCCAACTCCTTGTCCTTTTCCTATCATTGATTCTCCTTTTGTGCTGAAAGTCGTTGTGCATCGGCCACCTGGGTATCCTTCTCTATCAACTGACCCAATACTCTATCCCTCTCTGCCAATTTCTCCTCGAGAGCTGCCACTCTGATTTGCTCGGCTACCAACTGCTCTTGTAACTGTACTATGATGGTTGGTTGTATTGCAATTTGGAAATTCCAATAAATCTGATGGGGGTCTGGGGGCAAGGCCCCCAGTGGGGTCGAGGGGTAGCGCCCCTCGCGGGGGTTTGGAGCCAGTGCCCCCAATGGGGTCAAGGGGCAGCGCCCCCAGTAGGGTTGAGGGGCAGCGCCCCTCGTGAGGTCATGGAGCAGCGCCCCCGCCACCAAGACCAATTTAACACTTTTGAAACCACTCGAAACTGCATCGCACGCCTCATTTTCATTATTTTTCCACAAGTTCTAAATAGTGCTGATGAAGCCGAAAAATACAGATTTTGCATTGTTTTTAGACTTCACTTTCTCCCGGTCGATGCTTGGTACGGCCTGTCTTTTACAAACTTCGATACTTGGTACGACTTGTGTTCTAAATGGTACGGTCGTTGGTATGGCTTCACTCTCTCTTGTGCGTATGGCCTTCTTCCTGATGCATACGGCTTCACTTTCCCTTATGCGTACGGACTTCTTATTTTGTTTGTGGTGTACAACCTTTCGTACGGAAACTCTTCTCAAACATACGGCATGTGTTTTCTTCCGTACGGAGTTGTGGCCTTTGTTCCTTGTGAGTCTCCAATCTCCAGTGCGTACGGATTTTTCATTATTTTCCAATCATTCGTCCCCTTGCTTCGTACGACTGGTACTCTTAATCGTAAGGATTTCTTTTCCAAGCCTTCGCCCTTCAGATTGAAAGTCCATACGGCCTTCCTTTCCTTAGTTCGTACGGTTGTTGTGCTCTTTTCCTTATATGCGAATTTTGCCTTCTGTTTTTCTCGTACGGCCCTAAACTTTCCTTTACTTCGTACGGTCCAGTGAACTCCTTCTAGGACGATTTCTTCTTGACTGTGGCCCTTCTTCTCACCATGTACGGACTTTTTGCCAGATCGTACGGCCTTCAAGTGGAACTTTCGTACGGTATCTTTTCCCTAGGCTCGTACGGCTCTTTGCATATGGCATCCGGACTTCCTTTCTACACCTCGCCCTTCCTCACTTCGTACAACTGAATTGGCTCTTGGAGTTTTGTCGTGTTTGATTTTATTTCCTTTCTCCTTTCTAAGTTTGACCGTACCGTGCAAGTTATGCTTGATAACACTCTTTCCGTGTGATTTCCTTCTTGATGTTTTGTGCGACCTAGTCAATATCCATTTCCATTCTATCATTTTTTTCACTTTTATTCCTTGCCTTCTCAATTTTTTGAATTTTTTAACGTTTTTTCCTTTGTCTCCTTTTAATTTTTTAAACCTGCCCTTATTTCTTTTATTTATCCCTTTCTCCAATTTTTTAATTTTTTCTACTTTTTCCAACTTCATGACTTTTGTAATATTCAATTTTTTTCTTTTCTTTCCAATTTTTCTCTTCCCAAATTTTATTTCTCTTTTATTATTACTCCCTCTTTCTCTCCCCTCTTTCTTCATTTTTTGCTTTTTCTCATTTTCTCTTCCATTTTTCTTTATTTTTTTATTTCTTTCTTCTCTCTCTTCATCTCTTTTCTTTTTTTCTAATTTTTTCATACTTTTCATTTTTTAACTCCAACACAATTTTTTCATCTCGTTCTTGTTCGGACTTGTGGACTGGCGTATCGTCCAATTTTGATACTCTTTCTTTGTACTCTCCATAGTCGGCCCGAAGTGTTTTGTTGGGCCTTCCCTGTTTCTCTTCTTCCTTGATTTCCCCGATTTGTAACATGTTACACTCTCAGTGGAACACTTCATAGTCTTCCATCTGCCAATGAAATAAGCCATTCAGCAAGCTTGTCTCGTCCTCCGAACAACTCTCGAGTTCAAGTACGCCTTCAGTGTTTGGTTCCATAGCTTTCCTTCCTTCGTCCACATTCGACCCACCTCCATCCAATTCAGATCCAGAGGAAGCCAATTGTTCACTCACGCCCTAGTTCTTCAAGTCAATGACGTACTTCCACCCATTGTTCTCGATCGAGAGTGCGTTCCTCTTCCAATTATGATTTGCCTTCGCGGCTATCAGCCATCCTCTCCCAAGTAGTGCATCGTACACTTTCCTCTATAACGGGATGACGACAAAATTTAGCAAAAACTATTGTGTCCCGATCGTCACCTTCTGCGCCATCAGCATTCCCAATGGCTTGATACCATGTTGATCAGCACCAACCAGTTGGAATGTTGGCGGCCAAAGTGTAGGCTTCCCAAGACTCTTCCATGTATCTTCGGGTAGTACATTGACTCCCGATCCTCCGTCGACGATAGTATTTGTCAAGATATTCCCTCTGATCTCCATATGCACGACCGCTAGCATCTTCCCAATGTTTGCTGTGAGCAATACTGGGTCGATTGTTTGTTCACCGTACGGTGGCGGTTCTAGTACTAATTCTTCCCTTCGGTCCTTCGATCATGGTTGCTTGCCATCCCTGACGATGTTTGGGATTGCCAGTCCCAACTACGGCATAGTCTGGAGAAGGTCATTTACTTTGATCAGTACGGTGGTCTGCAGTACCTGCCGTACGATGTTGGTTTCCGCCTCCGACCGTCGAAAGGTTCCTGGCTTCTCCAAAGGTACTTTGTTTTCCTTCGCCATCGCCAGTTCCACTTCGGTTTTTGCTTCCTTCATCCTTTGTTTCTCCGTACATGGGTTTGGGTAAGTGGCATTTTTTGCTTGTGCTCTTGTGATCGCCAGTACCTCTTGTTCTACTTCCAGCATGTGGATACCCTTTTGCTTAGGGCATTCGTTATCTTCATGATCGCCTGGTCCACACCACTTACATAATCTCCCTCCCGAACCTTGACCGTTATGGCAATCCCTGGCGAAGTGGCCCCATTCGTTGCACTTCCTGCATTGGATCATGGACCTTCCTTTTGCATCGTATTGTATCATGTTTCTCGGACTTTTGTTGCTCCGATAACCTCCAAGGGATGCATTGCTATTGTACTGGGGCTTTGGTGGTGTTGACGGCTCTCCATGAGTGAAGAGTACTTGCATACCCCTTGCTCTCAAATTGTATGGGCATTCCTTGATGGAATATCCCATAACTTGGCAGATATCACAGAACATCTTCTTTGGACAGTTCGCCTTTGTGTGACCTTCCCCATTGCACTTTGTACACCATAGTTCTCGTGCTTCCCTCGCACTCTCTTTGTCGGCTTTCAATTCTTTCATCATTCGCATCATATCTTTTTTGAGTGCTTGTACGGTCTTGGATTCACCGTCGCTGTCGTCCGAACTATCCTCATCATCTGTCTTCTTTTTCCCTCGAGAGGATGTTTTATTTTCACTTTCTATGTCCATTGCCCGATTGTATGCTTCGGCATACGACAAAGGAGGTACGACTTTCATTTTCTTTCTTAATGACGGATGACGGAAGCAAGCCCTCAATGAACCATCTTTTCTTCAACCTGTCGGCCAGCTGTGCCTCCAATTTCCCAAACAAATCTTTGAGTCTTCGGTTATAGGTCTACACACTCGTGCTTTCCTTGCTTGGTATTGTATATCTCTGCAACAATCTCGCTATCATCCGGCAGGAGTTTGAACTCCTCTTGAATTGCTTGTTTCAACAATCTCCATGTAGCTTTGTGTGATTGATCTAATTCAGAGTACCAGTGGATGGCACTATCTCTCAGTGTCGCTGGAAATACTTTCAACCACTGATCCGGATCATCCTCCCCACTTGCTATCCAGATAGTTTCACATGTTTTACAATGTCGTACTGGATCTTCTAACCCATTCCCCGTAAACTTTGCCAGCTTCTGCTGCTCGGGAGTCACCACCTTTCCCCGCTATCCTCCTTGTGTATTGGACCCGATTAGACTGGTTTCCCCACTACGTTCCAGTGCATCTCTTGCACTCTTGGCCACGTACGAGTCACTCCCACATCTTCCGTCGACGTCCTCGACACCTTAAGTGTAATGTCCCCTTCTCAAACCTGATCTTTCCAATGACCGTTGGCCCGTTCCTTGGGAACCCGAAGGCTAGACGGAAGATAAATTAGGGTTTCCTATTTTTGAGGAGGTCATTGCTCTGAGATGATGGATTCAATGGCGGATTCTTTCTGGGTTTTCAGAGAGCTTCGCAGTGGTATGTTCGTCTCGGCGTTCAGAGCACTTTCTGGAATTTACTATTTTTAGTAAATTCTAATTTTGGCAGCTTTCCAATTGGGTTCAGCTCGGTCGACTTCCTGCTTCAGTTTGGTCTAATGTTGTGTTCAGTATTGGCTCCGGGGCACATTCAGAAGGATAAGTTAAGTCATTTAATTAAAAAAAGTCACGTTTTAAATATTATGTTTTAACGTTGACCCCTTGACCTAGATTTAATGACTTAACGTTGTTTTAAAAAGTGGTCTCAAAGGGTGGCGCCATCATTAAAGTTATATTTAATATTTGATTCTCCTAAGTCAAAGCAAGGTTAAGAAGGGGCGCATTTATCAAGGTGATGACTCATTTAAAATATGATTATTGAGTTAAAAGGAAAAGGACGCCATATTGAAGGAGTTAGGGTTTCGACTTGAAGATGAGATTAGGGTTTCATGAAGTCAGCTGGAATTGATATAAGGAAGACTTGGTTCATCATTTGGACATCTTTGGTCTATGCTAATGTTATGCTGCCGAAATGGTTGCGGAATTACTTCGAGGAATGAATGCCTCTTAGTCTGGGCTCGACTTCGTGCTTGAGAGACAGCACCTAGTGGAGAGGTTAGATTATTTGAGTGATTTTATAGTAAGTTTTTGCATTGTTGTAGAGTTATTGCCTTGAAGTTCAGATTTTTGCATTTCATACTTTTCTAGAGTTGCTGATTTGATACAGCAGATTCATGTTTGTAATCGTAAGTCAAAAAATACCAAAAAAAGAGTTCTGGGTGTTGAACATTTCCCATTGTCTAGGATAGGCGAAGCTATAGTTTAAATCTCAGATTTTTATGTTAAGTATTTATTTTTTAAGGAAGGATCGAACTTTTCAGCAGGCCGTACCCTTTGTTGCTGTCTTGAATTCCGTGCTACTTGCATTTAAGGCATTTGGGGTCTGTTTAAGTGTTTGATCTTGGTCGCCCTGGTTGTTAGAGTGCATTGCATTTTATCCCACTTCTTTCAGGTCAGATTTAAGGAAGTTACGAACTATTCTATGAATTTGTAAGTTGCTGATTATGTAACACAAAGTGCAGATCTGCTACATCAGTTTATGAAATCTGCATCTTCCTTTATTGGTTGGTGTCAAGATTGCCTTATAACCTTTGCAGAGGATTCTTATTGTATGCACCATTGAAGAGCACCAAATATTCTGCTTTTGCAGGCAATGATATGTTGTAAGCTGGCAGTAGTACTGACCAGTTGTTATTTTAATATTGCCTATTTGCTGTTGTAATAGTCTAGCTTCTTCAATCATTATTGTAATAGTTAGAGCTCCGCCCTATGGTAGCTACTCTCCCGTCTTGGGTCAGCAAGCACATTCTGGGTGTCGAGTATTTCCAGTTCCAGCATTTAATTCAAGCATTTAATTTTGTAATCACTCCGTCATATGGTCGCCCCTCACTCCGCATTGGATTGGGTAGCACATACTTGGCGTTGAGTTCTTTTCTGCATTTAGAATAGAAGACCCTCTGACCAATGCTCGCCATCAGCGGCGCCATACTGGTTAGAGTTACAGCATAAGCAGTTTGTTTTGGATCCTCCGACCAATGCTCGCCATCATCGGCGCCATTCTGGTTAGAGTTGCTTTCTGCACGCTTTGGTTTTCTTCTAACCTTAACGGGTGCACAGCTTTGTAATTTGTAAATTGAAAAACGAAAAAATTTGGCTCGGAATATTTCAGTGGTATCAGAGCCGAGGTCTCGGGGTCGAGACCCGCGGAGCGTGGTGGGTTGTAATGTCCCCTGTGCGTGGTTGGGTGCGTCCCGACGGCCACATGTCTGGCGGGCTTGCGTAAGACCCCAGATTCTCCGGTGGTGGCTTCGGTGGTGAAAGATTCCTCCCTAGTTGTCGCCCTTAACACCCTGGGTAGCCGCCCTTACTAACAGGCCGGTCTTTTGGTGTAGTGGTTGGGCCTTAGTGGTATCAGAGCCAGGTTCCTGCCATCCTGTGCCCATCAGAGTTCACTTGACAGAGAGAACAGATTCTACATCAGAGGTCAGAGCTGAGTTCAGTATTAGTTTTTAGAAGTTTCAAAGATGTTGCATTTTTGAAGGCCTATGGGTCGTGAGAAGTCAGATTCAACTATGGCATCGGAGGAAGGAAAGGTTAGTGATGTCGTAAGGGACTTCATTGAATATGCCAGACAGTTTAAAAGACAATGTGAAGATGAGGCTGTCAAACTCCGTGAGCAATATCAAACCATGCCAGATGATTATAGGTACAATGTTTCATTTGATTCCCATTTGAAGTGTGTGGCGTCAGTGGAGCCCGAAAAGTGGAAGATGGTGGACCACATTAGGAAAAGGATAAAAAGGGAAGCAGAACAAGCTATGTTTGAAGAATCAAAGAAGGAAGGAGATGAAGTGCCTATTTGTGGATTGCAGCCGACAAATATGCAAGTTGAAGAGAAAAATCAGTCATCTAGCATTGAAGATGGCACAAACAAGGTGCACATATCACATCAAAATGATCGTGAGCTCGAAGGAGAAAACGTGACAGTTGAAGAGTGTGTGGAAGAGCCTCATAATACGCCCTTTGACTTGCATGTGATAGCAAGTGAAGAAGAGCAAGTTGAAGGAAATACTATTGGTGTCTTTGAATCAGCTTATGACCGTTACCAAAGTGGTGATGTTGGTAATGATTTCGATGTGTTTGTACCTCCTCTTGTTGAAGATTTAGTGAGGGATAGATTGGCTCTTGTTGCTGTCTCAACTTCCCGAGAAGTTCCACATAAGGAAATCAGCAACATAATCTCTCATGAGGGTTCCATAGAAGATAATGAAGATGAAGTTTTTCAAACACCAAACATTGAAGATTCTTCACTTCATTTCGGGGGTGACATTGTTGGTCATGGGATTGATCAGCAAACTGAGCCATTGGAGAAAAACTTTTTTGATGATTTCAGCTTAAGTGAATTAGGACTTGACTTATTCAAAGAGTCATCACTACAAGGGGAGCATGATAAGTTTTTTCCAGTTGATCATCTTAATCAGCTCACTAGCATTTGGGATCCGGGTGTGATGGCATCAAGTTATGTTAAAGAACCTGTGTGGGATAAGTTTCCCTTTGATCCTGATGAAGAACAAGAACCAGGTTGCACAGTAGACTATGAGGTGGCCCTTGGAGGAGAAGTTGTCTTTGAAGAAGAAGATTGTTCCACAAAATTCCATAATGATCTCTTTGGAGTGGTTGCAGCCACTAAAGAGGAATTTGTGGTTACAGAAACTTTCCGAACAGCGGACAAACATGATTCCTTGAGCAGGTTGGATACTGGTCTAATGTTTGATCAAGGAGGCCGTGATGAAGAAGAAGAGCTAGAAGTCCATATGGCTCTTG
The DNA here is from genome assembly GCA_007258455.2 of Sequoia sempervirens. NCBI lineage: Eukaryota > Viridiplantae > Streptophyta > Pinopsida > Cupressales > Cupressaceae > Sequoia > Sequoia sempervirens. The sequence continues at coordinate 155,137,167 of VDFB02358134.1, read as the reverse complement.
AAGATGGAGAGTTTGAAAGTGCTATTAAACACAAATCAGATTTATCAATACATGAAGCTGGTTGCAAGCAATGGGTTGAAGAATTTGTGGAGTATGATGCTTTTTATGATGATGAGCATTCTCTGCTAGTTGGTGGTGAAGTACAAGAATGTTGGAGTAGCAAAGAGGGCAGCAAAGGCAAGGAACGAAGTTCTGATTTTCAGTTGCAGCCTATCAGCAGTTCACCGTCTTTGCATGTTCATGAGTGGGAAGATCAATGCAAGGTATCTTTTGGAAGAGAAGTACAAACGCTATCCCTATTTGATCGCACACACAATTTGGTTGATGATCTCTATTGGAAGGCTCAGTCTGAAGAGAGACGAAGTGGAGTTAAGGATGAAGTTGCTCTTCCTAACTTGCGACTTATCAGAGGCTCTTTGGAGTCATTGAAATCAGCATACATACACTTGATTGAAGATCAAGATCATGCCGTTGAATCTGCAAAGAAGGCCTTCATTGTTTTCGAAGAAAGGGAGAGTATGGTTGAAGAGCTCACCTTGGAGCTTAAATCAACAGAGGACGAGTTGAAAGAAACTCAGTTGGCTCTAAGAAAGGTTGAAGACCAGTTTGCAGATTTCAAACTTTTCAAGGAGCAAGAGAATGCACGAAGAGCTGGAGAAATCAAGCAAGTAATTGATGAGATTGATAGTCTTCGAGAGGAGTTTGATCTTGAAGGTTTCACAAGAAAATCAAAGGTTGCATGTGCAGATTTGGAGCAGCAAGATGAAAGGAATGACTTTCAAGTTTATGACAATCCTCTTTTTCAAGAAGGTGATGAGAAAAGTTATGATAATCCTCTCTATGAAGTAGAGGATGAAATGGAGAATGAAACTGATTCTGGTTTCCAGTGCTTGGTTGCTTCGATATCACTCCATGAGGATGTGCCACGTATGTTGAGTAGTAATGGATGCATAAGTGGCTCTGAGGATGAAGGTTCTACATGGGAGGTGACGAAGCAAGGTAATTTCAACATCTATGACATCAAGGTGTTGAAGAGACAAGTCTTGGTAGCTGTTGGTAACTTCATCACAGCAGCAACGAGTGAAGATTTCAGACCTACTACTCAGGAGGAATGGGGAAAAGGTGAACTAGACTTTGGTAGTTGCACTCTTGACAATCCATCCCTTGGGTGGAATGATGTTTGGAATCATATTGATCAGTTTTGGGAGCGGAAATTGAAGCCACTCTATGTTTCATACTCCCTTAATGTGGAAGCTTTCTTGGTTAAGCTTCAAGGATTTACTAGAAGGGGCATCAGTTTCGTGAGAAGGCACTTGGTTTTCACTAGCACTTTGGAATGTGTAGAGATTTCTTTGCAGTGTGTTGAAAATCACTTCCAGTTGAGTATCCATGTTTGGGATTCTCAACTTGGGTTGTCAGAGTTTATTACTTATGGAAAAGACTCTTGGAGGGATAAGGAACAAACTTCCAGACTTGTTGATGTTGTTCCCTTCATTTCCAGCTACTTGATGGTTCCGTTTGTTCATCAACAAATGGATTGGAGAGAAATTTTGAATTTGGGTTGGAAAGATCAACGATCGGTAGTTCTTGGAAGTGACTTTCAGCTCAGACAAGGGCAGATTTTGAGACACGAGTTTGCTGGTTGGAGGCAGACCAGCCACCTTACTTATGGAGTTACTTTCATTCAGGAGAGTTGGTACCTCACTCCTGATCAAAGAAGTGGTAGTTTTCTGATGGAGATGGCTTTAGCGTGTTTTTCAGCCACTTTGGAGGTTTGTAATGCAAATTCTGATGGTTTATTTTCATTATTGGTTCATGACAATGAGCTACCCCATACTTTGAATCTATATTTTGAGACTCTTGGGGTTGGGGTTGTGAAAAAATTCTTCAGACTTCATAGTTGTGCCATGATAATTCAGTTGAGGCATAGGGAATTCATGCGGAGTCCTGAGTTTGAATTTGTTGAGCTTTTGCAAAGGATTGCCTTCCTCTTTGCAAAAAGATTTGAAGATGACACATTTGCAGTCATGGTTCCGTTTGTTATCATGTGGAGGTATGCTGAAGAATTCAAGTTTGATTTGAGTAGACTATCCTTCCTATTGCTTAGAATTCTGATTGACAGTAGTATGGTTGATACTGTTAATTCGGGGCATCGTGGACATGAGATGTTGCATGATTTTGATTTCCCTCCTTTAAGATCTTCCAGTTTGAGTATCATAGATGGTAACACCTTGGAGTTACAAGGGGAGTCAGTGCAGCATTGGCATGATATTTTCATTGATGTGATCAGAGTGGTGCAGCATCGGCATGGTGGGTTTTTCCTGAGACGCATTTGGGAACCAGGGATCATACTTGTTGCGTATGGATTAGTTTTCAAATTTCTGGAGTTGTGGTGGTATTGCTTGAGGACAAGCAATTTTGGGAAGGGCGGATTGTAATGTCCCCTTCTCAAACCTGATCTTTCCAGTGACCGTTGGCCCGTTCCTTGGGAACCCGAAGGCTAGACGGAAGATAAATTAGGGTTTCCTATTTTTGAGGAGGTCATTGCTCTGAGATGATGGATTCAATGGCGGATTCTTTCTGGGTTTTCAGAGAGCTTCGCAGTGGTATGTTCGTCTCGGCGTTCAGAGCACTTTCTGGAATTTACTATTTTTAGTAAATTCTAATTTTGGCAGCTTTCCAATTGGGTTCAGCTCGGTCGACTTCCTGCTTCAGTTTGGTCTAATGTTGTGTTCAGTATTGGCTCCGGGGCACATTCAGAAGGATAAGTTAAGTCATTTAATTAAAAAAAGTCACGTTTTAAATATTATGTTTTAACGTTGACCCCTTGACCTAGATTTAATGACTTAACGTTGTTTTAAAAAGTGGTCTCAAAGGGTGGCGCCATCATTAAAGTTATATTTAATATTTGATTCTCCTAAGTCAAAGCAAGGTTAAGAAGGGGCGCATTTATCAAGGTGATGACTCATTTAAAATATGATTATTGAGTTAAAAGGAAAAGGACGCCATATTGAAGGAGTTAGGGTTTCGACTTGAAGATGAGATTAGGGTTTCATGAAGTCAGCTGGAATTGATATAAGGAAGACTTGGTTCATCATTTGGATCATCTTTGGTCTATGCTAATGTTATGCTGCCGAAATGGTTGCGGAATTACTTCGAGGAATGAATGCCTCTTAGTCTGGGCTCGACTTCGTGCTTGAGAGACAGCACCTAGTGGAGAGGTTAGATTATTTGAGTGATTTTATAGTAAGTTTTTGCATTGTTGTAGAGTTATTGCCTTGAAGTTCAGATTTTTGCATTTCATACTTTTCTAGAGTTGCTGATTTGATACAGCAGATTCATGTTTGTAATCGTAAGTCAAAAAATACCAAAAAAAGAGTTCTGGGTGTTGAACATTTCCCATTGTCTAGGATAGGCGAAGCTATAGTTTAAATCTCAGATTTTTATGTTAAGTATTTATTTTTTAAGGAAGGATCGAACTTTTCAGCAGGCCGTACCCTTTGTTGCTGTCTTGAATTCCGTGCTACTTGCATTTAAGGCATTTGGGGTCTGTTTAAGTGTTTGATCTTGGTCGCCCTGGTTGTTAGAGTGCATTGCATTTTATCCCACTTCTTTCAGGTCAGATTTAAGGAAGTTACGAACTATTCTATGAATTTGTAAGTTGCTGATTATGTAACACAAAGTGCAGATCTGCTACATCAGTTTATGAAATCTGCATCTTCCTTTATTGGTTGGTGTCAAGATTGCCTTATAACCTTTGCAGAGGATTCTTATTGTATGCACCATTGAAGAGCACCAAATATTCTGCTTTTGCAGGCAATGATATGTTGTAAGCTGGCAGTAGTACTGACCAGTTGTTATTTTAATATTGCCTATTTGCTGTTGTAATAGTCTAGCTTCTTCAATCATTATTGTAATAGTTAGAGCTCCGCCCTATGGTAGCTACTCTCCCGTCTTGGGTCAGCAAGCACATTCTGGGTGTCGAGTATTTCCAGTTCCAGCATTTAATTCAAGCATTTAATTTTGTAATCACTCCGTCATATGGTCGCCCCTCACTCCGCATTGGATTGGGTAGCACATACTTGGCGTTGAGTTCTTTTCTGCATTTAGAATAGAAGACCCTCTGACCAATGCTCGCCATCAGCGGCGCCATACTGGTTAGAGTTACAGCATAAGCAGTTTGTTTTGGATCCTCCGACCAATGTTCGCCATCATCGGCGCCATTCTGGTTAGAGTTGCTTTCTTGCACGTTTGGTTTTCTCCTCTAACCTTAGGTGCGGCTTTGTAATTTGTAAATTGAAAACGAAAAAATTTGGCTCTAATATTTCTCTAAGGCCCAACCACTACACCAAAAGACCGGCCTGTTAGTAAGGGCGGCTACCCAGGGTGTTAAGGGTGACGGCTAGGGAGGAATCTTTCACCACCGAAGCCACCACCGGAGAATCTGGGGTCTTACGCAAGCCCGCCGGACACGTGGCCGCCGGGACGCACCCAGCCGCGCACAGGGGACATTATAGCCCACCACGCTCCGCGGGTCTCGACCCCGAGACCTCGGCTCTGATACCACTAAGACCCAACCACTACACCAAAAGACCGGCCTGTTAGTAAGGGCGGCTACCCAGGGTGTTAAGGGTGACGGCTAGGGAGGAATCTTTCACCACCGAAGCCACCACCGGAGAATCTGGGGTCTTACGCAAGCCCGCCGGACACGTGGCCGCCGGGACGCACCCAGCCGCGCACAGGGGACATTATATTAAGTCTCCTGGGGTTCCCTTCGGTACTCTCTCCGCCTTGGGGTACTTCCTACGTACGGGGTGCCGAAGGGTCCTTCTTCCCTCCCTTCCACCAAACTTTGATGTGCTCTTTCAATGGATGTGTTTATTCGTGTCAGATTCTCATGTGTTCTTTTAGTACTCTAGTTTATTTCAATTAGATCCTCATCAAATTCCTTACCAACTTGCTTCATTCTTCTTCGCCGGTTTTCTTGTTCTTGCAACCTGAGTGATCGCCGAACCTTCTCCTCTTGAGTCTCATGCCCACTAGGCACTTGGTTCTTGTCTTTGTTCAGTCGTACGGGCATTAAAAATTGTTCAAGCAATCATTGTTGGCTACCGGACGTACACCTCCGGCTAGTGTCTCCTTCCTCTTCTTCTCGTTTGGTTCTCTCTTTGTAGCACTACAGTAATTGTTGCCTTCGGCGTTCCCAATCCTCTTCTTCTCGAAGGTCTTGTAGGTTAATGAAATGACGGGCGAACAATCTAGGCATACGATTCAGGAGGTGATCCACCTCGTCGTTCACTTCCAGCCTATCCCAGATAACTTCCTTAGGGATCTCCCGCCTGCGGGATTCCCTTCGTACGTGATCTCGTAAGGATATCTTCCACAGATTGATAAGATCTTTAGTCAATAGGTCTTCCCTTTCCTCATTGCTATTCGCGGGCTCGTCTGTTGGGAGACCCATTACGCTGCCATGATGAGTGATTCCCTAGTCCGCTCAGGCAACGGCGCCAAATGTTTACTCACTGGGTAGTGTTCAACGTACTACGGGAGTAAACGAGAATAATTCACAAACATAATGCACGTACTAGAATATGAATCACATTTGAATCACAGAACAATCGTAAGAGTAATTGCACAGCACAATGGATTGATTGATTTCATGAAGTATCTCCACAATACATAGCAATTGTCCCTGTCCGACTACAAATGACAAGATACATATATAGATGGCCAAGGTTGGTTGAGATATCAACCGTTGGCAACTCTTCCTAACTACCTGCCCGACAACTAATCCAACTTTTACTTTAAACTGTGCATGTATTATTTAAACTATTATTATCTATTCCCATTATGACCAACTACAACATTTATTTAATTAGTACGGTCGATTACAATATAATTATTTATTAACATGGCCATCTACATATTTTGATTTTATTGTCCAATGTTCCAACTTTTGAAGTTTCTAACATGTTAAATTAACTTGTCAATTAATTCCTTTGAACTTTTTGTTTGCATTTTTCAGATATATTTGCTCCCTCATCTTGCCTATTGTAGATGTCATCCAATATGCTGATACAGACTCTCCTAGTCTTGGAGAGATATATGAGAATTTTGACAATATGCTTGGGAAGATCAATCAAACAATTTTGGCAAAGGATCTCACTTTGGGTTTATATGAGCAATGCATTAGGCCCATTGTGATGCGGAGGTGGAACACAATGATCACCCCGCTTCATATGGCTGTCTTTGCTCTAAATCCCAAATGGTATGCACCAAGGGATGGTAGGGTGCCTCCATGTGATGACCAATAGGTTTTAGATGGGTTCACACGAGCCATTGAAAAGATGTATTCAACACAGCAGGCTTCAGTACTTCAAACACAATTCCTTGAATTTGCAAATCTTCATGGCCCAAATTTGAGTAAACCACAATCGAGGTTGATAGAGCTATATTAGCTCAAATAGACTCTATTGGATGGTGGACATGGCATGGGAGGGAAACACTGCAGTTGAAGACACTTGCTACTCGCCTTCTTGCACAAGTTGCCAATTCCTTTACTGTAGAGAGGAATTGGTCCACATATAGCTTCATCCACTCCCTCAAGAGAAATAGACTTACCTCTAGACGAGCGGAGAAGCTAGTGGTCATGCATAGTGCTCTTCGGCTCCAGGATCGTCAAACTCTAGAGCATCGACAAACTCCAACTCTACAGTGGGATATTGATCCCGAGGACGTGGCCCAAGTTGATGAGGAGGAGACACCGGAGGGATTGGTTGGGATTCGTTGGTTGAGGCTAAGGTGGACCATCGCAGTGGCAGTGACTCAAAGGATGACTCTAATTTTGATGTGGTTATGGGAGATGCAGATTAGGGGCAGCAATGCTCTTTGTTTATTGTATTTTGATTTTCATATCACGATTCATAATGTAAAACTTTAAACTTTAAAACTATATGGCAGCAATGTAATTTTTGGGCATTTTGATATAAGTTTAGAAATTATAACTTGGAGGTTGTTTCATGATTCATGTATGTTAATTCTGAATTTTGAATGTGTATTGAGTATTGACAAATAATGTTGAACACAAATGTTAAATGTTAAGGTTCTATAATGTATATTATGCATGCCTTATCCATGTTTTCATAAGAATATTTAAAATTTCCCTATATTTTATATAGCCATCCCCCCGCCATCCCCAAATTTTGCCTCAAAATCTGGAAACTTGGGGACTCGTCCCGCTGTCCCCATCCCAGAAACTTGGGGTAACACTGATAATAATTACTTATTATTATTACCTAAAGACAATTAAAACGTAATAATTGAAAGGTTGATAAAGTCAGTTTAGGAAATCAATATTAACTAAAGTCACTTAATAAATGTAATAACCACTCAAACCATCAATGAATATTTTAAAAGGAGCTTTGGTTTTCAGGAAAAGTGTGAATGATTATTATTTTCTCTTTAAAGTTAATTTGAGGGTTTCTCAAATTTGGTTCTCGGGATGGATGCCTGAGAAAGCCATTTTCGGTAGTGAAACTATCTACCCTAAATGGTCTTGGTAGAATCACTTTGACTCTTTAGTTGGATTACAATGAAGATTTCTTTGAGTATTACAAGAATCAGTTTATTCAGATTGATTAGTGATATGTGCATTTAGAGGATTAATAGCTACTTTTGCTCAAATATATATTTCTTGCATTGTTGGGTCAACTATTCTGTCTAGGCAAATACTGCAGACATTTATTCGAGGCTTTTCATATTGCTTTTGCCAATTATTATTAATTTGCTACAAGCCATATTTAATGTCGATTGCCAACTCTACAATATTTGGTGATTTACTATATTCTCTAAAGGCATTAGTTTGAACATTATGTACAGTTTGGGAACCGATTATATTGTTTTCTCTTGAGGCAATTTACCTTCTAGTAGCGGAGCATTATGTGTTTGATGGTAGCTCTTGACTATTCTATGACAATTGTTTAAACCCATTACACCATGTCCTGACGGGCGATTCAAAATCGGGCGCTTTAATTCATATGAGTCGAGCAATATTAAAGGAATATTGGCCTTAAATATCCATCACGGCATTTCATTATAAGCTTAACATTCATCACTTGGAGGGGGACTTATGCTATCACGACCCTAAGGTAGAAACTATATATTATGCATGTTTCGAGGCCAATTTGAAGTCAACGGAAATTGTCCAGTACTATTGCCATTTGATTTTCCTTGGCACAAGTCAGTCATTATGTGGTGTGAGAGCCGCATGTATAATAGTCATCTTGATGTTGTCTTCATTGCCACCATAGGAAAAACATTGGGTGATGTGGCTCTTAGTGTTAGATTATATCCTAGTGCAACATTAATTTGACCAAGGAATATAATCATCCATTTTGGAAGTTATCCAGCCGCCTATTTATTGTCCTATATCTTCAATATATCCTCTGGAGAACAAGCAATTCATCTTATTATTGCTAGCAAATAATATTATTACTGGCGATTTATCATCTATCGCTCAGGCTAAGGCACTTGAATATATGCAAGTAGTTGATATATTTCTAGGTGCAATTATTTTCTTAAGTTTGTAATAATTGATATTTTCTTCCAATGTTGTTGGATTCCCAAATATCACTGTGAACATGATTTCTGAATAATCTATGAAACCGTCAGTTTGAAACACAAATTCTAAGGGCTAATATCAATTTCCAGATAAATGTTATCATTGCTATCTATTCATAAATGAATATTATTTTCTCAATCCCATTCTACTGCTATGAATCTCGATGATGTAATGTATACAAACTTATATAAAACTTTACTCGAAACTTATCAAATCAGCAAGGAAACTGTTTGACAAAATGCTCGCATATGTCAAACTGTAAAAGTCATAGAAATCAGAATAATCTAGCAAGGGACTTTACACAAAACATATTCCAATTAAGTATCATTTTTTGAAAGGGCAAGTTGCTAACAATCAGGTAAAGTTAGAATATGTTAACACCAAAGAATAGGTTGCAGATATCTTCACCAAGCCACTTCCAAAGGAAACTGTTGAGTACTTGAGGAAAAAGTTGGGAGTGATATCACACTCATTCTGTCAATAAGGACAAGTATTGATTAAGGGGGAGCTCATAATTGTCATATTCTTTAGCTCCATGTGAAGAAGTTGCAGATTTTGTTGTACCCCAAATTAAAAAATTTGCTACACTTAGGCATTTTGCAGAAATGGTTAAAAGTCTTGTCAAATTTGTCAAAAAGGTCAAAATTGGGGTTTACATGTCTTGCATGAGGGTCAAAAACTCGAAATTTCCAAAAATTTGACGATCCAGGACTGCTCAGAGCGACCAAGTCTACAAAACCCAGATCTCAGTTTTTTCGACCCTACTTTTTAGGAAAATTTCTATTTTTGGAAACTTTCCAAAAATAGAACTTTTCCTAGGGTTTTTCTAGGTTTCTTTCAAAACGAACGTTGGCAAAATTTTCTAAAAATAGAAAGTTAGGCTGTTAGGGTTCAAACTAATTTTGATTGGTCGAAAATACTTCCTCATCAGGCTGGTGCAATCAAAATCACAAAAGGATCAGTTTTGCCCTTGTGGGTCTATTCTGCTTTTTCAAAAGCCTTTCAGAAGATCCAAGGCCATTAATGAAGGTCAGTCAAATGCCAGGTGCCAGATTCAAACATTCAAGCACTGAACAAAAGATGAGAAACGATGGACGTGCACGCAAAACGGAGAATGGAGAAGGGGAGTTGTGAAAGTTGAAAAATGCAAAAATTTGGCTAAGTTTAGAAACTTTTGGCACCCCAGCTCAATCTAGGCGCCCAAACATTCATGCCTTAGTAAATTTTTCATCTCACACAGTCGAGGCAAAGGCAAGCACATCAAACGAAGGAAGAAGTTGAAATTTGCAAAGTAAAAACTAAGCCTGCCAGCCATGGGCGCCCCAGAGGAGATAGGCGCCCAACTTTTCAAGGCATCAAATGATGAAATTAGGGTTTGTGCTCCCAGGCAATGTTGTTCAAAATCTTCTCAGCTCCGCAGTGAGTCCAGCAGCGCAGTCATCAGATCACCCAGTCAACCCGAATCTCTGATTGATCGAAGAAGTTTTAAAAAAGTAGCAGAATGCAAACCATGAAAATATTCTAAGTCTGGGAACTCTGGGCGCCCCAAGTGGCCAGGGGCGCCCAGCCTTTTGGAGGACCTAATCCAGCAATTAGGGTTTGCAAATGTGCTCAATCTCTTCAGGATTCTATCAGCTTCGCAATGGATGTCTTTGTCACATCATCAAACTTGTTAATCACCAACAAATCCAGATCAAACTGAAGGTATAACATGAAGGTTCAAAATCAAGCAAAAATGGTTGTCTGATAATGGTGGGCGCCCCAGAAGGAGATAGGCGCCCAAGCTTTTGAGGACCTAAATGGATGAATTTGCAGACGAAGCCTCCAGCATGATTTCTTCATTTTTGAAGCAGCTCTCCAACGCAATCATCAACATGTTCGTCGGAGTTGGCAATCATCAGATATCGAAGGCTAAACAGAGGGAAAAACATGACCAAAATATCAAAAGTCAAAAGCAAGGGTGAAATTTACTGAATAAATTCTAACTCTGGAGGAGTTGGGTGCCCCAACTAGCTAGGGTCGCCCAAGCTTTTGACCCCCAAGATGCAGCTTTTAGGAGACATCACTCCCAGGAGACCCCCTTCAGAATCTTCTCAGCTATCCAGTGAATCTAACAGCCAGTCGATCGGATCAGTCTAGCTCTCAGAATCGCGAATTCTTCAAGAAGATTAGAAAACAAGCAAGAACTCAAAGAACACAAAAATGGCTAACACTGGAAAAGTTGGGCGCCCTAGGAGGAGATAGGCGCCCATGATTTTGAAGCATCAAATGAAGTTTTTAGCCAAAGTTGCCTCCAAAACAATCTCGCCAAATTCGATCAAGCTCCGTGATGGATCATTCAGCTCGTCCATAGGATCAATCTGGAGGCCAGATATCAAATTCAAACTAGGGTCGAAAATCAAGAAAAAGTTGAAACTGTCAGAAAAATGACTAAGTCTGGAGAAGAGAGGCGCCTCCAGCCAAGAAGGGCACCCAAAAAGCTATGCCTTAGCCAAATTTTTCCAAATTTTCAAAATTTCAAGAGGAGATGAAATGTCCAAGTTCAATGTACAAGCTTAGGATAGGGTTTGAAAGATTTAAAGTAAAAGAAAGCAGATTTTCTCAAAGCCTTAACTTATTTAAGACGTCTTTGCCATCCATTTTTCATAATTCTTGCAGGTGGTGTCCAAGTAGGAGAAGAGGAGACAAAGAATTCTTCATTTCAGAATTTAAAGGCTAAAGCTTGCTAATTTTTCAAAGTTCTTCACAATTCTCAAACTAGCACAGAAAGGAGCAAGCTTTTTCATGCTTTTTCATCCAAAGCATCAATTCTTTGAAGGAGGTCAAGATCTTCAATTTTCAACGATCTGGGTCATCTCAGTTCATGATTCTCAACAATTTTTGAAGAAATTTTTCAAGTTGCAGCAGCTGCTTTTTTCATGCATGTCCAAGGAATCATCAAAATTTTCAAGATTTGATCATCTGGGTCCCAAAACATGCTTCTGAACAAAACCCAGGTCTCAGCTTTTTAAGGAAAAATTTCAAATTCTAGGGTTTGCTGCTTTTTCGATCACCCTTCAATATTTTCAACATCTAATCAACTGGGTTCATCTCAAATGTGCTTTTGAACAAAAACCCAGGTCCCAGTTTTTTTCTTCAAGAAAATCTTAAGAAATTAGGGTTTGTTGCTTTTTCAGTCAACACTCAAAATTTTCAAAAACGGAAAATCTAGGTCTTCTTGTAACGAAATTCTAAACAAAGCCCATATCTCAGAAAAAATTTGAAAAATTTGTTCGTTTCAAGAAGAAAAACCAGCAAGCTAAATTTAGAAAGTGTGCAAAACATGTCCGGATATAGGCAAGTTTATAGTCAATCTTCAAGGTTTTCAATATGGAGTACACTCCCCTCGAGTTCAAGACCAAATCAGTGCTATATCATGACTTCATCAAAACAGCTAAAACTGACTTGCATCATATCAAGTCGGTATTCAACTCGCGTGCTTTGGAAGACGCAGGTAATGTTGCAAGCAAGCACCTTGGTCACTCTGGACTACTTGCGGCAGCATCAATACCTATTTCAGTGCAGAGTCTAGAGTTTGTAATTGCTTGCATCAAGCATTACAATGCGGCGACTTGGGAGATTCAGTCGGTGGATGGTAGAGTGATTTGCAGCCTAAAACCAGACATGATTGAAAAATGCTTCTCAATACCACCTTGGGTTGAGAGTGTAACTATCTCCAAGGAAGAATGTGAAAGGGTGTGGGACATGCACAAGGAGAAATACAGCAAGAAAGTTGCACAGAAGTGGATGAAAAAAAAACATAAAACTTTGCCAATGAACATCGTGCGAGGGGAGTTCAAGGATGAAATTGCTATAATGATCACCCTACTCAACCGGATCAGTGGTCAAGCAGATGCTACAAAATTCCAGCCCTAGATGTTCTATGTTATACCTCATATCATGAAGAAAACAGAATTCTATGATTGGTCGACCTTAATTAGTGATAGCCTTCATCAACAAATAATTGAATACTTCCAAATTCATGAGTTCCACATGATCTCGTACCTAGTCTACCTAGTAGCCTTCCAAGGCAAATTCAGAGGGTTGAATACTGTGGGGATTTTGAATATACAACATGTTTACAATCATTACCCTCAGCTGGAGTTTGTAGAATCATCACATCACTACAAAAGGGTAAATGAGGCTTTCTTGATGCACATGGTGCGAGACCTAGATAATGAGTTGCACGTACGTATTTCATCAACTGCCAAGGAAGCAATGGCGGAGTGGGCAGATTGGTTCATTCGGTTTCCTACCTTCACCTACATAAGAGTTTACGGCTTCTCCAGTGCTCCACTCATGTTGTCGAGGTACCCATCAGATGAAGTGGTTTTCATGGAATTCCTAATGCAAGTATATGATGTCCACACTTTCTTGCGGAATCGAAAGAAGCCTGCCCACAATTTTCTATTTGAGTTGGGAATTTACAGATGCAAATCATCAGCAGATGCCAAGTCCATGGGAGATGAGTTGGCTAAACCTAGTCTCAAGCCATATAGTGAGAGACGATCATATGACCCTCATGGTGTCTTCGCATCCCAACTTGGTCAAAACTATGCTCATGTGCCTGCACTTGAAGATTTTTGGGCCAATTGTAGAGATGAGTTTGAGGTACGGAGGCACAGTTACAGCAGACTTACTCTCCATCAAATGAAAGATTGCTTGTCAGAGGATATTGAGGGATTATCAGATGATGATAGAGATGTACTTCTTCCAACGTACACTCGAAACCAAATTGAACAACAACCTCTTCCACAAGTCAATTGAGCCAACAAAGAAAGCATCTTGATGGAAGAAAGGACACACCAAGTCATTGAGTACAGCAAGACTTTCTTGGTCCTCAAAAGGAAGAAATCCATTCCAGTAGCAGAGCCGCCAAGAATACAGCCATCTCTCCCTTCTTCTAGAGCACAGCCAAAGATGAAGGGTATAAGTCAGGCTCAAGAGGGTGTAAAGGGCAGCAGATCAACAAAGAACGTAAGGAGAAGGTTGGACTTCTCAAATATAGTCATACAGGAGCAGCCAACAGTTGAAGCAGTAGTTCCTCCAGAAGAGTTCGTACCTCAAAAAGAAACAGAAGACGTGCCTGACACATGATTCTCCACCATTGCCAAGGTCTTCACCAATTCACATTGATCTAGAGGATGAAGAAGATGAAGGAGTTGCAGTTGAACCTACCAAGGAAGTTAGTAGAGATACCACATCTTCGCTTGAGAGTTCCCTGGGAAGGAAGAGAAGAAGACCTTCATATCAGCTGAATTTTGATGATCTTGACAACATTTATCAAAAGGCACCTAAAAAGAAAGCAAAGAAACAAGTTCACTTTGAAAGGAACTCTGATGGTGAGATGATCATGGAGACTGCTACGCCTCTAGAAGATAGAAACAGAGATGAGGTGGATGTGGATGATTTCATAATGGTTAAGGCCAATCTTGGTAAAAGCACTAGGCACACGGATGTAAGTTTGTTCAAAGTTGCATCTGAAAATCTTCAAGAAAGAGTGCTCAAAAATGGAGAAGACAAGGCAGCCCTCAAGGCTGAAATCTAGCAACTCAGGTTATATATTTCTAATCTTGTTCATGGCACTTCACAGGCTACTTAGTTGCTGCCCCAGGTTCTAGAGACACCAGTTGATCATCAACAGTTGAGGCAGTTGGTGATATGTGGGAAACAAACACAAGAATGGATTGAAGGATTCATCATCAGAGGAAAAGAAATCTTGGCACAAATATATCAGCTAAGGAATAATGCTCATGACTTACGCCAAGGGATTCAAGGATTCGAGCAGTTGATAACAGAGGTGAAACCCATTCACCAGATCATCATGGCAGATTTGGGTACAGCATATGGCTCAATGGTTTCAAGAGAACACAAGAGGCAACTCCTTGCATGGAAAGAACGTCACCTCTTCAAGGTGAGAACCTACGAAAGGATATCTGAAGAGTTAGGTGCATACAGACAAAGGGTGATTGATGTTCTCCAGTTCATAAACGAATTTGTTTCAGGAATCCCTTGTCGAAGTTGTCATGATGATGGCTCTTACATTGAACTTGCCGAAGTGCAAGCCGAGTTCCAGAATGTTGTTCGTGGCAATGATGGCAATGATCCAGTCACAGGAAGGATGAATTAGATTTCCATGATGTCAGCAAGGTTCGAGAAAGCGGCCAATGAGGTCGAAGATTTTCTAAGATCAATTGCAAAAGGGAAAGAAATCTTGGAAAAGCGGAACTTTGCCATAGATACAATTTCCCAGAGATACAATATCGATGCTCCTGACAGAGATACAATTTCCCACTTTTAGCGGATGTGGTGGAGATTTAAAGCAGCAATCATCTAGAAGCTTTCTTCCAGCTTTCTTTCTATTCTTGTCTCAATTGTTATCCACTCTTTGAAGAATAGAAAGAAAACAAATTGTAATAGTTGGCATTTCCTGTTTTTATGCTTATTAAGTGGTTAGATGTTTATCTTCTTTAGTTTTAGAAATAAAGCTTGCATGTTGGCAAGTCTTAGTTGTAAAGCAAGGAGATTTTAGGGTTCCCTACTCCTCTGCTTGTGTATAAATAAGGGCAGCCTTGCCCATTATTTTCTTAACCATACTTGTGATAACAAATTGTTGAGCCTATTTTGCCTGCGAGTTGTTGTTGTTTAGTTTCAGTACACTTAGTGTTAAAGCAAGTTTGCAAGCCTCTTTAGCTGCAAGTTCTTGCTTAGTGCATGTGTCTTGTGTTGATGTATTTTGGTTTAATGGCTAAACTATAAGCCTATTTTTCTACAATCTTGCTGTCCCAGAAGTGTAATCTTTTGTTCTTGAAATTTGAGGAAATAAAGTCTTGTGCCTACTTTGCCCTGATATGTCTCAGATTTCCGTTTTATGTGTTATGCTTATGTGATCTTAATTTCAGCTTGCATTGAAAGTAAGTAGATGTGTGTTGAAAAAGAGTTTATTTAACCACTTTGTCAGAGAATCCTTCCTTGTTTGTTTCTAACTCTCTTGCTCTGTGTTTACTTGAGAAGTTAGAAACGTCATTAGAGTAGGTTAGTCGTAGTTGAAATTCTAAAACAGAAAATCTCAGCTACGATGCTTGAGTTTTATAACCTTGTGCTCTTAGCTGAACAAAAAGATAGCCAAATTAGTTTTAGTTTCCTTTCTTGAACAACATCAGCAAAGAGGGAGCTTCCCCTCCTAATTCGAAGAGCAGTTTATTTGTGCATAGCTGTCCGTTTCTAATTCGCATTCCAGAGGTGCGAATTAAAACGCCAACAGATTTATTATCTCCTTTGCCATTGATGTCAAAGTGGGATAATCAAAGACCGGTGGAGCAATTTCAGTTTTGTAAACTTGAAGTTATCATCAATGACAAAGGGGGAGATTGTTAGATAATTGTCATTGATAACAAAGCTTGATGCATGTGGTTAGTGTAATGTCCCCACTCTAGTCAGTATCAGTAGCAGATGGGTTAGCCTATTACTTGGACCCTCATAGGCTAATATGTTTGGATAGGGGGTCTTAGTGGCAGTTAATGGAGGGTATTGTCATTTCCATTCCTTCAATTCAGTATTGGGTTCAGTGCCAGGCCTTTGCAGATCAGTGTTTGCCAGTTTATGACGGCACGTCAAAATACTAAGTTTTGAGGGAGATATTAATGTTTAAGTGGTTAAGTATATTTAATTAACAAAAGGGAATGTTATAAAGTTATATTCTAACTTTATAAAAAGGTGAGCCACTTAAATATTATAAAGTGAGATTATAATAATTGTAAAAAGGTACGCCCAAGTTGAGTAATTGATTAAAAGGGGTACCAAGATTTAAATACATTTTAAATGTATTTAAAACATCTCATTGGAAATCATGCCTTTTGAGAGAGAATATAAGAAGGCAAAGGAGAAAGTCGAATTTATTCAATTTATGAGCATTTGACATTTACTCTTTCTAGCTTCTTTGAAGTTTGTGCTGAGACAAGGGTTTCAAGGTATTTTCACCATTGGAGAACGGATATTCTTTAGTGATCTGCGATCTTGAGGCTGTGAAAGACCAGTGGAATCATTGCTTCTGAGAGGGCTTCATTCTGGATTCCATTTGTGCTTCATCAGAGTTCTCTTCATTCAGTTATTTACAATTTTCAATAAGGGCATATCAGTTCAGGCGCCTTCATTCATCATTCTTCAGACACCTGAGTAGCAAGTTGTACACTTCTCTAACCTAGCTGTACTTCTTCATAGTGGTGTGTGGTTGCATCTGGCTAGGGCGTGGGAGCTAGAGACTGAAACGCCTTCCTTCTGGGGCTTCTATTGTTTCCATCTTGGACGCCTAGTTTCATCAAGGCTTTTGATCTAGTTTCAATGTGGAGAGATCATTATCTAGAGATGGGCGTTGCATTTCACCAAGTTCATTGCTTTTGCCTGGCATGTACCAGATATTTCTTATTTAATTAATCTAAGGACTTCCGGGTACATTTGTTGTATGAAATTTACTTGTAGCAATTGCCAGATCCATAATAGCATTGCAGTTACTCTTTTATTACTTGTTATTCAGTTTTAGTACTATTTCTTGCCTGGCGCACTTCTTATTATTTGCATAAAATTCATCAAAAGAAGCAAAAACACAAAAACAATACAGTTTAGCATCAGAAGCAGAGTTAGAGCCAGCAAGGTTCTTCATAGTTAGAAAGATGTCAAAGCTTGATGCATGTTGTGTTAGAAATAATTCGTCTAGTGTTTGATGCTGCTGCACTATACACACCTAGATATAGAAGAAAACCTGCATATCAATGTTGCATACAATGTTGAAAACAATGCTACATATCCAAATTTGTATAAGGATAAATGCTATGTATAGAAGGATAAAAGTATCTTTAAGAAATTAAAGCATACATAAAGAAATCAGCGCCACCACAAACATGACGAAGATAATCATTGCAAAAACAATTTTTTTGTTAAGATTTGATAAGGTTTGAGAAAGGAAAGCAAATCTTATAAAGCTGGCCGCCATCTTTAGAAGGAAATAAGATAAGATTTTAAAAGCAACTTTATAAGACAAGAAAAGAAATAGATGAGAATAGAAAGATAAGACGAAAAAAGAAAGCATAAAGATAGCATGCAAATCATATTTGAAGATCTATTGCTAAAAACAAGAAAAAGAAAGCATAAAGATAGCATGCAAAAAGATAATCACTGATGCATGCTAAATGGAGTTGTTTTTCTTAAAAAATGGATCTATTTCTAAAAACAAAAAGAGTCTTATGGTTTTGTTTTTAGAAAGAGATTAATGCTAATATTTTTCATATAACAAAGGAAAAAGGAGATATTTTTGTGGAGGGAAAAAAGGTAAACGGATAGAGTAAAAATTTGCATGTAATAGTCTATATGTATTTTTTTGTGTAAAAATTTATTAAAAATAAATAAATCAGTTGTGTGAAGCAGTTTTCATGGCAGATTCATAAGAGAAAAGAAGCAGATTTGAAAGGAACTAATGCAGAGTTTTTGAGAGGAAGTTTTTTTTAGTGATTGAAAATCAGAGATAGAAGTCGATGAGCAGAGAATGAAGTGCAGATTTATGAAGAGAGGTTGAGCAGAGTACAAAGAAGTTTTTTTTAATCAAAGTTTATTGGAGGTTGGTGCCTCATATTGAGTTGGTGCTCAAAGGGAGGTGGTGCTTCCAATGAGTTGGAGCTCACGTTTGTAAGATCAGTGTCTTATGTGGGTTGTTGCCTACAGTTTGTAAAAAAGTTAATAAAAGCAATATTTTGCCATGGATTTTTCCTTTAGGGCTTTTCCATGTAATTCATGTGTTCTTGCATGTGTAGCTTGCTTGATGTTTTTGAAGTTGTATTTTCAGATTTGAAATAAGTGTTAAAATTTGTCCTAATACTAATTCAACCTCTCCCCCCTCCCCCTTCAATATCAGCATGTACCCTTCAGTTTGTACCAGTATACCTAATCATGCTAATGATGGGCTCATTGAAACTCAAAACAGATCACACACAAGCCCACCACTCATCATCTAGGATCAATGCTTTGTTTTTGGGCTATCTCCATATTTGATTGCCTCCATAGTCCTTACACTCCAAAGAGTGTTGATGACCATAGCGCTCAATGCATCTCACATCTTCATAAGTAGTTTTAAGATAATTATGTGTGATGCAAATCAAGTTTTGGCCCTAACATGGTGTAAAAATTAAAACAAATTAAAATATTAAAGGGTGGATGACGTGTCACATAATAAAAATAAAAACTTAAAAAATATACTAAAAAGTAAAATTTAAATTACCTTCAACAACCCCAAGTTGGAGAAGGTCCTAAAGATGGCTTGTGACATCACGATTTGTCACAAACATTTGAATCTCCTTGACCTCTATATAGATTTATTTGAGCCACTCAACCTCTGTGCCAATTTTTTGCAATATCAAGTTAAGTGAGTGGACAACACATGGTGTCCAAAGAATATGCCCATATGTGTCCTTCACTACTGAACCACCTACCCTACAATTTTTAGCATTTTCGTTATGACTTAGACAACATTTTTAGGGTCCACCATCTCAATGGATTGTATGAGGGTATTCACAATGAAAGTTGCATACTTCATTGCCCCTCACAATCTATTATCTTCAAAAACAACACCCCTTTAGAGGGAAAGGGCACGGAATAACATTGATCAATGATCTATTTTTGCAATCTTTCCATCCATCAAAAATGGACACACTTGTTTCAAGCCATGTATCCTTGATTTCTCTCAATGATACCTCTATGAAATCTTTCTCCTTGGCCAATAAGGTGGTGTACACCTTTTCATAGACAAGACTAATGTAATCAGCGGGTGCATTAGCAATTGTTATCCCCATATCCCACCAATATGATGATACAACAAGGTTGAAACGAAGCCTGTTGCCATAAATGCAATGAGCAATAATCTCATCTACAACCCCCCTTGCTTCATTTTGTAAAGCTTTTTTTCAAGGGGCCTCTTTTACACAAAAGAAAGAGGATATTCTCCTCTCGAGAAGATGGTGGCATTAAAGGATGCGGGCTAGCTGATTGTCATAAGCCATTAGGAGTCTTTTGTAATCGTTCGTTGAAAAGAGGGTTTGTTCTTTCCTTTGATCAATTGTTTACTATGTCAGCATCCTCTTGTTCTTTAATAAATCTAAATATTTGTTGCTTTGGCGACCCTTTTTTATTCAACCCTAGACAAATTATTATTCCTAATCCAAAAATAGCACAAAAGTGAGCTTTCACTCGACTATGAAAGCTCTTATACTCATTTCCACATTGGTTACAATTCCAACAACCCCCACCACCAAAAACTTGTTCAATCATAGTTGTATGTCACCAAAGAGGTGATGTTTAATGAAATGTAAATGAGTTCTATGCATGTAGGGCAATTGAAATAGAACAACTAGCCATCCTTTATAAATATATCAAAACAAAAAACATTACAAATTATAAAAATGGGGATTATAACTCTTGTATTATGTATAATAAGTTTAAAAAAATTGAAAAAAAATGAAAAATCTTCAAAAGTTGTAAGAAATTACAAGATTCGCTCACCTTTGATAGATAAATCTTCCCTACATACCACTTTCTCTCATGTTAGTGTAAGTTCTTCTCTCCTACATCCCTAGCTTTCGAAGAAAAATGCAATAATCTTCAAAAAACAACAATGGCAACTTGGAGGAAAAAATGTTGTTTTACTCACTTGTGTTTATGAAATGAGGCAAAAGAAGTTAAGTGCCCTCATTTCAGGGTGAAAGTAGGTATTTAGGATAACTTTTTTTTTCTAAATGACGAAAACGAAGACAAATGTCCTAGGTTTGTTCGAGTCTGGCCCAAGTTCACCTAGGGTACACATCAAGCACCTTGAGTTCCCTATGAGTCCTTCAAGTTGCAAAGTCATCCCAACCAAACCCATACTGGTAGGGGGCTTAGTATCAGAAGAACCCAACAACATAGCTTTCTCTAGTTCAAGATCAACTCCCTTGCTTGTTCAACTCTATGTCTTCCAAGAAGAAGAAGCCATATCTATATTGTACGAAAGGCTCTCAACGAGGTCGATCCCCTTTCAAGGTAACAATCTCCAATACCCCACACAAAAACATCCAAACTTTCCAAACCATCCCTATCTCATTTTTCCAATTTCATTTTACACACCCCTCATTTATAATCCTCTTCGATTTCGAAGGAAACTTCAGCTAAAATGTGCAACAAAAGTTGGTTTCAAGGAAGAATAGATCCATGAACTAAAAATGCTAGCATGGCCTTCCGTGAGTAAGATTTTTGTTTGAAGGAAAACTGAGGCAACTCTCCACAAAATCTTCTTTCTCTAAAAGCTTGTGTAGCCAGCTTCCAACTCAAGGCATTAACTGCCTTAACTCCCCACATGCATGATCATAACAAGTACAATTAATACCCATAACTTCAAATATCCCAAGTATTTCAGCCATAGACTTTTGCGAGGGACTTTTTAAATAAACTTAATATATTTCCCTTATGACTTAACTTTAAACTGGTTAAGCTATGCTAAGCTTAAAAATTGATTTGGAATTAACTACCAATAAGATCCTCAAGTCTTGTGAAGGGATGTGTTCAATACCTCCAGGCCTTGACATCATAACATTGCAAGGAACAAAAACTCATTTTCCATGCCATCTGACCTTTCAAGACTATGTTACAAGTGTGATGATGGGCCATGGCCAGTCCCAAACAAGTCAAGTTGATGTTGGAACTGGTTCCTTCAAGGTGAATCCAATATTCATTAGGAATATCTTTTAACTAGCCAAGGCCCAAGACAATTCCAACATCATTATACCGAGCAACACTTGCTGCTAGTAATAGATTTTGCAATCCCCCAAAACTCACATTGGATTCATAAATGGATTTAGGCAGTTATGACAATAGGACTTCAAGACTTCTAAATCCATGAATATTCATTTCATGGATGCATCTGCTAGCTGGGTGATGATGGTATGATTTAGGAGATAATGTAAGAAAATCATCAGTCAAGGAGGAAGGGAACCCTAATACTCTGTCAATCAGACCACATTGAAGGGGTCCTGAAATAGAATGACTAGATCCTAAAAGCCTTGTAAGTATATGAACGAATTTGATATTCATTGTAAAAAAAATTATTTTTCCTGTTTAAATAAGGAATTAGTGGATGAATTTGATATTCATTGCAATTTTTTTATGTTTTCTGGTTAAATAAGGAATTAATGGCCTGCATGGAAAACTTTCAATCGAACTATATATTAAGCAAGACCAAATTGGAGATTTCAATGAAAGAGTTTATGATGGGATTGGATGTGGGATGGTAAATGGTATTCCATTTGGGCTTAAAAAAAAATTATAGAGAAGTGGCCATAGTGTAGTACAAGTTTGGTTTACTAGTCATAAATAAAATTATATACTGTGTCTATATAAAGTACAATTGTAGCTGGCAATTTGGAAGGTTCCAAAAATGTTTATTGAAGTTATTGGAATTTGGGACAATGCAAGAAAGAATCCTACAAGTTATAACTTATAAATTTATCTCATAATATCTTCATGAACAAACTTTTGCAAATGCCTAGACTCTGGACTCAAAGAAGCATGGCATCAAGGCCAAATATGTTTTTCCATTCTAAAATCTGTGATTTAAAATTTATGTCGTTTACTTGAGATCAATATTTGCAGACTTTAACAACTATTAAATGATTGAAATCCCTACCACAGGGGATGTCGACTGGTGCTATAAATGGAAGCATTTCTAGCCAATGTCCCAGATTTACTCTTTTTATCAAAGACTCTGCATACTGAGTGAAAGACAACAAAGAGAGTGTAATCAACAAGCATGTTAACAGATCAGGCAAGAGTCTTTGAGTATTTATTTATATAAAAACTAAAAATAAAATGGTCTAATGAGAACATAATTTTTAGCATAAGTAGTTTCAATCATGCATGTCAAGAAGTAAAAAATGTAATCCAACAAATGCCTATCAATTTACACTTTACTTGAAATGAAGGATCAGTCAAGCCTGTGGTGGAGGCAGTAGTTGCATCTGTTACAAGTACCCCACATAGCTTCCATACAACATAGTCATGTCTGCAACAAAGGATGACTCATCAGACTAATGCTTATACATGAAGGTTGAAATGTCCAATAAATCCTTATATAAGAAACAGAATGCTTCAAAAAAATCGCTCCAGGATAGCTCCAATTTCTTAAATGGAATCTGATAACTAATTTTCATATATTAAAAAAGATATAAAATTTAGAAACACTCCACACATTTTAGAACCACATCATCAAAGGTCCATACCCTCCAAAAAGAAGACTCTTACACTGTGCCACTGCTGCAATATCATTTTTATCCAGCCAGCGTAACTTTGCTAGAATGCTGCTTCAGTTTCCCAAAAAACATAATCAGAAAACTTCAATATCAAAAGTATATTTACAATATGTTAATTAAATGCTTAATAGCTGCAGCCTGCAGTTCCAAATATTATAATGGATACTTTCCACACTAGAATGCATATAAGTAAAAAAAGAAGCGAAGGATGTAAGAGCACAGTGTGCAAGTTGATTAAAAGATTGATTAACCGAATAGTGAATACCTTCAACCACTAACATAAATACACTGCCAAGAATTTGGCATAAAGCACTCCGAGCGAGACAAAGGATCTCTGATTGCATATGTCAAAGTGCATCAATTGGAAATACAACGATATAATGCATCCCATGTGATTTGAATTATATTTATAAGATTATTTTCATCACTTTGAAACAAAATAATGATCCAGTGCCTTCAATAAAAAGGGCATACAGAAGAACCATGTCCAATGCATAAAATTTAAAAAGTAAATAGACCAAAATAATTCCAGTTAAAAAATCATATACATGAATACCAATAAGGATTGTTCTTGATTATACTACAGAAATGTAAATATATTGCAGTTCAAAGATCATGGATTGAGTACAATCACTAAAAATTCAAGAAGAATATATTAATAGCCAGACCATAAAGGCTAATTATGTAGATAACAAACATCAAACAATATGCACATTTCAAACTTAATTAGTAATTGATGACTCTCAGGCAGTGTTCATCATCAAATAGCAATAATTTAGAAGTGCTGTTGCAATTATTCAGGTTCAAAAGTTCCAACATTGTGATAAAGATGAGGATGAATAGTAATCATGCACTACATATTTGTCCACATTACACACTTCACATCTATCTCGGTACACTGCAATTATGAATTATGTTTACAAGTTTGAAATATGCACTCATCACAAATGAAAGAGTGCATATGCATGGATCACCAAGTGGGATGTCTCCATACTGTTAATGCTCAAATATATTCTAAATATCAGCACCTTGTCAAGAACATCAGCATGGAAAGTCTTACACATGTGTGAACTTGAAATGTAAGACAATATCTGGGATTAGAAGGCCAGTTCCATAACTATTCTAGCTACTCTAACTAAAGAAGGAAAAGAGATGGGAATTATTGGGGGTAAAATAAAACAAAAATAAAAAAGGTGAAACACCAAAATAGATTTTTCTTGTTAATTTCTCACAGAACATTAGCACATTTTTTAATCATCACCAGAAGACAAATTTAAGCATGACATAAATATTGTACAAGACAACTAGCCATCCATAAACAAACAAGAGAAAAAGGATAAAAACAATCACAACTTAATATATATTGCATACTTCAATTATTATGCATAATTATATTCCATGGAAAGCCAGAAAGCTCTAAACATGTAAACAAAGGCCACTCCAGGGCTCCAAGGCAAGAAAACAGAGAACAGTATTGCACAAAAGGCTCACCAAGTGCAGGTTTACAAAACTGACTATATAAAAAAATAAGAGCCCAAGGCTCTTTTATATATATAAAGAGAGAGGATGTCACGTCTCATACATTGACTTATTTTGACCATTGACTTATTTTGATCATGACTTATTTTGACCATTGACTTATTTTGATCATGACTTATTTTGACCATTGACTTAGTTTGACCATGACTTATTTAGATAATGTTTGACCATGACCTTATGAGATTTAATATATGAAGTGTGATATGTGTTAAGAGCAATGCTTTAATATAATTGTTTTCTTTTAAGAATTATGAATGCATTCATATAAATGATGAGTTAATTATTGTTTCTACAATGGTTACTAATACTCTTTTGTTTTGCACGCCTGAGTGCATCTGAGTGGCAGGTGATCGAAGGCCAAGGAGATCGAAGGCCAAGAGTGTGATTGAGGAAAAGGAGGTTAGCTTCTCGACAGGGTAGAGGAGGAGAAACTCTCGGTTATGCACACACCACTTACATCATGTAGCTGCATTAGGTCATGTTCGTTTTTACAATGTGATTGCGTGAAATGATTAGCATAGCGAATTTGAAATAAGGTTAAATTAAATCATGAAATAATATGGCTTATTCTATTTCCTTATTTCTCATTATATATATTTGAGCAAAAAAAAGGTTAAATCTGTTTTTGTTAAAAGAAATGTATTTAAAAATAAAAACAAATTAAATAAAAGAATAAACATAATATAAATCTGTTTTGCATAAATGAATTTTCAAAAATTGCATAAAAGGGATATAAATAATTCTGTTTTGGGATATATGGGGATATTTTTTTTCAAAAGAATTAAGAATGAATAGCCCGAGAGAGCATTGGGCTCTGGAAAATTCTGTCTCAGAACCAACAAATTGCTGGGCATGTGGCAATCCTTGCAAACTGCTGTCAACTGAAAATTTTATGCATGATCCTCGAGAAAGAGGAGGAGGCTTTAAGAAAGAGGAAAAGACTTTGATGGAATACATCGCAGAGCTCTGGAACAGAGGAAAGAAAGGAGGTACTGTTGAACATCTGCAAATAGAACCAAATTTTACCAGGTTCTCTTCATTATGCCTTCTTTTAACTTTATTTTAAAAAAACTGCAGTAAGGAATTGAATTATTCCCTGTTTTAGAGTACAAACAACTGAGAATTCTTTCCAATTTCGTTTTGAAATCTGGGTAACAGCTTATCATTCTGTGTAGCAATTATAGAATACCCATTCCTTCCTCAGAATTAGGGTTTTCGTTCTGTGGCAAGTCTGCATTTTTCTCAAGTGTAATTACATGTCTCCATATCTGTTTGTTTAAAAATTCTGTCATCTTAATAAAAACCAAAATGGCTTGAGATAAATCCGAATGCAGTTTATACTGGGCGAATGCCTTTCTTTTTCTTGAGTTTTGAAATTGCTGTGGGAATTAATTTCCCCTGCCCTCCCCATGGGAAGGTCGTGGACTGTGGAGGCTCGCGCCCTCCACAGGCCGCGGCCTGTGGAGGGCACGAGCCCTCACAGCCCGCCCCCTCCCCATGGGAGGGGCAAGGGCTTTCCCCTGAGCCCTTTTGGTCGCTCAATGCCAGTAAGGAAACTATGTAAAATACCCTGTTATGTGTGCACGGCCAGTAAATTCGTTGCACAGATTTGAAAACCAGAATTTCTTACTTCGAATTTTACACAGCTGAACATGAATTTCTTCACACACACACACACACATATATATATATATATGTATGCATATACAAAATGACTGCACATACATACATACATATATATATATATATATATATATATATATGTATACCTATATATATATATATATATATATAAATAGATACCCATGCATTGTGTGCCAAATACAAATTGAAACAGGAAACTCTTTCCCAGAAAAGTAGTATGAATTCTGTTGAATATATATACAAATATCTCTGAATTGATAAACCTGAAGCAAGGACAGAAATATCTTGAATGTAGTATGAATTCCGCTATATAAATATCTTTGAATTGTTAAACCTGAAGCAAGGACAGAAATATCTTGAAAAGCCATGTAGTATGAATTCCGCTATATAAATATCTTTGAATTATTAAATCTGAAGCAAGGACAGAATTGTCTTGAAAAGCCATGTATCAGAAAGTAGAATGAATTATGTTGAATATATACAAATATCTCTGAATTGATAAACCTGAAACAAGAACAGAAGTGTTTTTGAGACATCATGTAAACTGGAAAGTACCTTGAATATGTTAAAAGGAATACAACATGAAATATGAATGAAAGATTATCTTTCAAACCTCAGATTGCATTGTATCAGTAAATTATTTTACTCTGTAGCCTGTATTGAAATAGGGAATTAAAACTTTCAGTCAGCTTGAGCTTGTAAGAATAGAAATGCATATTGAAAATTGAAAACACTGTTCTTACTATCAATTAGTGCACTGAAAATTATCAAAGATATATATATATGTTCTTTATCCAAATTAAAAGGGACACTTACCAAAGGATAAATGACATCTTACAACTGAAATATAAAGAATGTACTGAAAATTCACTTCTTTTAGAATTGATTAAATGATGGAAGCCTGTTTGAAAATGTATAAAGTTTCTGTTAAGTATTATTTTACTTCACTATGGTAACTTCCGGGACAGGGTGCCGAAGGTGGGCAAACGGAGACGGTAGTATTACCTTTTCTAATTCTACCATTTATTATTTTGCTTGGCCAAGCACTGTACCATTGAAATAGATGGATTGTTTATTTAAAAGCCTAGAAATTTATTTGAGTCTCTGCCACCTCCTGTTGCAAGAAATGTGTTTATTTCATGTTAGAAATGCATATAGGCATCAGGCACGCACCGAGAGTGCCCTCCTGTTTTACCGTTTCGGGTTGCTAGGCTCCTTTATGCAGGGCCGGGGATTCCTTCGAGTTAGGAAGGGACCCGGGGAAGTCATGGACTTCGTGGTTGGGCGGAAAAGGCGCCTGAATCACATTCTTGGCCCCAGCTCGCAAGAAGACCATGGTGTCACGGCGGTTGGTGGATCCAAGGTTATTTGCTATTGATGTACTTGTGTATCATTCAGACTTGGCTTGTGAAGCCCATTATATATGTATATATACATTTTGACATCCTTGTTGAAACTTGAAATGGAAGTATATTTTGAAAGTATTTAATGTATCATTGATTTTAAGAGGTTAAAGTTTTATAACTTAGCATAGAAAAGATGTTCTATTAGAAGGATTGATTCCTCCAAGTGAAGATGAATATATGTATATGAGTAAATCATTGAAAGACTTATGTTTTGATTCATTACATTGATGATATTATTTTATGAAATGCAATTCAAATTCTCTTTATTTCATTTGGAAGAGTTATGTGAAATGTTGACTTTTCGGAAACTTATTTATAATGGTTTGAATAAATTTAGAACATTTTAATTTCTCTTTAATGCTGTGTTAAATGGTTTGAAAATTACTCTTAATTTTCCGAGCGCTACAGAGAGAGAGAGAGAGAGAGCACTAGAAACAATTTCAGTAATAAATGCTCTATTTGTCATGCAAAAGTGCCCTGAAGAAGCATGGGATACTGGAGATGGGTAATTCAAATTAACCTTGTTCAATGCATGCAACCACTAGAAGACATGGTTATCAAAGAGGTAGTGACTACAAACCAAAATTATGAGAAGACAAATTGCATGTCTTGAATGTGTCTAAATGCCCACATGTGCACTCTTAATTTCCATTTGAATTCAAAAGTTGCCTTTGAATCCTTATGCATTCAATCCATCTACTTGCTTGTAACCAAATACGCATGGTCCAATAGAACAAGTACCTATCACATTCAATGGCTACCAATGCCTACAACTGGTTGGCACTCCATTTGTTGTGTCTCATTTTTCTATGTTTTGCTGTTGGTTTGCTCTTTGCTTTTTGCTTGCCCCCATTTCATTTCCCATCATTCATTACCGATTTGAGATAATCTATATGGGTTTGCTCTGTTTAGGATGTGCCTTTAGTCATTGCTTTTCTTTCCCTTTATAAATCTAAGTACATAAATTTAAAAGCCAAAAAAATTATTAAGTTTGGGGATTATATGATGTTTTCATCTTGTAGTATGTGCTTTTAGTCATTGCTTTTCTTCCCCTTCTTGTGGGATGTATGCATGGGTGTCATGTCCCCAAATTGGAGGTATGGTGATTTAATTAAATTATTTAATTAAGTTGTCCAAATTATTGATAATTTATGAGGATAGCTTAATTGATGATTTAATTAAATCAAGAGATGTTATTAAATTAATTATTTATTAAGTTATTCCCATAAAATAAAATATCAAAAGGGGTGACTTATTATTTAATTAATTTAATAATAAAAAGTGACTTAAGTGACTTAATAATAAAATAATAAAATAATAAAGTCACTTAAGGAATATTTCTGGAATCTTCTAGAAGTCTCTTGGTGATGAGGTTGAAAAAGTATAAAAAGAGGCTTGGGCTATGCATTTGGACATCTGGAGTTGCAAACACTTTTCTACTACACTGCTGAAGCTGAATGCTTAGCTTATTGATTTCCAGTCTTCGTTTGTGAAAGACCAAACCTAGCTGGTTAAGTGCCAATTTCGGTTGTGCAACACCAACCCTAGTTGGACAGTGGAGGAAGATACTTCAGTCTTTCTCATTGTGCTAATTGCAATCATTTTTGGAAGAGTTTGGGAAGTTATTTGAAGTCTGCAATTTTGTTTTAGTCTGCAGATCAGCCATGGAAGGATTAGCATTTTCATTCATTACTCTTCATTGAAGCTTCATCTCTTTGTGGGTATTGGAGGGATCACTTTCTCTTGCGAAGACAATCATTTTTATAACAATTTTGGAAGCCAATACTGCTGTATTTATTTTTCTAAAAAGTTGTCAGGCAAACCAAGGGCGACCTCTTGGCAAGGGGGCGATTTTAGTTTTGGAGGCACAATAAATTCCAATAAAATTTGTGTGGCATTGCTGGGCATAGAGAAGGGTTGACACACCTTCTTGAAGGAAAAATTCAGCTTCATCAAAGAGAAACGAGCTTATTTGTGGGTGCTGCTACAAAACCAGGTTCTTCATTTCTGAAGTTATTTTGCAAGCATTTGAACAACATTTGCATCCATCAAATCAAAGACAAAGCAATCTGAAATCAATTACCAGCAAATTGAAGATTGCATACAAAGTGTTTGTCAAAATTCCAAAGGCAGAAAATCAGTGTTTTTGGATCAGAATTGGCAAGGCACTTTACAGTGGGTAACAGCAACATTACTATTGCATTCTTGAGTTAAAACTTCCCATGGTATACACCTCCAATCATCATTTGTTCTCAACAACCTACGTTGATGATCTTGAGTAAAGGAAATCTTCCCCACTGTGACTCCACCATGTTGGGGTTGCACCACATTTGTAATGTCCCTCTTTTTTTTAGGATATGTATCCTTGCAGTGGTTAGCCTATTATCTGGTTCCCGTAGGCTAATGGGATGTTCAGGGGACCCTTTTGAGGGTGTTTAGTGGTTCCTCAACTGGGTTTTCAGAGGTTTATCTTAGTTTTCTCCTATTCAATGACCCAATGATTTGGTGGTGGACCTTCTGGAGGTCGTTTTGGTTAATTTCTCCACACTTACTAATTATAGTAAGTCACTTGGTCATATCACCTATACTTACTATTTATAGTAAATCTTATTTGGATCAGTCATCGGGCGTACATCGAGAAAATATGATCAGATCACTATTTGAGTTGGTGTTGGGTAATTTATTGAGGATTAATGGTTTATTATATTATTAAAGTTATTCGACTTTAATGATATTAATATTTAATGATGACTTATTAAAAGGTGATATAAGGAGGTTGAATGGAAATTAATAAAGTATTATATTAATGATGCTTTATTAATTTATTATTTTAAGAAGGCCAAATGCATCAAAAGAAAATATTTACTTTATTTAATTATTTGGCCAAGTGGGGATTTGGAGTATAAAAGCAAATGCTTTTTTCCTTTTCATTATCTTTGATCATTTAATTAAAACTTGTGCAAATTGGAGAAACTGAACAAGGGTCTGCTAGTTTTGGAGATTCAAGCTTTTTGAGGATGAAGCCCTCAGAGAGAACAATGTCTACAGGTGTGGAAGATTACCCAAGAGCATTCTAAGAGATAATCTCACACAAAGATTATTCCAGAGCTTCATCAGTTTCTTGGAGATCATCATTCAGGAATTTTTATAGAGTTTTCAGAGGTTATTATTGGGCTTCATTGAATTCAGAAGATTGACTGAAATCAGACATTCAGGGAGAATCATACAGGGTTTTGAAGATTGTTGATGTTCTTTGTTGCTGATCAAACACTTTCAGATCTGCATTATTGCATCTTATGTAATCGGGGTATAATTCTAAAACAATTTTTAAGCCATAATTAAATCTAAGTAATTTATCGCCTGCATTTGTTTAGGATCGATTTGTATTTGCAAATATCTATATTGTCTATATTTCCTAGCAATAACCCAAATTAGAGGCGGTTATTACATTGGTATCAGAGCACGGAAACTCTGCCAACCTGAGGGGTTCAAAAGAAATTTTCGGATTGCTAGGGTTTAAAAAAAATTCAGAGATTCTTCATTGATTTGTATACTCAGCCGATTTGTATTAGAATGGTATTTTAATTACAAGTTCAATGGCTTTCAACAAAAAAAAATTGTCGGAAGTGTTAGGCAACTGGTTGGTATTTAATTATTAATATTATGAAGTGTTGGACAATAGGCTGATATTATCTCAAGGGATCGAATGCAACCTAATTTGTCTCTTTTCTAACTGCCGCACCAAGCTAGTAACCTACCAGCTCACGCAACATTTCACAAAGGACAAATCTATGTCTCTTTGGGTATTGCTCAGCATAATAAAACAAAGACAATTCTGAAGTTATTTATCGGGCCAACATTAGGGACGGATTTCTTATCGCCTTTATTTTACCTATGCTTGCAATTACATAAGGTGCCGCCACATATCCTGATTTGAATCGAACGGACCAAGCAAGGGTCGATGCTATATTAAGCTGCCGTGAGTCTTATAGAAGCTACCACATTTCTAAAGGAATCACTGCATGATAAAGAGTTGTCGTTTTTAAAATTCATGTGCAATACTACATTTGCCATATTTTATTATTTAAAGTCCTTTTGTTCTACCACCCCTAAGTATCAAACAAAATTCACTTGAGATAAGACAGATGTATGCTAGGCCCGTAGAAGTTGGATGAACTAAGGTAGTCAAACTTAATTCCTTGGCCTATTGGGTACTGCCTGATTGTGTGCTAATCCATTTTCAGCCACCAGAGTAAAAACAAACTCTATTTTAGCCGCCAGAGTAAAAGGGAAATCGCTTCATTAAATTCTCGAGAGCTGCTAGGCATATTTTGGCTAATAAAATCAAGGCCGACTCCATTCACATAGCCGCCACACTCTTCTTCCTATCGCAGCAAACATTGAAGCCGACTTTCTTCCAAATAAAATAATCGCCTCTATCAAGGACTATCAATTGGTGAGTCGTGGTCGATATTGCAAGGAGAGTAAAAGGTCTTTCACGGGAGTTCGTGCCAAACCCAAGAGACATCAAACTCCACAAGGAATTGAAGCCAATCTATTTCCCTAGCCACAGCACATAAGACAACTACCACCTTCTTAGGATATCATGGTTTGTGAAAGCTTGAATGGAAGTACACGTGCATGCCAAACTGATACGATTATGAGCATATTTTTAGAGACATCAGGTCCTTTATGAGTCGCCAGTTCATGCAGTATTATTGGAGGTTGTGTACAAACCTGTAGATTGCAAACAGGGGGCATAGGGGATCACAAGGAGGTTGAAGTCTAAATTGAAGGTACTGCAATCACTTCAAGTAATTGTTGAACATCATAACTGCTCAGAGATTCATTTCATAAGGGTGAAAAACAGTGTAAGACTAAGGACCATCTAGTCACACTACTCAGGTCAGAAATACTTATTAAATATTCTATAATGGTGACTAACGTAAGGTTGAACATGGTTAAGGTATTTGCTGTGTATCAACTCCTGAGTATTACAAAGTGAATACACTTTCATTTTCCTTCAGCAATTCCAAAACAATTGGTATCATTCTTAATTTTTGTGCATGTTCAATGTGTGACAAAAATGTTCCCAACACTTGCAATGATAATTACCTCTTGCATTACTTCATGTGTACTAATTTGTGAATGATGCATGAAATGAGCACACTTGCATTGAACACATTGCTTTTGGAAATAAACTAGAACTAGTACCAAACAGCATGTACAACAATGGTTTGACAAAACGTCTACAATCTATCAAATTGATAAAAATCGAGCAAAAGCGTGAGTCTAATCTCTGATGGGTTCAGTGATAGCATTGTCAAACTGAGGAAATAAAAAAAATAGCTATGGAGGCAATGAAATCAGATTATTTAAATCTGCTTTCAGATAGAGATCTTCTCCTCGAACTAGCTGTTACCTATTTGGATGCATGTAAAAAAAAAAAAAAAAGAGGAAGTTGACAATCTCACTTCCGAGCTTGTGAAAACTAAGGATTCCTTGGAAGCTACTAAAGTAGCCCTTCAAGAAACAAGAAATCAGATTAAGGAGCCTTGTTTCGAACTAAGTTTGGCACATTCTACATCAGCCCTTAAGGATGAGTATTCAGCAAGAAATGAGATTGAGCAGGTGATGGAGGAGCAAGACCACTTTCAAAAGGAGTTTGATCTTGTCCATTACCCCAAAAATTCAAAAAACAGTAATTCAAATCAGCAAGAAGATAGTTTATAATTTGTTAATAATCCATTGTTTGGGGTTGATGCTAAATTGTTTTATGATAATCCACTCTTTGAGTTGGATAATGATGCCCTTTCTAATCTCTCTATGGAGTTTGGCAATATTCGTAGGACTTGGGATCCTAGTAATGGATTAGTACTTCCGACGGGGCTTACAGGTGTGTTCCACAATGTGCATAATGTGTCGTGTGCATACGGTGTTACTTTCAGCCCATTCACATTTGATTTGACTATTAGGCAAAAGACACGCAAGTGTGAATTGGATGGTTGGTATGAGGAGTTTCCTTCTGTGGATGAAGGGGACAAATCTCATAGGTGTTCTAAGCTGCTTCTACAGGATATGCATACTGTTGGGATACAAAATATAGGAGCGGATTTCGAGCAACTTAGTACTCCAGGTACAATTAGCATGGTGCAGCAGGAGCCATCAGAAGACAGGAAGTACAAATTCCAAATTTGTCCATGGGATCTAGGTGGAGTGCAATCATGGAGGGGAATGGTACTTGGAGGTTATTACAGTGTGTTGCTTCACCAACTTCAGCTTGGTGAAGAATATATCAGAGTCATGCAACGGAAGTCAGCAGGTGATGGGTATGGCAAGCTTCCAATTGGGTTGTAGACTTTAGGATCTTCTATGTTTGGCAATATGCTTCTTCCGCAGACAGTGATTGACAGTGCTACTGAGTAAGGTTCTATCTTTCTCTAATGGTTGCAGTGGAGCTTGGGTGTAGCTTTGTGTCTATTAGTTTGGGATCCCGACATTCAAGATGGCCCTAGTTGTTCAGGTGAGGAATGCTTGGGGACAAGCAATCTTGGGGACGGTGGACTATAATGTCCCTTTTTTTTGGAGATTTGTATCCTTGCAGTGGTTTGCCTATTATTTGGTTCCCGTAGGCTAACGAGATGTTCAGGAGACCCTTTTGAGGGTGTTCAGTGGTTCCTCAGTTGGGTTTTCAGAGGTTTATCTCAGTTTTCTCCTATTCAGTGACCCAATGATTTGGTGGTGAACCTTCTAGAGGTCATTCTGGTTGATTTCTACACACTTACTATTTATAGTAAGTCACTTGCTCATATCGCCTATACATTTATAGTAAGTCTTATATGGATCAGTTGTCATCAAGCCTACATCCAGAAAATATGATTGGATCACTATTTGAGCTGGTGTTGGGTAATTTATTGAGGATTAATGGTTTATTATATTATTAAATTTATTCAACTTTAATGATATTAATATCTAATGATGACTTATTAAAAGGTGATATACGGAGGTTGAATGGAAATTAATAAAGTATTATATTAATGATGCTTTATTAATTTATTATTTTAAAAAGGCCAAATGCATCAAAAGCAAATATTCTTTTTATTTAATTATTTGGCCAAGTGGGGATTTGGAGTATAAAAGCAAAAAGCATTTGCTTTTTCATTATCTTTGATCATTTAATTAAAACTTGTGCAAATTGGAGAAACTGAGCAAGGGTTTGTTGGTTTTGGAGATTCAAGCTTTTTGAGGACGAAGCCCTCAGAGAGAACAATGTCTACAGGTGTGGAAGATCACCCAAGGGCATTCTAAGAGATAATCTCACACAGAGATTATTACAGAGCTTCATCGGTTTCATGGAGATCATCATTTAGGAATTTTTATAGAGTTTTCAGAGGTTATTATTGGGCTTCATTGAATTTAGAAGATTGACTGAAATTAGACATTCAGGGGAGAATCATACAAGGTTTTGGAGATTGTTGATGTTCTTTGTTGCTGATCAAACACTTTCATCAAAGGGTGGCCAAGAGTGACCAAGCCATGGTACCACCACTCATGGGCAGCTCCATCTAAGCGTAAGGCAGCAAATTTGATGGCATCAAATTCTGGCATTACTCTTAGGGGCAAGTAATTGTCTAATTTTTGGACCCAAACTCGGGCAGTGCATTTGTCACTCCCATAAAAGTGAGCTAGAGTCACTTTCCCCAAGGCTTGTTGAAAATCCCTTTCAATAGGACCTTTGTTCTCAATCTTTCCACTCCCTCTCTTCTTTTGGTTCATGAACTGCTCTAAGGATGAAATGTCTCGAATCTCAGCTGGAAGGGTTACATACTCTATGTAACTAGCCCTCACTTCATTTGCCATAGGAATTAGGACTTCTTGTTCAAGTGGGGGTTCCTCCCTAGGAGTGAAGGTAGGTTGAAGGGGTCTACTGACAGATCCAACAAGAACACCATTAGTGTGTCCATTATTGCGTCTAGGATTGTTGGTATTTGAGCCACTAGTTTCTCAATTCTGAAAATGGGGTATTTGAGGCCCATTTTGATTCATTTTGGCAAGCAACTGTGACATCATGTCAAGATGGTGTCAAATTTCCTCTCTGCTCTAGAATTTGGGCTATTCAGTGGGGTTGTTCCCTTATCCTTTTCTACCGTATTTATTTCTGCATATGGGCACTAGGGTTTGGTGAAGTTTGAGGCAGTTTGGAGCTGCAAGTTGGCATTTAGTTGCAGGTTTCATCTCATACTTGGACAGCAAGGTCTGAAAATTATTTTGAAAGACTTTACAATCAAAAATCTGAAGTGGGTTTGCAGATTTTGAAGGAAAAGTGACAAATAAGGGGTGTAGGGTTTCATGATCTTCATTTGGCATCAATTCTGGTTAGGGTTTGAATGAATATTTGCTGAACAGAATTTTTTTTTAAGGTCTTAGGGTTTTGGCAACCCTTATTTGGTGGAAAAAGTTGCAAATTTAATATTTCCAGAATTTTTATGATTTTTGGTGACATGGGTATTGCATATTTTGAAGGATTTCATCAGTTTGCACCTAGGGTTTGAAAGGGAAAGTGCAGATCCGAATTTCAATGTGTGTTATTGCAGCTTTTTTCAAAGATTCATTGCATATTTTTCCTTCTTGGGAGCAGCCGTACCTTCCACCTTTGGAAAGTCACCTTCATTATTGCTCAAATGGCACCACACTCCATACTTCTGGTGTTGAGACGTCATCTTTGGATCCAGGTATGATTGTATTGTGCAGGACGATAATATTTTATGTATTTCATTGTAATATTTAGTTCTGATTTTTATATCAAAACTATATCAGTTCTGAATTTTATTGTATATCCTCAGTTATTTGGAGAAATAAGAGTCCTATTTGATAGTAGATTGCTTAGCTTTTATTGTATTATCATTATATGCAATTGTTTTACAAATATCAAATTGAAAAACATCAAACATCTCAACAAAACTTCAATCAAACATTCAAAAAATCAGAACTCTTCAGTTGCATGCCAAGTGTTCGACAAAATGTCAAACAACCTAAACTGAAAAATCAGGGCAGAATAAGCAGGGGTTCTTACACTACTCACCTTGTTCCACCCTGTGGTTGTCCTGTAGCAGATACCAGAGAAGAAGACCCACCAGCCAGTTCAGCAATCTAACACAATTTAAGTAACATGTTCTGGTAAATAACAACAACCAACATATCATAAATGAAACTTAGAACTTAACAGTAACTTCTTTTCTTTCTATTCAAGTATTCAAGTCCAGCATTTGAAATTTAATCTCAGACAGAAATTTGAGGCTCTTTCTTGACTCGAAGACATCATCTGAAAATTGCTTAGTTGCTAAAATTTGTAAAGCTCTTGGGAAGAATGAATTCCACTTATTCCATTTACATGATAATCAAGTAGAGGGGTGAATGGTGTTTGTTAACATTGAGCTCTATAAATTGTAAACTTATTAATTTTATTTTCCAAACTGTCCAACTCAATTGCAGACAATCCTTCAAAAGATCCTCCAAACATCTTAGAAAACTAATCAAACAATACATCCAAGATTTAATTTTCCTTTTTGCATGTTGAATACTGTAAGAGGAAATACTTGTGTTGTAAGGAGCATCGGTGAGGACTTCAAAGCATTTCATCTTCATACATCAACTTTCTTTTTATGCATAAAGTGAGGGATATAGATCCCTCACCCTTTGTATTAACTTTCAGCAGCGTTTGCCAGGGACGTGCATCCCTGGGGGTTTTCCACCATTTCCAAAGAGGGGAACATTTCAGGACAGGTGGGATGGAGACAGAACATCCCCACCCTGTCCCTTTATTTCTGAAAATATGATGATGTCCTAGGGACACCCCCTCACTACAAGGGATGTCCCCCTAAAGGAGGGCCCCCAAGTGGATGCTAGGGTGCCCCTGACATCCTTGTAATGTCCCCTGCAGATTGGCACTTTCAAAACATTAAAAAAAAAAAAAAAACTCTTCTTTATAAATTTTAAAAACCCTAAAATCACCAGAATAACAGTATTGCACAGAGACTCATCTACTACAATCAGTATGATGATTTTCTAAATGGTCCTGCTCCTTCACATGCTACCTACAGCAGCAATTACTCTTGTTTTTAGGCATGTGGCTATGGATTACTACACCCACATCAGCATTGTGATATTTTGCTTTGCCTTTCATAAAATGACTACCATGATAATTCAGCTACTGCAATTGCTGGACTTTGAAATGCTGCAAAATACAATAAAAATTACCCTTGTATTTGGCCAGGCAGATTTCTCCCACAACAAGAGTCTAATATGATGTTTCCTTTCTATGCTCATAAATGGGTATAAACATTACAGCATTGTTACTGGGCCTTGATGTTATATATAAGGCTCATGATTCCTCTATTATATCAGTGTTGCAATGTCACACTGATTAAGATTTGATTTTTAAAATAGTTTCAGGTTTTTTCCCTGTAAATGTAACATACTGCAATACAAGTTTTTAAAGAATTTGGTAAGAATTACCATCAACTCATCAGTGTCCTCATACATCAAGATAGAATGAGTAGATCCAAATAGCCAACAGCAATATTGGCAAGGTAAAAACATCATCTACAAACAGCAAATAATAGTGCATGCAAACCCTAGACTGTAGTTGGTACTTTGAACATTCAGCTCATTTGTAATGGATGTCAAGTTTATGCTATTATAATCATCGATATTCAAATGGTTAACTTTTTATTTGTGATTTGACAATTGGCATTGTTTAGTTAATATAACTTATAAGTTATAACTTAATAATTTATTTATTTTTAGACTGCAGGAATCGTTCAAGTATCCATCCCCCTATAAACTGCAGTGCACCAGGTAAAAAAATTTCACGTGACCGGTGACACTGGCACAACACGCCCTCTGGTACCACAGGTTTGGGGGGAGACTAGACCTCGTGACCTCTTGCCTGCAACAGGATGCTTTAGCCAATCGAGCTATGCCCCCCGCCTCTAGTTATAACTTATTGTTATCATAGATCATTTATTGAATTATGTTCTCAATTCCAAATTTATTATTTAGTTTTGTACATTTTGCATAAATTATGGTGTATATATAGCTGTCCCTGTCATACCTAAAATTTTGGAAAAACTTTTGCAATCCTTATAAACCCATCCCTCATACCCTCATCTCCCCATCCCAGAAACTCAGAGGAACCCTGAATTTCAGTGAAAATTTACATTACAGTCCCTAAAATCCATTCATAGCTACCACCTCAATTACTCTACTTCTGCTGGGATGTCCCTACCTATGTTAACCAGGTCACCCATTGCAAAAGAAACCTTTCTATAGAGTGTAGATAAAACAATGTCACAAACATAACAACCAAAAAGAAGGCAAAACAATAACACTAAATGTATTTCTTTGCAGAGAAAGAGCACTCCCCACTTTCTAACATTCCAAACCCACCATCCCAAGTCTTTACTGAGTCTACTCCAGCAATCCTAAGGAGGAACATAACTGCTCAGCAAGCCCACTCCACCCTTTCCCTGTCCTGGTATGGCATAGGCGTTTTGAATGGGCACCACAAAGCAACGAAATCAAAGATTGTACTATCCCCTAACCTTCAGCCTTCTATAACCAAGGAATGGAATCGCTTCACCTAGTTAATCATTGCTAGAAATCTCACCTTTAGTTCTCTGAATGATGCCATAGAAACCAGCCCCCAAAATTTGGCTACTGCTATTAGGATTAGGTGTTGTGCACCTTGCAAACCTGGGTAGACATTATATCTATTTAATAATTTAATATGTTGTAATTATAAGGCCACATGGAAAATGGCATCCCATTTGGGAGGATTCTCAAGATTCATTGGGAATGGCATATTATGCCACTTGGCTATTGTAATTTGTAATATGGTGCAAGTAAGAGCATTTATGTCATGTAAAATTTGTAAAGAGCATTTATGGCATTATAACATGCATAAGAGAATCTATGAAGTGTAAGAGCATATTAGAGGGAGTTACAAAGCGAACTGGGAAAGTCATGGAAGACTTCTTGACCAAATTATAACATGTAAGAGCATTTTTTAAGAGATTGAACAAATTCAAAATGGACTGCCCAACTTTGGTAGGTGGACTTCTTGACTTGGGAGATAAATACTATTATGGGAGATGTATCCATGAGGTGGAACATTGACTATGGATTTGGGCACCCAAATTGGGCTCATACTTTTGACCCATGGCAATATATTGGATACTTGTGATGGAGGTATTATGCACCTATATTTGAAAGGGTTATGCTAACAGATTTTCTCTAGACACAAGTTGACAGTTTCATTGAAGGGGCTGCTACACTAACATTGTATTATAGTTGTGGTGTTGAACATAATACATTGAGTGCCCCTTTGATGTGCAATTTTTCCTTGAAAGGGTTTTTTCAAGGTGTACCTTGTGTTGTGTGATCTTGTTTGTGTTGTATGTTATATATTCTTTTTGAA
Organism: Sequoia sempervirens; assembly: GCA_007258455.2. Taxonomy (NCBI): domain Eukaryota; kingdom Viridiplantae; phylum Streptophyta; class Pinopsida; order Cupressales; family Cupressaceae; genus Sequoia; species Sequoia sempervirens. The sequence continues at coordinate 155,097,120 of VDFB02358134.1, read as the reverse complement.
ATTGTTAGATCTGCTTCTAATTAGCATTTCTCCTCTTCGAGTTAAGTAGGAAGTTTCATACTTTTACTTCATTTACTTTCATTTGGTATCAACCCTCACTTGTACCTTATTTGATATGTGTAAAGAAAAGGGTTTAACCTTAGTTTTGTGTGGAATCTTGTAATGTCCCCTTTTGGCGCTTAGCCAATTTTTGCACATTTAGCCAGTTTCCAAGTCTTCCAAAGGCTAACTAGTTAGTTAGGGATAACTCTAGCATTCTTGGAGAAGCATTAGATCTCTCTATATGAAATTATAAATGGCTGGGGGGGACTTCAGTCCAAAAATCTGACGCAAGCTTTCTTGTCCTCATATGCCATACAAGCTTCTACGATCTCCCATAATCCCACGTTTTCTCTTTTCTGAGATGGCTGGCCATATTTTTCTTCATCTTGGTTTTGTTTGCAAGTTCTTTGTCTTATTTTCAAACATTAAAAAATGCAGATGCTTCTTGCAACAAAGATCTCTTGAATAGAATCGACCCAAGCAGGCACACAGCTAGGTCAACGATATTTAAATATTTATTTGAAAGCTATGAAACTGCAATAATAATCCACCCATGTATATGAATAATATTCAGAAATCCTTATACAAAAACTTCAAACCTTTGCTTCTCAGACAAGCTGAATGTAATCGCTATTCTCCAAATTTGGTCACTGAAAGTGACCATTAAATTTGCAATGAAGCACCTGTAGAAACCCTTAATGGATTCCTCAACAATCTCCAGCTAGGGTAGATAGTTTCACTACCGAAACTAGTGCCCTAGGGTCTTCAAACCCATAGACCAAGGAAGCTTCAGAAAGCTGTCCAAAAGAAATGAGAAAATAACTTCAAGCCTAAGAGAAATGAGCTCCTTCTTGCCTTTTTAAAGAACTCCATGTTCTTCTAGAAAAATCTAAAAAGAATCTTCACCAAGCTTCTAAAAGAATATTTTAATATTTCTATGTAATGTCCCCATTTTGCGAGCATCAGAGTTCGTAAGGATTAGCCTATCATTTGACCCTCGTAGGCTGACAGTTTTGATTTGAGGGTTGTCCATGGTAGTTATCCAGAGTTTCGAGACATCACTCCAGCCGTTGATTCAAATTTGGGCCTTGGCAGACTCTCACTGAGTGATTTTTAGACACTTACTATTTATAGTAAGTCAGGCAGACAGGGGATACTATTTCTGGCAGGGCACCTGGTCCAGTTGGTCATCTCAGTTTCGACCCAATTTGACAGTTTGATGAGAAAACGGTGAATAAGGGAGCATTTAATAATAATTAAATGATTATTATTATGACTTTATATTATAAAGTCACTTTAATGAAATATTAAAGTTATTATTAATGGCAAATTATAAAGTATTTAATACTTTATAATAAAGGAGGAAAAAATTAATATTAAATGAGTTTTAATACTCATTTATAAAAAGGATGCCATTTATTAATAATTTGCCTAAGTCTCTAAAAGGGCGAATTATTATATTATTAAATGCAATTAAGTTGATTTTTTGAAAAGGGTCGAACTTTTGAGGAAAAGTTATATATTTCTCTTGAAGGCAAATCAAACTCATTATTGATGATCATTTGAATTTGTCTTTTCTCTCTGAGAACATTTGGAGTTGGAGAAACAAGGGTTTCTGCAATCAGGTTTTGGAGAACGTCAACTCTTCAGAATCAAGCATACTGAGGTTGTGAAAGATCAGTTGAAGCTTGCTAACAGGGTAGCTTTGTTCAGAAGTTACATTCGTGCTTACAGGGGAAAATAAGTAAGGGTTTGAAGAAGAAAATATTAAATCTACAAGAGATCAACTTCCAGCTTCATTCTTATTTCTCAGGCTATTGTATCTCCAGCCCTACTATATCATTTATTACTTGCAGATCAGAATTTTTGTTAGATGCTACAGTGGCGTGAATAGTGCCGCGCTACAGTGCCACGTGAATGAGTACTCGTGAATAGTGCCGCGCTACAGTGGTTGCTACAGTGCGCGTGAATAGTTCGCTACAGTACCAATGCAAATATTAAGTGATCATCTTTAGAGTTTCACAAGGGTTTCATTGCAGATTTACAGATCATTAAAGGTGTTCATTATTGAAGAACATTATTGGAAGATTGTGTCATTCTCCTTCAGCACGTGGGAATTACATTTAGCAGATTTATAGAGTTTTCAAGGGTTTGGAAAACAATTTCTGATTATTTAAAAGCAGTCAATGTAAATATTTAATTGCTGATATCTATCATTGCTGTTGGTGACTATTTGGAGGCCACGTGGGGTTTATGAGAGGCTGTACATTCTCTTTAGGAGCCGTACTATCACCTACAGGCAAGGCATGTGGGCATCTAGGCTGAAACGCCTATCATTGGAGCTGTATTTAACCTTCTTTAGAGGCAGCCAGACTGCAGCAAACAAGTGGTTGCGTTTCTAGGGTGGAGGATACAATATTCACAAGTTGGCGTCCATATTAAGGGTTTTCATATTGCTGATAAACATCTACAGACCTGTTGATACAAGTTCCAGACTCGTAATTAATTGCCATGATCTCCGGGTATGAGTGTATTGTATTTGATAACGAATAAAGTCCGATTTGAATATTTATAATGTGTTTGCAATAATACGTTTAGGTTGCAAGAGTCTTGGCACTATTGAAATGGTTGTAAAGAAGATTGCAATCCAATAAAGAGTTTAGGATTGAGGAGCTCATATAGCTGATTGTTCATTTGGGTGCTAAATTTGAATGCTTGCAGATTATTTGTCATAATGACCATGGCTGTAGGTGTTCTTAGTTTATGATCAGCTTGTTTGACAAGTGTTTGTATTAATGCTACACGCTGTAGTTGCATACTTGCTGCCATAGAATGCATACAAAGTGTTTGACATTATGTCTACTAGTTTTATTTGTCAATTTCAATCATGGCTATGTATGAGAAGGGGTCAAGAACAGTAAGTTTACCACTCTCTTGCTTTGTAAATCAATCATGCATCGCTAGTAGCACTTTAAGCACTAATTGCAGCACTTTGAAGTCATTTCCAAGCAACTAGATCAGACTGATAACTCAGACCAGCAAGCTTAAAGTTTGCATTCAAATTGTTTGACAAAATTTCAAGGCAACAAAGAAGAGTTTTTGAGTCAGCTTAGGCTAGGCTCATTACATTCTAAAAGTGACATTATAATATTTTATTTTCACTTAAGTCACTTTTAAAATATTAAATAAGTGACTTTATAATATTTCATTTTATTTTAATTAAAATAATCAATTAAAGTCATCCTTTTGAAATATTATTAATTTTTGGACTACGTAATCAATTAAATTAATTAAGTCACTTTACCACAAATTTGGGGACATTACACCATGTATGGATTGCAAGAATTTTCTTGTGAACCAAACTGGTAGACAATGACATCAGCAACAACGAGGGTTACTTGCCAAAAGATGATATAAGCATGAGGTAATGATGATATGACCATGTATGGATTGCAAGAATTCTCTTGTGAACCAAACTAGTATGGATTGTGGTTTTTGCTGGACAACTGAACATGCAGAACTTCCAATTGCTACTAGTTTTCAAAAAAAATCATTTGCTGTTGATTTTAGAACTTTCACTTGCTACTAGTTTGCTGAACTTCCATTTGTTACTAGATTTTTGTTTCTGCAGTGATTTAGTTCTTATTAACTCTCAAATCTTGGAACTATTTAACTTCATGAGAAGTTCAATGTACAAATTAAGGCTATTGTAATTGTTTGGGAGCATTTCGGAAGGAGAAGAGCTTTTGGAGAGGAATGTAAGTAGTATATCTTTACTTTTGTTGTAGTCGGCCGTAGTCGGCCAATTGCTAATAAAACTATAGTTAGTAAGAATAATACATGTCATGTACTTTCGGGTAATCAAGTCCCGATTAATGATAATGTTGTTATGAAACGTCGTGTCGGTTAGTTATCTAACTACCGCCGAACGTTATATGTAGTCAGTGGCTGTAGTCGAGAAATAGTTATGTGTGGATGGTCATAGTTGATACCACTATTGATACTCTGTGATTGTACATGGTGATATTTCTGATAATGAATAAAGTCTCTAATGTTCAAACATGATATATTTCTATTCTATTGTTCCATTCCATGTTTTGCACATGACTTAGTTTGCTCAGTAGTACGTAGTACTTGAATTACATTCCGTAGGGCAACCATTTGGCGTTGTTGCCTAAACGGACTAGGGAACCACTCGTCATGGCAGCGTAATGGGTCAACCGGCGAAAGAACCTGTAAATACTAATGAGGAACGGGAAGACCTATTGACTAAAGATCTTGTCAATCTTTGGAAGATATCTTTACGAGATCACGTACGTAGGGAATCCCACATACGGGAGATCCCTGAGGAAGTTATCTGGGATAGGTTGGAAGTGAACGATGAGGTGAATCACCTCCTGAATCGTATGCCTAGATTGTTGACCCGCCATTTCATTATTTTGCAAGACTTGCGAGAAGAAGAGGATCGGGAACGCCGAAGGCAGCAAATACTACAACGCTACAAAGAAAGAACCAAACGAGAAGAAGAGGAACGAGACACTAGCCGGAGACGTACATCCGATAGTCAGCAATGATCGCCTGAACAAATTTTAAATGCCCGTACGGCCGAACAAAGACAAGAATCGAGTACCTGACGAGCACGAGACTCACGAAGAAAAGGTTTGGCGATCACTCAGGCTGCAAGAACAAGAAAACCGGCCAAGAAGACTGAAGCAAGCCGGTAAGGAATTGGATGAAGATTTAATTGAAATAAATCAGAGCATTAAGAGAACATATAAAAATCTAACAAGAATAGACACATCCATTGGACGAGCGCACCAAATTTTGACAGAAGGAAGGGACGGAAAACCCTTCAGCACTCCGTATATAGGAAGATATGATCCTGATGAGAACGAAGATGAATTGAGTAGTAGCATCAGACGTTTTTGGGAGTTGTCCTTATCAGACAACGACGAACGCCTAACGAGTGGAAGATCAGAGCCCAGTAACCCGAGGCAGAGAGAGTACCAAAGGGAACCCCAGAAGACTCACGGTGTTGCGGACGCTGACGGACGACGTGGGAGTGACTCGTACGTGGCCGAGAGTGCAAGTGACACACTGGAACGTAGCAAGGAAACTAGTCTAATCGGGTCCAACACACAAGGAGGACAGCGGGGAACGATGGCTCATCCGGAGCGGCAAAAGCTGTTGAAGTTCATGGGGAATGGGTCTGAAGATCCCGTACGGCATTGTAAGACATGTGAGACTATCTGGATAGCCAATGGACAGGATGATCCCGACTAGTGGCTGAAAGCATTTCCAGCGACACTCAAAGAGAGTGCCATTGATTGGTACTCGGAATTGGACCAAGCACAGAGAGCTACATGGAGGGTATTGAAACAAGCTTTCCAGGAGGAGTTCAAACTCCTACGGGACGATAGCGAGATTGTCACAGAGATATATAATACTAAACAAGGAAAGCACGAGGGCGTGCGGACCTACAATCGGAAATTAAAAGACTTGATAGGGAAGCTTGAGGCACAGCCAGCAGATGGCCTAAAGAAGAGATGGTTTATCGAAGGGTTGATTCCCTCGCTTCGGCGAAAAATGAAAGTGGTACCGCCATCCTTGTACACTGAAGCATATAACCGGGCGATGGATATTGAAAGCGAGAACAAGACATCCTCGAAGGGGAAGAAGAAAGATGACGAAGAGAGTGCAGAGGAAAGTGAAGACGAATCAACAACTGTACAAGCTCTTCGTCGGGACATGATGCGGATGATGAAAGAACTGAAAGCCGACAAGGAAGGTTCCAAGGAGGCGAATGAATTATGGTGTACCGAATGCAAGACAGAAGGTCTTACAAAGGCGAACTGCCCGAAAAGATTATTTTGTGACATCTGCCAAGTTATGGGACACTCCGTCAAGGAGTGCCCGTACAACTTGAAAACAAGGAGTTCACAAGTGTTCTTCACACAAGGAGAACAGTCAACCCCTCTGACCACACCGCCAAAACCGCAGAGCAACAATGCATCTCCTAGAGGCTACTGTAACAATCGGAGAAATAATACGCCAAGAAGCAAAATTCAGTACGATAGCAAAGGACGGCCCATGATCCAATGTCGGAAGTGTAATGAATGGGGTCACTTTGCGAGGGATTGTCAGAGCGGCCAAGGCACCAGGGGAAAGCTATGCAAATGGTGTGGACCGTGTGATCATGAAGACACCGACTGTCCAAAGCAGAAAGGTATCAACATGCTGGAGATAGCCGATGAGGAAGTCTTGGCAATCACGAGGGCACAATCGAAGAAGGCCAATTATCTAGACCCTCGTACGGAGAAAGAAAGACTCCGGGAAGCCAGGACAATAGTAGAAGAGGCGATGGTGAAGGAAACTGGACATTCTAAAGCTACCAGTACGTTGCTGCAGTCGGAGTCGAAGAAGAACATAGTACGGCAGGTGCTTCACACAACCGTACCAATCAAGGTAACTGACCTTCTGCAAACAATGTCTCATCTGAGAGTAGCACTTACAAATGTTATTGAAGATAATCTTCTTCAGAAGGGTCCGCCAGAACAAATGATAGAACCAGTAGCCGAGACCACGGATCCAATGCTACTGGCAGTAAGTATCAAGAGGAAACCAATCGTCGTCGAGATGGAAATTTTGGCAATGAAATTATCTAACACCATCGTCCACGGAGGCTCGGGAGTAAACGTACTGCCAGAGGAAACATGGAAGTGTTTGGGTAAGCCAACTCTTTGACCCCCGACATTCCACCCCGTAGGAGCAGATCAGCATGGCATCAAACCCCTTGGTACACTAATGGCACAGAAAGTCTTGATTGGCACGCAGCTGTTTTTGCTAAATTTTGTCGTCATCCCACTGGAGAAAAAGGCGTACGATGCACTATTGGGACGGGGATGGTTGATCGCTGCCAAGGCAAACCACAACTGGAAGAGGAATACGCTCTTGATAGAGAGTCAGGGGAGGAAGTACACTATTGATCTGAAGAACCAGGCGGTCAGTGAAGATTTGGCGTCTTCGGCATCCGAATCGGAAGGAGAATCAGATGTTGATGACGAAAGAAAATTAATGGAGCCAAATGAAGAAGGTGTACTGGAGATTGGGAGTTGCTCGAAGGACGAGACCAGTTCGCTGAACGGGTTATTTCACTGGCAAATGGAAGATTATGAAGTCTTCCACCCTGATTGCAACATGCTACAAGTCAAGGAGGGGGAAGCGAAAGAAGACAAAGACTCGACCAGTGAAACATTTCCTCCAGAGTACGGTGAGTATAAGGAAGGTACGGCAGAATTGGATAAGACGCCAACACACAAGTTTGAACGGGATAAAATCATCAAGTACGAGGAGCCAACGCTAAAGAAGGTAAACCTTGGGGAACCAGAAAAACCTAAGGAGATTCTTGTGGGTGATGATTGGGACCCCGTATTGAAGGAGGCAGCATTCAAAATCTTCATGGAGTATAAAGATGCCTTTTCCTGGACGTACAAAGATCTAAAGGGTGTACCACCGGAGTTATGCGTGCACAGGATCCCTCTCGTACTTGGAGCCCAGCCCGTACAGAAGAGACCGTACAGAATGAATAAGAATTATGCTGCTAAAGTGCAAGAGGAGATTGAGAAGATGTTGGAAGCAGGCATCATTTTCAAAGTGGAGGTCAGCGAGTGGGTGTCACCGATCGTCATATCCTTGAAGAAAGAAACAGAGCAAATTAGAATGTGTTGACTTTCGGAGTCTGAATGCGGTGACCATCAAAGACCCATTTCCTATTCCCTTCACCGACACAATCCTCGAAGAAGTTGTTGGACATGAAATGCACTCGTTCCTGGATGGTTTTTCGGGCTACAACCAAATCAGTATCGCGGAGGAAGACAAATTGAAGACTACGTTCGTGGAGGACGGGGTGTACGCCTACAACCGGATGCCGTTCGGGTTGTGCAACGCGCCAACCACGTTCCAAAAGATAATACTCCACATTTTTGACAAATTGTCGGTAGGTAATTTTAAAGCTTTCCTCGATGACTGGTCAATTTGCAGTGATAAAGAAAAACATTTGAAAGCTTTAGGCGAGTGCATGGAAAGATGTAGAGCAGCCCGCCTTGCTTTGAATCCCAGGAAATGCAGATTTATGGTGCCACAAGGAAAGCTGCTCGGACACATTGTGTGTAAGGCTGGATTGAAAACCGATCCCGACAAGGTGAGAGTAATCGTACACATGGAGGCTCCAAAGAACGTCACTAGCGTGAAGTCCTTCCTCGGGCATATGGGATACTATCAGAGATTTATCAAAAAATTTGCGCAAGTGTCATATCCTCTTGACCTACTGACGAGGAAGGGACAACCCTTCATATGGGCCGAAGAACAAGAGAAGGCATTCAACAAACTGAAGGACCGATTGATCAGCTCACCTATATTGACGTACCCAGACTGGGATAAGGAGTTTCATGTACATGTGGATGCCTCTAATTTTTCCATTGGAGCAACACTAGCACATGGGGGAGCACACAGGTTGGACCACCCGGTATTCTTTGCCAGTCGGCTACTTTCAAGAGCTGAAAGAAATTACAGTACGACCGAGCGTGAAGCACTAGGAATGGTTTACTCCGTACAGAAGTTCAGGCACTATCTCCTAGCCACACCATTCACCTTTTATTTGGATCATCAAGCCTTGATGTATATAGTGAACAAGCCAATCATTCAAGGACGAGTAAGCAGGTGGCTATTATTGCTCCAAGAGTTTACATTTACCATCATCGTAGGACCGGGTAAGAGCCGTGTGATTGTTGATCAGTTGTCGAGAATCCGATCAGGCGAACCTGTCGAGGGAGGGGTGAATGAGGATTTTCTGGATGCACACTTATTTCAGATTGCAGTGTTACCCTCGTGGTATGAGAAGATTGGGGAATATTTGTCCACATCCACATTCCTAAAAGAAATGCCACCAGCGGAAAGGCGAAAGCTCGTCTTGAAAAGTAAGACGTTCCAGTTGATAAATGGCTTGCTTTACAAGATGGGGCCTGATCAGATCCTCCGGAGATGTGTTATAGAAGAAGAGATACCAGGCGTACTAAAGGAGGCACACGAAGGTCTGGCTGGCGGTCACATGGGACCAGATGCTACGGCAAGAAAAATTCTTTTGGCAGGCCTATGGTGGCCGATGATGCATACTAACGCCAGAGAGTGGGTGTTAGGTTGTGACACCTACCAGAGGGTCGGCAAACCATTAAAGCGGGACTTCATGCCACTACACCCCTCTCAACCACAGGAGTTGTTCGAACGATGGGGATTGGATTTCATTGGACCACTGAAAGTAAGTTAGTTGCATCGATGCCGATACATTGTAGTTGTTACTGAATATCTGACGAAGTGGGCTGAAACTAGAGCATTGCCAGGCAACACAGCGTAGAGTACGGCAAGATTTATCTATGAGCAAATAGTGACACGATACGGCATTCCCATTCAGATCACGAGTGATCGTGGAGGGCATTTTGTCAATCATGTCATCAGGCTGATGACGACGAAGTTCCGGATCTTTCACAACCTATCAAGTTCGTACTACCCGCGAGCTAACGGCCAAGCGAAGTCTACAAACAAAGTGATAGTATCAGTCATCCACAAGTCATGTGGCGTAGAAGAAGCTGACTGGGAAGAGAGATTACCAGCCGTCCTGTGGGCATACCATACGACGTACAAGGTAACCATAGGCCACACGCCCTTCCAATTAATGTACGGTCAGGAGGCAGTGATGCCGATGGAGTACATGGTACCCAGCTTAAGGATACCCGTGGAGAATCGGCTGGGTGATACTGAAATTTTAAGAGCACGATTATACCAGCTTAATAAACTGGACGAGCGAAGGATCATGGCACAATGGGCAACGGAGAACATGCAGCGGCGAAGGAAGTATTGGCACGATAAGCATCTCTGGCGAATGAATTTCCGGCCAGGACAGTTAGTTCTGAAATATAACGGCCGCAACGAGATTAAGCCGAGGAAGTTCAAAGTCCATTGGTTAGGACCGTTCCGAGTTCAAGAAGTCTATGACAATGGCTCTACAAAGCTTGAGAATTTAGATGGGTCACCCATACCAGAAGCAATCAACGGTTCTAAGTTGAAGTAGTATCAGGAGAGAAAGGAGAACACCATCGCCATCAATATGTTGGGCTATGCTACTAAAGAAGATTGGGCTGTGCAAAAAGAGTACTTCCAAGAATATGACTGGGGTCCGGGAGGCCCCGATTATGCAGCCGAAGGAGTTTGGATGGAGTCAGGCGTGGATCAAATCATTGAAGAAAGACTGGTGCAAAAAAGAGTGGAAGGCATTGCTGTGCCCCGAGTGCACAAGCACTTGACCAATGCGGTATTCGGGACACCAGCACTATGGCGAAGAATGGGTGGACATTGGTGTTACATAACTTTGTATGAAGGTCTCAGGCGAGGATACCTAGCGAAAGAAGTAGACATCGAAGCGCAGAAAGAGAAAGAGGAACGACTCGCCCATGAACGAAGTATGTGTCAACTTGAGGATGCTGATGATGAAGGAAATGATTGGAACGACGAGCAATGGGAAGCATACTTTAAACAGACAGCTCCCTATTTAAAAACAGTAATAATGATAGAAGATATGTTCATTTCAAGTGTAGACGGGTACACTGAAGATGCAATTAAGCACCTGAGATGAGAACGGAGGAAAGTGCCGAGGTTAGTGACACAAGATGGGCTTTGGAAAATAATACCTAACCCAGCCGGGCCACCATCTATAGAAGGCGAAGAGGTTACGTGGTACCAACGTTATGGCAGACGATATATCGATGGCAGTTTCAAAGGTATTGGCCCTTCTCCATTGCTTGATAAATGGTTTGATATATAGTATATAGGATCATGTTGTGAAGAAGAATGTTATAAGCGGCCCCCGCATACGTGCAAATGGTACTATGCGTCTAAGTTGAAGGTTAGAACGGATAGGGGAGTACGGGGAATAAAAAGAACATCTGAAAAAGAAGAGAGGAGATGAAAGAGAAAATAAACAAAAATTGAAAAAATTAAAGATAGAAGAGAAAAAAGTTAAAGAGGCATAAAAAAATGGAGGATAGGAGAATAAATGAAGAAAAACAAGGCAAATGGAGGAGAGAGGAGAGAGAAAACGGAATTAAAAGAAACATGGATTGGAAATTAAAAGGAATTGAAGAGAGAGAGAATATTAAAAGGAAAAAATAAAAGTATTAAAAAGACGGACATATTATATGGAGTTACAAAAAATAAAAGAAATGGACTAATGGCAAAAGTGAAGCCGACCAAGGGAAGAGAAATTAAAATTAAACTTAAAGTGAGAGTTGGGGCCATCATCCGCCGATGGAGAAAAGCCGTTGAAGGAAGTACAACTCGGCGAAGTATTAAAAGAAGAAACTTTAGAGTGCAAAATAGCCGATGCTTAGCAAAGGAGGACGATGTGCGACCATCCAGAACATTCGGAATAAGAAGGCATAAAAGGAATCGAAGAAGGGAAGGACGAATTCAAGTGAGGAAGACATCGACATATAGGAGAGTTGGTGTACGACATTCAAGTTATTCAGAAGTTGTACAACATTCAGGCCATCATCCAGAGCATTTGCCAAGTGTACGGCATTTGCAAGTCGTACGACAATTAGTCCATTTTCAAGTCGCCCAACCTTCAGATTACTCTCAAGTCGTACAGCATCATTTAGCTCAATTGCAAGTCGTATGACATCATTTAGATCACTTGCAAGTCGTACGGTATCATTCACATCACTTGCAAGTCGTACGGCGTCATTCACATCAATTGCAAGTTGTACGGCATTCAGGAGATATCTCCATCGTGCAAGGTTCAGCCTCCTCTCATTTGGCACGGCTTCTTGAATCGTACTGCAATCTTCAGTCTTTCAACTCATACGGCAAGGATTGGCGACTCTAGACGTACAGCACTCACATGTTCTTGCTATCATACGGCTCTCTCACTCACAGGTTCTTGCTATCGTACGGCTCTCTCACTCACAGGTTCTTGATATCGTACGGCTCTCTCACTCTCAGGTTCTTGACATTGTACGGCTCTCCCACTCTCAAGTTTTTCACATCGTACGACCCTCTTACTTCCAGGAATCTCACACCGTACGGCTTTCTCAGAGGCTTCAAGTGGTGCGGCATACAGGACCTTCAGTCTTCATTCATACCGTACGGCATTCCTTGATCCCTCAGGGCATACGAGAGTTATTAGAGTTCGGCAATTTTGGCAACCGTCTGGAAGTATATAAAATCGGCTGGAATCACCGCACCAAAGATACAATGGACAAAGGCAAGAAAATTGTGCAACATAGGCCGAAGGTAGCCTCGGCAGGAAAGAAAAAGAAAATGGATGCCGACCCCGACACAATGTCTTGGGAAAATCTAACTGGCAATGAGTGCAAGCAGTGGTGGCGGAGCACAGCCGATGACCACCCTCTGAAGTTTGCACTGCAACACGCTCGGGTGGATAAAGCCATTTTGGTGCCATTTTTAAATTCACGCGAGTTCGAGCCTTGGCTGAAGGCCATGGTGGATAATTATTGCTGACACAGTCACAAGTCCGTGATAGACTACAGGGGCTATACAGTTATAGTTTCATTCTGGCCACAGGACTTCGAGCGAGTTTTTGGCGTTCCAGCCACTAGGGTGGGAGTGAATAAACCAAAGAAGATGACACAACAGCATAAGGAAGTCCTGATCAAGCAGGTGTGTCGACAAGATTTAACAGTAGAGGAGAAGGATACTATATGAAACGCAGGCAATAGAGGTCTCCAAAAACATTACCTGGCAACTGTCGAATGAAAGTGCCTGCTAGATTTAATGAAGTGCCGACTCACTGGTGCCAGCCATGCCTCCAATATTGCCATCTGGATGGTGGATTACATGGTAGGATTGAGCATCGGTCGAGTATATAACTGGGCACGATTACTTACTGAACGAATCCAAGAATTCTTAGCCCAGCGGCACAACGCTTTTTATATGACACAGCATGCCATTGCTCTCTTTCTCGATGTTGTGCATACCCAAGTCCCTGAAGGCAGATGGGGCCGATTGCAGCCTCTCACACATCTGGAACTGACACTGCCGACGTTGTTCTACTGGACAGAGTTGGAACTTAAGCAAGTCGGCGAAGGCACTACTGGAGGGAAGAAAAGGAAGCAGAAAGAGGCATCGGTGGAAGAGGAAACATCGGTTGAAGAGGCATCGGAGCAAGGTGATGCATCCGAGGGGGAACCTATTGATTTGTCTTCCTCGACATCGGCTTCCAGTTCACCAGGGGATGAGGAGGTGTCCATAGCTATTGGTGGCCAGACAACAGTGGATGTGGAGGTACCACTATTACAGCCAATCGGGTTCACTCTTCCAGCACTGAAATATGCTAACCAATTTTTTTGATGAAATTACACAACATAACCAGCAATAGTTAACTGGATTAGCGTTAGCATCAAACTGAAAACTGAACTTGAAATGAAAACTACTCAACGTCAAGAATGTGCACTCAAGATCCCACTGAGGGCGAGGTGCTAACATATGACGGAGTGTTGAATTGAAAACTAGAAACTGATAGGCGGATAACCAGCCATGAAAGCATTTCCACACTACCACCAAACAGTGGGGGGAAAGATTACAATAAAAACAATTCGTCCGCTGCGGCGGGCATCCACAGAGCTGTGGGGATTCACCACTATGAGTGGGTACAAAGTGTTACAATCAATTTAACCACACTGGCGGTAAACCATCCAGGGGAACTTATGTGAGAAGATAAAGAAAGAATTGCAGCATTTAAAACTGGAACAGTACTACTGTTTACAGTTTGTACAAATGAGAAATAAGCTGCAAATTACATAGGAATTACAATAATCTTCAAACACATGAATATTAGATGCTTTTCAAATGATTATTTATCTCTCTAACAGCTGATAATGAATCAGAAATCAGAACTTCTAAAATCTGATACAAAAACTGTAAACTGGAAATATCAATCTGCAACTATGAGAATCAATGAAATGTTCATAACTCACTTAATTCACCTCCGAATTGAATGCCGTCTTTTGCTGTGTATTCCTAGAAAGTAGGCGAACATTTTCTGATCATCAAACTGCCACCAAACAGCAGCTTTATTTCTGGCACAAATCCCAATGCTTCCTTGAAATGGTACGGCCTTGAGAAGGGGCGATTTTAGCTTTTAAAATTGCAGACTTCAAATTAAAATCTAAAACTTTGCAAGAGGGGGCGCCTTGGCATAACAATCACTCAACAAAAATACCCATAACCAAATTAATTTTATTTAGAGAGCTGCGAACAAAATCCACTTTCAGCTGTAGAAATATCAGCAACTTCAAAAAATCTGGAAATTCTTCAAAACTTCAACTATAAGCACAAATCTGCTAGTCTGGATGAGAAGCAGCAAAAACCAACTAGGTGTTGTATTTCAAACACAAAATTGGATAATGGCTAGGAGGTAGCATCCTCGAAGCATGAGTTCAAATGTCATTCCGACAGCATAACAGTATGATAACATGAATGGATGAAAAGCTGGAGCAAAATCCTTCATTAAATAAGAGCTCATAACTATCCAAATTCCTGAGAAGCATATCAAAGGACACAGGAGACCTTTCAAATTCCTAAAACCATTCAACTTCTCAAGATGGCGTCCAAAAAGCCTCATAAGAAATTCACTTTATTTAAAAATTCACTTTTATAAAGTGGCGTCCACTTTTCCAAGGCATAATATTCTTCACAAAAATTATTAAAACTTCACATGAAGGCGTCACCCTTCAAGGTCCCCTTTTTAAACACAACTTAAAGTTGTTCAGCTAGGCCAAGGGGGTCAACTGCAAAATATAACTTTGATGCCTTAATTCATCATAAAAATGCCTTAAGAGGATAAACAAGAACTGCAAATACATGCTCCAACTGGATATGAAGTACTGAAAGCTGACAAACTCCAAACTGCTTAAAATAGAATTTACTATAAATAGTAAACTCTCAGAAAATGCCGAGGAACCTTAGAACTGGAAACCCTAATTTTACCTCATACATGCCTACAGGCTTCCGGAATAGGCGAGTGAGTGTCAGAACAGATTACTGATGAGAAGGGGACATTACAGTCCGCCCTCCTCGAAATTGCTTGTCCTCAAGCAACTGAAAAGATGGATGCAACAAAATCTGTTCTCCTTCCCACGTGGCATCTTCAATAGGCAAATTCCTCCATTTAACCAAATATTCTTTAATTGTCCTTCTCCTCAAAGAACGTTCTCTAGTATCAAGGATTTCTTCAGGAACCAACACCAACTGACCTTCCTCATCCAATGGAGGTAATTCTGATGTAGCCACTACATTGTGTCCAATTGCCTTCTTGAGGCGTGACACATGAAAGACATTATGTACTTTGCTTTCAGCTGGAAGCTCCAACTCATAAGCAACTTCACCAATTCTCTTGGTGACTTTGAAAGGACCATAAAAACGTGGCTTCAACTTTTCCGCACCACTTTTCTTGAGAGAAGATTGTCTATATGGCTGAAGCCTCAAATAGACCATGTCCCCAACTTCAAAAGACCTCTCAACACGCTGCTGATCAGCGTATAACTTCTGCTGATTTTGAGCTTGTTGCAGATTTTCCTTGAGAGATTTCAAGATGTCTTGGCTTTGTTGTAACATATCCAGTGCTTGTGGAGCTCTACTATCACCAAACACTAAATCAACAAAATTAGTAGCTTCATAACCATAAAGAGCCATAAAAGGTGACATCTTAATTGACATGTGATAAGAAGAGTTATAACAATACTCTCCTAAATGAAGCCATTTAATCCAAGCTCTTTGCTGTCCTGAAACATAGTTTCTTAGGTAGCCCTCTAACCACTTGTTAACAATTTCTGATTGCCCATCTGTTTGTGGGTGATAACTAGTGCTTGGAGTAAGCACTGTCCCACTCAATCTGAAGATCTCTTGCCAAAAAACACTTAGGAACTTGCTGTCCCTATCACTGACAATAGTTTTAGGCAACCCATGCAAACGGAAGACCTCTCTAAAAAACAACTCAGCCACTTGAGCTGCTGTAAATGAAGTGGTGACAGCAAAGAAATGAGCAAATTTCGTTAGTCTATCAACCACAACAAAAATACAATCACGTCCTTGCACCTTGGGCAACCCCGTGATGAAATCCATGGCAATACTTTCCCATTTCTGATTTGGAATGGGCAAAGGCTGAAGTAGACCAGCTGGATAAGAGTGTTCATTTTTATTTCTTTGGCAAATCGGACACTCTCTAATGTAGTTCAAGACTTCTTCTTTCAACCCTTTCCAAGTGAATCTTTCACGAATCTGCTTATAAGTCTTGAAAATCCCTTGATGACCAGCAAGGGGAACATCATGAAAAGATTGTAGAATCTTCTTTTTAAGCTTAGATTCTTGTACTAAAAAGATTCTATCTTTATAGTAAATTATACCATCAACCAACTTATACCTTTCATCAACCAAATGACCCTCTAGCAAGCTGGTTGCAAACTGATTTTTAACATAATCAGCAGCAATTAACTCCTTCCAATCTGCTGATAACTCACAAAGTGACTGCAAATGAGGCCTTCTTGAAAGAGCATCAGCCACTATATTATTTTTCCCTTTGACATATTCAATGTCAAAGTCATATGCTTGGAGCTTACTTACCCACTTCTGCTGCCTTTCATTCAAATCATTTTGGCGCATAAAATGTTCAAGACTATTATGATCAGTCTTAACAACAAATTTACTTCCCACCAAATATTGACGGAATTTAGACAAAGCATGCATGATGGCAAGCATCTCTTTGTCATAAATAGAGTAAGTTTTTTCTGCCCCTCTCAACTTCCGGCTCTCGAAGACAATAGGATGTTTGTCTTGCATTAGAACAGCTCCAACACCCTCACCTGAAGCATCACACTGTAATTCAAAAGGTTTTGTAAAATCCGGAAGTGCCAACACTGGACACGTGCTCATGATTTGCTTAAACTTGTCAAAAACTTCTTGTGCCTTCTTAGTCCAAAGGAAAGCTCCTTTCTTTGTAAGATCTGTGAGAGGTGCTGCTTGATGAGAATAACCTTTCACAAATCTTCTATAGAATCCACATAACCCTAAAAATCCTCTCAAATGAGAAATATTCTTTGGAGTTGGCCAATCAAGAATGGCCCTTATCTTTTCTGGATCCACTTTCACCCCTTTGAACTGATAATGTGGCCAAGATATAAGAGTTCTGTCAACCCGAACTCACACTTTGATTCTTTGGCGAACAAACATTCCGCCTCTAAAATACTAAGCACTTCTTCCAAATGCTTAAGGTGCTCTTCCCATGACTTACTGAATATGAGAATATCGTCGAAGAAGACGAGCACAAACTTCCTCAACTGCTGTCTAAAAATCTTGTTCATACAAGATTGAAATGTAGCTGGAGCATTTGTCAAACCAAAAGGCATGACAAGAAATTCAAAATGCCCAAAATGGCATCTAAACGCTGTCTTCTCTATATCCGCCTCCCTCATTCTGATTTGGTGATAGCCTGAACGAAGATCAATCTTCGAGAAGAACATGGCCCCATGGAGCTCATCAATAAGCTCATCAATCCTAGGGATTGGATATCTATTCTTGATGGTTTTCTGATTTAATGCGCGGTAGTCAACACACATACGCATTGTACCATCTTTCTTTTTGACCAGCACCACTGCAGAAGCAAAAGGACTCTTGCTTGGTCTAATGAAACCACTTTCCAACAACTCCTTGATGGCTTTTTCAATTTCATCTTTTTGCCTCTTTGGATAGCGGTAAGGTGTAGTCATGATAGGTTTTGCTCCCTCTTCTAACTCAATCACATGCTCAGAACCTCTTTCAGGAGGTCTTCCAGGAGGTAGGCTTCCAAAGACTTTGCTCTTCTTTGAAAGTAAGGCTTGAATATCAGGATGATATTGCCTTTTCTCCTCTACCGGATCAGCTGGTAGAACCATACATTCAGCAGCCCATTCAACCTGATCATGGCGGATCAGCCTTTCCATCCTCTTCAAAGACACAATTCGAGGGCCTCCATTTGACATCCCTCTTAGAACAACCTTCCTTCCATTAGACTGAAATTTCAGCTCCATAGTTTGCAAATTCAATGTGATCTCACCAAGAGATCGCAGCCATTGTATGCCCAACACAACATCAGTGTCTCCTATTCCCACCACATAAAAATCATCTTTAATTTCATGATTCCCTAATTGCAAAGATAGGTTAGGAATCTTCCTTGTGCAAGACATAGTAAAACCATCGGCAACCATTACCTTGAAACCATCAAATTCTTCAGTCTTCAAACCTTTTCTTGCAACTAATCCTTCATCAATAAAATTGTGAGTTGCCCCGGTATCAATTAGAGCAACTATCCTTTGTGAATTCACAACTCCATGAACCCTAAAGGACTCATTTTTTTGAAAACTTGATAGTTGTGCGAAAGCACTACCATCTCCCACCTCTTCGGACTTGTCTTCTGGAACTTCTTCACCTTCACTACTTGCTGATTCGTATTGCTGACCAGACGAATCAGATTCTGATCCATAATCAGAATAGCCCTCCATTCGATTTGCTTTGCCTCTTCCATAGCAACGGTGACCTTTAACCCAAGGATCACGGCAAGTGTAGCAAACTCCATCCTTTCTAAGCTGCTCTTTGAGCTCTTCTGATAACCTTGGTGGAAACTTCTTGGGCAGATTTGAAGAAGGCTTTTTATCTTTCTTATGGCTGAATGGTTTTGAGTGAAACTTAGGCCTTGGGGCTGCCAACTCCATGCTCCTAGCTTTCTTGATAGCTTCATCTAACGTTGGTGGATCAAATGCTTTGACCCAACCCTTCAAAGGCTCCATTAAACCTTCAGCAAAAAGAACTACAAGTCTTCTTTCAGTAATGTTAGGCACCATTACTGACAGCCTCTGAAAATCAGCCACATAGCTTTCTAAAGATCCTTGCTGTTTCAATTGTGCCAATTCTCTAAATCTCAATTCTGGATCTTTGGTATCAAATCTTTCAATCAACTTATTGGTAAACTCTCCATATGTGCGAACGAGGTTATGGCCAAGAGTGACCAAACCATGAGTCCACCATTCATGAGCTATCCCATCTAAATGCAAGGTAGCAAATTTGATAGCATCTTCTTCCGGCATGGGTCTGAGAGAGAGGTAGTTATCTAACTTCTGTACCCATGATCTGGCTGTACACTTATTACTACCATCAAAATGTTCCATAGTGATTTTTCCCAATGCTTGGTAGAAGTCATTTCTAGGTGTCATAGGATGTTGTTCAGTCCTTCCTCCATTTCTTCGGCTCCTTTGATTCATGAATTGGTCAAAGGTCCAAGTACCTCTCAAATCAAGAGGTAAAGAAACGTACTCCATGTAAGCTTGACGAGCATCATCAGCAAAGTTTGGAGCAGCTTCAACTGGTTGTTGCTCTTCCCTTGGTGTGAAGACGGGAAAAAGGGGTCTAGAGGATGACCCACTAGGAATTGCAGCATGCTGACCCCACAATTCTGTCTCTTGTATTCACCTCAGGACTGCCACTATTGTTATTTCCATTAACTCCACTGCTTTCTCCAGTTGAGTTATTTTGGGGCTGAATGATATTCTGAGTTGCTTGCTGGTCCAACTTGCACAGTAATTGGGACATCATATCAATCATCCCATCAAACTTCTTCTCAACTCTGTCCCTCTCTTCGTTATCTCTCCTTACAGTGTCTATCATTATTACAACTGTCTGTTCAACCACTTCCACTGAATTATCTGAACCTTCCACCGTTTTACCAAGATCTCTTAGGACTCCTGAAAAGGTCTCTGCCTCTGGAACGGGCGGAAACTGATGCTGATTTCTGGCCTGACTTCTGGTGTATGGCCTAGTGTCTCTTTCACTCATCAGTTAACCAACTGCAAATTGCCACAGGATGGCAGGGTCTTCTGCTCTGATACCACTGAAATATGCTAACCAATTTTTTTGATGAAATTACACAACATAACCAGCAATAGTTAATTGGATTAGCGTTAGCATCAAACTGAAAACTAAACTTGCAATGAAAACTACTCAACGTCAAGACTATGCACTCAAGATCCCACTGAGGGCGAGGTGCTAACATATGACGGAGTGTTGAATTGAAAACTAGAAACTAATAGGCGGATAACCAGCCATGAAAGCATTTCCACACTACCACTAAACAGTGGGGGGAAAGATTACAATAAAAACAATTCGTCCGCTGCGGCAGGCATCCACAGAGCTGTGGGGATTCACCACTATGAGTGGGTACAAAGTGTTACAATCAATTTAACCACACTGGCGGTAAACCATCCAGGGGAACTTATGTGAGAAGATAAAGAAAGAATTGCAGCATTTAAAACTGGAACAGTACTACTGTTTATAGTTTGTACAAATGAGAAATAAGCTGTAATTTACATAGGAATTACAATAATCTTCAAACACATGAATATTAGATGCTTTTCAAATGATTATTTATCTCTCTAATAGCTGATAATGAATCAGAAATCAGAACTTCTAAAATCTGATACAAAAACTGTAAACTGGAAATATCAATCTGCAACTATGAGAATCAATGAAATGTTCATAACTCACTTAATTCACCTCCGAATTGAATGCCGTCTTTTGCTGTGTATTCCTAGAAAGTAGGCGAACATTTTCTGATCATCAAACTGCCACCAAAGAGCAGCTTTATTTCTGGCACAAATCCCAATGCTTCCTTGAAATGGTACGGCCTTGAGAAGGGGCGATTTTAGCTTTTAAAATTGTAGACTTCAAATTAAAATCTAAAACTTTGCAAGAGGGGGCACCTTGGCATAACAATCACTCAGCAAAAATACCCATAACCAAATTAATTTTATTTAGAGAGCTGCGAACAGAATCCACTTTCAGCTGTAGAAATATCAGCAACTTCAAAAAATCTAGAAATTCTTCAAAACTTCAACTATAAGCACAAATCTACTAGTCTAGATGAGAAGCAGCAAAAACCAACTAGGTGTTGTATTTCAAACACGAAATTGGATAATGGCTAGGAGGTAGCATCCTCGAAGCATGAGTTCAAATGTCATTCCGACAGCATAACAGTATGATAACATGAATGGATGAAAAGCTGGAGCAAAAGCCTTCATTAAATAAGAGCTCATAACTATCCAAATTCCTGAGAAGCATATCAAAGGACACAGGAGACCTTTCAAATTCCTAAAACCATTCAACTTCTCAAGATGGCGTCCAAAAAGCCTCATAAGAAATTCACTTTATTTAAAAATTCACTTTTATAAAAGTGGCGTTCACTTTTCCAAGGCATAATATTCTTCACAAAAATTATTAAAACTTCACATGAAGGCGTCACCCTTCAAGGTCCCCTTTTTAAACACAACTTAAAGTTGTTCAGCTAGGCCAAGGGGGTCAATTGCAAAATATAACTTTGATGCCTTAATTCATCATAAAAATGCCTTAAGAGGATAAACAAGAACTGCAAATACATGCTCCAACTGGATATGAAGTACTAAAAGCTGACAAACTCCAAACTGCTTAAAATAGAATTTACTATAAATAGTAAACTCTCAGAAAATGCCGAGGAACCTCAGAACTGGAAACCCTAATTTTACCTCATACATGCCTACAGGCTTCCGGAATAGGCGGATGAGTGTCAGAACAGATTACTGATGAGAAGGGGACATTACAAGCACCGCCAGTGAAGGAGAGTGCACAGGCAGTGACCTTCACCCTTCGAGTCTCGCCAATCGGAGTTGGGAGAACATTGAGAGTAGCAGCATCATCATGAGTCTAACTTATGTTCTCAGGTTCAGACTTAGGTTCCTCCAGATTTTCTCTCACAAGTGAGTCTAACTTATGTTCCTTAAGGATCATCATGATTCTAAACTTCCATGATGTGAAATTGTCTGCTCCAGCAAGGCGATCTTCAAATCTGATCACACTTGACATTATGAAGAATGTGAGTAAATTCGATTTTAGAAAATGCGAACTTTCTAGAGCAAACTGATATTAGATCTGTTTGGGATTTGCACAACGTGGCTCTGATACCATGTAAATGTAAACAAATCTAATGGCAAGTAAAAGAGATTAAGGGTTCTATAAGTATTCTCAGTCTCAGAAATCTACCAAAAGCTAAGACACAGATTTTCGACTTCTAGATTTAATGATAATTAATGTGCTGAATGCAGAACATTGTCCCATTTCTATGTCTGCATATCAGTGAAGGATTCGCCATATGTATGTTAGGAAACCTGGCCTCTAAGAGACACGTCTCATGAGAGGACGTGTCTCCACGAGTGGAGACACGTCCACTCATGGGACGTGTTCTTTAGAGTGCGGGTTAACACACAATTAACAATGCATTAGTATAACACATATACACTAACTAGCGAATAACAATATAAATTTCGATTTAGAATATTAAATATGATTCGCATTTTATACTCATAAATTTGAATGATATGTTTTTCAGAAATAACGATAAACTCAATCAGGTATGAAATACGATGGTGCTTGCAGCAATTGTTTTCCAGATCTGACCGACGCTATCTTTCAATAACAATAATAATATCCATTCACGTTCACCACACAAAGGTCATAGCATAGTAAGTCAGACAAATAAGCAATCATCACTTACAAAGCACAAGTAAACATAACTCCAAAAGCCTAAGGATGACTTATCTAGACCAACATAACTGACTTGGTTTCTCAGAACCTATACTGACGTGTGTGTATGCTCAATTGGTACTCGTTACTATTTACACGACCAAGCTCCTCCCCAAGTGATATCTCTCCTCTGCTGAGAGGAATGAACCTGTTCCCTGCACATCATGACATGACTATGGAAGTCATATGCTCAAAACAAGGCAGTATATATAAAACATCACAAAAAGTTAGAATAACATTATTCCATAACTTATATGCCACATTCATTCATTTGATAACAAGAACAATATGTTTTATTTATCTAAAAGATTCAAACATTACAATGCATTTCCCTATGCAATAGTAGCTATACAATCGGGGTGTAACATGTAAGCTCCTAAAAACCTCTATTATAAGGAAATTATAATAAGAAAATAATGCATGTTGTTGAATTCGTGTGTGGAAGAGTGGTTAGGCTGCAATGCCAAGTAGTTTGATAAGACCCCCCGATCTCATCTGCATCATTTAGTCTAGCTCTCCCTACTCTCATTGGAGATTTTATTTACACTATTGAATGCTTGGGTAGAATTATGGGAAAAAGTATTGCAATCCACATCCTTCAGTCAAACCTCCCTTGATTTTTGTCTCCAGTAGATTTCTTCTCTTTTTGTATCTTTGCTAAGTGTACCAATAGCTTATTTTCTTTTATGTAAGAGTCTTGATCCATGCCTATTACTTGGATCAATTCATTGAGAGTCTCCAATTTGGATTCAATTATGTTTTCTTATTGAGAAAATATTTTTGAAGTGTTTTTTTTTCTACTCCTTTAAGCAAGCTTTTATGTGGTTGAAATTCTTGTCCAAAAGAGACCTCTTCATACCTTTGAGCTTTCGTAACCCTTCCCACCACAATTTCATATTTTTCCTCAATTTTGAGCCTCTAAACCACATTAGCTCAAATTTGAAAGGCCATTTTTAAGAGACTGAGTCAATATCTTTTGTAGAGGTATCATGGTCCAGTACCAAAATCAAATCCTTTTTCAGCCAAAAGAAAACATTACGAACTTGTTCAATCTTCCCACTATGTAAATGAAACCTATTCTCCAATTAGTCCGAGTCAAATTTGCACTTTTGGGTTCACTGTCTGTTGGTTGGAAATTTTGTATTTTTGTGAAAGTATACAAAATTGTGATTTCAACCACAGCACGTGAGATTAAACTCTCCTAATTAAGGGAAGGCTCCCCCTTTAACTAAACAAAACTAAATGGGTAGGACAGCAATCGTTCCTCTTATTTCAGGAAAGATTATGTTCTTCTCTCTTCACAGAAAAGAAACAGTATATGTTGATAAAACTTATTACAGCAGCTATGCAGTGGAATCAAGAAAGAGAAAATAAAGTTTCCTGAAAGCACAAAAACTTCCGTTACTTCCTCCGGGACGGGAAAACAACCAATAAGCGCAAAGTCTTGAGGAATGAGATCCTATCTACCCTTTTCAGAATGATTACTTTATGAAAATATACAACATAAAACAGCTCAAAGTCTGTAACTACGAAGTATCTATTAACTATTCTAAATGAGAATTAATACGAGCACAAAGACTTGCAATTGTTCTCAATTTCTAATACTAACTACAAATTCAATCTTCATATTTACAGCACAAAGACTGCAGATATTTGAATTGAATCTCTCTTCAGCAATATTCCACAATTCTCAAGTAGTCACAAAATAATGCTCCAAAATGACATAAGAACATGAAGGATGCAAAATGAGAATTCAGCTCAAAGTCTGAAATTCCAGCTTCTTGATATTACTTGAGAATTCACAATTATCAACTATAAAGTTCAAAGACTTTATGAGTACAAAATTCTGCAGAGTTTTCTTGCTTGCTAAAAAGATAAAAGATTACAAAAGACCCCTTCAAGTATTTATAGGAGGGAGGTCTGGAGAAAAAGGTGGGAGGATCTCAACAAATTTGAGAAAATCTCTCAACCGATAACTAACTGCAATTGACTTATTCAAAATTACAATCCAAATTGTGATTTGTTTCGTAAGATTTTACATGTAATTACATTTTTCAAAATTGCAAGGAAAGAACACTTGCAATTGCAAAATTTGTTTTTACATATATTTTGTCGAAAGTAAAAATACATAAAACAACCTAATATTTTAATTTGTCTCATTCCTATCTTTGAAAGACAAGAATTTGCTGATGATCATCTGCAATTCATTTGCATCGGGGCCCAATGTGTTCTTGGCTACTGCAACAGTCTTCAAGATTACATCAAAATATCTGATTGTCGCAAGTCTATGTTCTTCATAAGAAGTTTGCATTTTATCAAGGATTATCTGATGATTAACAAGTTTATGAATTGAATCTATGGTAAACTGCTCTGATTCCAATTGTTGATGAAGATTTGTTGTCATTTTTGTAGTAACTAAATCAGCTGCAAGTAATTCATCTTCATGATTCAAAACTGTGCAAGAGATTTTCTCAAAACTTGAAAGAATATCCTGCTGAACTTCATCATTCATTTCTAATGTGGCCTGGATATCTTTGATAAGATCTTGAATAACTAATGACTTATTTGTCATAAGTTCTTCAAATTCTATGCATTTCTCTCTGTTTGGTAAGATTGAATTACTGCATAGAATTTGCAACTTGACTTGATCTATCTCATGCCAGATTTTTAAATCCTTTTCAAGCGATTTCAAACTTTGCTTGAAAGCTTCCAAAGTTTGATTCAATTTTATCTTTGCTATTCTGACATTGTTTAGAACTTGCAACTTCTTTTCAATCATTGGAATGCTTTGATCAATCAGCTGAGTTATCCATGAATCAACTGCTTTGGCCTTTTGTGCAATTTTCTCTAATTGTATGACTGATTGATTAGGAGGAACTGAAGATAGTGAATCAATTGCTTCTGATGATCCAGTAATCCTTTGAATAACTGAAACTAGCTGATCATTATCCTCCTTGAGCTTTTCTTTTTTGGCTAAAAGTTCATTATAGCTTTGTGCCAAAATCGTCACTGAACTCTGAGCATCTTGCATTAGGTTAGCATGAGCTTGCTTGCCCAATTCCACCCTAGTGAATCTGTAATAAGATACCTGCATTTCTTCATGTGGTTTGTCAACAAGAGGTTCTGCAATCTCAGCATATTTCATTTTATTGCTGTCAACAAACACTTGCGAGACTGTTTTTGCCTTCTTTGCAACCATTGGTTTTGATTTCTTCAATTTTTGGAAATCAAAAACATCAGGAGACACTGCTTGTTTCTTCCTTTTGGGAGCAATTGAATTTAACCATGGAGGAAGATCCAAGGTTGTCACATCTGGAATGGCAACTGCAGTCTCAATTTGTGTTACAACTGAAATTCTAGATGGTGCCTCAGTTTGTACAGCAACTATGTTTTGTTTGGAAGACAAATTACGACTAGGATCAGCCATGAAACAATCAAAGCTCGCTACAGATGTATCTATCTCTGGGAGAGTTATTTCTGACATAACTGGAAAAATTGGATTTGCATCAAAAATATTCTCCAAGTTATTGGGCAAGCTTCTTATAGGAGTATTCATTATTGATAAAGACTAATGACTAGTCTCTTGAGGTGGGATAGAAGGAACAAATACTGTGGAGAAGGAATCAACATCACTGTCGATAGGGGACACAGGAGATATGGCTGAATCTGGTATTGGAGCTTCAATGTGAGGAGTTATCTCACTTAGAATGGTAGAGGTTTCAAGAACCTCATCTTCTTCTTGCTGATCCAAAACTTGAATCTGCATTTTATTAATTTCTTTCCCCTTTAGTGTTTCCTTTTCCAATGGTTGTTCCACAGCTCGGCTTACCTTCAACTTAATTCTAGTACCTGAAGAGGAAGCTCCTTCTTTTGATTTCTCTCTAATTTCTGACTTCAATCCTTTAGGACCAGCTGGATCATCTTCAGCCCTAACTCTGATTTTAATAGTCTTAACACCTATGCTTTTGAGCCAAGCGTTGGTGTTTGCCAAGACTGACTGAAACCTATCAAAGATAGAGACAAATTCCTTTTGAGACCACTGGATTGCAGGAATGGGGGCATTAGCAACTCCTTGTTCTTCATATTCAGGATCTAAAACCTGCCTATCATCAATTACTCCTTCTGGAACTAAGGTCAGATTCAGATCAACAATTTGTTCCACTGTAAGCCTGCAATAATCCATTCTGTATATATCTTTTTCTGTCCGGAGGTCTGCCCAAATGTCTTCAATGCGGTGCACATGAGTGAAGGCTCTTTTAATTTTGTCTTTCATCCTTCTATAATCAAAATCCATTCTGGCCTGAAATCTTTTCAATGTTATTTCCTGAAGTTCAGTCTCCATTGCTTTGGCTCTTGAAGAAGTTGTCAAAGAATACCTCCCGATTATCAATGGATTATGTGATGAAATACTGATTCCAGCCTTGTGTTGTGTAGCTTGTCGTGCATGCACTGCCATCAACTGCCTTCCTAGCTCCATCAGAATAATCTTATCTGTCGGATACCTTGGAAGCATATAAGGTTGGTCTTCAAAGCAGCCAACTCTCATATAAGTAAAGGTAGGGAATTGAAGAAACAAGCAGCCATACTCATTTACTTTATTCCAAGCCGCCTCAGATACCCTGTTGTTTACCAATGCTTTGTCAAATAAACACATAAAATGACCAAAGAAAGCATCTTGAACTCTTCTATAATGCGCTCGGCTTGGTTTTAAAGTCAGCTGATCATAATACTCCCATACAGGCACCAATGATCTGTCACCTTGAGGAGATAGGCCTGGAAAATGCCTCAACGAAGCCGCTATATAAACCAAGTATGAGTTCATGTAGAAGGTAAGAGTGGTAGGAACCTGTGCAAGCTGTTCACATAAACTGTCACTGATTATTTCACCCCAGAATATTGGATGCTGTGCTTTTGTGATAACCACAATGAACTTATACATCCAATTTTCAAATATATTGGAAACCTTCAATCCTGCTATTCTGCTCAGAAGAGTGATCATATCATTTATTTCTTCTTTAAAATCAGACTGATACAATTTGGGTATCCGGGTCACACAAGGTCTTGATTTGAGAAGCAATTTACAATTGATATGTTTGATACAAGAATTCTTTTTCTGCTCATAATATTTGTGAGCACTCTTCAATGTGATCTCTGAATATGTAGTAGCATCAGGAACTCTGAAAATTCTGTTGATTGTCTCAGCATCAAGTCTGATAACCACGTTGCCGTCATTGTCCTTGATAGTTCTAGATTGACTGTCAAAACGGGATGCACATGCAAGAACGAATTCAGGCTCAAGGGCAGCAACAGGAAAAGAAGAGACCAAATGAATATGACTTCTCAGCAATTTATGCATGTCAGGAGAAGTAGATTTCTCAGCTCTCCCAAGAAACTCGGACATATCAACATGCCCAATTTCTGTATCCTTGATTTCGTCAATATTTGAAACTACGTGAGATGGGGAAATCTCATTCTGATATTTATCAAATTTATATTTCATCTTTTTGCTTATTGGAGAAGTTGGTTCGTCTGTCATTGAACAGGAATCTGCAAGACTGCGGTGAAAACCCCATAAGGTTAGAACATCATCAACATCAACGTGAGTGGACATGGTGAAACTCAAACCCTAGGACAATGAAATGGTCTTTAGAAAAATGATGGAAAGTGAATGGCGAAGACGAATTCAGGTCTTGAAGGAATGATTGCTATCAAAAACAACGTTTTATCTTCTTGAAACAGTAAGACAAAGAGATTTTTGGCTTGGATTTTGAATCATGTTTAAAAAGTTCAACTTTTGAGCTTTTTTAAGGCATTTCGGGTTTTTCAATGACTTCAGCAATTTTATAAAAGGTAGTCGGGATTTTTTGGACATTTGACAATTTTACTTTTTGCAATTTTTAAAAATTGTAATCCCAGTTGTAAATCCCGATTTGCATATTTGGTTCTCAAAACCCGAAATATGACTCAAAGTGAAGTATTTTGTGGAAAATGACAATAGAGGATTTGAAGTGGATGAATGAAAATGTAAGAAACGGGCAAGGAAGATGGATGAAGACGGAATGAAGTAAAAACTTTATTGCTGAGAAGAATGGCATGATGAAAAGCGCGTTTTATATGAAGCATTGGAAAATGGAAAAACGTTTTTGAATGAAGTCTTGAGAATAGAGGTATGGAAGGATTACGAAGAATAAATATTGATGGGATGAAGGGAAACGGAGGACACGTGGTCTATGAAAGGTTTATGATAAATGAAAAATGCATATTTAGTGAAGGCGGGTTAAAAATGAGTGAAAACGCATTTTATGAAGGTAGATAATGACAATGAAAACGCATTTTTGTAAAACAAAAACGAATACTAACAAATATATGTATAAACGAGTTTTGACAAAGGCGGATGACAGTGTAAAAACGTGTAAAAATGTTAAAGAAAAACGTGTTTTCAATAAAAGAGGTTAAAATCTAAAGTGAAATGCATAAATGAAGATCACATTTTATACAAAGTAAAAAGTAACAGAAAACGTTGAGAAAGAGATAAAGAAACAAATAACATACCTGGAAACAAGTTCGCAAATAAGAATAACGATGGAGAAACCCTAGGCGCGATTCAGAAAATGAAAAAGAGTTGGCTATTTACTGAGGAAAAAATCCGATTTTCAAGCTTTAAGATCGGTAAAATCTCCATGAAATAGGGAAGACAGACCAAATAGAACTCAAATAGCTTGAACCAGAATGGCGTCGGACTTTCTGAAGTTTTTCGCAACATAAAATAACACTAAAAACTGAAATCGGGCTTTTTGGCTACCAACGCAAATCCTTTCATGACAAAATCGGGCTTTTTGATCCATTTAGCAATTTCATTTAAAACAAATTCGGACCTTTTTGAAGCTTTTGCAAATGTTTTAAATAAAATCGGACCCTTTTGATCAAATAACAATTTTACTTAAAGCAAATCGGGCTTTTAAGATACCAACGCAATTTTACTTTTGTCAAAAATGAGGACTCTTAACAAATTCAGATTTTTGACTCACTTAAGCAATTTCGGGATTTTTAAGAGCTTTAGCAATTTTACTTTTAAGTCAAAATTTCCCTATTTGCTGAGTTACTTCAAAAACCCGATTTTGACCCAAAAGACAAGGAAAAAGACTCAGAAATTGACAAAAACGGAAACGAAAGAGGAAAAAAGAGTAGCCCAAAGGTTTATAAACCTAAAATTGAGATTTGCCACTCTATGCACCTCGTAATGCGTGCCATAGAGAAGAAAACCTTCAAGTTTTATGAAAATTTTGATTGGTTATCCAAATTTTAAAACGTGTCAAAAATTCAGGATAACACTGTCTATCAATCCCAAATTTCTCATGAAGGCTGACAAAATCCATTTGCAATTTGGTGACCCAAGAAACTCCCCCTTACTTATCCTTCACAAAGAGTATACCATTGAATTCACCACCAAACAAAACTAACACTTTTTGGAGAGGAGCTATAAGGGGGGTGAATTCATCCCAGACTTTATTGTTGAGAACAAGTTCAATTGGTCTATAAATATTAAAAAGAAAGACTGCAACATTGGAGGATAGACCTTTTACCTTGCATAACTGCAAATTAGTACTTGAATTGAGCATGGTTACCTTAGCTAAGAGAGGAGACCAAAGGACTCCCATGCCTCCAAAAGCTACATTCAAATTCATAAATTCCCCCTTCCATCACTACCAACTCTACAGATTTAGACCATTAGCGTCCTCCTCACTTAGCCTTATTTCCTCAATCAAAATAACATATGCTTTCTAGAAAACCAATTCATGCTTAACCAAGCATCTTTTGTTAGGGGCCCAAACATTCCATCATAGGAGATTCATGGTTAGGGAGAAGTGAGTTCCACCCTTCATGATCCAGCACTAAAAAATTTGTTTATGACTTTTTGTTTCCCCTATCAAGATTGATCCATTGGCCTCAATTTTGCCCAATTTCCTTACTCTTCTGCCTTTTGCTCCAGTATTGGGACTTTTGGTTTGAGAAATTGATAGAACAACTAAGGATAACTATTCTTGTTCATCATCTGAATCGTCTATCTCTCTATCTAAGCTCATACATATGGGGATTTGCATCTCCACTCATAGTTGTTAAACCAACAACTTGAAATATTCCGAGCCAATTTTTTTTCGTTTTTCAACAACAGAATTACAAACGAAAGTACCCGTTAAGGTTAGCAGCTAAACCAAAACGAATTGAAGCAACTCTAACCAAGGATGGCGCCGATGATGGCGAGCATATGGTCAGAGGATCTTCTACACTAAATGCTGAAGGGAACTCGACACCAAGTATGTGCTACCCAATCCAGTATGGAGTGAGGGGCGACCATATGGCGGAGTGATTACAAAATTCAATGCTTGAAAAGAAATGCTGAAAGCTGGAAATACTCAACACCCAGAATGTGCTTGCTAACCCAGAATGGGAAGTAGCTACCATAGGGCGGAGATAAATCTATTACAAAAATAACTTCAATGAAAGAAGTACTACAAATCAGACTTGAACAATACTGATATTGACTGCCAGTACTACTGTCAGTTTACAAAATGACGATCATTCGCCTGCCAATAGCTTAAGAATCTGAAAGATTATCATTACATCATAAAGAGTTCTTCTTAACTTGAAAGGTAGTGCCAAACAATACAACTCTCAATGATCAACTTCTAATTCTGTTTTTTTGTTACAAATCTGCGTTTTGAATGAATAACCAGCAGCTTAGGAAGTCACTCAATTGTTCATAACCCTCACAAAACTCATTGGATTAACATGAAACAGAATGCAATATATTCTAACAACAAGGGCGCCTAGGATGAAACACTAAAAACAGATCTTAAAGCCTTTAATTATTATGCACAGATCCCAATGCACAAACTGAATGGTACGGCCTTAGGAAAGGGGCGATCTGCTCTAGAAAATAAATGCAAGCTCTAAAAAATCTGCAAACTGGAGAAGTATGGCGCCTAAAGCCTACAATGAGGATGGGTTAATACCCAGATGCAATCTTTTTGTCTTTTTTGATTTATGATTAAAAACACGAATCTGCTGTATTAGATGATGCAAAAATGCTGAAACCACTAACATGCCAAATCAAATCTAACAATGCAATAAACTGAACACAATGCACAAACTAAATACAACTCACAAATAGACTAAATCACCACTAGTTGTTGTCTTGCAAACAAGAAGCGATGCCCGAGCTAGGAGGCCTTCATTCCTCGAAGCAAACCCAGAGCCAAACCGGCAGCATAACAGTACTGTAGTCCAAAGATGTCCAAAAGAGAACCCAAGGCTGTCTTTTATAAGTTTCTGTTGACCTTCCTTGAAACCCTAACTTCTTTTCCAGAGTCAAAACTCTAATCCCAAGAGATGGCGTCATTTTCCATGCATCTTTAATTTTGACTTCATTTAATTAAATTTCTCACTTAAATAAATGCGTCCTCCTTAAGGCTTAGTTTTGACTTTGATAAATTCAATATAAATTTAATATATCCTCAATGATGGCGCCACCCTTCAAGTCCACCTTTTAAAATAACATTAAGTTATTTGACTAGGCCAAGGTGATAAAATAACATTTAAAATATAATGTTATATTTTAAGTGAAATGAGCTCATCTCTCCAAAACTGCATTCTGAAGCCCGAAACTGAATACGCCACTTGAGTCAACTGATGGGGAAAGTCAACTGCCTGAGACAAACCTGTTTACTGCCAAAAATAGAATTTACTAAAAATAGTAAATTCCTGGAAATGCTCAAAAAGCCGAGACGAACATACCACTGCGAAGCTCTCTGAAAACCCAGAAAGAATCCGCCACTGAATCCACTAACTCTGAGCAAGGACATCCTTAAAAATAGGAAACCCTAATTTTACCTTCCGACTAGCCTTCGGGTTTCCAAAAAAAGGGCCAACGGTCACTGGAAAGATCAGGTTTGAGAAGGGGACATTACACA
This sequence comes from Sequoia sempervirens, assembly GCA_007258455.2. Lineage (NCBI taxonomy): Eukaryota > Viridiplantae > Streptophyta > Pinopsida > Cupressales > Cupressaceae > Sequoia > Sequoia sempervirens. Next base: position 155,064,403 of record VDFB02358134.1, on the reverse strand, counting down.
ACTCCCTCCCCAAGATACAGAGAGTTCATTTTGGTATTGAGAACAGAGGCAATTTTTTGTGATTTCTTGACAAGAAGCCTTGTTTCATGAAGAATAAGGCATGGGGGTTGGATTGAAAGATCCAATGTATGGTTGTCATGGGGTTTGAGGGTTGTCTAAATCCCCTGGGATCAAAGGATCTTCTGATTGGGGAGGAGGCAATGATGTGTTTATATTGACTCCTAGGGATCCCAAGGCCCCAACCTTTGGATCAGAATCGAACAAAGCAAGTGCTTTAACTTTCTTCCACCAATGTGACTTACTTTTGTTGAACAATGCAAGGCAAGATATTTTGACATGACCTATCTTCTGACAAATATAACACCAAAGCTGAAAGCCTTCCACCTCCGCTTCTGGTCTCTAAACACCTGTTTCTATTTGCAAGTTGAAGAATTCTAGGACAGGTTTTGATAAGTCTGTTTTACACAGATGCGTGCATAAGATCCAAGGTACCCATCTTGAGCATTATTATTGACGCTCCAAAATTTGCCTGGGCAATTGCCAATTTCATTAAGTACTAAATCTTCCCAATAGTCAGTTGGAAGATTATACAACAATAGCCAAACAAGGGTTTTGACATTGCATACTGAATTAGATTGAAATTCAGTTTCCATTCCTAGAGTTATAGCCCAACGCCATCCGTCATGCATGGGTCACCATTGAGAATTGTGTCCTTTGCCTATCTATTTGGGCATACCACACAAACAAACCTTTTAGAAGAGCTTTGACAGAGAAATGATCTCCCCATTGCTCCTAGATCCAGTTTTCTAAAGCCACAAGCACATGCCAATAACCTGCAATTTCCTGATGATCACCAACTCCTTGAGTTCACTTATTTTTTCTCTAGTGGAGGTATCTGCCATATTCACTCTTAAATCATTTGCATTTTTGTGAGTCAGCACCGAATCTGTAAATTCCGAGTCTTCTTCTTCCTAAGAGGATTACATTCGCTCCTATGGCCACAAGCATGGATCCTACCTTGAGAATATTTCCCACCAAAGCTTAGGAAAATTTGAGAATATATGATCTTAGGATTCTACCTTGGATATGCCCTTGTGAAGCGACCAAAGTTCTTCCTTGATGTAACACCCCTCCATTTTGGATGTTTGGATCAGCAGTGTTTTCTTTGTAATGCTTTGTTATGTTTATGATGTGACTTTGGAACTTGGTTACTTTTGACCTCTATCTGTTAAGCGATGTGAATGTTATATTTTGATGTGATGTTATTTTACTCTAACGTTATCTTTATGGCATGTTTTGGATTAATTTAGCAGATATTTGAATCAATGATGTTCTATGCTTGTGATCATGTTAACGGATGTTAGAATCGTCAATTAGTATTTTGTATTGGTGAAGGGGACGGGATTGTATCACTCGCTTGCGAGTGCCCTACCATTCCGAGATTTCCTCTTCACAGTGTGGTTGATCATATTATATATATATATATATGCATGTTTGATGTACTCTTTGTTCGCAGGTTGATAGGTACATGACATCGACTCCACCTGGTTCACAGGTTTGAGCGTGTCCATTGACCAACGGAAATCAATTGGGAGATAGTAGCTAGGTTTTCCGTGTCAAGTCGTCACCCTAGTCATAGTGTGTCGTCGAGTTGTTGTCGGGTTAGTTGTTTTAAATTGGTCAATTTCACCTTGAGTATTCATTTAATTTCATATTATAGAAGTTATTAAATGGCTTGCGTAGTTAAATGATGTTTAAATGTATTTAGTTGCAACGTTGAAACGTTATTTATTTTTATTGATTGATTTGATTTAATTAATAAAATTAGATTTAGTTTATTGTTTAACTAGGTTAATGGTGGTAAATTAAATAAAGTAGTTGTTTTGGCATTATTGGATATTAAGATTTAATTAAAATAAAGGTAGAAATCATGTTTAGATAGTTAGAGTTAAATTAAAATAAATAAAATAAAAATGTGTTTTAAATTTCACTTTTGAAATTATAGATAAAAATAAATTCTTTGCAACTTTAAAATGCTTTTGTTTTGAATGAAAATTTGAAAATGCATGAAATATGATTTGAATTAGAAAGTAAAAATTTGTTTTAATTTAAAAATTGGAAATATCCTCCAAATTTTGCAATAAATTTAGTGGGTGGGGATATTTTAGGGGTTTGACCAAAATTGGGGAAACTCTATTTGGAACAATAGCTATTTCATTTTGTTTTTCAATTTGGAGATTGTGGAAGAAAGGGAGGAGAAAAGATTTGGCTTTTGTTCTTGGAATCTTGAAGAAGCAAGGGGATTTCTTGGTGGGCTGGAAAGAGATTTAAAAGCACCATTTGAATCCTTTTGTTGTGGAGAAAAAAACCAGGTTCCTCCTTCATTTCTGTTTTCTTTTTGGAAATAAGTTTCAAATGTTCATTATGCTGTTGGTAAAATTTTAAAAATATTGTTTAATTGAATGCAAACCCATGAGAATTTGTTTTTTTTAAACTAGCAATAGAATTTGTAAGGGATCAAATGAAGAGTTTAAACTTTCCTGTTCATTTTGAGGAAAACCCAGAATTTTATACCATGCTATTGTGTTCAAAAATCTTTCTTCTTAGTTTTCTCCTCATGAAAATTTGCCCAATCTGTGTATAAAATGGAAAAATATAAATATATATCTGAATATATGAAGTATATATATATGCATATACTGGTTATGATTGGAAATTAATTTTATTTCTGTGAAAAGCTCTATGAAAGTTTATAAAATAAAATAAACATGAAAGAAAGTCTGTCATGTTCTGTTCTGGTCTTTTTCTCCCTGTAGCAGGGGAGTAGTTTTGTTTTTTTGTTTTAAATTTAAAAAGTTTAAATTTAAAATAAAATTTAATTTTTATAGGGCTGGGGGCTACCCACAGCCACCCCCCATCCATGGAGGCACTGGCTGTGCAGCGCTCCCCATGGTTGGGGAGGGGCTGCGTAGCAGCCACCACAGGGGCTGCGTCCCCTGTTGGGGGCTGCGTAGCAGCCACCACAAGGGTGCGTCCCCTATTGGGGGCTGCACTGCAGCCAAAAAGGCTTTTGCCTTTTCTTTTTTTTATATAGTTTATTTTGTTATTAAAATTTAGTTTTTAATATTTATATATATTATATTATATATTCAATATAATATATATATATTATATATTGTAATGTTATATTATATATATATAATGTATATATATTATATGTATATATACTATAATATTTATAATTATTTAATTATATATATATATTTATATATAATATGTATATATTGTGTGTATATATCTAATGAATATATATTTTTCTTTTTCTGTTTTAATAATTTGTAATATGGAAATCTTAATTAGCTGATTTAAAATATGTTTAAATAATTATATATTTAAACAGTTATATATTTATATTTGTATATATATACATTAAGTATATATCTACATTTATATGTATATTTAATATATAGCCAAATTCAAATATAGATTATTTTACGATGTATATTTAAAGGTGAATATTTCAATCAAATGTTTTAATTAAAAGTTGGTTTTGTAATCAAGCGATTTATTTATAAAAAAAATTGATTTATTTAAAGTGGACGTTGGAAGCAAATGGCTTTATTTATAAAGATGATTTTAATTCTTATTTAAGAATGAGCAAATAGAATTAAATATTAAATTTAAATTTCTCAATGGCGTCAAGTGATTTGTTTTATTTTGAGTACGAACAAATAATGCTAATTATTTAAATTGAATTCTTGTACTATACAAGTGCTTGGCTTGGGTTTAGGAAACCCGAACGTTAGTTTATTTAAATTGTCTGAAGTGGTTGCTAGCTATGTTTGATCATTCTCGATGTTGTGCAAATTGAGTAGGTGTCTTGAAGTCTTCCAGATAGGGTTGCATTTAATTGTATGGGTTGTCGTTATGATAGTCAACCTTTGGTTTGTCTTGGGATTTGTGCCTCCTTGGAATTAGGAGAGGGTTATGAGGGTTGTGCCTCTTTGGGAAGGAGTGGTGTTTGTACTTTGTTTCCTCCAGTGTTTGGAGTGAGTCTCTTTTACTTGTTGCCTCCTTGGATTGGAGAGGTCGTCTTATCAAGTTTATCCATTGGATTGTGGTTTTATCGTGTGTGTTGTCTATAGGAGAGTGGCTCTTTGTGGGGGTCCGGCACACAAAGGGGCGCTAGGGTAACTCACCTAGGGTTTAATCAAGTGATAATTTAAAAGAATCAATAGGGAACTTTCACACTAATAAAGCTAATGAATGTCTCTCTCTTGGAGCAAGCGTTTGTTAAGGCTCGAGATGAGACGAGACGCATAGGTTGCATGAGGGTCCGACGGCCGGTAGAGGCAAGCTAGGGTAACCCAAGATGGGGGTCCGGTAGCCTAGGAAGGTTGAGCTAGGGTAACTCATGGCAATTTATGTATGACACTACCTATGTCAGCAATCAGTCAGTTATTGTGTGGAGTATAGATGATGTTCTTGAACCTTGTTCTCTGGAAGCATTGTTCCTTGTGTTAAGTGTTTTGTGGTTGTAGTTGTTTTAGTTCAGTTTATGTCTTTGCCTGTGTCTAGTGGTAGATGGTCTTGTGTTGGATTCCTGGTTACTATCTCCTAGCACGGGGGGTGAGCCTTTGGGTATCACACAGTTGGGTGGAACGTGCACCTTAATCCGTTGGTCCGTCTTCTTGTTCGTGTGGACGAGATTTCTAGTTGGAGAGCTCATGGGATCCAGTTTCTTTTCATGCTTAATTCATTCAGTTGTATATTGTATTTCTTTACCCCTCAATTGTTATCGAGGTGGAATTTGTAATATGTAATCATGCTTATTGGATTTATCTCATTCGGGGAATGAGTGTTGTAATTATGTTGTAAACTATATTGTTGGAATCAAGTGGTATTTCATTATCACTGTTGTAAATCATTATGTATGGAATGTGTGTGAACTCAATTGCTAAGTAATTAAATGTTATGAATTTAATTCATGTTTCTTGTTTGGGTTTAAGTAACTCAGTCTCGTAACCTTAGGGGTTGTTGGCAATTGGTTAGTGAACTTACATGTTATTGTTCTTATTTAAAAAAAAAATTAGTTCGTTTGTGTAGTAAATTGCAACTTCCCCTAGAGTTGCGTGGCGGGGCGTTACACTTGACACTCAGTCTCTAGACTGTTTGACCTCTCCTGTTAGCCCACTCAGTCCCTTGCTTCTCTTGTTCCTTAGAAGTTTTTCAACACTTGCTGCCCTCCTCGCTCACCATTCAATGGCTCCACTTGTAATCGTATTCCAAAAAGACTATATTTTCACACATCACTAATAGCAAGTTACATTTTTTTTGTTGTTGCTAATAGACACCATTGACTAGTAAATCCTCACCCTAGCTAGATTATGCATGCTGGTTCAATAAAATTGAGCCTGGGGAAAAGAAGAAAACAGTCAAGAACAAGATACAGATCCATTTAGCAGGTCAAGTTTCCACACATTTACAGATATTTAACTTACATTGGCAAATTCCTTCCATTATAACACAAGATGGTAAAGAAATCAAAGCAGATTACTGTAAGGAATTGTAGACACAAGTTGCAAAATAAAACAAGACATTATTTAATAAGATTCTTCCCCAAAAATTGGAAATGTGAAAAACAAAAAAAGGAGAAATTGATCATTATAAATGTAAAAATATAATCTGATATATTAAAAAAAACTATTAAGATGAAAATCCTTGATATTTGGCAGAAGAAAATATATAACTTCAAATTACACATACCTCTGCTGCCTCTACAAATGCTCGAGCATCTGAATAAAGAATTGCTTTCTGCTGCGGACTTGTTCTGTCCTGCTATAAAGTTCTAGAGTCAGTTTCTCTCTCACTATTAAACCCACCAACATCACTCAAACAAAAAATTGATACAGTCGTAACATTCTTTATGAATAGAAGCACGGTATTTTTGTTTTTTATTATCTTGGCAGTGAAAAACAGCATCTCAGCATAAGATATATAATGAAAACCATAAAGGGAATAGATAAACAGAAAATTTGCAGTGAAAGTACAAATGATCAGCATATTATGTCTCATTTTTTCTTATTCAATGCAGAATGTATGTATGAAAAACATACCAAAAGGCACAGAAAAATAGAACTGTGCATGGCAGGTAAGAATAACTGCTGCATTTTGTTTTGCTCGTTGCTGTTAGATATCATATAGTGTTAGACCAAGCTCCATACACATAGGCATCTATTGCTTAAGTTAATGATGTAATAACACAAAATTACTTATGTCCAAAAAGTAACTTACAATGTAATTATAACCACCTATGTAATTTACTCATACAATAACAAATACAAGCCATTTGAAGAGATAAATGCATCCATTGTATTCAAGGCCATAAAAATTGCACTTGACTCTATACTATGGACCAACTTCTAAGGCCAAAGTCGATCATTTTGACAAGGCAAAGCAACCACAACAAACTGTGACAAACAAAACTATTCTACACCTTTTTCTACATCACACAAACCTAACATAGAGAAACATTAATGCCTTCTTTGCACCTTGTAATATACTTGGAGCAGAATCATTTTAAGAGAGTACAAGGTGGAAGAAAATTGTTCATGAGTTGACCAAAAAGGCCATTGCTAATTTTGATACTATTCTAGAATGTTCAATTTTGTTAAGTCTTCATACTGGTTGGCTACAGTGTATGCCATTGTAGTTGCGAGTCCTAGTTTCAATGCCCCCTCCTATTAGACTTTGAGGATGGAGATGTTGAGTGATGTGGTTCAAACTTTGAACAATGTCTTTGTAAATAATTACATGGAGTGAGATAGGATATGTTTGTTGGAGTTGATTGTTGAACCCCCATAGCTCCCAGTGATCCTCTGCAACCAAAACACCTATCATGCACGAGAAATCAGAACAATGATTATGCTATGCAACCTTGAGAATAAAGAGATTGATCCACACAAATATCACACAACATATGATATGCCTTTTGTATTGATTTATTGTGAAAACAAGAATGTGAATACATGAAAATTGATGTGAATTGATGATTACAATGAAAGTGCATGCTTATAAAAGCATAAAAAAGCCAACCCGGGATGAGGATTGCATTAGATTGACAAGTGTCTTAGTCTCATGCAATGAGACAACTAGACCTATATTTACTCTAACACCCCCCCTTAAGATCAACTTAGGGAGAAGCTAAAAACCCTGATGAAGAAGGCAATGATGGATGCATGGATGGGTCCCGGATACAAGTCCTAATGAGGTATCCATTTACAAAAAAATGAATCTCTCATAACCGAAGAAAAGGAGAAAACCACATGGGAAGAAAACTCCTCTTCAAAAGAGAGAAAAAAGAAAAAACCGCACTAGTGAAAGAAGGCTAGAAGGAGGACTCAATGTGACCCCCCAAGGACTACTTCACAAAAGTACAACAGATGTCCCCCCAATAGGAGAGAGAAAATGAGGATAAGAATTCCCCCATAAAGAAAGAGCTCTTGTGCCAATGATGAACACCTGAATACAGAATATGATCCGTTGCCTGCAAACAACATTTCTCCCCTTAGGAAGAAACAAACCCATTGGTGATTGGAGAAGCCAATCCAAAAAGATGGGTGAATCACTAAATTAGGAATCTAAATCCAAATGAAGTGTGCCTCTAAAAACTGCTCAAGCATCCACATGTCAAAAAGAGATGATGTCAATCCAAAAACTTGTGAAAACTAATGTAGAACAAGCTCCAAAGACGATAAAGATGATGGTGGGCTAATAGTGATGATGTGGCTATCAGCAAAGAGGAGATGAATGTCCTCCAAATAATCCTCCAGATCTACAATATAGGACTCCACAAACAAGGATGATATGTCTGTTGTATACGAATCCCAAGTAGCAATGTCTAGAAGATGTATGTCCTATTGCACTAAATCAATAGGGCCAAAGATGTAGTGATGTCAAACTGATCAAGAACAATAGAAGATGATGATGAAGTCTTGATCTGAAGAGTGGGAACATGAAGACAAGTCTTTGAACCATTAGAACATGCAAGACCTGTGATATATTGAAGCTCCCCTAAAGTATCGTAATCAAAGGGTATGGAATCTACATCTGCAAGAGGGATGAGACAATCTACAGTAGGATCCTCTGGGTATGTAGAGATATGAGGGTCTCCATGGATCTCCCAAAGTCGAGTCCAAACTGTATGGGGACATTCAATGTCTGATACAACACACATAGTGTCATGATCAACACTAGAACATATAACCCCTACAATATGATCTCTGATGATACCCCATGCTGATAAACTCCCTAGTGTGTCTAGTGTAGGTATGAATCCATAAAGATAAGGCAAAATATCGAGCCACTTGAGATGAGTCAAGATGCCATTTCGCCAAGACTCATAATTATCCTTTTGCAAATTGATCGCAAAAGGATGAACAAAAAAACCCATGATACTTCCTCAAATGACAAAATCAGAGACTAATAACCTCAGTATTGATAAAGAAGAACAAATGATGTCATCCAATGTAAACAAATACTTTCCAAGTGCCAAGATGTCCAAGCAATTAAGTAGAATGTGAAATCACAAAATATTGATTAAAATGTACCTAGGTCAAATTTTGGAAAAATTGCATGAATAGATCTGAAGAGCTCTTAAATACCTTTCCAATGCCACTAGAACCGCAAAAATCTAAGATACGGGCAAAAAGTTATGAGCTCGAAAGCGCAAAATCAAGATCTGACTTTGACTGAGAATAACAAGAACTAGCAACAAAATCTAATAATGAGACTTGGACCACTGGAATGTAGATGGAACCAGCTTTAGGACAATATCTTGCTTGCCCGATTTCGACACCGTATGCCCAAGTTATGCCAAAAAGAAAAAAACTGCTCCTTTAGGGAAAATGGGGCCTAGGAGAGGGGTCGTTCATACGATGCTAACATCAGCATGATGTCAACGAAATATTCCCCTCTATCGGGAAAAATAGTCGGCAGGAAAAATTTTGCAGTTACCGAAATATTCTCTGGTGCTAGAATATGCCCTGGAATTTTGCACCAATTTATTTTGGTCTGCATCGAAATTTGGGAGATTCAACGAAATCTTTTAACATTTCTCCGCCGGTTTTCTTGAATGTGTCGCCGAGCGGTTTTCCCGACTGGTTGGTAGAGGAGTCAACACAGTGGCCACCACCGACAATTTGTCAGTCGGCTATTAAAGACCGTCGGTGATGTGACAAGGCCCCGCCATGCAGGGGACGCCTACATAGGGTATAGACCCCTATGTAGCTTTCAATAGACCTGCTTTTTTTAAAAACTTGCCCCTCTTGATTTTTTTGTTTTCAAAAAAAATTGAAAAACTGGTTTTTTTTATTTGTTTTTTATGTTTGCCTTTTATTTTTTATTTTTTGGTAAAAAAATGAAAAAACTAGACTTTTTTCTTGATTTTTGGAAAAAACTGATTGAAAAAACCCAAGAAAAATTGAGCACCACTGTACTTGATCGAAGCACGATTAGCAGATCTGGGAATTTGTGCCTAGATCTATGTACCCTTAAAAAAATTCTTTTTTTGCAACTGCCCGGGTTTGAGCAAATTTACAAGTGTTTTTAGGGTTTTTGGTTGTTCTGGACTCAACGGTGATGCTCATTTCACCTCAAGGTGAGCCAATTTTTCCCTCAAGGCTGGATCTCTCAAAAATCAGATAGGAAGTCACAAACCTGGTGCTCTAATACCATGATGGAGTGGATTGTTGAACCCCGTAGCTCCATTGATCCTCTGCAACCAAAACACCTATCATGCAAGAGATATCAAAGTAATGATTATGTTATGAAACCTTGAGAAGAAAGAGATTGATCCACACAAATATCACACAAGCAAATGATATGCCTTCTATATTGATTGATTGTGAATACAAGAATGTGCATACATGTGAATTGATTATTACAATGAAAGTGCATGCTTATAAAAGCATAAAAAAGCAAACCCTGGATGAGGATTGAATTAGATTGTGACTAGTGTCTTAATCTCATACAATGAAACAACTAGACCTATATTTAGCCCAATCTAATAATAAAAAAGCACTCCTAAGTTTAGCTTAAGTAACTAAAGTAATAGGGGACTTAATAATTAATTAACAATTAGTTAAGTATTAAGTGATTATTCTAATTACTCCAACAATGTTTGCACAATTCTATTAGATGGATGGATAGACTAGAGGAACCATACTCATCAATTTCCTTGTCACATCCAAGCTTGGCATAGTATTCCCCAAATCAGTGAATACGTCAAATAGA